>CM057968.1:31989474-32644027 GCA_030142095.1 Rubus idaeus | reverse complement strand
TATCTTAATTTTCAAAAATGATTAATAAAGTACTTGAACTTTTAAAAACATATAAGTGGAATACCTCAATCCTTAGTTTTGTGACGAAAATAAAAATATGCGATTTTGGCCAAAAATTGTGTGTTATAACTCACAGTTTTGAATGAAAAACTACAGTTTTGGCCAATTTTTTTTTATAACTTTGCCGTTGGTAAAACATGATTTTTAAAAGGATTTATAATTGACAGAACTTAGAAATGTCGAACCGTTTATTTATTATAAATTTCTAGTTTTTCAAATTTGGAAAATCGTAAAAAATAAACAATTCGATATTTTTGTATTCTGTCAAATTCGAGAAGTCATTAAAAATCATGATTTGAGTGTGAGAAGATTTTGGGACGAAAATAAGAACATACAATTTTGGTAAAAAATCGTGTGTTATAACTCACGGTTTTGGATAAAAACCATGGTTTCAACAAAAAAAAATTCCTCAAAACTTCACTGTTGGTAAAACATGTTTTTTTTTAAATGTCCTCCAATTTGATAAACTCAAAAATATCGAATGGTTCAATTTTTAAAATGGATTTTCAAGTTTTCCAACTTAAAAAAATTATAAAAAATACACGAGTCGATATTTTTGTATTTTGTCAACTCGAAAAGTCCTTAAAAATTATAATTAAAGTATGAGAAGATTTTAGGACGAAAATAAGAATATGCAATTTTGGCTACTGCATCAAGATGAGCTTTTCTTATCATTTACATGTGGTTACTGCTTTGATTGATATGTATGCAAAGAATGGGCAAATTGATATAGCGCGTCGATTTTCGATGGAGTAGCTGTGAAGGATGTTGTCTTATGGAATTGTTTGGTAGATAAGTATGCACTATGCAAAATGTGGTATGGTAGAAGAAGCAGTAACTTTGCTACGGCTGATGAAACTTGAAAGAACGAAACCCAATTCGTCCACATTGGCAGGATTGCTTTCAGCTTGTGCTGCTTCCGGGTCTGTAAGTGTAGGGAGGTTCATCAAGGATTATGTGGAGGAAGAGAAATTGGTATTGGATCCAGTTCTGGGAATAGCTCTGGTTGATATGTACGCTAAATGTGGGTTTCTAGACAAGGCTCTTGACATTTTTGAAAGCATCGAAAACAAGGATGTGAAATCATGGACAGCCATGATGTCGGGTTACGGGGCTCATGGGCAGGCAGCTAATGCCATTGGGCTCTTCTACAGAATGGAAGAGGAGGGCTGCCAACCTAATGAAGTCACTTTCTTGGCAGTTTGAAGTGCTTGTAGCCATGGAGGGCTTGTCAGAGAGGGACTTGGGTGTTTTTGAGATGATGGTTTGCGAGTATGGGTTTGCTCCAATGGATGAACACTACGATTGTTTGATCGATCTTTTGGGTCGTGCAGGGTTGTTGGAGGAAGCACACACGCTGATTGAAAGCTTGCCCATTAAGAGTGATGTTACGGCATGGCGTTCATTGCTTTCGGCTTGCAGGGTCTATGGGTATGTTGCTCTTGGGGAATTTATACAGTGAGTCCTGGTTAAGCTAAAGGATGACCATCCCACCAATGCAATGCTACTATCAGGTACTTATGCGATTGCTGGAAGGTTGCACGATGATACAAGTATGCAGGAAATGATGGATGAAGAGATGGTGAGAGAAGAACACCCAATAAAGGAAGCTGGACTTAGCAAAATTGAGTTGGACAGCCAAGGTTGACCTTGTAGTTAAGCTGGATAGTCAAGGTTGGTCTTTCGATTATTTGATGTAACAAAGTTCACATTAGAGATTCACATTGTCGCAGAGGTGATCAAGCCTCATACTACTCCTGTAGTTTTAGTTCATTTTCATGTTATACTATACTAAAAGATTGGGAACCATTGGATTTAACGTGAGACATTCCTTGGCTTCCATCAGTAACAGTCGGAGTACAAGAAAGAAGGCCCCAAAGAACAACATGAAAAAAATGAGATCATCTAAAAAACATGATCTTTCTAAACCCTAAAAAAGAAAAAAGTTGCTGCAGAATCTAGTCTGACCAACAAAAAAGAAGAAACAAACTGCAGAATATCTAGATTCCTCAAAATGTCTTTCATGTCATACATCTCTTTTTTTCTTTTTCCAAATTTTGAAAAATCTCTCCTTACTACAGTGTTGACATTCTAAATCTCAGTCTATCAGCAAATTCTAACTCCAGATCTTTGATCACAACTCCACCGAATGATCAACGGGTAATAATTTACACATTCCAGTGGAGAGGAAGGTTGTGGTATTCATATGAGAACAGAAAACTGCGGACTACTCTGCACATAGTATATTGTGCCGCTCACATAACTTCGCGCCATTATCAGCCCACCATCTCTCTGCTGCTTCTTCGGTGAAATGTCTCCGACTGTGGAACAACAATTGAGCAAACAACATTAATCCAATTGCTTGTCCAACAGGGTAATTAAATTCGCGCCATTCAGTTAACAGAAGTGGAATCTGCACGCTAGATAAGCAAAATCAACGAAAACTAAGGGTAGGATAAAGAACCAGTCAACAGGTAAAAAAAAAGCTGATGGAGATTCCTCAGAATCATGGATTCAAATATGACAGCAGACTGTAATATGGTTCAAGTTGCAACTAGTACAAAAACAATTGGCAGACCTCCCCATCCCCCAAAAAAAGGTGAATGTTCTACAGCCTAATCCATGGCCTTACAAATTAACTTGGTGGTATTTATCATCCTTTGGAAAGAAGGGTGGTGGTGTGTGTGGGGAGATACCTGAAGCGAACACGTCTGAGTTCATTACCACCGCCTGGCAAGGAGCATAAAGTTATATACACACCAGGTTCATCTTGTAGCACTCGCTCTGCCTTTCCACTTTGTGATTTAGTTCCATTAGCTAAGATTCGATCCATTGAATTGCCATTGGACTCCATTTGAGGAGCAGATATATTCGTCTGAGGGCTGTCTTTGGATAACTGGTTTACAAAATTGATGGCATGAGCAATTGAACCTACATTGTAGCTCGCAACATGTCCTTCTGGCATTCTTTCTGCCATCTCCTTCAACTGTTTGAGAAGTAGATAGTTAACATAAGCAGAACATAGTTAATCTAACAGATTTAGAAAAAAATCTTTTGGGAATTGGCTTTATGAGTGTCAATCAGAGAATTCACCAGATGATCTCGACTTTCTCTTTCATCATCAATTTAAGCACACTTTTCAGAATAACATAAAAAATCCATATATAGGCAATATAAATGGATATTCTGACATTATATGAAACATTAGCATACAAATGATTAAATGTTCTGCCTGAATCTAGTTTGAGAATCCTTCAAGTCCACTACATGCAAATTTATGTCTTTTCATCTTCAAATCTGAATGCATCTACACATTTCTTAATCAATATATCTTCAAGTCAACCAATAAGTTAACAACAAGATCATCTCCTTTACATAAACCACATGAAATTTTACAAAGTTTACAACATGATGATTTAGATCAAAGGGTTTGTATCCTCAGTTAGTTAACTTTCTAGGATCCATCACATAATGAGTTAATGTCTGAGAATTCAAGATAAATGTATACAAAATTACAAATCTGAAAATTGCAACCTACTGGAGAGTAATACAGTAATACACCACTTGTTTATTGTTGTGTTACTATTATGACTCTAACAGCATCAAGTTAGCTTATCATGGGAGAAGATCCTATAATAAGATACAGTAAAGCATAATATTGGGTCAGTCCCAGCCAATTCCCTGGAGGCACTCTGCTCCTAATTTGAGTGTTCGAAAATTTAATATATATTGGAGGACAATTATTTCATATCCTTTAATCGAGCATATATGCCTCTATATATTTCTCAAAGATTAAAAAGAAAACAAAATAATGAACAGAGAACATCTTGCAACCTGAGCAGTTAGAGACTTAATAACTTCCTTTGCAGATTTGCATTTCTCAGCTTCATCAGCAGCTACTGCAGAGACGTCGTTCAATTTATTTAATGTTCTTTGAAGTTCAGCTTCAAGATGTTGGGATTTGCAAGTAAGGTCTTCTACCTGCATAGTTTTTCAAATAGAATAGCTTAGTTATGAAATAGAAAAGGAGATGAACAAGTCACTTCATAGGTCAATGCCGAAATGAAAAAAAATAAAAAATAAATCCCCACATTTTCCTACTAATGTGAATTCTAACCCAGTGCCTCAGTTCAATATTCTTTTTTTGGCCCTCACAACAGTTACGTTATCCAGGTTTTGCAGTTACAAAAGTTCAACCATCCACACACTTGAACTCACCTCAAGGAGGAGGTTCTTCAGGTTAGTCAAGAACAGAAATAATCTTCTAGTGTCCAAGAATAATTTTTCTGCAAAGTTACTCTAGTCAATCCTGTAAAGTTTCTTGACCTCTCAAAATGAACCTGGATGTTTTAATAGTTAAAAGCTATGTTGAAGTCTGTTTTAAAACGAGATAAAACCTTGTCATGAAACTTATTGAAAGGATAGGCGAGATACTCAAGACAATTGAGAATCTTAAGTCCACCCTGACATAGAACTAAGAACCTCAGGGGATTAGGATATATAACGATTTTGAAATATATTTAGATAACACCTTTCCTAGAAATATGATACCCATAAGATTTATTCTATGTACCGTCAAAAGTCTTCGAAGATCCATGATGGTCTACATCTATGACTCCAAACCCTCTGGACACTATTTGCCACCAAAAGAAAAAAGGCATGCCCCCAAAAGACAAAGGATATAGCCATGAAGAGAATCTTACATCAGGAATGTAGAAAATTGAGTTTTTTAGACCACTTAGAATTTAAAAGCCCATATTCAGCTCATGTTATAGCACTTGCCAGATGTTGTACATATTGATTGGGTTGTATGCAATTGATATTGAAATATGAGATTGTAGTCATTAAAGCACTGTAACAGGCTTACCTGTGCCCTTAAACTTATGATTTCTCTGCTCAAACTTCCATTTATAAACTTTGGGTCCTCAAGAATGTCTTCAGAAGACTGACATGGACTGGACTTTCCTGAAACAGGAGATGCAAACAGAGAAGATTTTCTGGAAGTAGGCATTGAAGCTGACATGAATTTTTCTGGATCTCCATCGAGAGAAGTTGATGCTTTTGACAAATTAAATCCCCCTAACTGCAAATGTCCATTCAACATGGGAAAAACACGATTATCACGGACTTCTGGTTTTCTTTCGGGCTTAGGAATCTTGCTTTCAGTTTGATTGCCTGAGCCAAATGATGAAAGTCTGGAAAGTGTTGCCCGTAGCATAGGTATTACAGTCTCTTTCTCTGCCATCTCATTGGATTTATGGTGTACATTTCCACTTCTAATTTTGGGATTTCGCACAGCAGAACTAGCTTCTGCGGCTTTCTTTAGTTTAGTATAACAATCATCACACACCCGATAGGGTTTGTTCGTGTTTGGAGCCAAGGCAGCTTTCTGAGCTTTCTTGCTGCTGCATGCTTTACAGAAAACTAACCCACAATTGTAACAATTATGACGTTTTCTTCTGAAACCAAAAGGATTATGACAATTAGAACAAACGGAATGGTCAGCACCAGACGCCCATTTATGAAGACAAATGACCGCAGTAAGGTTTGAACCACATACTACACTCTTTACTTGCTTATCCTTTATAAATTCAACGAGAGTAGGTGTGTTTCTATGATCATTGTCTCCGTGTCCTAATTGCCCATTTGAACCCCTTCCCCAAGTATAAACCTCTGTCTTGGAAGTCAAAACTGCCACATGACAAGAACCGCAGGCGATTTCTTCAACGAAGCTATCTGCAATTTTACCTTCAACAAGAGTGGGAACTTTTCCATCAGCTGAAGGACTGCCAAGCTGTCCATAAGCAGCACTTCCCATTGTATGTACATGTCCTGAGGTTGTAAGGGCAACTGTGAGATTATGGCCACATGCTACTTGACAGATATTTTTATCAACCAGTGCAACTACACATTCAGGAGCTAGTCTAGATACTTCATCACAATGTCCAAGTCGGCCCTTATCTCCATCCCCCCAGGTGTACAGCTTTCCAGAAGCAGAGTTACCTGAATCCTGAGGACTAGATTCATTTATTGTTTCAACAACTGCAGCAGTGTGCCAAACACCACAAGCAACCCTTGTCGTTCTCTGCCCTCTCAAAGTTTCCACCTCCCGTGGAGTACTTGTGCTACTATGATCTCCATGGCCTAAGGCACCAAAAGAACCATCCCCAAAAGTAAATAATCGACCAGCTGAGGTCACGGCAGCTGTATGCCATGGTCCGCAAGAAATATAGGATATGTGTATACCTTCCATATGGCCACTAACCTTTTTGGGAATCCAGTGACTAACTTCACTTCCATGCCCAAGTAAACCAAAATTATTAGTACCGTCACCCCATGTATAGAGCTCTCCAGAAAGTGTAACAGCGCAAGTGTGATACTCCCCACATGCAACTGATTCAATGCCACTAAGAGTGCCAATGAGCTTAGGGTGGGAAACATTTTCTTCTACACCATGACCAAGCCTCCCTCCTGACTCCTCTCCCCAACTGAAGATTTCCCCTTGCCTGGTGATCAGTACAGCATGTCTGGCACCACAAGCAATTCCTTGAGCATCTACGACCACTGTTGATTCCAATGCCCTAGGCAGAAGAGCATCCATCCTGGAAGAAACTGAACTCCCTACTCTATCCACACCACCTCCTAGTACTCCACCATCAATACCTTCACCCCAAATAAAAACATCTCCTAAAGAATCAAAATCATCTTGACAAGAACCTTGACTTGATGAGCTCACGGCGCTAGATAAACTAACTCGAAAAGCTTCAGATGCGGAACTTCGACCATTTGAATTATCTACAGATGCAGGTGATAATGAGGAAATAGAAGGTGACTCAGCTTGAGTAATACTCTTGGTAGCTGCAGTATATGATATTATGTCAGCAAATGCCCTTCCTAATCTATTCTGTGGGATATTCTCCACAGGAACCCCCTCAGTATCTCCTGGATCCTGCAGTATTTTGGAAGAGAGAGAAAAAACTGTAAATGTTTAAACCCTAAACCAGAACTATTCTTTATTTTCAAAGAAAAGAGGGATAAATAAAAAATAAGTCACTGACACAGATAAATGGTGCGATTGATGGAGAACTTCTTCGAGTACGAGAAGGGGGACTATCTGTTGATACACTGTTGTCACATCTTGACTCGCTTCTGAAGTTCCGGTAGGAACCTCGACTGATTAATGCCTTAAGACCAACAAACCAAACTTCAGCCTCATCCTTGTCTTTACATATCTGTTCAATATGGTGGCCATGTATTAAATCATGATACTAGCAAATGAGATTTCTCAAGATGCTTTCTTAATGCTTTTTCATTTTGGAGCATAAGCTTCTCAATTTTTATCTGCTTTGTACATGAAATTGCAAAAAAAAAAAAAAAAAACCTTAAGCAAGCTGGCTAGGAAAAGTTGAATGTGTTTTCTGTGCCAAATACATCTAGAAAATATACTCACCAAGTCCAAGGATCTATCATTGTACAGGAGTGAAAATGATTGGTACTCCTTTTCGGGCCGTGGATACCGCTGAAATATTGCCTGGAAGAAAGCCACAGTTATACCTATCAATATTTTTGGATTGTTTGCATAGAATGGATTTATAAAAAAAATCTAGGAAAAGGAAAACTAAATCAGGAGCAATGCAAGGCATAAGCATGTAAGAACATTTTAATGGTTTGGAATTACTATTCAGCTCAGAGTGGAGATTTTCTAACCAAAGAGAATGACATTGAAACTTACAGTACGCTGCCCAGGAATAATGGTAGATACATGACTAAGTCTAATATGTTTCTCTTCTTTTCCAGAGTACCATATCAACAGAGCCTCATCCTGAAACAAAACCAAACTATCTGAGTCAACAGAACAGAAATGAAGGAGAGCTATATGCCTATATGTCAAGGCAACTTACATTAGAAAGCCGGAATGGGCAGAATTTTGGCTTCCCTCTGCGCCCGTATTTTAACAAAGTCGCACCTTTCTTAAGTGCTGTTATGGCCTGGAAATAATATATATATATATATATATATATATATATATATTAAACAATAAATAAAAATTGCAAGTATTAGCTGCATTAGGAAGCTTAGTGCTTTATAGTTCACTACATTACACTTGGGCAGAAATTTCCAACATCATTCACTTAAATGCTGAATAGCTTTATACATGTACATGAGCAATTGCATACATTGTCTGATCAGTTCTGAAGTTCTACTTCCTTAGTAGAATGAGCAGTCACAGTAAGAGTTAATTCAAGGGAAATAAATGATGAGACTAAATTGAAAGGGGAATAAACCTGGTCGATATCCCTGTCGGCCGGACCGGTTCTCTGAGGACTAGCCATTCAAGTTGCAATATCAGGTTTTCCCCACAAGTATAGAACCCAACACCCATTTGAACAACACCACCACCTAATATTTTCAATACCATAACCCAATACCCAACTTCTTCCCATTAAACCAACAAGAACACACACACATTAATCAGCTCCAAAGCCTAGAGAAAATTTCTTCGCTTCATCCCTAACCCATTACAACCAACAATCTTGCAGCTCAAGAAACTCAACCCCAAAAGGCCTTGAGAATTTCACAATGCCGTAAAATCAAACCCTAAAACGACACACGCGGAGGCTCCAGTGAGCTCCGAAACAGCTCAAAACCACTTGCTCAGAAATCAAAGAAACCCTAGAATACGCCTAATTCCAGCCAAGGCTTTGGATTTTTGGCACCGGAACAAAAATTCTAAACCGGAACGAGCGGAGATTAGAGCAAGGAGGGATTGAGTGTACCTACATTGCGAGAAATTGGCCGAATGTTAGTCATTTCCCTAAAATCGGAGGTCGTTTAGTTGTGAAATTGAGGGAGAGAAGGGAAAGAGAAACCGGAGACTAATTAGCGCTATGCGATGTGGGACAATGTGGTTGAAGGCTTGAAGCAACCCAGAGCCAGAGAGCTTTGCTTTGCTTTGCTTTTGGGGATTGTTGACGTGCGCACCTCTCCTCTCTCTCTCTTTCTCTCTTTCTCTCCTCCTCTCCTCCTCTCTCTTTCTTTCTCTCTTTCAAGTTTAACTGTTTGTTTTGTCTCTCCTGATTACCAAATCAATTCTGCCACGTCACCAGTGAAATCCCCGGGATGGGGATGCTTTGCTTTTGTCCTTATTTGACAATAAGCTTGTCTTTTTTTGTTTTTCTATTATTATTTTGACCACTTTTTATTTTTTTATTTATCCAAAATGTCAATATCACTGCTTTGTCTGGATTTATGCCTCCTTGTGTGCTTTTGGAAAATGCAAATTAGTAATTTACTAGTGTGACTAGGGTCTTCACGGTCACTCGGATTATTTTTATACTAATTGAATTGTTTTATTGGTAACTCAAAAAGACAAAAACAAATGTACTCTATAATTAATTTAAAAAATAACTAAAATAATTTAGATGAAAGTCGATGCATATAGTCCATCTTGAAAAAGTTTGGAATGACAAGTACTAAGAAAATTAATAAAAACTCGACAGGTCGTCATGATAGTAAGATGTTAGAATGTAATTAATAGAGTCGTGAAAAAACGACACTATAATTACAGATATTACACTTTGTGTTATTTTTGAGGTTTTTTTGGTACACCTTGTGTTATTTCTTTAGGTTTTTTTGTTTCTTTTTTTTCATTTAAAGTTGGGTATTGGCTCTATTGAGGATTTAAGGTTTATGTGTAGTAATATAAATTTGTTATTGCCATCGTATTCAATAGTTGTTTATAAGTTGTCTATAAAATTCAAAAATTGGCAAAGCTCTCCAATCATTTTATGAACTTTGTATTCTTGTGGGAATCAACAAAACTCTATACTCAAATTATAAAATCAACCAAATTTTTATTTTTTTTATTTTTGTCTTGTTTGTGATATCTCACCGTGTGCTACACCAACAAGTTTTAATAATTTATTTTTACACCCCCTCCCTTCTCCCTCCTCCTGCAACGATAAAGAGTACTTGCGTTTGAATTTCAAGCAACACTTGTGATGCGAATATCATTAAACCAATAATTAATCTGTGACAAAATTATGTTTGAGTTTATTGAAAATAAATTTTCTAGTATTTTTGAATTTTAAAGGAGTATCAGAAAATGTAATCAATGTTACATATGAGTCTTTAATGTTACAGACGAGTCTTTAAACCAGATAGAGACTTGAAATCGCTATAGGAGGAATGTGGTTTTTTTATCCCAAATAACGCATGTGATTGAACTTTGCCATATCCAGTGAATTAAACTTCAATAAAGCCTGGTACCTACGTACGTGGTTGAATGGTTGATTTTATATTAATTGCTTAAGTAGTTGCCATCATTATTATTATTCCAGTTCTGAACCTGTACTCAAAATGAGCGGGGGAATTAATTTAAAGCCAAATTAATACTCAAATTTCATTCCATATATAATAGATCAAGTACGTACAATCGTACAGAGCTAGCTACTAATACGTACAAAACAGATCGACATCGATGATCAGTACTCCGCCAATAGCTAGCGATCGATTGATTATTTGATTTAACTAATCAGTACATATAATCATCATCAAAGATCATGTAATTGTTGCTCCTCCTGGTTCTTGCTTCTCTATCAGCCTGGAATAAGAAGCATGCAGCAGAAACCTTAATTTTATATCATTGATTAGCTAGGTACGCACATTTGTTAACGTAGGCTTAATTATATACATGTACAATACGTATACAGGTAGCTAAGTACATACCTTGGTTATGAGCCTTTCAAAAGCTTCGGTGCCATGTTCTTCCATGTATTTCTCAGCAGCAGTCAAAACATCGTCGGGTTTGCTGAACATGTTCTTCTTATCCTTGCTTCTTGGGAAATACCAGATCTGCTGAGCACTGCTGATCTGCGGGTTCATATAGAATGGTCGGATGAAGCGGCGATACACATATGCTGCGCCGTTGAATTGTGGCAGCACCAACCAACATGTCAGGATCAACTTGCCATAAGCCCAAATCGGGAAGCTGCGAATTAATTGAAAGCATGATCGATCCATCCATCATAACATCACATTTTTAGTGTGTTCAATATACACATACATATATGCGCGCATATGGTAAAGAATGTACTCACCATTCAAGGACTTTGGCGAAGGTGATCTCGAAGAGTGTTATGAGAGAATACAAAACCCAATAGGTAAGCCATTGCTGATCGTCTGTGCGAGACTTGGTCTCTATTGCCCTAATCGAAGCATATCTGTAGCCAAAAACAAATACATGAATGTATCTATCAGTAGCTAGCCATATATAATTTCAAATTATATATATGTATATGTATATGTATATGACCATGTATACTTACAAGGGGAAGACCAGAGTGACAAGAGGCCTGCATGCACATAATTAAGAAGCAAATTAGAATCTGACTTAGAAAGGAACTATCTCAGTGTAAAATTAATATGCATACGAATTGTTAATAGAGGGAGACATGCATACAAAGCAAGGACATCAAAGTTGTTGGCCACAACTTGGAGAAAGTTATTCCCAGAGCCTGTAGAACGACCCATATTGACGCTTTGCGATTATTGTAGTTATGTCAATGTGTTCAGATCGATCTGGGACGTCTAGCTAGCTTTGCTTAAAAGATTTGAGATCGAGTAGTCGATGCTACGTACTGTTTCAAAAAGCTGCTTTACAAGAGTAAGGAAAGAAAAGTGTGTAAAAGGGGAAGCTGATTTCGCGGAGAATATCAAATCATGCACAAGAAAAGAGGCACCGATTTCTTAATTTACTGCTATGGTTGAAAATATTTACAAACAGCATCTTTTCCATTCTCATATATCCCTTTCATTTATCTACCCTTTTTTTTTAATGAACAAATAACAATATGAACACAACCTACTGAAAAACCGAGAACACAACCCCGCTCAGCTGATCAAACTGGAACGCTAGTTGGGCACAATTTATCTACCCTCTTTATATCTTACTGTGTAAGAAAATAATCACTCGTGTCCTTTAAAAAAATATATAAAAAATAGAAGGCATGATTTTGGTGGGCTAGCTGGACAATCAAACTAGGTCTAGAGACACTATAAGTAATGCCCTTGAGCCCAGCAATATGGATAAGGCCTGTTCTATTCTTGCTCCAGGGTAGCCATGATGCTAGCTAGGTCATGACGAACATTGCTTGTTAAAACTTAAAAGATATCCATCTACAGATCTACTGACCTGGCTAGTACGTACATCCGCCAAGTCTCTGAAAAAAGAAGAAGAAAATTACATATATGGCCTGTAATTAAGGCACTGTGTGTACGAATATGGTAGCCACTGGCCGGGCACGCCTGCATCATTTTTTACTCTAAAGGCATATGGGGCATATGCCTTGCATTTCAAATTTCAAATCTTTTTCTTTTCCGATAGGGGCCGGTAAGAGGAAGCATATACATACATATATATATATATGTATGCATCGATCAAGCACAAGGATGCAGGTGTACGTCTGTAATTGAGTGTTGACTGTTGACTAGAGGAGATCGAACAACAGAATTACTCTACGGTAAGTCTGTAACTCTGCAAAGGCCATAAAATGGCATGCATGCAGTTTTGTACCAATTAATTAATTACCACAGCGATCGAGGAATGAGATCAAAGCACTTCTTTTTTGGTTACAAATGAGATCAAGCACTTTGAAACACAATGCTTCATATATATTCCTTTTCTTTTTAAAACATTTTTCAGTCATGTTAACAAAAGTGTTTTAACATTACTGAAAAATGCTATCGTATTCATAAGCATTGAATCAATCCAACTATTGTTAATCAATTCGACCTCTATGAAACACTAATTTTTTTACTCTTATATAAAAGTACTTTCAAAAAAAACATTATTTTTGTAAAATGGTGTGTTTAATCACAGTTAATATATTGTGGATTTTCGTTATTTTTGTAATGACGATCTTTGAAAGAGGAGCTACTAAAAATACCATGCATGTGAGGCTACTGTATATGTAGTTGGTTCGAGTGAGTGACTCCCTCTAGAGCAGCACGAGAAGCGCATCTCCATGAACTAGATAGTAGTATCGGAGAAGTTATTTACGTAATAAACCGGCCAGTATCATACAGTACTAGTACTGTTTTGATATACATATCTCTATCTCTGTGGCCAAAACTTACCCTTATATATAATTATATATATATATATATGCAATCAATTAATTAATTAATGTCGTCCTACAGTCTTACACTCTTACCTACCAGTGCCGTATGGAAATTGAAATGTGTTTCTTCCAATTCATTATTGATCAGACGTCATATATAGATTGCTATGTCAAGAACGTACTAGCGAGCTACGATGTAATTAATCCCAGCTAGCTAGCTACTTGATGCTAGATCGATCGAGACTAGAACCAACTAAACCTCGTTTGATTAGTACGTACTAACTTGGCTAATTAAGGCCGTTAGCTAGCTAGCTACCAAGATTGCTACGTACGTACCAATACCCTAGCAGCATCCAAGTATAAGTAATAAATCTGTGACCAAACAATGAAGGCATGCATGCATGTATAGATGCCTAGATGGTTTATTATATCTTCTGAGTCGCGTGATTCATGCATATGCCCTATTACAGTTGATCGGAAATTAATTCAGGGCTAGTGCTTTAATTAACCAAGAAATTTGGGTTATAATAGAGTACGTAGGGTGGGCTTTTCCACTCCCACATTTCTTTGATTCCAACTATTTAAAGAGATCGATTCTAATTCTTAAGTCTTGATTAATTGGTCATTGATGATCCGAAATCGTCAAAGTACTTAATCACTCATGAAACACAATAAATTGATAAACACAATCTGTCCAACACGTACTACCGCTAATTGTTTATTTTTTATTTGCACATCAAACACCATCATCACACCTTGGCCAAAAAAACAAAAACACCATCATCACACACCACCACCATATACCAATCAGTAAATGGGCAAGCTAGCTTTAATCACATTGACACATTGCAACTAGAGGGAAATCTAACTAGCTAGCTGTATGAGGGACTCGGATCCTCTCCTCACCAAGAGGAGAGAGATTGCCTCATCAAGAGATCTTGGCCGTCCATTTCGAAATGGAGGGCCAAGATTGTTTACACTTTTGGGTGGGGTATGGAGTTTAGGAAAAGTGCAAGAGATCTGGGCCGTCCATTCGAAATGGACGGCCCAGATCTCTTGGTGGGGAAATAAGAGATAGATGGGGGTGAGGAGAGGATCTCAATCCCTGTATGAGTTAAATGAAATACAATATACTCCACCTCGTTTTGTTGTCTTCCCCTCGAAATCCCTTCACACCCCCCTACAACCCCCATCACTTCCCATTTTAGAGTTAAATGAAAATTTACAAAGTTAATAGTACTTGAAACCATCCTCGCTTTTCTTTTCTTTTTTGGCAATGAAAACCTTCCTCTCTGACCACAAGATTTGCAACTCGATCATCAACAACCTACTTAAATACAAAACCTCTTCCACTCCTATATAAGGGCCGGAATGGCTTGGATTTCAATACTGACATGAAAGAAAAAATAAACCCACAGAATACGTATGCTGACATATACACAAAAAATTTGCAACTTGCAACAGCTGTTTTTTGGACAATTTTGCAGATTGTTTTTTTTCTTTCACAACTTAATTGCAACAACTTTGCAGAGAAACATTTAATCTCGATACCTCTACGTACAGTTGTGTATAATATTCATGAAGAATACGTTCAATTAAGTGATCATAAACTATAAGCAAATGATATAATTCTCAAATGACCAATTAAGCGATTTTGGTTGGGTTAAAATTAATACTGATGGAGCTTAATTGGAAACATAATGAGGGAGTTGGCGGTTATGGTGCTATCTTTCGGGATTATAAGGGTCATTTTCTTGGTGCTTTTGCCTCTAATCTTGATGTTCCTAGTTCGGTTGCTGCGGAGGTAATTGCCGTTATTAAGGCAATTGAGCTTGCTTGGGTTCGTGATTGGAAATACGTTTGGTTGGAGGTTGATTCATCTTTGGTGCTTAATTATATTCGCAGACCTTCTCTTGTCCCTTGGCAACTTCGAGTCCGTTAGTTTAATTGTTTATATCAGATTTCTCAAATGCACTTTAGAGTTTCTCATATTTTTCAGGAAGGAAATAAGGTAGCTGATGCTTTGGCAAATTATGGCACTCTGTCTTCTGAGTTTGTATGGTGGGATGAGCCTCCTCCTTTTCTTCTAATGCATTATAATAGCGATGTTGTAGGTCTTCCTCAATTCCGTTTTCGTTAATTTGTTCTATTTTGTTGGTTTCTTGGGAGGTTTTGGTTTTGGTCCCTCTCCTTTTGTTCTTCTTCTTTTTAATAAAATAGGGTGATAGGGAGGATTTTTCCTCTCCTATCCCTGATCTTTGGCCAAAAAAAAAGAGACCAATTAAGCGATTGTGCCACACTCCCACATCGATCAGTATGGGAGGTCGATCTAATTAATTAATCCATATATATGTAGCTAGGTAGCTAGCTCATTAATTAGTCATCACCGGCCATTTATCAGAAATACACAGGTGAGGAAATTATACATGTAGTAGCTAGCTACGCATCAGAAAACTGCAGTAGTATCACTGTCCTATATATAGCTAGCTAGAACAGTAGAACGGTCCCTAGCTAGCTATGAGATAATATATATGGTTAAGAAAATGCTGATGTGTATATATATAGGCACTGTAAAATATGCACCTAGCGCAACGTACCAATTAATATGAATCAGGTCTGAATGTGGTAGCAACAAACTAGCAAGAAGTAGCGCTAGTTTTAATTATATATACGCAGAAGGAAAGCAAGTCCAGAAAGATGAGCATGCAAAGCAGTGACAGCCAGTCAGCTGAGTAGTACTGCATTCTCAGCTCAGCTTGCAAAATAATTATGCATAATTATTTGATTCAATTAAGTAGCTACGCAAATTTGGCAGGATCTCTCACCCACCACCTGATCGAGTCCACTCGCTCAGTGCCTCCTTAAATTATGTGTGGACTCCCCCACCCTATTATAGTGGGTTCGTACAACTGCAGTTGTAGATATATATATATATATATATATATATTATCATATCAGTCGATCGATATTCACACTGATAGATTGATCATGGGAGATAGAGCTGATATATATATGTGTGTGTACTTCTAACCAATCAGAATGGGACAAGTTGTTTATTTTCATCAACTGAAATAACATTGCAGATTGATACGGTGGCCGGCCGGGAAACTGATCAGAATAATCAATTCCTCGATCACTTCCACCATATTAGTGGAATGCGGGCAAGTTAATGTTTCTGATTCGATCCTCTGAACCAGATAGAGAATGAGAGTTAATGCTCATCAAATCAGAGAGAGGAGATATTGATCAGTGCATGCATTAAAAGTTAATTAGCTTTGGTAGTATAGAATATAGATAGCAAACCATGTTCAGTACACACACCCAAATCCAAAAACCAACCTATCTTGCAAAAACTGGAAGTACAGCACCACGCATGTTAATTATATATATGCTCTCTCTCTTTTTCTCAAAAACCCTAAATTCTTCTCAGTAGTACTTTGATCATCACACTCTCACACTCAAATCCAACATTCAACTTAATTCCAAAGCAATCAAACTCGGCACGCACCTTGTTGCAAATGATCAAACATATATGCACCTTTACAAAATGAACTAGCTAATTAATTGCTAAAACAATTAAAAAACGAAAGCGCTTAATTAAGAAGCAAGCCATACTCTTGTAGTTGACCTAGGATTAACGTTGACTAGCATTTGAATGATCATCATGATGCTCCTCATTTGCGTCGTGTGATGGATGCTGCCCATTCACAGGTGCGCCACCGCCGAGAATTGGCCTGTAGGCATTATTGAGCGCCGCCAGCATACCCAAGTGGCTGTCCGCAACTGTGCCTCCTCCTCCGCCGCCGCCGGTGCTAATTCCCGAAGTACCCAATTGCACTTGGCTCGGTAATAATGCCATTGGAGGAGCAAAATTCATGAAATGCAGCCCATGGTTACCATTAATAGTGGGAAATGTCCACATGGGCGGGTCTTGATGATGAAGATGAGCGCCACCGCCACTCATATTCCCACCTTGGCCTTGGTTGTTGTTACTAGAAGGATTGTTAGCCACCATCCAAAATGTCGCTGGAACTGTACTCTGACTCGCCGGAATCGAACCCGTGCTCGATTGCAACATGTAATTCCCCAATTGGCTATGACTAGTTTGCGAGGACGAGGACGATAACAAATCTTGCTCGTCCGGCCTTCTCTTTCTCCCTATACTAGTCCCCTCTCTGGACATATGATCAAGATCGAGAGTAGTGGTGCTATTATTATTGGCCTGATCACGCAACTCTTGCTTTGCTTCCAACATGGCATTCACATTTCCGGAATTGAAGTTCAACAACATGGACGACGGAGATAAATCAACCCCGGGAAACAAGACCCTGCTGCGCTGCTGCTCCTCCATCAACTGCGATGCTGCCGCAGCGCCACCGCCGAATAACAAGTTGCTGCTGCTGGGGTTAAAATAGCCGCTGGTCCTCAAGTGCGAAGGCGCGGACATGCTCGACCCCGAGCTCCTCAGCGAGATGTTGAGCGAAGTGAAATTGGCGGGAATCGTTCCTGTCCCGGTGGCTGCGATGACTGCGGGCTCCGCCTGCTGAAGCAGCCACTCGATGGTCTCCCCATCCGACTTGTGCCCTAGCTCTCTGGTCAGCTGAAAAACCCTAGCGGCGCACGTGGCGGGCATGCGGATCCGGCGCCCTCGCCCGTCCACCTTGGTGTGCCTGTCTTTGGTCGACGTCCTCTTCGGAGGCGCCGGCTTCTTGGGCAATTCTTGAACAATGGAAACATCGGAATTGGATCGGACCACCACCGCCTTGGAAGAACCCGGCTCGCCGCCGTAGCTGGACGACGCTGACGCTGCTTCTTCCTCCTTTCTCTTGTCTAGAAACTGTAATGGAAAATTGGGCCTGATGCGGATCCCATTTTCATCACCTTCCATGATCATATGACCCGCTGTGGGATCGATAGATACTATTTTTTTAATTGTTTTTGATTTTTTTTTTGCTGCTGCTAGACAACTGTAGCTTCTATCACTTAGTGGTGGCCTAGTGGGTCAAGCTCTCTATCTCTTTCTCTTTGTGGAGCATGAAATTCTTTTTCAGATGGGGGAAGCTGAATTGGCAGCTCAGCAGCTGAGTTGTTTTTTCTCTTTTGTGGAGAGAGAGAGAGAGAGAGAGAGAGAGAGAGAGAGAGAGAGAGGGGGGGGGATAAGGGTCAAGGGAAGAAGGCAAGCTTTAAGCAACAAAAATAATGAGTGGGAATTATATGGGTGGTGGTGGCCTCTGTGATCGGATATTATTTAAAACACAAATCTTCTTTTTCTTTTTTGAATGGAATTATTGGAGAGGGAGGGGAGGGTTCGAGTGTAATTTTCCTTTTTTTGTATAGTGTTTTTTTTTTTTCACCCCAAAAATAAATTCAGCGTCCTTTTTTATGTGGTTGGACAGTTCCTTGATTCAGACTCCACGTGCGGTGCTCTTTATCATTCAATCTATAAAGACAGTGGTGGCCGGAGATGGGACCCAGGCTCTCAAGTCAAAAAACCTAAGAGACTGATTGGTACCGTAATCGTGTAGTAAGAAAAATAAATAAAGGAAGAAGATAGATAATCAAGTGGTTCCCATCTCGTCCGTGTAATCATTGCATTTTGCCTTTAATTTGCAGCTTTGCCCTTTACCTTTGGAGCCCTAACTTCTTCGAATCCATTACTATTACTACACTATACCAGGTAATTTCCATGCATTTCTTTTCAAAAAAAGTTTCCCCTTAATGTCCTGTAAAAATAAATAAATTGCAGCTACTTTCATCTATTAAGAATGGATGCATGGTAATATGTATGGATGATACAACAAAAGTTTTTCTTTCCATCTTGTTCTTTTTTGATTGGCCAAGTAGCAATACTAAAGTAAACAATATATATAGTAGGATTATGAATATTTTCTTTTTTCATAACAATATGATGATCCGAAAATTACAATCCGAATCTTATATGTAATTATAAATGAAGACTGTAATAGCTAAACATACCATCTAAAGTTCGATCCACTAAAAATAAAAACAAATAATTATTTAGAATTTACAATAAAAAACAAAATAAAAAATCTGAATGAACTATGAAATGTGAACACGAATGCTTGGAAGATAAGAAAATGGCCGGTGCGAACCCTTCTCAATTAGTCAGGACTAGTTGTAGATGAGTTAGGATCTTATTGTCTCCAACCCTTTTGCCCATGTTTTTTGGCGAGCGCCCAAGCATCCATAATCTTTTCCAAGCCATTTTCTTGCTCTTGTTTTTTATTTTCATGTTCAAAGCTTCAAACATCTACCTTACCACCTAGTTTGATGCTTCAAGAAATCTATTCACACGTGAATTTCCGATCTAGCTTACAACTAACTACTCTTTCGAGATGTACATATATATGTTGCCCTTTTTTATGTTTTTTTTTTTTTCAGTCTTCGTCTCCTAAGTTAACCTCACATAGGTTCCAGTACGTGTTCTACATCACCAGAACAATACAATAATTAATTAATTTACTTAGAAAATTTATTATTTCAAAGGTTCCGTGGTAAGAAAATTAAGATGGTTAACTGAAAAACTAACATAATTGTTGGTCAATAGCCTACTTTTACGGGTGCTCGATCTTGGCCTAGCTAGGACATGTGATGGAGCCACTGTTCGCAACATATGTGGTCCTCATGATCCTTACCTCACAGACTTGCATTTTGAAAGTTCAATTCTCATTCTAAAATGTGCTTTTAAATTCTATAAAGTTATAAAGGACTCACATATAACGCATTAATATTTGTTTGCATGACTGCCAATTAACAAGGTAACAAAGCATGTGCATAGCTCAGTGGTCACTTATTCCAACTTAAAAGGGGGCAAAAACAAAAAGGACAAAAATGGAAACACATAAATGCATCGAAATTAACAAGTGTGGTAGAGCAACTACACATTATTAAGATCAACAACAACCAACGCACATATAACTAATGATCATGCAAAAATCGATTTTCATATATATATATATATAACCATTTTCTGTTAATGAAATATTTATTTTTTATGCTACGAAATTTTGTTCTCAACCGTCAAATCAGATAATTTAAAACAGATATGACGGCTGAGATAAAAACTCTCTACCATAAAAAAGTAAAAACATTCTTACCTGAGAATTATTGTGTATATATATATATATATACAGAAAATCTTGTTATTAGTACACTCTAAAGTGTTAATAACACACTATTTTTAGGGTGTGGACACTAAAGAAACAAAAAAGGAATGAGTATGTTATTACCACTTTAGAGTGTGTTAATAGTGAAACAAAATTAAATCTTTGCCTACTTTGATTTAAAACATAAAACAAAAACTTTATTAATCAATAGAATTTTTTTCCCTACTCGGAATTGAATATAAAGAAGAGGATAATAGAACTTCACCTTCTTTATTTTTCAACTTAGTTAATTTTCATACAAAAAATATAATTTTGATTTAATTATTTGTCTAATTATATTTGTTCCAATTATATATTTTTGTAGATTAAAATTGTGTTTGACAATTTTATCCTTGTTTTTAACGGTAAAGTAGACGGAAGTACTATAAGGGCTAACGTAGCATTAATTCATGTACTATTAAATTCTTTATGAAAATTCAGGTATAACAAATTATATTTTGATAGAATGCATATAACATATGAAATTTTTTCCCAAAATAATTAGAGCGTAACATGAAAATGGCACCAATAGACTTTTTTTTTTACACACACACCCTCTTTCCACCCCAGTATGGTATCCGAGGGACGAACCCAAAATCTCTCCTAAGACAACTTTGATATTAAACCACTACACCAATCACTTCGGATAAATTGCACCAATAAACTAATATAGCAGTTGGCGCTGGATAATGACATTTCCTAATTCACAGAACGAGATCATTGTCCTTCAATCTTCGATTACGTCTGATTTGTACTAAAGTTGATTAATTTGGATGACATGCGACTCCTGTGCCATACATGCATCTAGTACTTTCTCTGGTACTCTCAGTACCACGTACACATGAATGATTCTTTTTTGGCTCAAGCACATGAATGATTATTGCTAGCTCACGACTTAATTATTTATTTAACTCTTTCATTTGTATATCAAAAGTGCTCTCAAACTAATTAGGAGGTACGTGACAGATTTTGGTCTTAAGATTCCCAAGTTACTAATGTATCTTACTCAATAATTCAACATTCTGTTACAAATTAATCCGTGTACTAAGTATTTTTCCATATGCACCATATATGGTTTTTAGGGTATTTTTGTATTTTTTGTTTCCTCTTTTCACAAACTATTTAAAAAAGTTTTTTTTGATCGAAATGAATTTCATTGATAAATGAAAACTTGCAATCGGAAGCAAGATGCCAATGATTAGCATACCCCTATTAAAACCTTGCGCTATTAAAACTCGGCGGGAAAATTCGGAGAGAAAGAAAAAAGAGAACTACAAACTTATAATTGAATCAAAATTTATAACAATAGCGATGTCAAATGATCACCTTTTTATGAAGTCGGTTATTAAATTGAATTGTTTTTATACTATTATGAAAAACCTAAATTTTAGGTTGAGAACCATTTGTAATATGCTAGAATCTATATATAATATATAAACGAATGCTTATCTGTTGAGGTAGCACAATTGAAAGCAAATAAGTGTTTTGCTCCTATTTTTTCACTCATTCTAACATACCAAGTTAATAATTTTTGTTTTTCATTACATTTGATGAGGATCGAACCTCTGACCTAACCCAATTTTCCTCCACCACTCGCAAGTTAACAACTTTTTAAAACTCTTTATTTATGCTGTTATATATATTGTTTTAAAGTGAGAGGCTCGTAGTGAGGACCAAACAATGAAGACTTGTTGAGGACTTTCAAACTCAACCGTTGGATGAGTTTTTTAAATATCAACTAACATTTGAAATACTCATCTAACGGTTGAGTTTGAAAATTATCAACAAGTCCTCATTGTTTGGTCATCACTAGAGAATTTCCATTGTTTTAAAAAGTAAAATATATGGGACGTACACATGCAAGTTTGATTTTATTGTCCGCAAAATTATACAGTATATTGGTATGTGCAGTTGAATTCTCTTGATGGTGCTGGATCATAAGAAGCAAAATTGGTGCGACAATAGAGCACTAGATTTGAAGATGCAACTCTCTCTCTCCCTCTCCCTCTCTTGTATAGAAATAGAAATAGAAACAAGGTGAAAATTTAGAGCTAGTGTCTGGCATGAGTCTAGCCAAGAAATTAATTATGAAAAATAGTCCAACATGGATCACAGGCTTGAATTGCTGTGTTGAAGGGATATGATATAGAAATAGACCAATGGATTAGTACTTGAAAATCATTGCCGTGAAATCACGTGCCTCTGCTACCCAGCTATCATGATAGGTGATGAGGATGGCTTACCTTCCATCCCGGCCACATTGGCTAATCAAATCATATAACCAAATTTGTCGGAATGTTGGTGGTTGGCGAGCTATGAATAAAATCACTTACGTACGTCTCTAATTTCTCGCCAAGTCATTCCCTCTTTTTTCAAACTTGCAAAATTCAATTCCCATATCTAGCTATCATCTTAATTTCCAACATATATTAATTGCAGTTTAACCTATCCATACTTTTAGGTTTTCATATCCATGATCTTGCTACCAAAACTACCTATAGAAGAAGAACCACTTCATTTAAATAGCGTAATTAAAAAAAAGTATGCTAGCTCATGCCACTTCATTTGTGTTGGTGTAAAAAATTACACGAACCCTTATTTTGTAGTTTCGGAGTACCATTTCCGTGTATGTGATCTCAACCAATACAATACTGTTACCTCTTCAAAGGCGAATTCATGCATAGGCCGGACCTAACCAGAAAGTACTATTCAAGTACTAAGTAGAGAAGCTAATTGGGGATTGAATTTGCTCACCAGCAAAATTTTGGTGGTGATATCACCAACTAATCAACACCTGCCACGTATTCAATGGCTTAACTATGGTTCACTATTATAAAAACACATTAATGAAATATATTTTAATTTCTCTCTCTTCTCAGTTCTCCCATATCTTCTGCGCATCACCGATCTCTCATCCACCCCCTCTCTCTCTTCAACCTTTCTTCTGCTCATTTTTTTTTTATTGTCATCAGTCATCACCATCTTCTACCACCACCACAAACCCAACTCATTTCTCAGGCTACCAGGACGCCGAAGAGGACGACATATATTCTTTGATTTGGTGAGGTCGGAGACGGTGCGGATTGAACGTCGCCGGCGGCGTCGAGATTGGAGAGGGTGGATTCTGCCCAAGGAGATGGTGGCACCGTGGCGGAGATGGATTGCGTCGATTGAGAATTTTTTATGGGTTTTTGGCGGTGATTGAGGTGTTTGAGTTCAAAGGGAGAGAGAGAGATGCTGTGGTGTTTTGAGAGGTTTTGGTTGTGTTTGAGAGTGAAAGGGTCGTAGGAGAATTTTGAATAGATGGGTTTTCGGTGAGATAAGAGAGGCTTTGGTCGTAGCTGTGGTGGTGGATGAGACATGAGAGAGAGCGAGGGACGGAGAGAGGAGTGAAAGCTATAAAAAAATAACAGAAAATCAAAATAAAAAATTATTAACCATAGTTAAGCCATTGAATACGTGGCAGGTGTTGATTAGTTGGTGATATCACCACCAAAATTTTACTGGTGAGCAAATTCAATCCCAGCTAATTGGAAGAGTCCAAGTATATATGTGTGTTTTGTACTCGATCTGCACAGAAAGAAATGCAATTATATATGCATTGATGCAGATGTGGGTCATTAATTAATTAATTGATTCCAACCTAACTCTCACTGATCACTTTGTGGCGGTGACCTTACCTAGTTAGTAGTAGACTAGTAGTCACAAGCTGCTGGTTGCCTAGCTTCTAATTGGTAGCTAGAGACTGTACGTGTCAATCTTTCTCTGTGTGATATATATATATATATATATGCATGTATGAGCCTCTGCTGGTTTCTCTGAGTTCTGAACTGCTTAATTTGCTTTCTTCGACTCGTACGTACTGCGCGCTTTCATAATTTACAGGCCTTTGTCAAACTGTCAATCAAGACTACTCGGAACTTATTAACACCTAGCTAGCTACCCTCTCGAGCCTTCCCCAGAATTCAATCTAGTGTGCTGAAAATTCATGAGTCAGTTTCTCAAAGATAAATAATGCTACCTAGTTCATAGCTAGGCTTATATAGCCGATCTCTTGCATGAGAAATGAATTGTACAAATTAAGGTGGCGAACAAATTCATTCTCGAATGGTAAATTTTCGTTACTACTTACAAGGGTAAATATTCATTGCTACTTACCAAAATATTTTATTAATTAATTGTCCATTTAAAGGATAATAATCAAGACTGTGGAGATTAGTGAAAAATGGGATGACACTGACGTCACATGAACGCCCATTAAGTCAAATAGGAGGAATAGGAATAGTTTTGTGGGCCCCACAACCCAGCTCAGTAAATGGAATGTCCTTCTCGAGTCTTTCTGGCGCAGTTGGTGGGTCGGCTGACAACGCCACATCAGACTCGGACAGTTGTAATCTACTTGTCCAAAGTCCAAACCTTTTAATAATTTCATGGCCATAAAATAAATCCTTCTTTTTATTTTCTTTTGTCAATTTAATAATTTCAACGCTGAATATTTCCTTCAATTTCTTTTTTTCAATCCCCATATATTCCTTTATGTCCATTCAGCTGTACAATATATTTCTCTGCAGTTTTCAATGTTAAATTAGTCCATTATGAAGTTACATGTTTACATTCTAGTGTTACATTAAATCTTACATATGAGTCAAAATAAAATTACTAATAAGAATAGTATGAACGGTCGGAGGCCGACATTATTTAAAACATAAATTTCACTTTTATTTGTTTATTTTATTTTTTTAGAGGGAAATCGAACTTCAGGCTTAGTTTAGCCCTAACTCAATTCTCAACCCTTCCCATTATTTGAACTAATCCCAAGGATTTCAAATGAACATACTTTAATTATTGCCTTTACATTTAGTTATTATACATTTTATGAGATAACAAAAATATATATGCATTATTTGTAAAGCCTCTTCCCCATACTATTTTGCTCCCATCATCTAGGAAAGTAATCATCTACCCTGTATTGTTATCATGGACTGACATCTATAGTTGTATTTGTTTCAGGTCTGATCATCATCAGCTATATATAGGCCATAGTTCAATAGTTGGAGAACTTTAACCAAAGCTACCGACTTTCTTCTAACTTGGGAGCAGTTGCTTGGTAGATCGGGAATTCGATTCATTCAAACTTGGGTTTTAATATCTGACATTCTGCAGAAAAATATTAAAATAATTATAATTAAGGTTTTGATGACTTGATGAAATGGGTTTTATTTGTTGGCTTCGAGAAACATATATTGACGATGGTGAAGCTGCCACTAAAATTTTATTGTGGCTGGTTCCTTGGTTTAGATAATGCAATGTGAAACCACTAGATCCTATACCTTTCTATGTCACCCTCAAATTATCATATATAGATTTGGCAATGATTTGATATGAATTGCCCACCAATAATTTTTCAACAAGTAGTCATCATCTGGAGACTATTAAGTATGAAAACACAGTGTAAGGGCAACCATATTGGACCTACCAAGTGCATAATTCAAACAAGTTTCCTCCCACGTGAAATTGATCGACAATAGTGTTGGACCATAGGTTACCTTAATTTATGATTTTATGTATAATAAGTGCGACGCCTATGCCTATCTGAATTCTGAAATGACCAAGAGGCCTATGCCTATGCCTATAGTCTTTAGCCTATAGGTTACCTTAATTCAAGTAATGGTTGGATTTGATTGACAACGTTGACTGATTGAAAACTTGCACACAATTAACTTTGTGTGGACACAATTAACTTTGTGTGGACTACACCGAGACAACCAGAAATTCAACCTATAACAGAAGAGGCCTAGAGCCCTTGACAATGAAATGAGAGGCAAAGTACTAAACTGGACCTAATTCTCAGAGAACACTGCCGGATAGGAACGACCCTAATACTGTGGAGGACATGACTGTGAAATACATCTCATGGCCCAGAACCAAAGAGATTCCAGTCGTTAATTTTGAAGCTTGAGACAGCGAGTCTGAAAACCTCAGCCATTGGCACATGTCCAGATTGTAATGCAGGAGCAGCAAACCCAGCCCCCACTGTGCTAGCACTCTCACTCAAAGGACTGCAATCAAAATCACACAAGCGTTTCAACGTCAGAATGCATAAGTCATAAGTGGCAAATAATCTGCACATTAACATTTAAGACTACACAAATATTAACATGCGCATGTTGCATTCTCTTTTTCTTAATACTTTTTTTTAACCATCTTGTAGGATAAGTTCCCAGGGAAGACTCCCTTTAAGGTGTTTAAGGATCTTGTGTAGATGTGCAAGCATATCACAATACGAGGTCAAGATTTTTGGTGATATCACCCGCACCTCCCAACAATGTTCAGGAAGTCCTACCATCAATCTTACTAGATCTGTCCATAGAATGTCTGTTTCTCAGTAAGCACACAGAATTCAGTGACTATCTTGTTTCCAGGAGGCAATTTGTTTATTGTCTCCGGAAGAAAGAGTGATAAATTTTTTCAGTCAATATAATTTTTGGGAGCTCCCTCTGATACTTACTTGATATGAATGGGTTCATATGCAGTAATTAGCACATCTGTAGTAACTCCCTTGAGTCGCAGATTGGCCACATAGACCTGCAGGACTCGATACAATAGACTCAAGTTAGCATATTTTCCAAATGAACCTAAATTAACATATCCTGAAACAACTTAGGACGATGGAAAAGACAAGAAAAAAAACACACCCTCACAGTATTTTGAGCTTCCCTTCCTTGTCTCCCCTTGGAAATGGCCTACATACAAGAATGAAAACATAAATTAGAGTTCAAGAGTCAATAACAACTGCTGTGGTACATGCTAAACAGTTATCAATAATAAGCAAGAACAATAGCCCTCTTCAGTAAATTGCAAACAATTAACTATCAGAAATTCAATCTTTGAGGGATTTCAACTCTTTCTACAAGACTGAGCGACCTCAAAATCAAATTTAGACAAACTAAAGATAGATACACTTAACTATAATAAAATCTGCTACAAATTTAATACAAGGGTAAAGTAAGGTATCAAAGTTAATTAGGTATATGCGTCTTCCAAAATTCAACATTAGATAGAGAGAGTGAATGTCCAAATAAGTGTTTCTAGTTCATACTTGCATTGTCCTTGTTTCCTTTTTTTTCTTTTTTCGTTTTACTATTCTTTACAGTTAAAACCTCTAACTCAGTTTGTTGATTCCGTTAAGCAAGTGCTTTTTGCGAAATCCATTTGAGAATCCTAACAACAATCTGTGACTGGATGGAAGTAATATGCCATGACAATGAGCCATATAGTAATAAAGTAACACTCAATATGAGCATCCAGCATAAATAATAATCACTCACAATAGACCAGACCAATCAGGAGTAATCATTATTTATCATCAAAGTTACTGAAAAGAGTGATTTGCAATATGTAAACGACACAAAGCAGAGGAAAATTTCAATTTCTAATACAATGCAATATATAGATTGCATACCATTTGGCCAACTGCAGTTGTAACAACAGCAGGTATGTTTCTATAACAGAGTCCAGGGGCCTCAACTACTCCTGATTGCTCAATAACCTGAGACAATTGGGCAAACACAATGTTAACTACAATTCACCGCGTCGATAAATCAGCTGCAAAGGGTTAGTAACTAACTTAGTATCATCTCCCACATATGCAAAGACCTCACATTTTTTTATTTATTACCAATTGGAAATCGTATCAACAAACACAGTGCAGAAGTTGAGAATCAATTACCACACTTCCATCAGCCTCTTGTTCAGTGGCAAGGTCTTGAAGAAACCAGGTAGCGCTTCCATTGTCCCCGACGTCATGCTTGAAGTCCAACAGCTCAATGATCAAGCTTTCGTCCCGGGCAGGGTCCACAAATGCCTCCTTCAAAACCCACCCAACATTTAACAACAGGAATTGAAAACCACCAACACACAGAAACACAAGTATATAGCAAAACCATTAACCAACCTGGTGATCAGGAACTTGACGAATGTTGCTCACATCCTACAATTTTCACACCCCCGTGAGTCAATGAACATAAACACGGTCACAATCGGAGAACAAATTTGAAAACAAAAAAACGAAAATCCCAACCTGAAACCGATTAGGGAAGGTGCTAAAGATGGCACCGCCGAACAAAGAGCGTTGAGAGTAGACTTCTTGAGCCATTGTAACAATGACGCCGATCCTAGAAAACCCAGATAGCATAGAAAATTCAGAGAAATCTCCTAAATTAGTTTGAGAAATAAATCATAACACTGTATGAAACTGAATAATAATAACAAAAAAAAGAAGTGCGCATTCAGCTTCGAAATCGTACCTCTAATAAGTCCGACAAGGCAATTCAAAGTTCAGAGAGGGATTTCTGCCAAGTGCCGATCGCCGTTTATATACAAGCTTCGCAGTTGCTTGAATTTCACGTCGGGGGGAAGTGGCTTAATTGTTACGCCAATTTGAAGAGAAAGGATATTGTCAACGGGCTTAGGGCCCAGCGGAGAATGGTGGGCCGGCTCTTGGCCCAATGAACAAAAGGTAGGCCCCATTCTTTATAGACGCGCCGAAATGTTTTTGACCACGAAACGTAGTAATGCAACGAGGAAACGTTTCGGTATTACAAGGACCAGGAAAATGAAAATCCCAAACTTGGTCTTTCCCCAAACTCAAATCAAATGGCATCCCAAGCCAATCACACAAGCTACACCTGTTGCTTGCCTCTCCAACCTTCGATTCTTCTTGTATAATTTATCAATAAAACCTCTCCAATCAGTTTTTGAATCCCCTTCAACAACTCTCACGCGATAAATTACCGGTCTCCGGTTCTCGTTTTTTTTTTTTTTTGGTTCTTTATAAAAAAAGCTTCAGATTTTTCGATACCGATTCGGTGGCCGAGGCTGGGATTCGGAGTCTCTGCGATTTTTGGAATTGGAAGAAATAAATTATAATTCCGATGAGTAACCAGAAGAAGAGGAATTTCCAGATAGAGGCTTTTAAACACAGAGTGGTGGTGGATCCAAAATACGCCGACAAGACCTGGAAGGTTTTGGAGCATGCAATCCGTGAGATTTACAATCACAATGCTAGTGGTCTCAGTTTCGAAGAGCTTTACAGGTTCCTTCCTTCTTTTCCTTCTTATTTATTGCTCTATAATTTCATTTATTTTTTCAATTCAATTTGACTTTGCTTCTGTTGCGCGCCATATAAACCAGGCTTAGTAGTTAGCCTCTAGATTGCTTCGTTTTTTTATATTTTATTTTAGAGATTTTGGATTGTGTTGGATTTTGATTGCAAGTGCTTGTTCCTGTAATGACTATAGAGGTCGACCAAATTAGGTTTCTGATGTAGTGAGGGGATTCAGATGGTGATCATTAGGTGGCTTGGATATATGAATAGGTTTAATACGATGTTACCATTCGAGTTAGAAAATGATGAAGGAAGAACTAAGATGAGTTTTAGTATTAGAATGCGAAATGTGTTTAAAATGGAAATAGCTTGTGGGTATATAGGATGAGTATGATCAGGGGGAATATGTTAAATAGCTTGCACACAAACATAAGCGTACTCATGTGGCATGCTAGTTTTGGACTTTGTGATTTTGGCTCATTTTGTGAGAATGGGTTGTCATGTTGCTATGTTCTTGTTGTTTAATGGATTCAGAAATGCCTACAATATGGTGCTTCACAAATATGGTGAGAAGCTTTACTCGGGACTGGTTACAACTATGACTTCTCATCTCAAGGAAATATCAAAGTCTATTGAAGCTGCTCAGGGAGGGATGTTTCTGGAAGAAATGAATAAGAAATGGACGGATCACAACAAGGCGTTGCAGATGATTCGAGACATATTGATGTATATGGACAGGACTTACATTCCAAGTACCCAGAAAACCCCTGTTCATGAGCTTGGGCTGAACCTTTGGAGAGACATCATTATCCACTCGAACAAGATCCAGACGAGGCTTCTAAACACACTTCTTGAACTAGTACATAGAGAACGGACTGGTGAAGTTATCAACCGGGGGTTGATGAGGAATATAATTAAGATGCTGATGGAGTTGGGTCCTTCAGTTTACCAGGAAGACTTTGAGAATCCTTTTCTTGAGGTTTCAGCCGAATTTTACAAGGGTGAATCTCAAAAATTTATTGAGTGCTGTGATTGTGGGGATTATCTGAAGAAGGCTGAGAGGCGCCTAAACGAGGAACTGGAGAGGGTGACACATTACTTGGATGCAAAGAGTGAGGGCAAGATAACTAATGTGGTAGAGAAGGAGATGATTGCAAACCACATGCTGCGATTAGTCCACATGGAGAATTCAGGCTTGGTGAACATGCTTCTTGATGATAAGTATGAAGATCTTGGAAGAATGTACAACTTGTTCCGTCGGGTTGCCAATGGTCTCTCAACAATACGAGAAGTAATGACTTCTCACATCAGGGAAACCGGTAAACAGCTGGTTACTGATCCTGAAAGGTTGAAGGATCCAGTGGAATTTGTGCAAAGGCTCTTGGATGAGAAAGATAAGTATGATAGCATCATTAGACTGTCGTTCAACAATGACAAGACATTCCAGAATGGTTTGAATTCCTCTTTTGAGTATTTTATTAATCTGAATACTCGTTCGCCTGAGTTCATTTCACTGTTTGTTGATGACAAACTCCGCAAAGGGTTGAAGGGGGTCAGTGAGGAGGATGTAGAAGTTATTCTTGACAAGGTGATGATGTTGTTCCGTTACCTGCAGGAGAAAGATGTGTTTGAGAAATATTATAAACAGCATTTGGCAAAGAGGCTTTTGTCTGGTAAAACTGTCTCTGATGATGCAGAAAGAAGTTTAATCGTTAAGCTCAAGACAGAATGTGGGTACCAATTTACTTCCAAATTAGAGGGTATGTTCACAGATATGAAAACGTCCCAGGATACAATGCAAGGGTTTTATGCTAGCCATCCTGAGCTAGGGGATGGCCCTACATTGACCGTCCAGGTTTTGACAACGGGGTCCTGGCCCACTCAACCGAGCATCACATGCAACCTTCCAGCAGAAATGTCAGCTCTCTGCGAGAAGTTCCGCTCATTTTACCTTGGAACCCATACAGGTCGAAGATTGTCTTGGCAGACAAACATGGGCACAGCAGATATAAAGGCTACCTTTGGGAAGGGCCAGAAGCATGAGTTGAATGTTTCTACTTACCAAATGTGTGTCCTAATGCTATTTAACAATGCTGATAGACTTAACTATAAAGAGATTGAGCAGGCCACCGAAATTCCAGCTTTAGATTTGAAGAGGTGTCTGCAATCCATGGCTTGCGTGAAGGGAAAGAATGTTCTTCGGAAAGAGCCTATGAGTAAAGACATTTGTGAGGATGACACGTTTCTTGTTAACGACAAGTTCACAAGCAAGCTGTACAAGGTGAAGATAGGAACCGTGGTTGCACAGAAAGAATCAGAACCCGAAAAACAAGAGACTCGTCAGAGAGTGGAGGAGGACAGGAAGCCCCAGATTGAAGCTGCGATAGTGAGGATCATGAAGTCGAGGAGGACTCTGGATCATAACAATGTAATATCTGAGGTTACAAAGCAGCTACAATCACGATTCCTGGCTAACCCAACAGAGATTAAGAAACGCATCGAGTCCCTTATTGAGCGAGAGTTCTTGGAAAGGGACAGTACCGACAGAAAATTGTATCGGTATCTTGCCTAGAGAAATTGTTTGCTTTTCATAGCATTGATATCACATTGTACCTCGATTAGGTAATGTAATATTGTTTTCTGCAATCTCTATTGATTTTCATGAATATCAATTTATTGCTATGCTAGTTTCACAGTTCACTGTCTGACTTGTCGGATGAACGTTTTACAAGCTGAAACCTTCTGACCGGAGATATAGCAGTCTATCAAATTCATGTCAAGAACAAAAATGGATTCTCCTTTGCTTTTTACTCGCAGTTTTATTCCTCCTACTGACATGCGATGTATTTGTTTCTAATGAATTACCATATTCTGTAGGGAATTGTTATTAACACACCCCCTTATTTCTATCTCTCTCTAGAATGTGTGTATTAAATGAAGAGAAAGATAGAGATAAGGGGGTGTGTTATTAACACACAAAGGTGTGTTAATAACAACTCCCATTCTGTAAATTGCCTGTTTACACTTTGTTGTGGTAGAGGTAGAGCCTTTTCTTGTTGTGCAGTTATTAACGAGTAGTAAATAACAAAACCCCATTAAAATCTTAAGCAGAGTCCAAGCGGCTTTTTAATTTTGGCCACAACTGTCACTAGTCTCTGTATGGGCTTAAGTTTATTATATTATTATATGAAGTTCTGAAGATCAAAAGTTTTGAACAGAAATTCAATCAAATTATCATTTCTAAAAGCTAAGAGAGGCAGCTGGAATGTTATAATGAATCGCTAATAGATCAGAAATGTTGGTTATTTTGTATGTTCATAGTAAAACCTTCTGAAGCAATTGAGGTTATTTTACAATCCAGATTCAGGAAGTTACGTCCTGAGTGTGATACCTGAATTACAATCAACAAACACACAGTGTGGTACCTATTTCTTTGAAAGCTATGACTCTGAAATGAGAATTCTATTTCGAATGTCGGAGAATGTCTTCACCTCTGTGCCCCATAACCTGCTTATTGAAATAAGTGGTAACTACTACAGTACTACTGAATGAATCAGATTACAACTATGAACTATTTTTGTAAGCTAGCTCCCAAATGCAGTGAACCATCTTTAATCTACCTCAGCAAGATATATACATTTTTTGATCTACTTAAAATGAATGTTCATATCATGAGTAACGATAACATCAGACATGATCGCATAAGGACAGGCCATGTGTTTATATGCAAAGAACTTACCAGCAATCAATTCCAACAGCATTGGCCCCAACCTTATCTGCTATTTCATCATCGCCAACATGTACTGCTTTGCCAGCATCCACATGAGTTTGATCTGCGAAAATTGAAGAACTTGTGAGAGTAGTAGTTTTCATCATAAGATTTTGAGTCGACCACTGAATATGGTGGTGCTATACGTACCTAGAGCAGCTTTAAAGATGTTGGCATCTGGTTTTTCAGAGCCGACCTCTGAAGATATGATAACAGCATCAAACCTGCAAATGAAGCAAACACGAAAAACGCGCTTCATTTCTGCTCTCTGTATAACATTTAGCAAACAGAATAAACAAGGTATGATGCTCAGTTGCTCACAGATGCAACACATTTAGCTCCTCGAGTAACTTCCTTAAGCGGGAATCAAAATTCGATACAACAGCAAGCTTAACTGTATTTCGATACAATACAGTTAGAAATTAAAATGAAACAGGTAGTAGTAGTAGTAGAAGCAAAGAAAGACGCAGAGTAAATTGAACCTCCAGCGTCCTTGAGAAGGACCATTGTTTCATAAGCTCCATCTGGCAAACGCCACGAATCACCTTTGGCATAGTACTGATAAAAGAAGCAACCAAAACCCATTATTCTTTTCAAACCTCTTAATCTCAGATCAAGAATATACATATATAATATCGAAAATTACCTGATAGACTTGTTCGAAATAATCAAGATTAGCACAACCAGTGGCTTCAGAAACAACTAGTTTCCAAAATGGCCTTCCATCTCCCTAATTATCAATACAGAGAACAATTTAGTCTGGATATAATATAGTGAACTAATTGCAGAAACGGAATATCAATTTTGAATTTGAAGACCTGGTAACGGAGATTTTGAGGCCAAGGAGCAGAGAAAGCTCTTTTGAAACCTTGCTTAATTTGAGCTGGAGTTGCAGTCACACCTATGTGGAAGGACCGAAGAAGAATCAAAATTGTGCTTGTGTGTATTCTGCGATTCAATTTTCAACGGGGAATTGAGAACTGGGCTATCAAAACGCACCGTATTTGGTTCCTATTGAGGCGTAAACCTCTTCGACGGGATTGGCCAACTGTAAGAGAGTACCTCCGGCGTCCAACAACAATGCGTCATAGGGTCTGCTACTGCGAGGCGATCGGAGTACTTCACCGGAGCGAATGGGCGTTGAAGAAGAGAAACGAATGTGGTTTTTGGGAAGCTTCAGGTGAAGAGGTTTAAGGGTTTTCAAGAGAGCGCTGCCGTGAGAGCATTTGATCAAGCAACCCTCCATTACGGCATTACCAAAGGTAAATGGTCACCCCAATTTTTAAGCTTCGAGTTAGTTCACTCAACTTTTTTAACTTTTGCCGAAAAACCCAAGATCTTTCCGATATTAAAAAGGAGAGAATATATATATATTATTTTTCAATTAAGGAAAATGATTTTTGGGAAGCTTCAGATGAAGAGGTTTTAGGGTTTTCAAGAGAGATCAAGCAACCCTCCATTAAAGCATTACCAAAGGAGTAGTATCACCCCAGTTTCATTCATTTCAAGCTTTATAGGATATACAATGAAAAAGTTGTAAAACTTTTTTTTTTTTGAATTACAACTTGTCAGTTTCTACTTTACCCTTCTTTCATGAAAAGGAGAAAGTTGGGTTTGGAACTGTATCAGAATTACAGTAGAGGAAAATAAGCCTCAAACATATCTGCATTTTCAGTCACTAAAAATGTAAGCTGATTATGAGGATGCCTAAAGTAATCACTGCGTGTTTGCTCTGCCTTTCCCAGTTTCAAGTATTTATACTAACCAAACAGCACCAGTAGTCGACACTTGTGGTAAATTAACTCCCTCTTCTGTGTGCTAAATGGTCAGGTGCCAGTGCAACAAAATAACCCACCAGCAATTAATTGCAGCAGGACAATACAACTCGATCAATCTCTAGCGAAAAGAGCTGAAATTGGCTTGGTTTTTGTCCATCCTGCAAAAATCCTAAAATGTGGTCACAGATATCAACAGCCAGGTTCACAAAGAAGAAATAGAAACGAGCTTAACCTACCAGGCATACACTAAAAATAAATAATTATTAATCAAGTAACAGGTGGAGTAGACAGCTCTGCCCTGTGCCGGAATAGCTTTGCCAGTGCTCTGCGCTCACAGTCCTGAAGAAAGTATAACAGAGAACAATTAGTGCAACTAATGATAAGTTGACGTTGACACTGATAACAAATTTTGATTCAACTTGCACAATAAGATCACAAATTGACGTTGACACTAGATACTTCATTCAAAGATCACAAATTGCATGCAACATAAAGCAGTAATATGATCTAACAACTAATAGAAATATATGTCATAAATTTCTAAGAATAGCCAATACCTTGAACATATTTAGGTAGAATGGTCTATCTGGGTTCATTCTCCTCAATTTTAAGTAAGTATATGCAAAGCTTAGCTGATCACGAGAGGTAAACCTGTCAACTTCATTAAACCATAGGCATGAAAATAAATTTGAAATTGGTGTATGTGCACGGACTATAAATGAACCTTCGGGAACATCTGCAAGGTAAATGGCACACCAAATCAGCATATAATATCGTTGATTTCTGATGAAAGGAAAGTACAATCTTTACAAGTAACAAAATGTCGATAACACGCACAACTAGGAAGAGGAGTATTTGGGTCTGACGAGTCAAACTTGGTGAGGCCATCAGACTGGTAAAACGCAAACTGTTCATCAATGGCTGTGTGATTATACTTATGTAGACGTTTGTTTTGGAGCACCTCCTCCCAGACACAATGCCGATCATAATGGTTGGAAATGGCATATTCTGATTTTGTTCGCCATAAAAAGTATTCGATAATCTGCATCGGATCAGTATTAAGTCGCATCTTGCTGTCAAGCCAAATGGAATACCTGGAAACAAGAATTATAAGGGCAAGGAAAAATGAATTGAAAACCCAATCATAATTGAACAGACCAAAATTATATGGCTAAACCATGGTGTAAGAATTACCATGACGAGGGGAAAAGGCGATGTGATAAAAGTTTTGGCACCTTTCCAGTTCTGCGCATATCTGCATATGGTAAATTCTTCACTATAACTATCTTCCACAAGCCAACGTGTCCTGTATCATCAGGAACATGTCCCTCTGATGATATTTTTGCCAGTGTTTGCTCATCCACAAACATTACAAAACAAACATTTTTCTTGGAAAAGTCACTGATCTGCAAATAGGGATACATTTTCAGCACTGAAACAAAGAAAGCTTGCAAATCTTCTAATGCCAAAACGTAATTCTTAGATTAACATTATACTTTGCAACAATCACTTTAGTACTCCTCAGGACCTATAATTTCTGGATTGTAGAAAATAGTTGCGCTTCCCATAACTTTTTCTCTGGTCAGTAAACATTTTATCAATACCATTAACAATATGCAGATCAGGAGTAGCACGTTTACCTTTCTGCTTGTAGGCCTTCTTAGAAAGTCAGAGCTTCCAAAAATGCAAGACGATACTGCAACCTTACAATTGTTCATATATGCCTTGTCCTTCATATCTAAATCAAATCCAGTGCTTGAGCTTGAGTACCCTCTGACAAATCCGCAATGAAGAGTTTGATTTTCGGCACGAAAGGATTGCTCTCTTTCCTCCAGGGTCGGATGTCCTCCAAATCTAGGTTCATATATATTACTAGTAGAAGGTTTTTCCTCTTGGTCAATGTAGTGTAGCGAAAACTGCGTGAAGTTCATAACTTGCCTGGGTTCCATAACATAATCAACTGATTCTTTTAACCCAACTTCGCAAGGAAAATCTGAAAAATGACTTGAACATTACGTATGTCGTATCATCGTTCAATTGCAAATTCGCACGTAAATATAAGCACTTACATTTCTTGCGATGCTTGCTTCCACCATCAGAAGGCGAAGATTGTTCCTTCACTGAAATATTAGGACTCTCTTCAATCGTAGCTGCAATGAGTAATGAAAATGGAGTGTAACGAGTATAAATACATAATAATAATAATAATACGGACATGTATAGGGTTGGTGAAATGGTGCGCACATACCAGGAGATAACAATTTGAGGCCGAAGAAGAGGAAATAAAGCAAAAGGATGGTGGCAAAGAGAAAGAGCCAGAGCCAGAATTGGAGTATTGAAATGCGGCCAAACCTTCTTCCTCTGCGAACAAGGCGAGTGGCATGCTCAGTTGTCGTCACAGCCAACGAATCGCTACCACGCCTCATCAATTCAATTCAATTCAATTCGAGTTCTGAGTCTGGCGGTTTAGATTGAATTTGTAAATCATTATGCACGGCTAAAACGGTAAGGATGCGTACATTTTCAGACAGGGAAGCAGCATTTTTGCAGCGTCGGAATGCTCTGTTTTCGGGGTCGGAGATCTGACGGTAAAAGATCAAGATCTCTGTCAGCGATGATAGAGGGCCCGAGTTTCTTTAATTCCTTAATTTTTTATTATTATTTTATATCGTGTTCTCTTTTTTTACTGCCGGATGAATACTCAAAAGTTGGTCCCCGAAACAAGCCCGAAGAAAACGACGTCGTCTTCCATTGTCTTGGAATTTTAAGAAGTCGGGAGAGAGTGAAAAAGTGACAGTGCTCAGCGGCAGCCATGGCGACGGAACTGGAAGAATTAGTGGGATTTCTATCTTCTCCATCTCCAACTGTAAGCAATTTTCATACCCAGTTGCTTAGAAATCCCAGCACAGTAGTTACTAATTAAAAAGAAGAAGAAGGATACATGAGCTTTCTTTCACATATCTTTGATTCCCTCTAACCTAGTAGACAACAACTGTTTGATTTTTAATTGTGGTTTGGGAACCAAGAAACTTAAAGAATGAGTGTGGAATTTTTGTTCTGGGTTAGTTTCATCTTGTGTGCATATTTGAGCATTGAGCTCCTCGAATTCAAGGATATGTGGGCATGTTCTTGTTCCTAACCTTATGTTTTCATTTAACTTGCTTTTTGATTAAATTGAATGGAATAAATGAAATTTTATTGATGGTAATGAATAATTGGCTAACTCTTTTACGTTTATTAGTTGACAAAGGCAGCTGTTGATATTGTTCATGGATTAACTGGGTCAGAAGATGGCTTGAAGTCTCTCGCCAATCATGCAGAGATTCTGCTGCCACCATTATCTCGGCTCGTATCTGGAAAAAAGGTGTTCATGATTCCTATTGGAAACTTTCTTCCTGCTTGTCCGTATAACTTTTCAACTTGATCATTGCACACTAATGCAGAAAGGGATTGGAATTTGGGTTTTTGGTGCTACCATGCCTAGCTTACTCATTTTTATCTTGTCATCGTTCTCCACCAACTGGTATTTCGGAATGAAAGCAATTGGTTTAACATTTTTCAGGAGGTCTCAGAACCTGCAGCAGTAGCTCTTGTTAATCTTTCCCAAAGGTCGGATGTAGCTGCAAAGATGGTTGACATGGGAATGACCAACATGGCTATGGACCTTTTATTTAAGTCAGAGCCTAATATTAGCCGGTTGCTGGTAATGCTTCTAGTTAATCTCACGCAATTAGAAGGTGGTACTGCTTCTTTACTGCAGGTGTGTACATATTATGATATTTCCCCTAGAAATATGCATAAAAGAAGATAGTATATCAAAATTTATAGGGTTTAGGAGAAGTTGCAATCTATTTCACGCATCTATAATTTTGCCTTTTGGAATTTAAAAACAAGGCAATTTAAAAAAAAAACAAATCATTAGCATAATGTAAATATAATGATTGTGTTTTCTTCTTCTCTGTCACTTAAAACATTAATTACTATTCATGGGAACTATGTATTTGTTCCAGACCGGAGATGAGAAAGTGCAAGGGCTCTATGTTATGAAGCTTGTGAGATCATTTTGTAGATCCTCCTCCGGTGAAGATAGCGGTGTGTTGTTCTTTTCTAAGTTGTTTCGCTTTTATCTTCTAATTGGTACATGACTGTGAAAAAGCATAAAAATTTATGCTTGTGTTCTTGTTCCTCTATATCATTTTTGGTAGTCTTGACTCTTGATTTCAGCCATAAAATCCCGGATGTTGATTTTTTTTTTCTGTTGGACATAAGTGCTTTGGCTTTCTAAGGCGTGCATCTTTGATGGTCCAAGAGCACATTTTAGTATTCTTGAAAAAAATTATAAAAACAGAACTTTTAGCTCTTTAGAAAACTCTGATGTATCTTCAAGTTGTTGTTTTTGCAGACATTAAATATGAGCATTTGTATATTACTATATTTCTCTGATATTTTTTGTTGCACATGTATCAGAAGATCCATTTGAACATGTTGGTTCTATACTTGTGAACATCTCAAAGAAAGAAGCAGGCAGGAAACTTTTACTGGACCCTAAGCGAGGCCTTCTGAAGCAGATTATTAGGCAGTATGACTCTTCTAGCCCGTTGAGGAGGAAAGGGGTATGTCACCTCAATGAATCAGGATAAGGAATCTTGTGTTGTCTACTATTGATGCAGTGGGACGCATATCTTTCACTTCTGAAAATCTATAGTTAGTAAGAAAAGCAAAAGCTCCTTGTACACATGAAACAATTTCTTCATGACTTGGCCTGAGTTATTATCAACCAAGCTAAAGATGAAGTAGCTCTCGTACAACATAGAACATCTTTATTTGAGAAGGTCTTTAAAAGAAACTGTTAGTTAGTAATTGTGTACAATCATACTTTACCATCAGGACAGCTATCATTTAAATGTTGGATTCCTTTTTATCATTAGTTAGTCTTTCTGAATGGATTCAAACTCTTCATCTATCAAGCATAGCTTACTGTGGTCAAGGTTGAGCAGCTAAACTTGGTGCCAATCTAGCCAAGGAAGTGTATTTAGCCACTGCTCACCTCTGTTAGTGCGATGATTTGTTTGCTCACAGGTTTCTGGAACTATTCGTAACTGTTGTTTTGAAGCTGAGAGCGAGCTTCAGAATTTGCTTTTGATTTCAGAGTTTCTCTGGCCAGCTCTGCTTCTGCCGGTTGCCGGTAACAAGGTAAGATAAGCACCTTCTTCTTGACTTTAGAACTTTCCTTTTTTATCAATTAGACTGAGGAATGCTCGACTAGTTACTTTTTTAGTGCAAGAGCATTAGATGAAAAGTATCCTTTTTACGTTTATTTACTAAAACACATCATATAAAAATTCGCTCCCAAACTTTATAATTTCTGTTCTGCAATTTGTCCGGACTTTTATTTAGGGGGTATGTAATCTTCAGATTTTTTGTTATAGATAGTGTTCTACTGTTTTATCTGTTTACGAGTTGCAATATTTGAATATAAAGAATTCTGTTTCTTTGTGCTACTGTTCATTTTTTTCTTTTCATTTCCTCTTCTACTGATATGGTAAATGGTCCCCAGATTTACAGTCAGCAAGATAGATCAAAAATGCCACTTGAGCTTAGTAGTGCTCTCTCAATTGAGCGTGAACCAGTTGATGATCCTGAAATTCGTGCTCAAGCCCTGGAGGCAATATACATGATCACATTACAGGTCAACTAACTAACATGCAATAATTTATATCTTGATTTTTTCATTTCATGACTGGTGCATGGCTTCATGCTGTCAAAGCTAAAAACCAACATGTGGAACTCAGAATATATCAAGGAACATGATTCAATAACAAAGGGCCGAGTGAATACAGTAAATGCTGATGGATAAAGTTTGTTAATATGATGGTGCATTTGTAGAGTGCTTTTTCTTCACATATGCATACTATGCAATCAGTCGAGCTCTATATAACCAGACCCACAGTATAGAATGAGAACATTTACCTTGTTTTGGATAATTGAGGTTTCTTCTTAAAATAATCGAGCATTAGCTTTCTTTTCCTGCTTTGTCTTCATCTTTGTTTTGGTTTTGAACTCTCATGGGCAAGATGTGTAGCATCTCGACAACTTTTAATCTCATCCATGGGCTCTCTCTCTCCTTCCAGGAGGCAGGTCTAAGAGCCTTTTGGTCTGTCAATGGACCAAGAATAATACAAGTGGGTTATGAAGACGAGGAAGATCCTAAAGTTATGGAAGCATACGAGCAACTTGGCTCCTTGGTATGTACTAATTTCTGCTTGCCTATGCACACAACACTTGTCTTCCTCCACTTCTATTCCATTATATCCTGTGGTTTGGTTTTTCCTGCAAACTAATATTACTGATTCTGCCTTTACTGTTTTACCAGTTGATTAATAGCAGTGGGACAGAAGAACCAGCAATTGAGACATCTAATTAGCAGGCACAGAAGTTTATCACTGTTGATACACTGGATCCTCCTCAGGTTCTGAGATCTGGCTATCAGAACTCACAACGATGCTTTTAGCGATGTGTGTAATGGCCCGTCAGAATAGAGCTTTGTGACTCAAGGGGGGAGAAAGACGTCATTGTTAGTACATTGAAATATATTTACTTTTACTTTGATACCTTCTACTTTGTCTCAATCACTTCAGTTGGGAAATCTTCCAGAACTGTAGTCACTTCAGTTCTGTTTGATCCCATTAACATGGATGTATTACTATATATTACTTTGTTGGGGCCTGCCATTTACACTTTTACAGTAATATTTTTTAGGTTTTAGTCACTTCCGTGAGTGCCGAATTGAATGCCAAACACACAGGGTGCAGCGGGTAAAAATTACTAATCGCATTTTACCAAAACGCAATGATAAAAAAATTATGATTAGTTACTGCGTATAATTATGGTAAATATCCCGGTCAAGTTTTTACATAAGTTCCCACGGCATTAGAGAATAAATGTATCTCTTAAAAAAAAAGTACCGAAAAAAAAACGTCCTTTTTAATCTGGTTGCGGGGCGCCAAAGGTTACCCGGCAACCTTTTGAAGCGCGAAAACTTCCAATTTGAGTTCCCGCCTTTTCGAAGTGCATAAATGGCAATCGCAATGGCTAAACCATCCTCTCTCTCTCTCTTAGATCCCTCTTTCTCCGAAAACCCACCAAACCGGAAATGGATCTTTCAGACATAGCAAAGAAGCTTGACCTCTCCGACTCCAAGCAAGTCGTCCGCAGAGCCGCCGAGCTCCGCCGTCTCTGCGACATCCAGTTTGACTCTTCCGTGATCGGCGTCGTAAGTTTTTTCGTTTCATTCTAATCGTTATTTCACGAATTTTGGAATTGGGTATTTATAATTTCGCTTATAATTTCCAGGGCGAGGTATGCAAAGCCGTGATCTGCTTAGAAATCGCCGCGACGAGGTAATTGATTGATTTCGGGGATTGTCAAATTTTTTTGGGTTTTTGGTTTCTGTGTTTTTAATTGTTACGGGTTGGAATTGAATGGCTTACAGGTCGGGGATTCTGTTTGATCGGCAAAAGGCAATAAGATTGAGTGGGATGTCGGAAAAGGCTTACACCAGATCCTTCAATTCCTTGCAGAACGGCCTTGGAGTCAAGTGGGTTTTTGATTTCTCATTTGCTTGTTCCAATTTTGATGTCGTTTTTTCGGTTTAGTGGATACTGACTTTTGGATTGGATTGTATGTGGTGGTGGTGCAGGAACAAACTGGATGTTAGAGAACTGGCAATTCAGTTTGGGTGTGTTAGGATCATTCCCTTTGTACAAAAGGGTTTGTCCCTGTAAGTTTCAATTTCCTTTCTACCAATGCAGTTTCATTCCCTATCGGTTTTTCAATGCATACTTTATGGTGTTTGATAAAATGTTAATGAGAGTCCTGTTTTGTTAATTTGGCATGCAATTTGATTATTTTGGCTATTAGGGATATTGTCTGATTCAAAATGTGGGATATCTATACTTCTGTGTTTCAGTTACAAGACTCGGTTTCTTGCATCACTGTTGCCTTCTCGGCGGGCAGGTGCTGACTTCACTAGACCTGTGTTTGTTTCTGTAGCATTCTATTTGTGTGCAAAAAAACACAAGGTATCCTGCGATTGGTTTCTCTCTAGCATAATTTTTTGAGACAAGAAAAGGGGCTTCCTCCCTGTAATTTTTACTAACTCCTACATGTGTTACAGCTAAAAGTAGACAAGATTAAATTGATCGAGCTGAGCGGTACTTCTGAAGCTGAATTCTCTTCGGTAAGAAACAAAGTTCCCTACTATGCAGCAGTCTCCGATTGCCAGCTATAACATTATTTCTAGTCTTTCATTATATAAGTATTTGTGAACTTCTTCCACAGGTTTCCGTTTCCATGAAGGACTTGTGCTTTGATATTTATGGGACCGAAAAGGAAAAGAAAGATCCCAAGGAGGTGAAGGGGAACCGAGGTAGGTGTCTACTACTGAATTTGTGTAGAAACTTTTTCATGGAGCAGTTTACCTTATAAGACTGTTAATTCAATTTTGTCATCGTTAAAATATGTAGTTTTCAGACAGCTTATGTGATATGTTTTTCTTGTTGATTTCTCTGCAGAACTTCTAGATGTTTTGCCAGAGAAACGGAAACTTGAGGATGGTGGTTATTCATCTGATGAAGGATCTGAGGTACTCATTTGTTCCCTGATGAAGGAATTCATTATCACTGCCTCTGTGTATTTTGAGTCCTGACAACGAGTTCTCATTTTGAGTCTGTTATATGTCAGTCTACCACATCCGATACCTAGGCAAAGCTAACTGATTCTTGAATACATATGTTATCATGTCTTGAATTCTGATAGGATCATAAATTTTGTTTTAGTTAACAACCTCCAGACTAAGCCACTCAGAAGTTACAAAATTTGAATTTGAATACAGTGAAACTATAACTGTTTAATGCACTTGCAGCCTTCATGTTATAAGAGGCGCAAAACAATGGACAAGCAAGCCTATGAGGGTTGGAAGAAAACTGTCATTGCATCTAATAAACAAACCAAGGCAAAAGGTTTGGAGGCATTTCCTTGCTTCATTTCTTTTTTCACAAGGAATCAATGCACATTGAGATTTGAGATAGAGCCTAACTATGTTTTCTTGCTTTTCTCAGTTCTTCGCAAGCGGACCACACAGACTAGCCTAAGCAACTTTCTGAAGGAAACACCTGATCCTGATGCCCAGAAGGTGGAGGCTGTTTAGGACACAAGTTTCTCTTTTTGTAAAAAAAAAAGAAAAAAGAGAGTATTGTTCAGGTTATTTGTGCTGGAAATGTGAAAAAAAAAATTATAATTCCCTTTTTGGAAATTTTTCTATGGCTACTGCTTACTGATAGTGTGTATAGAACTGAAATTTCATTTTTCATTTTGGGTAATGAGATTAATCCGTCCCGGCCCAATTGTACAAGTCTTGTAGTAAAAAGCCCAAATGCATTCACCTAATTTGGTCAAGAGTCCCATTCCCATGGCTACCGAACTGACACGTCACGTGGGTATTTCTTTTACTTTCCGCGTCGACTTGTCCGATTTCAAACGTGAGAAAAAAAAAGTCAAACTCTGTGTCCTTTTTTGTCCGTCCACAGAAATGAGGCACCAAAAAATAGTCGATCCCATGTTTCATCCTGTGCGGACACAACACGCTCCAATTGTTTCCTTAACGTATATTAAAAGGCTAAAACCAACGCAACGGAGTCGCGGGACCAACTCAAAGCCTATCCTCGAACGCCACGTAACGCGTTCACATGACTACAAGTGGTATCGCAAACATCGAAACATTGTCTCCACGACGGTACCCCTGTTTGAATGTGATATTTCTGGGTGTCTATCATTGTTTCTCTTTCTCTCTCATTGATTCCAACGAAAGCCCCTTCTATAAAAAATAAAAAAAAATCCAAACTTGACCTACTGTAATGATTTTTATGTCGAACATACATTTTTGATAGGGGTATTCAAATTCTATTCCCTACTAGGCGTCAGTAATAGTGGGAAAAGGAAAAGCCTTTTATAGTTAGGGTTGGGTTCTCTTTTTAAGGATTTGGGTATTTGGGGAAGAATCATCAATTATCTGATATGCAAATTTCAATTTTTTGGTTCACTTGTTGATCAATTTTCGTGTTTCTGTTTTGGGGGTTTTTATATCAAGATGGGATTTGAGGTTTCTGATGAGCTATTGGGAACTTTTGTCCCAGTTTTGATATATTGGGCATATTCAGGGATTTATGTGCTTCTGGATTCGTTTGAGAATTACAGACTACACACAAGGAAAGATGAGGATGAGAAGAATTTGGTGTCCAAGAGAACCGTGGTCAAAGGCGTTCTTCTTCAGCAAACCATTCAGGCCATTGTTGCTATCATTTTGTTTACGGTATGAATTACTTCATCTCTTTCCTTTTCCGTTGAGACACCATTTGGGTTCAATTTAACTTTCTCACAATAATAGAATCAATAGTAAATATGATTTGTTAGATGCAGCTAACATTTTGGGTTACAAATTAGGAATAATTACTTGTTTTATGGGTATTTATTGGTGTTTGTGATAGTGAATTGTGATTAGGTTCAAGGTTTCTGTTTATTTCTGTTTTGCTGAAATAAAAAAAAATCTCTGCCTTGACTATGTTGTGTTTAATATAGCTACTAGACCTGCTGGAGCTTAGATTTTTAGATCATGTTTGAACATATGGTTAGAAAAGTTGTTGGGAATATGATGATTGCAGGAGTTGCTGTGTCTTCTGTTGTATGCGTTAGAAAAAAGTTGTTTGGTTTGACTAATTGTTTTGTCTTTTTTGTTACAATGATCAACTTAAGGTTTTAGTGATTTGATGTATTCATCCTCTCCTTGTTATGTTGTTTTTGATGACATGGTAAGATGAGAAAATTGAGCTGTCTGATGTTTGATAGGACCATGTAACCAGCATTACGCTGCTATTACTCATGTTGTCGACACCTTCAGGCAATTTGTATGGTCTATTTTATGAAGGAGTTTATGTGAAGTTTTAGTTTCGAAAGCTTTTAGCTTTGAAATTTAATCATGAAGGAACGTAGACATAATTGAGTGTCATTAGGTGTAGAAAATTAGGTTTCTCGTCTATCTTATTGGATTCTTTATTATTTGTATTTTCTTCCGAGGTTTGCAGAATAGTTCTGTTGTTGGCTTCCCTCATGATAATATTCATTATTTTCGTGAAGGATAATTAGTAATGTAGAGAAAGGAAAATTGTGCTGTTTTTTCTTCACTTGCTTTTCATGTTGACCGACTCTGATGGTTTAGATATAGTTGTGCATGTCCCTGACATTGTTCAGAAATTTTAGGCAAAGTTCTCTTTCTTTACAAGTTAAGACAATCATTAGTATATATGTTTCAATGATGTGGGAATAATGACATAGTAGTTTTGTTTATGCTGCATCTGAGCATCGTTTTAATTATTTACACCCTGCCATCTCTGCTGCTTTTGTTTTCCAACCCCCTACCCTAGTTGTTTTTGTTATTACATTGTTATTAAGATTCCATACCTGATGCCTCATGTATGATATGCTAATAACCCTCACATTTCTTTGCTCATCTTTATATGCAGATTAAGATTTTTCGATTTTGTTATTGTGTAGGTGACAGGAGATGATGGTGCCACCGCAGGTGTGAAGCCTTCTTTCATACATCTAGCTAGACAGTTTGTTACTGCAATGTTGGTTTTGGATACTTGGCAATACTTTATGCACAGATACATGCATCACAACAAGTTCTTATACAAGCATATCCATTCTCAACATCACCGGCTTGTTGTGCCCTATGCATTTGGAGCTCTGTACAATCACCCTATAGAGGGACTTCTCCTTGATACAATTGGTGGGGCCTTATCTTTTCTCCTCTCTGGTATGTCTCCTCGAGCCTCCATATTCTTCTTCTCCTTTGCCACCATCAAAACAGTAGACGATCATTGTGGATTATGGCTTCCCGGGAACCTCTTCCATGTACTTTTCAGAAACAATACTGCTTACCATGATGTCCACCATCAGCTCTATGGAAACAAGTATAACTTCTCCCAGCCGTTCTTTGTGTTGTGGGATAGAATTCTCGGTACCTATATGCCTTACTCATTGGAGAAGAGAACAGGTGGAGGCTTTGAAGTACGACCTGTAAAAGAAGGGAAGGAGAATTGATTCTTACATGAGGAACACGAATGCACTTTTATCGATTGTACCAGTATTATTCTTTTCCTCTCTTAGGGAACCACACTGGTTATATTTTGTATATACATATATAATGTTGTGCCTTCTTCTGTTGAGTTCCTTTTTGAATGAGTGTTAAAACTTAGTGTTATGGAATTGAGAATTCTTGTATCCACAGTAGCTCTGGTGGTTTCAGTCTTTACAGGCTATGTTGTTATGAACTACATTTGCTTTTGGATCTGATATGGAGCAACTGTTACGGGGCTTGCTTGCTTGCCTTTAGTCCCATTTTTTACTAGATTGCTTTTGATTCCTGGTCTCCTGGACATGATTGATCAAAATTCTGATGCTGTGTTATGCTGTGGATGAGTTTTTTAAGAAAATTCATACAGTACCTTACTTACATAAAACAAGTCTTCATTAAAAACTCATCCAACGGTTGAGTTTGAAAGTCCTCAACAAGTCTTTATTGTTTGGTCCTCACTAAAAATTTTCCTATTTTATAATTAGATTTTTTTCAGTTTTATGCAAGTAAGGTACTGTATTCATATACCGGATCTAGTTCTTGGAGCTACTATACCCTATTTGCTCTTTATGATTATTCGAGCTCTTGCATCCCTCACATGAATCGACATATCTGATAGGAGCTTCAATTTGAATTCTGAGTTTGAGAGGCTAGAAGAAGGCGATGAGGATATCAGCAACTCGGTTTGCCAGATTTGTTCTTTCATGTGGATTTTCCTGATCGATTTGTGCATGTGGATTTGCCATATTTGTTCTCAGATTTGTTCATGTACAACAACAATTGGTCGAGTATTCATTATTCAACCATCTCAGCAAAATATATAATTGCGCTTTTACTGCTGTGAAATTGTTTAGCCTTTTTTCGTTTTGACCAACGGTACCAATCAATTGTAAACGGCGCGTCAGATTCACTCTCTGCGTTACTTTGCACGGAACGTGCAGGGAATCCTCCCGGTGTCTATCATTGTTTCTCTTTCTCGCTCATTGATTCCAGCGAAAGCCCCCTGCTTTTTTTTAAAAAATAAAAATCCAAACTTGACCTACTTTAATGATTTTATTTTCATAGAGGTATTCAAATTCTATTCCCAACTAGGCGTCAATAATAGTGGGGAAAAGGAAAAGCCTTTTATTGTTAGGGTTAGGTTCTCTTTTTAAGGATTTGGTTCACTTGTTGATCAATTTTTGGGGGTTTTTATATCAAGATGGGATTTGAGGTTTCTGATGAGCTATTGGGAACTTTTGTCCCAGTTTTGATATATTGGGCATATTCAGGGATTTATGTGCTTCTGGATTCGTTTGAGAATTACAGACTACACACAAGGAAAGATGAGGATGAGAAGAATTTGGTGTCCAAGAGAACTGTGGTCAAAGGCGTTCTTCTTCAGCAAACCATTCAGGCCATTGTTGCTATCATTTTGTTTACGGTATGAATTACTTCATCTCTTTCCTTTTCCGTTGAGACACCATTTGGGTTCAATTTAACTTTCTCACTATAATAGAATCAATAGTAAATATGATTTGTTAGATGCATCTAACATTTTGGGTTTACAAATTAGGAATAATTACTTGTTTTATGGGTATTTATTGATGTTTGTGATAGTGAATTGTGATTAGGTTCAAGGTTTCTGTTTATTTCTGTTTTGCTGAAATAAAAAAAAAATCTCTGCCTTGACTATGTTGTGTTTAATGTAGCTACTAGACCTGGTGGAGCTTAGATTTTTAGATCATTTTTGAACATATGGTTAGAAAGTTGTCTTCTGTTGTATGCGTTAGAAAAGTTGTTTGGTTTGACTAATTGTTTTGTATTTTTTGTTAATATGATCAACTTAAGGTTTTAGTGATTTGATGTATTCATCCTCTCCTTGTTATGGTTCTTTTTGATGACATGGTAAGATGAGAAAATCGAGCTGTCTGATGTTTGATAGGACCATGTAACCAGCATTACGCTGCTATTACTCATGTTGTGGACACCTTCAGGCAATTTGTATGGTCTATTTTTATGAAGGAGTTGATGTGAAGTTTTAGTTTGGAAAGCTTTTAGCTTTGAAATTTAATCATGAAGGAACGTAGACGTAATTGACTAATTGAGTGTCATTAGGTGTAGAAAATTAGGTTTCTCGTCTATCTTATTGGATTCTTTATTATTTGTATTTTCTTCCAAGGTTTGCAGAATAGTTCTGTTGTTGGCTATCCCTCATGATAATATTCATTATTTTCGTGAAGGATAATTAGTAATGTAGAGAAAGGAAAATTGTGCTGTTTTTTCGTCACTTGCTTTTCATGTTGACCGACTCTGATAGTTGAGATTTAGTTGTGCACTTGTGCATGTCCCTGACATTGTTCTGAAATTTTAGGTAAAGTTCTCTTTTTTTACAAGTTAAGTCAATCATTAGTATATATGTTTCAATGATGTGGGAATAATGACACAGTAGTTTTGTTTATGCTGCATCTGAGCATCGTTTTAATTATTAACACCCTGCCATCTCTGCTGTTTTTGTTTTCCAACCCCCTACCCTAGTTGTTTTTGTTATAACATTGTTAATAAGACTCCATACCTGATGCCTAATTTATGATATGCTAATTCTCTATATGCAGATTAAGATTTTTTTATTTTGTTATTGTGTAGGTGACAGGAGATGATGGTGCCACCGCAGTTGTAAAGCCTTCTTTCATACATCTAGCAAGACAGTTTGTTACTGCAATGTTGGTTTTGGATACCTGGCAATACTTTGTGCACAGATACATGCATCACAACAAGTTCTTATACAAGCATATCCATTCTCAACATCACCGGCTTGTTGTGCCCTATGCATTTGGAGCTCTGTACAATCACCCTATAGAGGGACTTCTCCTTGATACAATTGGTGGGGCCTTATCTTTTCTCCTCTCTGGTATGTCTCCTCGAGCCTCCATATTCTTCTTCTCCTTTGCCACCATCAAAACAGTAGACGATCATTGTGGATTATGGCTTCCCGGGAACCTCTTCCATGTACTTTTCAGAAACAATACTGCTTACCATGATGTCCACCATCAGCTCTATGGAAGCAAGTATAACTTTGCTCAGCCGTTCTTTGTGATGTGGGATAGAATTCTTGGTACCTATATGCCTTACTCATTGGAGAAGAGAACAGGTGGAGGCTTTGAAGTACGACCTGTAAAAGAAGGGAAGGAGAATTGATTCTTACATGAGGAACACGAATGCACTTTTATCAATTGTACCAGTATTATTCTTTTCCTCTCTTAGGGAACCACACTGGTTATATTTTGTATATACATATATTGTTGTGCCTTCTTCTTTTGAGTTCCTTTTTGAATGAGTGTTAAAACTTAGTGTTATGGAATTGAGAATTCTTGTATCCACAGTAGCTCTGGTGGTTTCAGTCTTTACAGGCTATGTTGTTATGAACTACATTTGCTGTTGGATCTGATATGGAGCAACTGTTACGGGGCTTGCTTGCATGCTTGCCTTTAGTCCCATTTTTTACTAGATTGCTTTTGATTCCTGGTCTCCTGGACATGATTGATCAAAATTCTGATGCTGTGTTATTATTCGAAGTCTGAGTAATAAAACATGATAGTACCTTTCGTAGCTTACCGAGTAGTCCACCTCATTGTGATGCTCGAAATATAAACCTATTACCAAACAAGATGATTAGGTATGCCATTGTGAATGTTTTTTTTTTTTTGGTCTCTGATCTGATACAACTCGATCTGCTATTCTCACCCACCAAAACTTTCGGCACAACCCAATTCAATTGTGTGTTGGATATTTGTGCTAATGTATCTTTCATTAGAATTTATGACGCAACAACTTTCTCTTTTCTCAATTACACGTACATCTGTTGCAACCCTCATCATCATCGTGCTTCATGATTGCGCATAGCTATCGTCTTAGCTGTAGTCTTCTCGTGGCATTATGTCATGGTTCCTTAAATCTTTATTTCTTCGCTTGCATTTAGCTTATTTTACATCACCAGTCGTGAGAAGAGAATCGGAATGTTTTTAAAAGCTAGTACTTGATAATCACTTATTGCTAAGGATTTGCTGATAGAAACTCTTATCTGCAAAATCCCTTATTGCAGTTCATTTGTGCTTGCTTAGTTCATTTGTGCTTGCTATTTTCTATATCCACAATACTGGTCCAGGCTATTGATACATCTGGGCCACTGTATTAATAAGGTGGTTACAGATTGATGTAAGTAGCCTGCTTATCCTTGTGAGGCTAATGCTTGTGATTGTTTCTCGGGCTGCGTGTCGTTTTGGACGACATTCCATGCTTTATAATTGATGGTATTATTAACAAGAATTTGGAACTTTATTGAGTTTATTCAGCAACACATGCAAACCTTTCTGGCCCCTCAGAGTTGACCTTTCTTTTTGGAACCCAAGGAATCTTTCAAGCCCCAGAGGGCCCTAATTAAAGCACTTTATATGTGATACTGGATGATTAATGGTGATGGGGAGCTTCTTTCTGCATGTTAATACAATTGGATTGGATCGAAGCAAATTCATCTGTTTCATAAAAATAGTTACATGCATGCATCATCGTGTTACTGCCATTTATTTTTACGGAGAGAGTCGAATTTAGGATCTACCCTTGATCGTCAACAAGCTGATCGAACAAGGCGATAATTGACCATCTAGAGCTCTGTATTAGATCGATGTCACCCGTGAGATGTGGTCCTCATGGCTGGGGTGTATGTATATATAGACAAAAGTTTTGACAACTCAATCATGTTAGGTTCTAGCTAGTTTTAGTTGCATTTTCTGAAGCATTGAAAGTGGGATGTTTTGGGGCGTCAAGTTTGAATCCACAAGAATACAAGAACAAAGAAAGCTAGATTTGTTGGCTTCTTCGTTGGCTTCTTCCAAAGATGTCATGGAAGAGGAAGCCACTAGCTAGTACTAAAGTAACTTTCCTTCCTCTGCAGTTACACCAGCAACGTACATACATGAAAAAGCTTCATTTCCGAACCTCTGGTTATTGGATAGAGTTTCATGTGGTTGAAACTCGATCTGAAGCATGTTTTTTGTGATGGTAAAAAAGATGTGGCATTATGAACGTCCTATATATTAAAGAAGCAACTTTTGGAATTAATCACTTACTACTATATTTATGCATACATGGTAGACAATAATTAATTTGATCAAAATATATACTTGCTTACAACATCACGTACGTACTACTGCGTGAACAAAAGGTGAGAAGCATGTGGTGAATGTGAACGAGGGAGCGGCCGTGGTGCAAGAGCATGTTGCCCTTGTAGTCTTGTGTCGAAACCTGTCAACTTAGTTGTTGTCTCAGCTTGAAACCTTGTTGATGGCATGAATGGCATTTCCGGCTTGCGAGGCGTCATCTGTGGGTCAAGATTGGTCTTCTGGTTGTATGGTCTGTGCGCATTTGCCGCGACTTTCACAGCCTTTTGACTCTTGCAGCCTAACAGAACGGTGGAACGATGCCTAATTGGCACCATGTCTTTGTTCATTCTGCTTGTTTTGGTTGGACTTGGCCTGACAAGGTCTTCACAATCTGACATGGCAGAGCTGAAATCTGCAGCACTAGCAGTGGCCACACTCCAGTCTATGCTTACCTCGCTCGGCGCATAACATGTGGTGGGGGTGGCACAACCATCTGATGCTTGCCTGGCAAGAAAAGGGTTGTTTTTCCCTGTGAGGCTCTCAATCTCAAACAGGTCTGAACTTGCATCACTGTCTGACTCAGCATTTGCTGCAGGAAAATCAACATCCCAAGACAGCATTTTTAGCCTTTTCTCAAGGCCTAAAGCCTTTTTCCTTTTTTCCAACACAGGGGAACCGAACACCTCTATAGACTTCCTCATTTTCTCATCTTCGATTTCTTCAAGGGTAGGCATCTTGATAGGCAAGTTACTCACCACCCCGGGTTTTGAAGCCGGGAAAGTAAAGCAGTTTTCTCTGCTCAACCCGGTTCCCAGCTTATCGAGCTTTTCGTTGTTCATCAATATCTCCTCCTTCACCCATGATTCCGGGGTTTGTTTAATTTTGACTAGAGCTTCACCAACAAGGTCTAGACTTTGTTTAATCTGGGGTGTTGTGATTCCACTGTTGGCAGCAGCAGCACCACCACCACCAGCATTATGCTTGAAGCTGATTTCGCCCACATGCTCTTCATTAACATCGACAGAATTCTTGTCAGAACATGAGCATTTGCAACCAAGACTCGCAAAGAAGCTCTTCATCTGTGCCTTGTTGCTTGCCTTGTTAGTCCTATTGGGATTTCTCGAACCACTTCGCAGCAGCGCACTTTGGCTGTTCCAACTTGACTCGGAACGAACACTCGGAGTTCCAGGCTGATGTATCTTTAGCTTCATGTGATCTAGATCGACTCGCTGCTGATGAACATGGTACTTCCTTGAACTACAAGTGCTACTGGAACTTTTTGAGCACTCCTCGTCCATTACTCCATTGAAGTATTTTTCAGCTCCGAATACTCCAATTTCTTCCTCTTCTTCCTTCTTTCTAGTTCCCAAGTGGTTATGCTTATCTCCCTGGGAAGCACTGGTGGTGATGATTGGACTGAGGTTTTGGTCTGACTTCTGATCAGCGAGTTTACGTAGAAAGGTTTCCTCATTGGTACTCAAGTACGAAGAAAAGGAGGCATCTCGGATGTTAGACGTGACCATAGCCATGGAGATAGAACTCAAACTTCCAAAAAGAGTTCAATGCAACAAAAAGAAGACCCCAAATTAAAAGGAAATGAAAACTTGTTTCTAGAGGCTAGGGAGAAGCAGATAGGCAACTAGCACAACACTACAAAAAGAAAAATGAAAGAGACCTAACACTAGGAACTTTGCAAGAACCAGCTTTCTCTAGCTTGATAAAGTTGTATTTTAGGTTCCTTCAGGTACTAATGTGAAAGAAACCCAACATGAAGGAGCTTTGGACTATCTGCTAAAAAAAAGATAGAGAGGAATTGCATTGAAGAAGAGAGAAAGCTTGATAAATTTAGAGAGGGTAGATAAGATAAGGTTGGCTAGCTAATTGAGAAGTGTAGATGTATATGTAGGCTCAAGCAATATGCAAAGATGTTAAGAGGGTAGGGTCATGTGTTTGTGTCCTAATTGACCAAGATTGTCATTTTTTTCACAAGAGGAAATTCATTAATATTTTCTTGACATGATCTGACTGATATTGGCCATCAGCTTTGCATTACAGCATGTAATTTGGCTTCATTTTCCCTATTTGTGGATGTGATAACATGATGCTCTAGATCTGAATCATACATGTTAGGTGCGTGAACACAATTGTATTGCATACCAGTTGAAATTTTCTCTTTTAAACGAGGCAAGAGTAAGTACCAACTGTCAAAAAATTTGACATGGGACATTGTTAAGTTAAACGTCGTAAATCAGGACCGCATATTCAAACATGAGTTTACTAATCAATCATTCACTCGTCTTAAGTCCTAACTTGTATTCTATTTTAACAACTTATCTAACATGTCGGATTCAGAATCATATGAAGAGTAAGAGGAGGAAAATAATGATTTTGAATTGGTTATTTAAAAATGGTGTTTGCTGTTGGGATATAGACTATAGTTTATGATACAGAGAAATTTCTGAAAGATTTCGTCCGAATATTTCTGTATCCGAAATCTGAACATTCATCTGTCAGAAAATAATGCATCAATAATTGTTCAACATAGAATTGTTTGTAAATGTTTTAATTGCCTTGCCGGTTTGGTTAGACCAGACTTCTATTTCTATAAACTAAAATAATTTGTAAAATTGAAGAATATATGAGGACAGCAGTATTACACGAACACATTGTATTCCTGCTTGAAATTTCGAACCAACAAATCTCATTCCATTCCAATCCATCGCTATATATACAATAAATTCTATGGCTGTTGGTTTGTGTCTTTGGCTTTGAGAATTTTGGTCCACACGGTTGGTTTCACCATGAAAATCCAAGACTTATTCAAACACCAACTGGCCAGACTAAACCAGCTTTCACGTCCATTATTATTTATACAAGTACAAGATAAACCACACCCAAAAACTAGAGAAAAGCCGACACAAATTCTAGTGGCTTTAAATCGTTAAAAGAACCAGTCATTGAGCTTCATATATATGCTGGGCTAAACAGTACAAAAATCATCATCAAAGATTCAAACGTACAAGATAATCAAGGCAGTTTATAGAATGAATGATACTGTGAACAATACAAGCATTAGCTATGTCGATCTTAGTTTTGTCTAGTCATAAATTACTACAAAGAAGCATGGTCAAAGATGATTAGCGAACATAGCTTCGTGTAAGCCCTCCTCCCTAGGAAGTGCTCGGGCAGCAAAACTGCTCACTTGAAAAATACACATCTGAGTCGGGACTTGTAAAAGAGACCATTGCTAGCTTAGAGCCATGTGAAGCTCCTCAAGTTTTCATTTCTGGTGTTCTTTATGTGGATGTGGAGTTTCCAACCCAGTACTGCTTGACGGCAACCAATACCTTCTCTGGAACAAGGGGACCATCCTCATGGTCCACCATTTTAGTATCCCACCTCATCCCTCCAACTATCTTCTTCACCTTAATTAACACATCAACTTCATCACGGAATATGACAGCACCTTCTGGCCGCAAAATTCTGTCCATCTCTAGAAGAATGTCTTCCCAATTGCATCTGCATATATTTAGAGATACAGCTTATGAGTTACACAAGCAGAAGGAAAGAATAAAGGAGATGGTGAATTGGTCTATCAAAAAAGAAGAAATCTGGATTAGATATCGTTGGTACATTGCAAGTAAGACCATCCTCATCAGCACATAACCAACTACCCCTCATTTCGGAAACCCACAGGTTACAGAGGCAAAAAGGATGATTCCACACCATCACAGTCAAATTCTTATTACGACATGTAGATAAGTAGTTGGCATTAAGTCTAAATATCCTCAAAACCGAACTACAGTAACCGCATTCAACCCAGCCAAAGCACAGTGCCTTGTACTGTATAGTCTAGCACAATGCACATGGAAAATACTCAACTTTGGGACTATATTAATATTTCATTAAAATCCTCTGTATTAACCAAGCGAACTTGTTCTCTAACAAGGCAGGCCATGAAATAGTCTTTAACAAAACAAACCACGTTCAACCTAGCCACAGCACAAAGATAGAGAGAGCCCAGATTGGGAAAAGCTAAACTAGTTGAGAGTGCCACCAGGCTCAAAGAATCAGCTTAAACCTTCTCACTGTGTACTAATTACCCAAAATCATGTGAGGATTGTGCTAAGGTTTTCTTTTTGGAGTACAAAGTCAATAAACTTTTCTTGTATACTCTTTTGACATATATACATCACATCCATCTGACAATAGGCTAGAAAAGCACACATAAGAAAGCCTTAAAATAGATTATTGATGGAGATACTTACTTGCCATTGTACAAACTGAAAAGACCATGGGCATGAATGAGGTCATATGTCCTTGGGTATGTGGAGAAACCTTCACACCTGAAAGAGAATCAACACCAGCAGAAATGACTGAGAAATGAACAAATTAGTAAAAGGTGAGCTTCGCCCAGGACCTCACAATTATTTAGCACATCATAATGACACTGAACCCTGCGATAAAATGGGGTATTTCAGAAAGGAAGATAGATATGTTTCAATATTATTTTTTTCAAACCTACACGAAATGCACAATATACTCTTTCATGACATGTTTTAAAACAAGTCTTCATTCAGCAGACAATATATAACACTGGCTATTTTGAAAGAACGTACTCCAGAAAGCATGTAAATGCACATAGATGGTAAAGTAAAGGTATCTCAACAAAGCATACTGAAATATGATGCTTCAGAGAAGCAATTATCCAAGCAGGTGAGAGAAGTTCAGAATAGGTACCAGTCATGATAGATTCCAATCAATCCTCGCTCATAAACGACACCCAACGTATTTTTCTCAGCTATTGTGGGCACCACATTCATGACCCACTGTTTTGGAGATGTAAGTGCTGCAGCAAAACCACCCAAACCAGCATTCATATCCATAATGTTGCGATACCTTCCAGAGTCAAATAGTTTATTGATTCTTCTATACGCATTAACATGCTTCTTCCATTTGTTGTTATCCTCCTGGTAGGTCTCAACAGAAACTCCAGGAACCGATCCACTAGCAATTCTAGGCGGTACAGCATGAAGCCTTTCTGGAAATGGCTTCAGTTCTCCTCCAGCAACTTCGTCTGGATTATTAACATCAGGATATGGAGATATACATCCCTCCATTTTCTTATACCTAATAACCACCATAATGAAGCAAGATTAAGAAACTAGAAGTGGTACGTTAACATCAAGCCACATTGGATACAATATGAACTTAAAATTGATGCTGCAATGTTTTTTCAATGTGGAACAACAAAACCTATATTACTACTAAAACATTTTAAAGTAATAACATCAGAATACCATTTAAATTATTTATAGTAGTTAGCACTTGCCATATATTGTTATATAGTAGTCTCATACATGCTGGCATATGCAACACAAATTGGATGCATGTAAAGATATAAAGCTAGAAATAATATCAATCAATTTCTATTGTCAATAAATACAGGAAAATACCAGACGTCATCTGCTTCGTTAGAGTTGCAAAAGGTAGCACGGGAGTCATCCTGTCTGCTGCTGCATGAATCAGAATTCACCCTCTTCTGCCAAATGGCAATTTCACCCTTCTCAGACTTCTTCTCCCAGCAAAGAAGTTTAGCAACTTCTTCAATCTTTCTCTGTTCCTCCTCAAGATCCTCCTTGGGACGCTGCCATGCTTTGTAATTATTCTTCCAATTGATCGGAGGACCCGAAAGCACCCAATAACCCCCAGGCCTAAGGACTCGGTCGACTTCCATGAGATATTTTCCATCTGTACATAAGTTCAAAAATTTAATGTCAATGCTGTCTATTAGCTATTAACAATCCATCCTGAGTATTAGGCTCTTTTTTTTTCTTTCATAAGATCCTGAGTATTAGTTTAGCATATGTAATTCTCACCATTTGCTCCCCACGGAATTAAGCAACGAGAACAGTGAGCCATGTCAAAGGCTCTAGATGGATATGGCAGTTTTATTGTACCCAGAACACCAATTACTGCAGGTACACCCCTTTCAAGTGCAAATTGTACCTGTGCTTCATGTGAATCTCTTGGTGCAAATGACATGGCAATAACATTTCTACTCAACAAATATGCACCCCAACTGGCAACCTAAGAAAAAAAGTGCCACTGTTAGCATAATATGGATCAAAAGAAAATGTGAATTCCTCTCAGAAAAGAAAAGGCAAAAATATTAATGAATGGAAGTCAAAGGTAAAGAATCAGGTAAACTGGAGGAACGTAACATACCCCACAACCAGTGTCCAGCGCAGTTCTAACTGTACCATTCTTAATTGGTATCACAGAAGCAAGCTGATCAATATATTTATCTGCCCCTTGAGGAAACTGTGTTCCCCCACCAGGGAATCTAAATACATTACCCTCATATTGGATCCAGTTCTGGACAGCCTTCTCAACAGTCAAGCTCTTATATGGTGCATTTGCATATGGTACATAGTCACGGCTCTTTGGCCAGGGGAACGGAGTTACATATCCCTTTGGTGCTGGAATGAGGCAATGAAGCTTTTCTTCCTCGGGAGGGCAATGTCTCTCTCGATAATTCATATTTTCCCTCGGGAATGTCATTGCACGCTTTTGATCTTGGCACGGCGTGTAATCAGTGTAACGAGGATGACATGGTTCAAAAACTTTGGGCTTGGATTCAGATTCATCAATCTTCCCAGTTTCACCGGCATGATGGGATTCAAAACTTAAACTTGGAATTATATTGCAGTCAGCCTTAGTCTTAGTAATCTCTAGAGCAATACTGTCTCCCTTCCCAAAACCACTTCTCTGCCAAGCACCCAATATATAGAAAAAACAGCACAAACCAGCTACAATAAAAATCTGTACAGATCCCCTAGTCCGCCCATCGGCATTCGTTTTCGTAGCCATGTAGAGCCTGAAAGAAAATTCCAACAATATCTCATTACAACAGAAAATATACACAACACTCAAATCTTGAAATCCATCACAAATCTTGAAGTCCACATATCAAAGCACTCCAAAGAGATCCCAGATTACCACATTGTTAACAGCACTACGCGTATCAAAGCCTATGCAATATACATCAAATTCACCAAAGCAAAACATGTGCAAATTAATTATTGATAAATAACAGAAGTGTCCGTTTGAAGCAACCTTACTCTTTAAGAACTAGAACAAAGCTGAAAACTTAAAAGCTAGGTTAAACAAAATCGGAGCTGAAGAGTTTCAGTGTGCCCGGATTCAACTCCAATTAACCAAAACAACACTAACTAAAGCAGCCGATTATCGATTAAACACATGCAATTAAAGAATTGAAGAAAGCAAATGAGGCGCGAAAGATGAACGCAGATCGCTTACCAATCGCATAAAGAAAAGCGAGGCAGGTCAAGATCTACGAGAGAGACCGACGTATCAGACCAAAAGAAAAAGGAGAAATCCCCTGGGCTCCTTCTTTTGTTTTTTTTGTTCCGTGTGAAAAATGATATAGCAAGTGGAGTGGAGGTGGTATATAGCTATATGTCTATATATACTATTCAGTATTCAGAGTCAAATGACGGTGCGACGTGTTGATCAGTATCTGAGAAAAAGCTTGAAGCTACCTAGCTCTGAATCTCATCTCGATGATGATCTGAAATTATGTTATGATTGAAAAAAAAAATAAGAGACATTCAAATAAGGGAATAGGATTCTGACGCTCATCGTTTATATTAATAATCAATCTCTACGACATGAGATCACGGTCTCTCTCAGCCTCTCCTCCATGGAAGTATATTAATTACATACCAACGAGCAGCATTATATTATAGCGACCAATTTAATATGGAGGTTTCTCATTTGTTCTATTTTTTAACTTTAACCATCAGGTGCACTGGATTATTTACAGTTTTACTAGCAAACTTAGGTAAATGCTTTTTTTATGAACAACAAGTTAGGCAGCAGATTTATTTTTTTGAACGATAGAAAAATAAATTTCATTTACGTACCAACAAAGAATTATGAGCAGTTCAGTGCAACGCATGTTCGCATTTAAAAGTAAATTTTATTTATGTACTAATTTGATGGATTGAAAATCCGACAATATAGTATGAATGAATATCCAACGGTGAATGAATTATTAAAATATTTTTGTTAAAATTAACAACCAAAATGGCAAAATCCACAAATTGTCAAATTCTACCATGAATACCAAATCCTAATTGTAATTTTTTTTTTGGACTTATTATTGAAAGCAATTGTTTTTTTTTTTGGCTAAGAAAGCAATATTTCTAAGTTTCTATCGTGTGGGGCATCTCAGCCTCTCAGGGACGCGATGTCGGCAGGTCCTACGCGGCAATTTATGTGGGAATTCCATTGATTACGAGATGGGATCCGATCAAAATGAAAAAATTGAGGCCCCACACCTATGCGCCAATCGTACACGCCGTTTTGGTATAGTAGGGGGTAATAATAGATTTTTCTTATCATTGAGTTTTTTTTTTTTCAATCTTTTGAAAATTAATTAAGCAAAAATTAAATAGCCCTTAATCGTTTAATCCCTCCAAAAGTTTCAGTTGTATGTCGTGTTATTTTTAGAGAAATTCTATTGGGACCTCATAATTTGCTTATAGACCTCTCTTTTGAATTTTTAACCCTAAATTAAATATTAAAAAAAGAAAGAAAAAAAAAAGTAACAGGTCTTCGTTCAACGAGCATATATGATCATTGATCAACTGTCGTGGTGTTTTCGTTTGTCAGTGGTGCAAGAACATAGCCAATCAATGCATCATGAATTAAAATTTATTTTAACTTATAATATAAGATTGTACATAATATCGACTTGAGATTCATAGTTGCCAAAAATTACAGATTTCGCTTAGAACATGTTTCAAATACCAGGAAGTCTGCTCATGCTATGATTGCTATCAATTGTGGTAATTATAAAATCCTATTCAAATAATTAAAGGCTGATGATCATTTATAGACTATCTCCATCAAATGTGCAATAAAACATCTAAGAGATCGAGTACTCAGTTTGCAGGTGTTGTAAGTGGGAGTTTTTTTGTTTTTTGTTCTTTTGAGGGTAAAATTTGATTTAAAGAAAAATAAATTTACAAGGAGGTCACATGACTAAATATGGAGATCCCAATAGCAAACCTCTATTTTTATTACTAGTAGGGTGAGAATAAAACTTAACAAGCCAAATAGGATGATGACAAAAGCAAAAAGGTACCACTACCAATATAGCAAGATTATAAATCTTTCGTAAACGTTAATAGTTCGGATCAAGTTTTACATTCAGCTAAAAATTATTAGAGGTGACCACGCTGTCTCATTTCCATAATTAAATAATAAAACTCATTATTATAAGGATTGCAACTTTACCTCTTTATTATTTTACATATTGTTTATAGAGAGAGTATTCAGTACACGGCGTGTATATACACATCGCGATCTGAGCCGTCCAAATGTTCGAAAAAAATATTAATTTATTTTTCTAACTCAATTTCAACGAATCAACGTGTATATACACGCCGTGTACTAAATAGTTTTTCTTGTTTATATTCTGTATCGTGCTTATGCGCACTACAAATTGATCTTGAGCACTTGTGGGTTCCAAACCAGACATGGAGATTTAGATCAGATCGAGGTTAAAATATGATAATAAGATCCCAGTTAACATGTTGCAATAATCTATGGCAGAATAAAAAAGTCAGCTTTCCACATGAATAATTTTTTGTTTTGGAAAAAGTTTAATTAAATATGTCTACACATTATCACAAACAAGAAGTTAGAAAATATTGTCACATATAAAAACTGAAAAAAAGGGAAAAAATAATTATACAACTCATGTATTCAACCCTATGAAAGTGAAAAGAAAGAATAATTTGGCTCACGAGTGTTTCTTGTTTTTGTTATTTTTGGTGGCTATTTAACTTATTGACGTTTTTTTTAGAGAAAGAGAGAAATTTTATTCAATCAATCGGTAATTTTATTGAAGTTTAATGTAAAGACATTAGAAATGAGGATCGACTCCTCCATTGTCATATTCTTATTAATGGGCTCATTTTTGAATGAAGAGGCTTCTTATGCTCACTACATTACTGTTATTTTGAATGATGGCAAGGAAACAATTGCTCAGCCCAAAATTGTCCGTTAAAATTTGTTGGCAGCATATTGTCTATTGAAATGAGGTTTTCGCTCAGTTTGAGTGAATTTTGTCAAATTGAGAATTTTTTTATTTATTATAGCACACAAATTAAAAAAATTCTCATGATCTGTTTGCACAGGTTTCCAAAAAGGGAGAATGGTCACTTTGGTCACTGAACTTTGCCAGATTTGACACTTTAGTCACTGAACTATTACACCGTCTATCACTTTAGTACCTCCGTTAGTTTTTTCTGTTAAAACAACCTCTCTCCATTAAATTCAGGGGTATTTTAGGGATGTAAGACCAAAAAATTATTTTTCTAACTCACTTTCCATAATTTTTCCGGTAGCCAACTTGGGAACCTTTTAAAATATATTTCTGCTCATTTTATCATATATACTTCTTCATAAAATTTGTTCTATATTATATCTATTATTCGGTATTAAAATTTCATGATCATCCAACGGTATAAACATTCCAAATCTAAGCATTTATCTAGTATACTCGCAGGAAAACCTCTATGTTGTTCACAATTTCAAATGATCATATCTCACTCATTTCTTAACCAAATTTTGTAATATTTATATAAAAATGAAGCTTAGAACCTAAAATTGTAATCTGGAGAATATCATAATTATTGGTTATATTTACATCATGTAGCAATTTAAGGAAATCTTGGGCCATTATTTATGGGCTAACACTAATAGGCAAAGTTTTACTTAAATTGTTACATAATGTAAATCTAACCAATAATTATGAAATTGTCCAGATTAAAATTTCAGGTTCTAAGCTTCGTTTTGATATAAAGATTACAAAATTTAGTTAAGAAATGAGTGAGATATGATCATTTGAAATTGGAACACATAGAGTTTTCCTCAACTAGAAAAGCAGATTTGAATGTTTAAACCGTTGGATGATTATAAAATTTTAATACCGAATAGCATAATATAGAACAATGTTTATGAATAAGTATATAAATAAAAGACGAAATATATTTTAGTCCCCTGGATACCGGAAAAATGAAGAAAGAGCAAAAATAATTTTTTCACATCCTAAAATACCCCCGAATTACGAATGTGTTTTAACAAAACACAGGTACTAAAGTGACATGTCGACAAAGGATATTTAAGTTCGACTAAAGTGCAAAGTCCAAAGCATTCTCTTCCAAAAATATTTTAAAATTTCAATGAAATTAAACATGAGACCTTAAAAAGACCGGAAGTAATTTTTTTTATTTAATAAAATAAAAATAAAAATTAAGAACACCTTGTAGTGACGAATAGTTCGTCGCTACAAGTTGTTCAAAATTAAAAAAAAAATAAAGTTTGAAGAAATATACAACTATTTACTTATTAAGGCTCTTGAACTCTATTATATACAATGCAAAAGGGTTTTGTCAACATATTGTCTATTTCAATGAAGTTTTCAATTAGTTTGAGTAATTTTTTAGCCAAATCGAGGAAAATTTTCTTGTTATAGCACACAAATTTTTGAAAAATTGTATTTTTAAAATTCTAAAGACCGGTTTTCACAGGTTTTCAAAAGTATTTTAGAATCTCAATGAAATTAAATATAAGACATTAAAAGGACCGAAAAATGTTTATTTTTGATTTCATAAAAAAAAAAGGAACATTTTGTAGCGACGAATAAGGTTGTTCAAAATAAATAATTTTTTATTAGGCAAACAAAAAAAAATTTAAGTTTGAAGAAATATAAAGGAATTTAGTTATTAAGGCTTTTGGACTCTATGATTATACAATGCCAAAGTGTTTTGACAACATATTGTCTATTAAAACGAGGCTTTCACTTAGTTTGGGTGAATTTTGTTAAATTGAGAAAAATTTTCTTATCATATATAACACACAAATTTTTGAAATTCTCAATACCGATTTTGTACGGATTTTTAAGAATATTTTAGAATCTTAATAAAATTAAACACGAGACTTTAAAAAGATCGGAAGTGTTTATTTTTTATTTCATCAAATTAAAAAAAATATATGAACATTGTAGCGATGAATAGTTCATCGCTACAAGTTGTACGTTCAAAATAAATAAATAAATATATATATTTTAAGTTTGAAGAAATGTAAAAGGATGTAGTTATTAAAGCTATCATTATATGATTATACAATGCAAAAAAACTTTGGTAACATAATGTCTATTGAAATAGAGTTTGCACTTAATTTGAGTGAATTTTGTCAAATTGAGAAAAAAATTCTTATTATATAGCACAATTTTTTTTTGAAAAATGATAAGGATTTTTATATTCTCAATGAAATTAAATATGAGACCTTAAAAAGACCAGAAATATTAATTTTTTATTTCATTAAATAAAAAAAAAAATTGAAACAACTTTTATTCGTCGCTACAAGTTGTTCAAAATATAATATATATATATATATATATATATATATATATTTGGTCGGTTTAATGCGTAATTTGGCAAAGTTAAACATACGGGTTAATATGTAGTTTCCTGGTACAGCCTTATCCCCTATTCAGTATCAGTAGTCTTCTCTCCGCAATCTGCATGCTAAAAAAGAAGCATTAAAACCTTCGATTTGGAGTTGGAACACATTAACCACCAATGGTGTACACGCTATTCACATCTCTAGCTCAATCTTCCCTTCCCAGTTTCTCAGACTCCCCCAACCTAAACTCGTCCAAAGCCTTGTTCAAGCGAACCCACGCCCTTTTTCTCAATGGCCACACCAGCTTCTCTCCACGCCTCTTAAGGCTCGGAAGCACACGGCCGCCGCCTCATATCTGCTTTTCCAGTGGTGGAGGAAACCCCAAACGCGATTTCGAAGATAAGGTAATCGCTTTTCAGCTCCAACCAATCTTCTATTCACTAACAGAACCATTATAAATTATAAGCTGAAAAGTTAAGCATTTTCTTTAAAATTTGCAGGAAACTGGAGGTGGCTTGCAGATTTTGAAGCGGTGGGATGTGCCCTGGGAATGGCAAACAGTGTCCTTAACATCACTTGCTTGTGGGTTGAGGTCAGTTGAGCATTTAGTTCATCAATGTTCAAATAATTGTTTTTTTACTCAGATTCCATCTTTAGTTTTAATTTGGACAACGACCAAAATTAATTTTTGCCCAGGCAGTTTTGTTTTGACAGGATTGGTAGAAGCAGCAGTAATACCGTATTTGGGATTGAGCATTCAAGATTTGAGTTTAGATGAGAAGGCAGAGTTTCTATTGGTTGCTCAAGGGTATGCATATCACATTATAAATCTACCTGTAGCAGCTTGTCTCCAATATTTAAAATCGTGCTTACCCAATTTAAACCTGGTCTTTATGTTGAAATTCGAGCAATGGTGACATGTATTCTGTGTCTATGTTCAATCTTCAAATTATTGCTCTTTTATCTGGGTTTACGTTTTGGATTTAGAAGTTTGTAAGGGTCTAATTGGTTCGGTTCTTGTTTGGCTAGTGTTACAACTGCAGCAATACTTGGGGTTCTATATACAGTTGCCAGTACTTTCCAACCGCTGCCTCAAGATATTTATCGCTATGGTACTAGTCCTTTCTAACTTGTTTAATTTTTTTGTCCAAAGCACATGTACATATTTCCTATTTTTGTTTGAAGTTGGTTGATATCTTTAAACAAAGCGGTGACGAAGACTGCCTGTGGTACCATTAGTTTTTCACTTGTTTCAATCAGATAACACGTTTTGTATGCATTAATATTACTAAATAGTTGCAAAGCCCAAATATTAAATCTCCTTTTATGCAAGCATGCGGTTTGTTCAAGCCTAGAGAATGTGATTCTTTGAGTTAATGTTAGCTAGTACCGTTTCAGATTGGAGGGAACCATTCAGTCTACAGAAAGGGTGGCTTTTGTGGGCAGGGATTGGTCTTGTTGGTGCTGTAGCTGCTGTCGCACTGACAGGGGCTGTCACGTCCTTATTCAGTGGGGAGAGTCCGGAAAGAGAGGTGTGGAATTTATTTAATAATTTCTTTCTGTTATTATAAGGTGCAGTGAACTCAATTCCTTTTATTCTCCTTGGATGAAGGTGAATTGTCACCAAGTTGAAGGGAGAAGACATTCTGAAGTAATTTCAATGTACAAGAGATCCTGGACTTAATTTTTTTTTTTTCATGGTTTCAGAAGGACGCTCTAGTTAGCTTGCTTCCACTAATTGGATCATCAAGTATTAGGTACTTTATATAAGATCTTTGCATTTTGTAAATGTTCTGGGATTTATTGAATCCATCAACTCAAGTGTGGAAAACCTTTCATCACTGGGACTTGAGGATTCAGCAAAGTAGATTAAGCTCTTGTTAATCTTCATTGCAGCACTGCTTGCTTGTTAGGCATCACTGGAGTTTTGGCTCCAATTCTTGAGGAAACTGTTTTCCGTGGCTTTTTTATGGTCTCCATGACTAAGTGGTATGTTTGCTTTTTTCGATTTTTAGATTTGCCTAATATGATTATAACAATGGATTTTTTTTTCCTCTTTACACTTCCATAAACATGCAGGATACTTCCCTTCCCCTAAACATGCCTACAATAATTCAGAAACTTTTCTCACTAATTACGGTCCACTGAAATTTTATCTTTCACTTTCAGAAGTTTAAACTACTGTTTTGAAAAGTGGAACGTAGGGAGTAACTACTAACTAGGAAACCAGTTTGGTTCACTCCTACAACTGCTTTGCTTTTGTTACAGCCAGAATTGCAGTAACAGTATGTGGGAACTGGACAGTTCAAATAATATGTTCCTCTGCCTATAAAAGAAACTAAGAAAGTAGTTTTAATAGGTTATCTAGAGGGCAGTCTCGTAAATGTGGGTTGGGTGTGATAACCATTTCTAGAAACAACATTGAAACGTGAATAAGTGTAGAGACTGAGAAATGTATGGTACAAGAAACTGCTTTTATGGACCTTATGTGTAATAATAGAAGGGCCGAATCATCCAAATATTGGATGCGTTTAAAATTCCTTGGTTTCAGTAGTTTTAGTATAGTTACTTTTTTCTTTTTTTGAGAAAGAAACTATATATGGTTACTGAATTATTATCTGTCAACTGTTATTTCCTAAATCCTGAGCATCATATTGCCCTTTACATGTTCTTATTGCAGGGTACCTACGCCAGTTGCTGTTGTAATTAGTGCGGCTGTATTTGCACTTGCACATCTCACTCCTGGAGAGTTTCCCCAGCTGTTTGTACTAGGTAACATGTTTAGAGATTACTAATGAAATCAAAACAGGATTTTACATGACCTTTAGTGTACAACACATCTTAGATGTTCTCGAACACATTTTATCCTGTATTCCATTCCTATTTACTTTATAATCTGTATAGGCGCTGCTATGGGATTGTCATATGCTCAAACTCGCAACCTTTTAACCCCCATCACAATACATGCTCTCTGGAACTCAGGAGTGATATTGCTTCTGACCTTCCTTCAGGTAAAACAGTATTTCTGTATAATATGAGTCTGAACTCTGAAACTGAGAGGCAAAGATTGAGTAATCTTCCCTACGGCAATTTTTCATGTCAATTGCTAAAACAGCTCTTTTGGTTGGTTGTGTGAGTACAGCTTCAAGGGTACGATATCAAGGAATTGTTGCAGGCAACCTGATTTGGAATCGATTTCTTGTCCATTGATGATATAGAGCATTGCCATATGGGTGCCCTAAAGACTAGTTACAAGCTTAAATGCCTGAAAGGATAGTAAAAGTCGCCAAAACTTAGAGTACAAAGGCGTTCAACCTGCATACGTGAAAAGTTGCACAAGTATGGGGGGATCAGTAGTGTTGCGAATTGACAATAAGTTTGTATTATACATTTATATTTGTTTTGTACTTCTTGGGACTCCACAACGTGAATGTAATGTCACTCGTGAACAGTGTGTACAATGGTGGAAAAGCATGATAAGTAGCGAACTATATAGGAGCTTTTGATTTAAAGTGATGAAATGTGTGCTTAGTTGTTTACCATTCAAAGTGCAATTACTGATAATGCCCTTGTTGCTTGTAAATGAGAGGTTCTGAGCTCGACTTAAGAACAATCAGTGTCGTGTAATTTTTTTTTTGAACAAAAAATTAGTTGCAAGCGAGGCCAAAGAGGGAGTATGGATTTGAAATCTATGACTTTGGATGCGGGTGTGAACGCTCATTATCAGTGGAAGTCTGAAACGTAATTATGAGATGAGTAAATAATTGTTATGATTCATGAAGATTAGGCAGCCTCGTAATGGGTTTAAATTTAGTGCTGTTGGTAAAATTCATCAACCTTGTTAAGTGGAGTTGCCCCCACTTGACAATTTGCATGGTAATAATTATGAATGAAATTGATCGAAGTAGAGGAGGGTTAATTATGTTCACGTAGAAAGAGGTAATTTATATATGGATGCTTGAGCTTGAAGAGTTTGACCCAATTTTAAACTTTGGTTGCACGCTTGGGGAAGCAAATCCTAGGTCAATCAACAGACAAAAAGGGTTCCAACCGAGGGTAAAATTTGGGGAGCTTCACTGAATTTGGAATCCCGAGTGTGCCATTTGACTATGTGAACTTCCCATTAAATACTTGGTACTACTTCACTTCACTTGCTCTCCAACCAGTAGACATTGTTAGCAAACTCAAGTGTACGTGACAAATTGGACTTCAAACTCATATGTATTAGATGAAGTTATCAAGAGGAACCTGCTAGAGTGCTAGTCCTTTAAATGGAACTCAAATAGTAATCAATTGCTTTCATTGTTGAAACCTATCTGGTTTTACGAAAGGCAAGGAAAATTGAGGAATACCACGTAAGTATACTTGGTTTTCCAAAGTCCACAGAATCAGAGAAATTTTAACTTACAGATCCTAAATGACCAAAACCCCAAATTTTTTTCCACCCATTTATGTACGTGTATCACAAATACAAAATTAAAATAAGATATGAACCTCGATCTCAAAATTAACAGATCTTATTGGTATGTTATTACTAAAAATGAATTTGAAATTGACAAAATTAATCTCCTATGTCTTAATAAGAGGCTGTATAAACTTTACTTCATGAATTTTTTGAAATCTCATAAAAATAAAGTGGTTCGATTTTATAAAAAGTGAAATTATGTTACATAAATTTGTAACAAATTTATATGTTTGGATGAAATATTTGAAATATTTAAGGTATTCAAACTTGGTTAAAACTTAAAAGTTAAAACCAAATGGAGATCGAGCTCCAACACAAAAGACTATATGCATGTGCAAGTTCATTAAGATTAGTGTATGGTAATTAACTTGACTAAATCAGTCAGTTAATTTTGACAGTTTTACCGGCCTTTAAGCCTCTAGCTCGGACTCTGAATTTGAAAAGATAGGTGGGATTCTCCTGAAAGGTCAAACAATTTCACCATTCATGCATGCAACTAATTCTAGTAAGGCGCGCAAGTGGTCCATACAAGCTAGATTTGGACGGTCTGCCAGATTAACCTGATGACCCTGAAATAGTTATATTGCTCAACCTGACAAAGTCAGTGGAATAGAAGCTGTAGAATGGAATAGAAACGGGATTTAGGATTCTGAGAAACTAGTATCACTTATTATAATCCATTCTTATACACAAGTCCTCTCTCATAGCTAAGATTCCAATTTTAAAATACGTGTTGGAAGTTGGTTCAGGTCCACGTTTCCAAAAACCAATTCAAACACCTCAAATTTAATACTTCTAGTTGCTTGGAAGTATGCTTTGTCTTGATTTGCAGAGGATAGACCAAAACCCTGTAATATGATAATAAGAGAAGTTAAGATATTTCATAATCCCTATAAGCTATACTGTGAGATATGGCAGCTCCTTGAGATTCCACTACTTGGATTAAAAAAAATACCCAAAATGGGTACATTAAGGTCCAAGCTAGCTAGTTAGTGAGAAATTAATAATTATAAGGGTTCTAGTACTGGCCCTCTAGTACTATCTCTCTTAATTTTGTAAACCTATTTCTCTTGACTTCAGTTTTAATTTTCTTGGTAGCTGTTCTTAGTTTTGATTTTAAGTGCATGCCTGGCCACTCTAGTTTTAAGTCACCAGAAAAGGCGGCTGATCCTTCGGGGGCAGACCCCTCTTCAGGAAGCATATATTGGCTACAAATTAAGGGCAAACCCTCACCGTCAACTTGGGCTAATAATCTTGCTTTCACTCCACCTCTCTTGTCTCGATTTATGTGTGCCTCTTGTTTTCATAGCTAGCTAGGGTTTGCTTATTTTTACAGTTTCAGTCATCTCAGTGCGCTTGCCCAAGAGTAATCAGCACCAACGTACGTCTTCAGGTTCAGACCTTAAGTACGGAGTTTCGACAAGAAGTTTATATAGCTAGGGTATGGATCAGGAGAGAAGCAGCAGTGATATGAGTGCAGCTGATCAAGATAAAATAGATGAAGTGATGCTGCCAGGGTTTCGTTTTCACCCAACAGATGAGGAGCTTGTTGGGTTTTATCTCAAGAGGAAGATCCAACAGCGCCCTCTCTCGATCGAGCTCATCAAGCAACTCGACATCTATAAATTCGATCCATGGGATCTTCCAAGTAAGTCTTGACCTAATCCTATTCATGTATATGCATGAACTTGCATTTCTTTGAGTTTGTTATAGTATTAGCAATTTCTGAATTTCATTGTTTGCATATATGATATATGTAGAGTTGGCAGCTAGTGGGGAGAAGGAGTGGTATTTCTACTGTCCTAGGGACAGGAAATACAGGAACAGCACGAGGCCTAACCGGGTCACCGGAGCCGGGTTCTGGAAAGCCACGGGTACTGACCGGCCCATTTACTCGTCGGAAGGTAACTCCAACAAGTGTATTGGGTTGAAGAAGTCCCTTGTATTCTACAAAGGTAGAGCTGCCAAAGGGGTCAAAACCGACTGGATGATGCATGAGTTTCGCTTGCCTTCTCTCACCGACTCCTCAGTACTCCCATCAAAGAGATCGTTCATGGACAAAATTGCCATTCCCGCAAATGTATGCAAAGCCCAAGTGTATTCTTAACTGCTAGATCTTAGTTTCGAAACGAGGATCTTCTGTTTATGTTTTTTGTGCTGATATTGTGCTTATTCGTCTTTTTTTTTTAAAATTTTATTTAGATTAAAGTTATTGATTTTATATTTGAACAAAAACAAAAGACGATGCAAGTTTTGTAGATATAAAATAGTAGCAAAAAAACACTAGCAGAATTAATTAAGATCCTGACTATTAATTTTTCTTCTTTTGATTTTCAATCTTGTAAATGTGTTGATGGACTAATATATGTGCAAGATACATATACGTACTAATGGCATGGGTTTGTATTCGCAGGACTCATGGGCAATATGCAGGATATTCAAGAAAACAAATTCTAGTGCTCATCAAAGAGCCATTTCTCATCATTCTTGGGTTTCTCATACCTTTCCCGAAACAAACATATTTCAAGATCATATGTTAGGCAGCTCCAAATTAGGTACACAAACCACCACTACTGAGTTTAGTGGTAACAACATTGACATACCACAAACCACCACCACTAGTACTATTTCCCCTATAGATTATTATGCTAATAATTCCTACAAAACCTTAAACCCATCAATGGCTTGCAATTTTAAACCCTATCATCAGTACTTCCCCATTTCCAACGCCGGAGACTACTTCAACCCTAGTTTCACATTTTCACCTCTGGAAAGTCCTGCAGCCAAATGTTCTCGTGATGTTTCGTCCTTGTTGTTAAACATGTCATCTTCGGTGCTCGGAGACTTCGGAGCCAAGCTGGCCTCGGCTGAGAGTAGTACTGCCTTTGACTTTAGCAGTATTACTGGTTCTCAGGAACAACAGTGTAACAATGGCATCTCGTCAATGACGATGTTACCACACCATGAGGTGATGCAAGGCAACCAGCTTGGCGTTGTAGGGAGTCATGATCACAGCATCGACGCCTTGATGAAGAACATTACGAATCATGTGAATTCGAATGCGACGGAAACAGATGATCATGAACACTGGGAGACTAGTCTGCGATCATCATCGATTGGATTTCCGTTCATGGGTAGCTTACCACTAATTCCTTTGAATATAGCTGCTGGGGAGACATGGAATAAGTCCAGCTTGACGTGGGACTCTTCACCATGTCCGAGTGAAATGTCCACCACCAGATGCTATTCTTAGCTTAATTATTAGTTGTACTAAAATTCATTAGTTTAATTCCTAGCTTTAATTTTAGTTAGATAGCTATATATAGCTCAAACTAAGTTAAATGTTCTGTAGGACTTTTTGCTAATTGCTAGGCTATGTATGATTAATCCAATAGACTGTGAGAAGTTGACATGTTTGGGTTTCTTCCTAGTTTTGGGGTTTTTAAAAAAAAAAATTTCTTTTTGTGGGAGAAAATAAATGAAGAAGTATCCAATAGTCAACAGTGGTTTTTCTTTTGGATCAAATTAGATTATTGGTTTCAGTCATGGAGAAAGGACGTCGTATAGGTCTCATTGATTAAAACTCTCTTCAGAAAAAAATTAATAGAAAAAAACTCAGGCAAAGGAAAAAGAATACCGCACATTCTAATAAAGTAATAAGCTATTACATATATAAGGATGGTAAAGCAGAAAATTGGCTCAACAAAGGAAACAAAGATCGAATCCCTTAAATAAAGGATCAATAATGTAATGTTGTATATGCCTAATCTGTTCATAATGAAAGAAAAGTCGTATGTTAATTATTAGTCATCTAATTAATTTAGATCTGGCTGGAGCTACAGCAAAGTATTGTGCGCAGAGTTGGCAGCATCCAGTGTCTTCTTGCTGAAAACAAAGAACATCACATCAATAATAAATTAAATCTTACTATAAGAAAAAAAAATTGGATAGTATATAGCTACTATTAATTCGTTATATATATGGTACTTTTGTTTCTTGGCCAAAAAAAAATTATAATTCTTTTCTTCACTAACCACTGGTTGAGTTCTAAATTCAAATTTATACCGCCGGCCCAATTTAATATTATAGAAGAGAAAAATGGTTTCGCGTTCATGTTTTTATAAAGTCTCAAAGGTACGTAGAAAAGAAAAGAATTTGTTTTCCAAATTCCAACCGAGACCAATGACCATGGATAATGTCACCAACTCACCATCTTGATCTTATTGGTCTAGTTTACGTACGCAATGACTTAGCTATCCATTGGTCGGCTCCATATATAAATTAACCTCAACGCACCACCCACCGATTCACACAGTGCTAGCTAGAATGGCGCAAAGTGATCATGAGGACGTTGTAATCTACGGATCATGGATTAGTTCATTGACGGCCAGAGTCAAGATAGCCCTAAAGCTTAAGGGCATAGACTACGAGTATGTGGAGGAAGATATCACAAACAAAAATCAGATGCTGCTGTCCTACAATCCTGTCCATAAACAGGTACCGGTTCTTGTTCATCAAGGCAGGCCCGTAGTGGAGTCACAAATCATTCTCGAATACATCGATGAGAATTGGAGCGAAACCCCCAAACTGTTGCCTGAGGATCCATACGAAAAGGCCAAAATCCGCTTCTGGGCTAAGTTTTTTGATGACAAGGTGAGTGGATTTAATTTACGTACGCACATCGATCATTGACTGTGTTAATTTATATACGTACACTAACAAAATGATGATGTATATTATCAGATAATACCGGTTATACAGGCGATTTTGAGGTCCAAATCTGGGGAAGGCAGAGAGAGTCTGATTCAAGAGTTGAACCAAGTGATTAAGGTTTTCGAAGAAGGGACGAAGAGGGATTTTGGTCAAGAGAGTCCACCATTGTTCAATGGAGATTCGTTGGGGTTTCTTGGCATCGTGGTCAGCTCATATGTGTGCAGCTACAAGGCAATTCATGAGGCTTTTGCCACGATTCTTATAGCCGAAAAGAACCCTGCATTTTTCTCATGGGTGAATGAGCTCTTAGAGCATCCTCTGATTCAGGAGACGCTGCCGCCTCATGACAAACTGGTAGCCAGGTTCAAGCATCTTCAAGCTTGATCTTGGATTAACCTTGAGGCCCATGCATGATAAAGCAAAGGATGATACCATTTAATTTGCTTCTCATAAATAGACTACTACCAATGTGTTTGCTGTCATTATGGTGATATAAACAAAGTTGGCAGATTTAATTTGCAATACTCTATTTCTTCTCTCTTTTTGGCACAGCAGATTTTCTTTCTTCAGTTGTGACTTGACTTCATGTAATGGATCATTTAAAATCAATAAGCATCCAATGACGCTAGTGTGTCAAAAACAACATCAATTATGCCCCAAATAATGCAATAACTAAACATTAAAACGTCAAGGTTCAATCAAACGCACGTCGTTGAAATAATACAAGGATTTAACCAAAAATGATGAGTTTCACTTCGGCATGCCTAGCGGGTTATACAATTGACAATGACCTTGGGTACGGGCAGTCATGTTCTCAGCCGAGTCTTTGTTTATTAGTTTATGCCAGGTTTAGATTTGCCAAGGCTAGGAAATTGTAAATAGAACTGAGAATGGAGCATAGACTTTCTGGTGTAAAGGTTTACATAGACTTGCTATTCCAAGTAAACATCACACCAGGGACAGAGGTGTACCAATTCTGTGGGAGAATGGAGCAGAGGTTCTGCTCTTTGGAAGATGGGCTTGTCCGTTCACCGTCAGAGTCCATATAGCCCTCAAACTGAAGGGCATAGACTGCATGAGTATGTAGAGGACGAAGATATAACAAAACAAAGTCGGATCAGCTACAATTTTGTCCACAAACTCACAAAGAGGCACCTGTTCTTGTTCATAAAGGCAGCCGACTCACTTGTCATCCTCAAATACATCAATGAGATGAACATCCTCAAATACATCAATGATATCTGGACAGAAACTCCCAAGCGGTTGCCAGAGGATCCATATGCAAAAGCCCAGATCCGTTATTGGGCAAAATTTTACGATGGAAAGGTAGGGGGTTCGACACTTTGAACTCTTTTTTCTGATGATGTTGTCACATTTAGTGCAAATATTCAAGTTGTTAACCATCTGCAGAATGATCGTGTTACCGGATCATACCAGTAATACAGACCAACATGAGATCCAAAGAGAAAGACGGAGAACCCCATGAAGAACTGGACTTGATTGATGCGTTTGAAGAAGGGATCAAGAAAGTTTAATCATCAAGGGTACAATACTGGGCTTATAAAGGATCAGCATAACTAAATTGAGACACAAGCATCGCAAGAAACGCTACTGATCTGAAATTACACAAGCAAATTGAAATGTATACGTTACCACTGACAGACAACAAGCCATGGCAGTGGATTTCTCAACGAACAAAGTACTTAACATCATAGCATAAACCAGCGACACCAAAAAACAGAAAATCAAATTGGAACACCTCCAACTACTTTCCAAAGTCCGCTATTAGCCAAAATCACTCTAGAAGCTATTTAAAACTCGCTAGACTTTTCAATCAATCTCAAGGCTTTGCGGCTTGCTTTTCCTTTGCCTTCTGAATCTTCAACACCTTTTTCACAATCTTTTGTTCTTCAACCAAAAAGGCACGGATGATCCTGCAGAACCACCAAAAATCATGCTGTAAACCAAATCCAAGCAACATCAAACAAGAAGACTAGAAGGCACTTGTGGGGAATACAAGTGACAAACCTCTCTTTGACAGCAGCTCCAGACAGTACTCCTCCATAAGCACGATTGACAGTCCTCCTATTCCTAGATAATCTAGACCTTTTGTATTCAGCAGGCCTCAAATGAGGGATCTGCGAGCAAAGACAACAATGAAACACTGCTGAGGGTATACTCAAATGGGCAAGGCAAACATCATAACCACTATTATCCCCAAACAGAAATGGATTGGGAGGTCAAAACTAATGGGTAAGATGAAGACAACTTAAAGCAATCCATCCACTGACGCGAACTACTCGACTGAGCAGGGTAGTAGTTGCACAAACAAAATGAATCCAATGATATGAAGGTACAAAATGAATCCAATGATATGAAGGTACATTAGCAGTTTCGAGCAAAACATCCCCAATGTGAACTAACAACACATCAATAAATTCACATTTCATCTACGTCTGTACAGTCCACACTAAATTTCCAGTGATAGCAAAGACAAAGCAACCATGGGACTATAGCATTCCTCTAAAACACTATGAATATTGAAGATAATAAAAAAATGTACCAGGAGACAGGTAACACAGTGCAAGCAACTATGCACGGTGCTGTTTAATACTGGTAATGAGTCTATGCTTTGGAAACTTGAGCATCCCCAACCAAAATTAACAGGGAGTTCACCATTATAAAGCAACAAATTCAGCTACTAATGACAACAACAACAACAGCAACAGCAACAGCGATAGATATATAAATCAAATGCAAAATCATATTAGGGCATACGAACTATCAATTAAAAGAAAGCATACCCCTTGAATCCTCTTGCCAGTCACAGGACACTTGGGTCCACTTGCCCTCTTCTTAGTGGTCTGGTACACTAGCTTCCCTCCTATTCATTCACCCAAAACAACCATCAGGCACTTAACTCAAGCAAACCAAATCCATCATTTCGAATCCATTGAATCGTAAAACCGCAGAATAGGAACAATAAGCGAAAGGAAATCCCAATATTACCAGGAGTTTTGACGATCCTGTGCTGGTTAGATTTGGTGGCATAGCTGTGCCGCGAGCGATACACGAGACGCTGAACCATCTTCCCAGTCGATTTTCGGCTCCGACTCTCTCCCTCTCTCTCTCGCTTAGGGTTTATATGAAGAGGAGGCTTTATACGACTCGATGTATCAGATTGAAAGGAAAGGTGTTACTGGTTATTGGTGCCCTAGATATCGGAGGGCTATAATTAGCAGTCTGAGTTATGTAGACGGTCCAGATTTAATCTCCACGTTGGGCCGAGTAGTTGGACCACCTTAGAGACAAGAAACTCTTCCGAGTGTATTTTAAAGCCCAACTTATTTTCACACAACCTACAGCCCACAGCCCATAACATTTAGTCGACCCACTTGAAATTTTTGGTTAAATTTATATAATAATCCTACACTTTCATAAGCCAACATTCGCTTCTCATATTCAAACTACCATTTTCCCTTCTTTGACTCTTTACCGAAAATACTTTTTCTCCTCCTATTCCTTTTTTTTCTCTTCCTTCCTTCGACTTCCTACAACACAGAGACCCATCATAGCTCAATTCAGAATCGCTGATAGAATTGATCACACCTCCCCAATTCATAGTCACACACCTTCCTTCTACACCCTAATTCTCTTTCACGTGAATAGATCTAAGATCTAACCGACAATTCAACCAAATTTAAAAACTTTGCTCAGAGATAGAGAGAGAGAGTGATCATTTTTTAAGGTAATGTTGAGTTTTGTTGATTTGAATTTTAATGATAAAAGAAATTTCTGTTTTTCCTTTTTGTGGTTTTTTTGAATTTTTTTCTTTTCTATTGTTTTGAACTATTTGAATGATTTTTTTTTTTGAAGAGATTTTTTTATGCAGAGAGTCTAGATCTCATTATTCACTTTAGTAGAATGATAGCAGAACAGGTCTTTTTGTCTCTAATCATATTTAAATTGATGCAGTGATATCTTCTCAATTTATTCAATTTTTTTTTTATTTTTTCAGTTGAATTTTATTTTGTTTTATATGTACTTTTTATTCTTTCATTTTTATTTTTTTATATATTTTACAGAATCAGAATCACTATTAAATGTGGAAGAGGACAAGGGGAGGATTTTTTTTTTGGAGGATAGTGAATTTTTTTTTTTATCTTGTTGTGAAGCTCTGAGGTAGTTTATTCTCAATTTTTATCAATTTTTACTCTTTTCAAGTTTATGAAATGAGTTGTAGAAGTTGAGTGTGTTTATTTAATTTTCTATTTTTCATATTAATTTTGATTATTGAGGTGTAAATTTGGCAAATTCAGCACTTGAGACAAAGCTTGAGTACTTGCAGCCCCAAACACATACACTCAAGTCTATCTATCTTCACTCTTAAAAAAAAGGAGTATATTTTTTTTTTTATTTTTAAAATTTAAAACAAACCATGTTTTGAAATATTTGGAAGATATAAATTGCTTAGTAAATTGCATAATATTAGTTATTTTTTTCAATATTAATTTATGTAGGTGATATATATATTAGTATATCTATGTAGTCATTCTTAATATAAATTTTTTTTTTTGAAATTTTTAGCAATTAGTTTTGAACATATTTTTTCTTTTATTAATTTTTTGCCAATATAAAAGCAAATCATGTATAGAATTATTTTTTAGACAATAAATATTTATTTTTCTTCTTTAAAATTATCACAAAAAAATTTCAATACAAACTATGAACATGCAATATGAGTTACTACTCTAACTAAGCAAGATAGAGAAGAAAAAAGAGAGAATATAGAGATAAGTTAGTATCGATTTTCCATATTCATTCATTTTTCTCTTTGGTGAGGCATTTATTTGATTGCAAGATAATTATAATTAATAAAGGACTATGTTTGGTCTAATTTTTGTGTATTCATAAACTGGTTTTTGTTCCAAATAGGAATTCTAGTCCTGGATGTAGAGTATTGAAGCTTTTCGTTTTGTATCTAGGTACAATTCCAGCCTGTTGTTGTGAAAGCATACAACCAAACAAAATTTTATAGTTCTGACAAGGAAAAATTCAGAGGGAAACTTGGCAAAGGGAAACAGAAAAATGGAAGGAAGAACTATTCCTCTATTTATTCATATTTATTTTTGGCAAGATAGGGTACTTTTGAATAACTTCTGGTATACTAACAAATGAGTTTGTTTCAAGAAAACTTCTCGTTTAATAAGGAGAAGAAAACAGAAAACCCCACTCTATTTCTAAATAGTATTCAGCCGTTGTTGGTGCTTCTGTAAATTGGGCCAAGTAATGAAATAGGGGTTTTGGAAAACTGCCTAGAGTAATATTTTTCTCTCTTAATTTATTAAATCTGATAGTGATATCACATTTGGTATTATAATGACAGGAGAAGAGAATTGGGAAGGGCTAATGGATTTTTTGATTTTTCAGCACCGGTAGATCGAAAACTCACACCGCTAAAAGCCAAACAGAAAAAGACATTGGAACACAAGTAGGAATTGATTTACCCCATAAAATAAGGATTCTTCTACTTTCAACTATGAGAACAAGAACGACATCATGATATAAAACCCCGTTTCAGGCTAGAACGGTACGAAGGGGCCCAAGAAATCCAAAGGAACAAGACGCATAGTTGATCGAGAAAAGGACACGTACAAAAAAAACAACAACTGGCCTTTGATTTTATTTCTTTTTCCCTTTGTTCTTCATTTCTCTTTGTTGTATTGTTTAGAAAAAAAAAATTGCCTCATAAAAGGACTAAGAATATTATAGTGTTTCGTTTGATAACAAAGAGTCTTATTGAATTTTTTTTAAAGAAGGAACTATGAATAATTTTATTTCCTTTCCTTTTGCGTAACGCTTTCGGAAGTTTACTTTGCTTTGATTGATATTAATTGATTGGACTTTGGATTGTTTTCAAAGATTTGAAACTTTTACTAACTTAATTTCTTTTTTAATATTTTTTGATATTGAATGATTTTCAAAACGGCAACATTGAGGCACCTTTTTGTTTGGCAACAACTCAACACTAGTTTTTGAGCCAGACTTTTGACCCCCCGTTCTATTTTGCAAATAAACCACAACAGCGCCTTCTTAAAAAAGGGGGGAAGTGAGAATTGTGTAAAAGTACATAGCTCGCTCCGGCTAAACCTTCGCTTTGCGAACTGTATAAGGGAACCAAAAGAAGGAAAAAAAACTTTCTCTCAGACAAACAACACCGCGCAGGCGGTGAACAAATGCAGAAGAGGAATTTCGGCTTTGACAAAAAAAAAAAACAGATAAATCGGTTGCCATGGAAATTTCACATTTAAAAAATAAAATAAACATAGTAAAAATAGGAGGGTATCAAAATTTCAAATTTGAGAGTAGTCTATCGGTCTATCCCTAAAACATATATAGAGCATCATATCATATCATATTCGAAAAATACATAAAAGAAGAATGTATCGGAGCTGAGTGGAAGATATTAGTAGCACAGAATAAAACCTATGGCGTACATGGACTCACTCACCAATAACATTGTTCCGACATTAAACTTTGTTAAAGGCCGAGCCAAAAGAAAAGAAAAAAATATTTCTTAAAGGCTAAGACCTTGTCCAATATCCAGAGTATATATTATGGGTTGGGGATGTCAGTGGATCACTAATATTGGAATTGCTTTAAAGTTTCGCAGCATATTTACTTACTTGAAATTGAAATAGAATTGAAGGAATTAATTTCAATTATTGAAACGTATATTAATCGGAATAATTATGAGTTTTACGTAAAAGTGAAAATTCATTCATGAATATATATTTTGAGTTTGATAACAAAAAATAATATATATTATGAATGAATTTCGATTCGCTAACATTTTTATTTCAAATAAGTAAATATGCCGACAAATGTAGGTAGATAGTAAGCTAAGGCTAAGTCAAAAGTATATGTACGTGTTCCATGCATTGCGCGCAACCTAACAAAAAAAAAAGTAGGAGACTTAATTGAGGCTCTTTTGTTTGGTTCCGTCTGAATCTCAAATGCGTGAATGCTTATTGGGTTAGGAAGAACAAAAGTCATACTGGGAATCGAATGCACCTTTCGTGGATCACATTACTCATCGATAAAGGGTTTGGCTCCATTCACGTACTCCTTGCTGCTAGTGTTCCAATTACACATGTTCGAATCGCCTCCATTGGCTACGTACCAATTAGTATTAGCTACATTTCATTCTATCGATCCCTCAAAAGAAAAAAGTATCAGATTTCACGTCAATGTCTTTGTTCAATTCCCAGTATATATATATATATATATATATCTCATCTTACAAGCATTCATGCGTGTATAGTTTAACATATTCTTGCTAGCTAGCTCGCTAGCTATAATGACATTTCTAATTGTTTTGATAATGACAAACACAGCCCCATCAGCACCGTCCATCCATTCTTAATTAATAATTAGTGTAGGCCGGCCGGGCAAAAAAGGGCATGCAGCATCATGTATCATTTGGAAATTGAATTGAAAACAACGTACAATGAAGCTACTATATATGTATCAACCCCAAGTGCTTACTTCACATGTATCATAATTTGATTAACAAATAATTATGATCTTTCATTTGCTGACTTCTTTACTTAAAATCGTAATGTTATTGACAAGTTCCAGGTCATGCACATCCTTCATCATCGTCATCCCTGCAGCTGCTAATTAAGAAGAGCAAACCAAAATGCATACCACGTACCTAGTACTTGATCTTATATCTGCTTTCACGATATTAAAAACACGTCGATCACCATGCCATATTATAAAGGCCGGCTGGATTCCAATTCATCCAAATCTTTTTACCTACTGTCAATTCATTTCTCAGTTGAAAATTAAATGACAATTATATACAACACACTAAGTAACAGGCTGGCTTGTAGGTTTTTACATAAAAAAAACATTAAAAATAATTAATATGACATTTCAGCAAGAAGCTAATCATTTATTTCCGGATTTAAATTTGTCTTAATGATATTCCCTTCTTCTCAAATTGAGTATTTACATAATTTTCCAGATTTAAGATATATGTAAACATTCTCTTCCAAATCAAAGTGATCAATGACATATATTTGTAAATATTTTTTTTTGGACAATATATACCAATGACTTCATCAAAATAAGTTCAAAACTTCAGTTACAAATTTTTCTGTTGACCAAAGAAAAATTTCAGTTACCTTGTGGTAAGTTAGGTAACTCATTTGGTGATTTTCATCCTACATATTTATATTTGGTAACCTATATATAAACATTTGCGTGGAAGAGCATTCAACACGCATAACCAAGAAAAAGACCCTTCCTTTTTCAAAACCCTAAACCCAAAACCCAAAACCCAAAACCCAAACCCAAAGGAAAGGTACACACTGCACTGAACAGCACAGCACAGCACTGAACAGCACAGCACAGCACAGCACAGTAATGTACTATGGAGTTTGACTCTCTCGGGAAACGTGTCAATCTTTTGCGTCAACATTCCCAGAGCTGAAAAGGCAACGCCTTTAACTGTTTCACAAATCAAACCGACCCTTGCGCGTTTCTTTCATTTTCTTCTTCACATTTCCTCCTCCAACAATTTCGCACATTTGCTCTTCAACTTTGGCTTTAGATTTTTCACTCCCTCTATTTTCGCTTTTTGTCCACAACTAGAGATAGAGAGAGAATCCACTATCCCCAGAATGAATTCTGCTCAATCTTCTCTTTAGCTTTTTGCTTAGAACTGAATTTAGTTTTTCAATTAAAATAGGAGTAGAAGAGAGGGGGACCAAGCCGAAACCCAGAGCTTAATTGCGATGATGGTCATCAAGAAATTCCTGGTGCTCAGAACCCAATTCGATTTTATTAGTAAACGTCTTTCAAGCAAGTCCTTGTACGGAAACATGCTCGGGGTCCTTGGTTCCATTTGGGTTTCTGTCTGCAACTACTTGTTCTTTGTGTCTGGATTCATTAGTAGATACATACTCATCAGGTATGCTTATGTAAAGCCTGTGATGATTTGCTAATTTATTAAATTACTTTTCAGGCTTTTAATTGTTGCGATCAGTAGTTAATAATGGGTTCTTCATTTGTTCAGATTTCAGGCAGATAATAACACAAATCAAAACCCTGTTGTTTGTTTGGAACATGATCATCTAGTTGATGCAAATAGAGAAGAAGAAGAAGAGAAGAAGAAGAGGCGTCTTTAGATTGTCCTATTAGCAGAAATAATGATGATCAAAACAGAGCGGAAACAGAGGATTCCGATCAAAACAGAGCAGAAACAGAGGATTCCGGTCACAACATAGCAGAAACAGAGGATTCCGGTCAATACAGAGCAGGAACAGAGGATTACAGAGAAGAAACAGAGGATTCCGGTAAAAACAGAGCAGAAACAGAGGATTCCGGTTTTGTGGAGACCGTCTCTACTTTAAGCACCGATTTGTATGAGTATACTTCTGCGAGGGTTATTAATGGCTACATGGAAGAACCAAAAGCCATGAGCTTTATTGTCCGAGAATTGTATGTGGATTGGGGAAGTTCTAAAATCTCTGATTATCAAATTCCTAATAAAGCATCAGAAGGTCAAGAAAAAGGAGAGGACTCTGTTGAAAGCGTCGAGGCCTTAGCGAATGAAGAGGACGAGAAACCAGTCGCTGATCAAAACCCACTTGAGAAATTCAGCACTAAGAAGGTTCCAGATGCTGAAATTGAGTTTGGTGAGGATGAAGGAGACGATTGCTCTGTAGTTTCTGATTCTAGACAAGACCCAGTTAGCTCAACAAAAGATCATGATGTGGGTTCACTTAACTATGAGTTTTTGATATACAGAAATGTTGGTCAGCAACTTGAACCTCAAAGCTTTGGGTTCCAATATGATGAGGGAGATCATATAGTCAAGTTCGATATGGAAGATGATCAATTCCTTGATGTTAGTATCCCAGATGGAAAAGCAATTGTTTTTTCAGATCAAAGTGATGAATCTGAATCTTCTGATGGGGAATATATTGAATTATTAGAGCCCCAATTGAGAATCAATAGTCAACAACTTGAGGAAGTTGAAAACAAAGGTGAAGATAAAGAGGAATTAGTCCAAGATGAGACGCAAGCCACGAATACAATAGTACAATCTGCAGAAGAAGAAAATGGGTTGCAGCAAACGAAGTTTGGATTGGATTTGGATGATGAAAACGAATTGGAGTCTCCAGAGGAGCATGATGATATAATAGAACAGATTAAAAGGGAAATTAAGAATGTGAGAACTGGAGGGCTTCCTACTATTTCAGAAGAAGATCAATCAGAGTCTACAAAAATGGTGGAGAATCTAAAGCTGAAACCGCTGAAGGTTGGGGAAAAGCTCGAATACAAAGATCGAATCGCAGAGATTCAGAAGGTGTACAAAAGCTACGTGGAGAAAATGCGAAAACTGGACATCTTGAACAACCAGACCATGCATGCAATTGGTAAGTCTCAAGTCTCAACATAAAACCTCTCTGTTTTAATTTGATTTCTCTGCATATTTACATTTGGCGCAAGTGCAACATAGGAAATTAATGTCAAGTTTGCATTTTGTGTTAATATTTGTTCTGAAACTGAGAGGTTGTGTCTAAAAGAGGTCTTCTTTCCTTGGGTTGAGTTTCTTCATCTGTAAGATAGACCAATAATAGTGGAATTCCTGATTTACATGTATGGATGGCTGAATGTGATCTTGGTGTCCCATCTCTTGCAAGATTTTTCTTTTCTGTCATGGAATATGCTTTTGGGCCTCTATCAATCTTTATTCCACATCATTTTCCACTAATTAAGGGAATATAAAGTTATAAACTCTATTTTTTTCTTGACATTAATTATAAGGATGCTACATATCTAGCTGACTAGCTTTATAGTAAAAAAAAGGTCTGTGTCAAAGGTGAGTATGTATGCACTATATGACTATATTGTATAAGAAAAATAATGAAAATATAAAATATTGGTTATGGTTTTGACCCCCCACTTGCCCAAGGTAGTGTCTATTTGGATATATGTCTTTGCTGATTTGCTTTGTGATCATCCACAGGTTTTCTGCAGTTGAAAGACCAAGTTAAGCCAATTTTAATGCAAAAATCTTCAATCAATCCAATTATGAAGTCTCTTCTTTCACAGAACTTGTTGAGATGCAAAGCACAAAGACGACCAACTGTTGAACCTATGCCAAAATATGTGGGAGACTTGCACAAGGACTTGGAATTGGTGTATGTTGGACAGGTTTGCCTCTCTTGGGAAATTCTTCACTGGCAGCACAGAAAAGCCCAAGAGTTGCAGCAATATGATCAACATTACTATAATGTAGTTGCCACGGAGTTTCAACTGTTTCAAGTGCTCCTGCAGAGATTCATTGAAGACGATCCATTTCAAGGCCCCCGGGTCCAGCATTATGTTAGGAACCGATGTGTCCTTCGTGGCCTTCTTCAAGTTCCGGCCATAAGAGGTACTCATATGATTGTTTGATGGTTGCACATGTTATGCTATTAGAATGTCGATTTAAGATATGTATAAAGACATTTTCTTATGTCATTAATGTCGCAGATAATGTAATCTAAAATGATTACCATTGCAGATGATTGTAAGAAGGATAAGAAACATGTAATGGGAGGGGAGGAGGAGGAGGAGGATTTCTTAATCTCGAGTGGAATGCTGGTGGAAATCATGGAAGAATCAATGCGGATATTTTGGAAATTTCTACGCAAGGATGAGAATAATGCGATCCTAAAGAGACTTCAAGAAACTCAGGTTGAGCATAAGGATTTGGAGCTTCTTATAGATATCCGGAAAGATGTTCAAAAGGTTTGTTTTAGTACATTAATAATCTTGTATGGATTAGCGTTTGTTTTAGATTTTGATCGCCCAAGTCATATTGCAGAAGGAGAAGAAAATCAAAGACATACAGAGAATTGAAAATTGTGTAGTGAAGAAGTTCCAAAAGCAGCATCAAGATCAAGATGGACTTGAACATAATTTGTTGGTTGCTCAAGTCGAACTGAGGTTGGTTTTGAGAGTGCTAAATATGTCAAAACTTACCACAGATCAGTTAGTTTGGTGCCACGAAAAGCTAGATAACATCAATTTTGTTCACAGAAGGGTTCTTATGGAACCTTCGTTTTTGCTTTTTCCATGTTAACATGCCAAGCCGTACGTGCCTGGTCATTTCTTTCGACTTGTAGATGTGTTTTTCTCGCACACTTTTAACAAGGAACATGGAAACTAGCAATGGGTTAGCCTTGTGAAATTATAATTGTACACAACTAACTATATGGAGCAATAAAATCAGCAACCTCCAGTTCGTACGTCTCTTTATCTCTCACATTCTCAGAAAGATGAAAACAGTTTTGACGAAGAAGAGCGGGAAATAATGAAATATTCAAGGGATCCTGCTCATTAGGTCTTTCAGACTCCAGCATCTTCTTCTCCTGCTGCTTGAATCGTGTTTATGAACAAGTAAAATATATAACAGTAAGTAAATAGACTAAACATTCGGCCAAATAGGAAACAATTACATATATATATATATTTATTTTTTGGTCTGAAAAATCACAAGTATTATATTTACCACAAAAATTAAAAGGGATATAACTGTCTCTTCCAACATAAACTCAAAGGGATAGTTTGAGGGTTTGGGCCCTCATTATTGTGGAGAGAAAAAAAATCCACCTCTGGATATCTTACCGGTGAGAAAATTGATGGATCCTGAAGTTAGGTTCATTATAATTTTCATAAACCTCCCATTCCAAACGCAGCAAAATATTTGTAACAATATCGATCTGCACTTAATTTGTAACAAAACCTTAATTAAGATCAGCCACAATCCCCTGCAATATATATATATATAGTTGTTCCAGAAGACATTACTATTATACAATACCTGCGTACGTAAGTAGCTATAGTATGATCAGGTTCTTGTTCTAGCTCGATCATTGGTCTCAAATATGAGCAATCGAATTTTATAAAACAAGTGAAGCTTGGACGACATGTCACACAGCTTCTGTGAACACGACTTGGATCGAGTACTGACTCAAATCCTGAAAAATTAATATACATCCGACTTGTGGTTGCAGATTGCAACTTTGCGGAGCATCAAATCTTGAACTTGGTCAGACTTCACATGATATGCGTATAGATCTAGAACAGTGAAATAGTATCTATCTGATTACGGTCCCGGATTAATCGGCTATGGATGGAATATATGATACACAAATGAGCTGATTAAGGAATCGTATATTTCATTTTCTGTAAGGAATCTATGCTGTAAGTGTTTTTTTTACAATAGAATTTGTGGGTTCTTTAGCCTCACATTAATTAAAGTAGGTTCCAATCACATAGATTGTTCAGCCAAATTAAGCAAATCATATCTTTGTATTTGATCATCGCCATCGCTATGACCAACAAGATCGAGATGGATTTTTGTTCGATTATCAGTTAATTAACTTCATTAAATAAATAGCTAGGTAGGGTACCAGCTTTCTTACTTAGCAATGTTAATTATAATAAGTATAGTTTAGGAATTACATATACTAGGGCGCCTAAAAGCTAGCTAGGGTTAGAGTGCAGGTTACTGAAATGATTAGTTACGTGTTAATGTCATAAATCAGGGCATTAGTTACCAGACGATTGCAGAATGCAGACACGTACATTTCCCTTTTGCTAAAAGATATATATGAAATATAGAGTATCTAAATTTTCTAATTAAATAATAATCAGAGATAATGATCATATCATTCCTTCCTCCCTCAGAAAGCAAACAAAGCTTGCCGTTTTAATCAACCAACCAAAAAAGGAAAGCTGGCCTTTTATAAACATGTTCTCACCACCTAATTAATCTTATCTTTGTTTAATTAAGCAAATCTCCCTCTCCTCGGTTACCCGGTACAGTATAGTATAATATATAGTTATATACTACTACTTGCCTTCAAAACCCAGGAGGCTAGCTATATATCAAAATAAACATTTCTTAATTATACAAATGCATGCAAACATGACAACACATCTCTAATACGTGTATCGTTCCCCGGCCTTCATTAGTCATGTTTTAAAATTAAGCTCTATTATTTAGTCTTAATTTGAATCCAACCTACTTCTTTTCTTACTTCCCAACTCCTATTCTATTAGCACTTTTTATGTCACATTCTACTTTTTATTAATATATTGTTCGCACCAAGAACAATCATCAAGGCCGGGCTATAGTTTTATCGATCATCAGAGACATACTGTACAAGAAATCCGATTATATATATAACGTGGAGGAAAAAAAAATTGGTATCGTTAATGACATTAATTCTCAAAATGCCACATGTAATATTATCAAGGGAAAACGATGGTAGTTATAGAAACTCTGTCCACAAAATGGTACCTACATAATCTTTAGTCATCGGCCAATTTATAACATTTGTCTTAAACGTTATTATGGTGTTAAAAATGGGTCAAAGCGGTATGCAAAATGCATTAATTGAAAAAAAAAGTGTGCATATCTCATATTCAACTTAAAAATGGGAACGGAAAAATTATTTTGTCAAACAAGTGTGCATATCTCATATTCAACTCAAGAAAACATTTTATTTCATGTATTATTCGATTCGTGACAATATAATTACTATTTTGGAGAATTACCCTGTTTGAGAATGTGATTGCTCAAGTACAAGCTCAATTCCTTGTTCTGTCCTTTCAAAACATCAGTAATGAGAGGAATTGAATCGATTCTAAGTATGTTCTCTTGACTCTCCTCTCAACTTTGATCAACTTAATTGGTTCTTATCTACTGTACTAACATAAATGCTAGTTCGCAACTTGCGTCTAGTTGTGATGGAAATTTGTATTTCTTATCCTCTCAGTAAAAAATAACTTAAAAAATGACAATAATGTAAACCAGTTGAGAAATGTGCCATACTAATACAGTAGAGAAAATCAAAGCTTGCTGACTATTATATCTCGTTATAGTCAAGGATGATATCACATCACTCTCATCGCTCTGATAATTAATTAAAGTGACCAACAAAACTTACCTATAATCTTATTCTTCATTCTCTGGATCTATATATTAATTTTCTACTAGTTAAATAAAAAGTTAAAAAGCTGCTATATAAAATTTGCTTGATGTTTTTTTTTTTGACAAAGAAATTTGCTTGATGTTAACTTTAGAGTAAATTAATAACCAGACGTTTACCTCAGTCAAGGTGCACCAAACCCTCATCTCTAATCAAGACTAATAGTGTTTAATTTGGTGAAAGAATTCAATACACACTTTGAGCAGATCGAAATCGAAGCAGGGCTACCCTAAACCCTAAAATGAATTAGGACAAAATAGCAGACGACACAGATTTAATTAAGTCCAATTCAATTGCACCCAAAATTATATGAAAAAGAAAGGAGCACTCTTTTGGACAATTAAGTATATTATATAGGGTAAGGCTTTACCTTTAAGTTAAGGATCGAGTTCATGGATAATCTACCTAATTAAACATATATATCTAGAAACTTTATTAAAAAAAAAAACACCAGCTAGAAATGTAGAAAGTTGCCTTTTATTCTTAGGATTAACTTGAAAATGAGCAAACATGTCTGCAAGAAGTGAAAGAAAGCAACTTCTTCATACATACTTGGTAGAAACTAATTAAACATGATCAATTAAACTTGCACATTGATCAATTCTGTCTTTAACGTACGTACTGTTAATTTAGCCTCTGTTCTCGATCTTCCTCAACAAACACTAGTCAGTAAACACCCGGCCGGCCACCCTTAATGAAGTGTAAACAAAAGGCCGGAGCTAGCTAGCATTAATTAAAACCTCCGAGCTAGCTGCTTCTCTATCTCTCTCTCTCTCTCTCAAGACGAAGAAGACGACCCATTATTGGAAAAATAAAACCTTTGGTCTCTGCTACCTGCTTCACTGCGGGGGTTGTTGTCGTCGTCCTCTTTGGAATCAAAGCTAGCTACTCCGCCATCGCCGCCGTCATTGCAATTGATCAATCCAGCCGACGACAACAACCTCTTCTTGAGATGGTGCTTGTTGTTGTGCATCCAAACCTTGAAAACCCTCCGACCAATCCCAACCTCGTCGCAGAAATCTTGAACGAATTTGTCTTCACTCTTCTGCATCCGCCACCCCAGTTTATCAGCGAACCTAAACATCTTGTCCTTCTGCTCCTGGCTGAACTTGGTTCTCGATCTCTTTCTCCTCGCCGTCGGATTCTCATTTGTGGGGCCCTGGACCCGCTCATCCGACGGTGGGGGAAACGCCGCCGAGCTCAGGGCCAACAGCATCTGGGACGGGGTTCCGAAAAAGGACGGGGGCAAGTGCGACACCGGAGGCGGAGAGTGCGGGCTCAAGGTCGTACTTGGGCCTGGGCTCGTGCTCCGGCTTGGGCTTGGGCTCGAGCTGTGCGGAGCTGGCGGCGCCGGAAGAAGCCGTTGGTGTGGGCTCACCAGAATAGCCTTGGGCGGTGTGAATGCGCGTGCGTCCGCCGCGTCACGGCGGTGGAAGTTGCGGTGGCAGCCGCACGCGGCGCATTTTAGCGAGGCGGGGTCGGAAATGGGGTGGGGTGGGGGAAAAACTCGCCGCAGCCGTCTAGCGCGTGGCCGCCGATGCTGGCTGCGTGGTTCTTCAGGCATTCTCTGTAGACAACCGCCGTTTGCGGCGGAGGCGGAAGTGGGACTGTGGAGTAGTGGTGGGGCTTGAGTGTGCCGTTGGTGAAGGATAAGGACCTGAAGCCAGATTTGGAGTCTGATGTGGGGAGCTCAGTGTCTGTGTCTGGAGTATTAATGGTGGCGGTGGCGGCGGCGGTGGCGGTGGGAGTGGTAGTGATGGTCTTAAAGTCCATGGCTTGGTGTTGGTGTGGGGATTGGGAATCAATTATTAGGGTTCTGTTAAGCTCAAAGTTTTCTGCAAAGAATGGGTGCCTTTTTGTCTTGGTCATGGAAGAGTCATAAAAAGGAAAAAACTTTCAGAGCTAAGCTTAAGTAAGAGAGATGATGATGAAGACAAATATATATATAGATGGGTTTGTAGAGGACTTCATAGATAGGGATTCAACTATTAGTAGTAAACTTGTATTAACCACCTAATTAAGAACTAAACAAATAGGAAATGATTAGCAGAGGATTAAATTCTCTCTGCAATATTTAAGGGGTTTTAACCAGATCGAGGTTACGTATGAGTTTGTTGAGAGCAATAAATTATGGGAGTTTTTTTCTTTCTGGTGAGGGATTTAAATTTTGGGGACCTGCTAGCCAATGGGAAGCGAAAACGTGTCATTTGGGCATAGGATTTGGTCTGCGTATTCTTGCAGACCAAGCCTTTGGCTTTAGTTTCAGACCATTTTGTACAATTTTGATGTTTTGAATTGCTTCAGAATTCTGGAGCAGCGTGAACTAGTCAGTAGTAATCGTCCATTTATAGATAGTTAGATACAGACTGGAATGCATTTGTTTCAGAAAGCCACAGAGAGAGAGAGCGCTTATATAATTGAAATGATAATTAGTTGAAAAGAGAGGGGTAATTAGTTAGTTAGTTTAATTTATTAATTTACTGTTAATCTAATAATTAAGGAGAGATTCAATGAGATAAATGATGATGAAGAATTGGAGTTAACTTGATGTTGCAGAAACAAATATCAGGCGGCTTAATCACCAAGTAATTAAGATGGATGAATGGATGGATGGATGTGTCATTAATTAGGACTCATTACCAAAACGAATAAAGATCCAGGAAGACAAACGCTAATGTCGATTAGGGAGACTAATGCAATCCCCTTCATTTTGTCGTCTTGCAATATTAAGCTATGCGGCTGCACGCCATGTTAATCCTCATTGATTAATCAACTGATGGCATGTTTACTTACTTGAAATGAGAATGGGAATGAAGGAATCGATTCCAATTCCTGAGCTTTCCTGTGTTTACTAACATATACATGAAATCGGAATGACTGTGGGTCCCACGTAAAAGTGAGTAAAAATGAGGAATCCATTCCCGAATATCAGGAGTTTGATTACCAAGGGGGGAGTAAGTATTAGGAATGATTCCATCGGAATGAATTCCGATTCATTCACAATTTCCATTCCAAGTAAGTAAACATGCCATGAGTTTCACTCTCGCCCTTGAAAATGGTTGTGATAATATGTGTTAACTCGCTAATTAGTATTCGATCTCTCCGAACTTGTAGACATATTTGATCGAATTGAGAAGATAGAAGTATGCTAATTTTAGCAAACTCGACTATCTCGAGATATGTTTAATCACATTTCACTTACCTATCTTCAAGAGTTATATACTTACATGCAAGTTAAATAATTTTACCATCGATACATAGTAATTTTAAAAACACAAGAATTATTGAATGTAAGATAAAAAAAAATCGAAATTAACAAATCCCCATCGGGAAGTTAACTGGTTAAGATGTGATGTTTTTTGTCTTTTGTGTTTCTAATCCTCAATTATGGCTTGTAAGAATCCAAGAAAGCAGAAAGCCAGAAACACATGAGGTTTGCTCAAAATTCTTCCCAACTATTCCATATTGCCATGGGATTCTAATTAAACATATAAGGTGATCGAGAAATGAAATCTATGACATACATAAATTGGATTAATTAGGTGCAAGTGAGTTAATTATAGTAGAACCCTAGCTTAGCTTAATTAGGGCCATAATATATATATATATATATATATATGTATAGGTGTACGTTTAATGAATGTATAAGAGGAGGAAGAGAAGGAGGAGGAGGAGGTGGTGGATCAAGTCAAAGACGTGCTCAAGAACAATTAAGGTTGGTTCTGACACAGTACGTGGTAGTCAATTAAGCAGCACGCGCAATAAGCAAAACATGACACACACCAACAATTTCATTCACAGCTAGCCTAACAATTATCCAATCTCATTGGATAATCACAAATCGCACTTAATTGTCATTACTAAAAACTGCCCTTGCAACTTTGGACTATGCATGAATCAGTTCCAATCCCTTTTTTATTTAATTTTTTTTATCATAGATTTCTGTAAATAGTTAGAAAGGGCAGAATTATTACATAATGTGACAATGGAATTATTTATTAATAATGATATGAGTGTAATCCAAGAAGGAAGAAGTACAAGTACCTCATTTATTAGGGTCAAATTGTGACAATAAACATGTTGAACCTGGGTTACTTACTGATTGACTTCATTTTTATGATGGAGATACTTAATACCAATCTGAGATGAGTTGGTTCTAGTTGTATGATTAGTGAGAATAATGCAGCGAAGAAAATAACATCTAGCAGTAGGTCTCATTGTCAATTAATGTCAGCTTAATTAGCTTAGCTAAATAGCTGGGGTTGGTTAAAATTAACAGATCGAATTCACCAGATTATTGCAGGGGAGTTGTGGGTGGGTCCACTGTCATTACAAGCATATGTGAACCATTAAATTTTTATCCTCAGCAGAATTAAGGACGGTTGCTTACTTGAAAATTATGGGTGGATCGGATCAGATCAGATCATAAGGATCAGGATGATCAGCATCCACCTAAAAGCTACTATTTTGTTTATATATATATATACAAGTTTTCTCCACTACATAAACCTATGTACTTTTAAAATATATAGTTCTAATGCAAACGGTCAGATCATATCATTTAAATAAATTTTTCTCCACTACATTAGAACTATGTACTTTTATTTTTTTCCACTACCTTTGAACTATATACTTTAAAAGTACATATATAGTCTTATATAGTGAAGAAAAATTATATATATATATATGCAAGCAAATAATATTACACAATGAATATCAAGATAAGGGCTTGCCCAACATACAGGGGTGTGTGAAGCAAAAAATATCTTGCGCCAAAGGTAAATACTATATATGTGGATAAGCATTATCCTTATGATAAAGAAGGGAATATTGCATATATACTTGGTTAATCATCTTTTAGTTTGTGCACAACAAATAATCAAGTGGCCCAAAGGAAGCAACACAAATAGTTTAGGTCTTTGCTTCTAAAAGATTAGAAACGATTACATCTTTTTCATATATTGGTTACTTGTGCAATTGCATTCAAGTCTAAACCATCCAATTAGGCCAATTGGACGAACATTCCAAAACAATAACATATATTTTCTTTTGTGACATGTTTTGACGTATTATACCATGTCAAATTTCATTTTTATTAACAATAGCATTCCAGCAGTTGCATCATCCCAATGCCTATCGAGAATATATGGTATGGAAGGTATTTTTGTATGTTATTTAAAATGACAAGTTTAGAAAAATAAAACTATGTTTTGATCAAAATTTCGATAATGCACTTCCGCTCTTCTCATATATATCAAAAATGAAATCATGTCGCATATGCGCTTGCCAATTTTGGTCAAGTCACAAAGATGTGTCTCATTTCTAATCTTTTATATTCTTTCTTTGCTAATACCGTGTTTAATTTTCACCAAATTGCTTACCTAAATTCACCTATTTCATCCCCTCCCTCCATTTGTTTCACTCCCTCATCCTAATAGCAATCGCCAAATTAGAAGCATAAAAGATTAGAGATTAGATGTCATCTTGTAGCAAATAATATATCAAGGGTTCTTGTGGAACAGTAGAAGCATAAAAAGAAGTGTTCTGTTCCTTTTCAATTGGCAAAAACGTACACCAAAAGAAGAGTGAAATGAATAATGACAACAATATACGATTCATGTACTTATGAAGCTACAATATTTGCAATTTTGTGTCTGATAGTGTTTACATTTAGAACTAATTATTTGGGAACCGGAAGTTCTTTAAAAAAAATATACTCGGGAAGTTGCCAAAAAAAAAAAACTCACAATTCAGGAAGAGTGACAGTTCTCTGAAAATCAAGGTATAACATTTGATTAATTTGGGTAGCATTTAAGAGCTGGAGGATTACAAAAGAATTTTGCAAGAACTCTAATGCTGATGTACGTGATGCAAACTGAAACAGAGCAAACTGAAACAGAACATTGTACTTCGAAAGAATTGAAAGTAGAAAAAATTAAAAACAACTATATTGTTTCTTTCATTTGGAGGCACCACTATACACATCTCTCTATTATATTTAAAAAAAAAAAAACCTCTCATGCAAGATAGAGAAAGAGACCAACCAACCAAGCAACCCTCAAGAAGATTTCTCAAGAAATCAGAAGCAATTGACCAGCTTCTGGTTTTGCCAGCATTGCTTGAGCTGCTTTGCGTTTAAAATGTCAGCTTGCTCCTTCTAGTCAATAAAAGAAACAAGCTGAATGCACTAACTAATTAAGCCCTGTTGTGGATAGGATCTGATCCTCTTCTCACCCTTCTTTTGCTCGACTGATTTGGATCAAAATTCTTGTTTGCATTTGTCGAATTCTTGTTTCCTGTGTTCATTTCTTCCATGGCGACAGCCTTAAGAATCCGATGATGTTCTTGATTCTGTCTGAGCGCAACGCCTATGTTTCTTAAGCCAGAAACTTCACTTGGTTGAAATACCAACAACCCAATACAGAAGACAAGGATAAACACTCTATGACTACTCAACACCATGGTTTAAATTCTACCCAAACAAACAAGAAAAACAGTAGTATCTTCTTCTGGTTTGAGTTTTGAGACCAGTTTCTATGCTTATGTTCCATTCCTGTAGACATAAGCAGGCTATTTATGTCATGTTGGGTTTGGCAGCGGGGGCTTTAAAGTGTAAAGCAAGGAGGGACCCAAAACACCAAGAGGAATTTTAGATTCACCCCAAATCATAATAAAGACTGCAATCTTAAGAAAATTAAGGCTGTTATTTGAAGAATCTGACATGACATGGATGATGAATGACTAAAGGGATATTTGAACAATACCCATGAGAAGCCAAGCATCTTTTTTCATTTGTTTCCTTACATCTCTATCATTTGCCTTGCTTTTGTCTCTTGGTCTCTTATTACCCACATGCCACATCACCTGTGTATGCTGCCTATGTGTAAAATTCAAAATCAACTTACTTATTCAAAGTTTAACTTAACTACGTACCCAGTTTATGATTCTGCAGTTTCTACTCAGATTGTGTTCCGCTCAAGAAAATGACATCAAGTTAATTAGTACTTTTTGGGCCTGACTCATGATGGAATACAGGTTAAGTATTGGGATAAAAGAGAGTTTAAGCTCATAATTTGAGACTTGTAATGGGGGTTTTGTGGTAAAATACAATTCCTTTCCTACTAAGAAAAGGAGGGTTTTGTTTTCTTTAATATATATACTGGGCAGACACAAACCTAGCAGATGCTGCAACAGTAGCAAGCAAGCCATGCATATAAAGAATAGATTCACCTATAGGAGGAGAATTAAGAATGGGGAATAGAGCAGAGAGCAGATCAGAGCAGCCACCAAAAGAAACAAACACTTGCTTTATGCCATTCTAAGATCTCTTCCCCCCCTCATCCACTTTAGACTCTTCCAAGCTCTCTTACCAATGCAACAAAAAATTAAGACCAGTACTTGGTTTCTTGTGCTAAATGTGTTTCTTTTTGCTTTACTTTGCTCTTCTTTGGGTTTGGTTGGGTAGCCAATACTCAATAACCCCTATTCAGTTTCTCAGGCGAGCCCCAATTCAGTCCTTTCTCTCTATTTGTAACTCGATCTTTTTCTTTAGAACTCATTGTTTAATGAGTAATGTTTATAATAGTATATATATCACATGCAACTTGGAACATTCTAAAGCATAAATTCCTGCACTTTAATCGAATGTGAGTGACGATGACATGTAGCCTTAAGATTATGAATGCTGACTGGTCACTGGTCATGGTCCAAAGCAATCAAATCTCACTCAGCAGCTTGAATGTTTTTTGTTAACATGCTGATTCTTTTCTTTTTTATCTCCCAATTAAAGTGAAAAGAGCTAAATGAGTTGTAGCTTTCTAGTACATTTTTCTCTCCATGAGGTTTAAACCTCCTTTGGGAGGTTTCATAAACCAAGCATCATAAAACCCAGTTCATGAAAACTACATAACTTGCTCATCATTCCTAAACCGTTCGATCTCTTCCAATGTAATAAAAAAAAACATCGTATATGTACTGGTAAACAGAAAATACGATTCTGCATGCAGAATCTCACAGTTTCATGGATAGCAATTGATCCCAAAAACGGCCTGGCTGTACAGAATCGGAACTTGCAAGGCTAGCTGTGCCTTCAACTCCAAGTTGCAATGTCGACACTGAAGCCCTTTTGCCAAATTGGGACATAGAAATATGCTAGCTAGGTGGGGCCTTTTGCTTCTTTGGGTAATATATATTGTGGTACGGCTAGGTACTAAATTGCCCAAGGTAAATGCAACTAGATACGCTTGGCAGCCATTGTTGTTACGATTCTGGTGGATGTGGATCCCATCCCACATCATTTTGAGTATAATTAACTAAAAAGCACAAAAGAAAATTATGTTAATTCATATACAATGGCTTTAAGTATTCTCGAGGTTGGTCTTAAAGTTGTGGCTTTCTAGAATTATTTTAAAACCAAAGGACCCATGATAGTTTAAACCGTCTCGGTGCAATGACAGCAATGTTCACAAGGGAGTAAGCTAAGCATTGCAATGAGTACCAAAGCAAGTTTAAAGAAGATAAAGAAGAAATGAATAGTATTTTAACGCACACCATAGCCGGTCTTGGCTACTTCTTTCTTCTTTTCTTCTTTTCCTTTCCTTTCCTTTCATCCTTCAACATTTCTGTGTTTAAAGACAACGTTCATGGAGACAATGACAGTGCCTGAAATATACTTGGCCTATTCATCACAAATTGCTCTCCTTTTCTTCCCGGAGAAATGCAAAGAATTCAGTTTAGAGGGGAGTCCTAGAGGGCAGTCCTTCGCACTCATCTTACCTCACTGAACTTTGACACAGGAGTGAAGGTGACGACGCTTCAATAATTTGAATATGATCTCACACTAGGACAATATTTCTCGATCGATATACCTATCTTTATTTATGATAAAGGCACAACAAAACAAAGCTGGGAGCTGCAAACAGAATGTCCCTAAAATATATGCTAAAGAGAGATCGAAGCTTCCCTTTTATGTACTTTACGATCATTCTTCTAGGATCATAATCATACCAAGAGTGAGAGAATATATGCTTCCTTCTTTATCAACAAATCCACTTCCCATCCTAGTCCAAGCCGCCCACTGCTTCATGAGATCTATAATGATCCCATGCATTTTATAAACAATACCAAGTTAAACACACACATATATATGGTTCATAGAGCTACAATTCAAATATGCTCTTTAATCCCTCTGAAAAGACTGAACTGTTCTAAATCTGACCAAGTTATAAGTAGCATGCCACGGTCTGTTCCAGGAGGCTTGACCTAGTTTTGAGAGGAAAGAAGACAGCAATTCTAACACCCTCAGCAACAACAACTTCACAAACATGGACTTGATTTGCATCCGGCTTCAAGCAAAGCCGAAAAATTATTTTGAAGAGGAAGAGAGGCATCATGCGGGGATTCTAGCGAGGCATGAGGATGACGAAGCTACTAGTGAATTGAGCTAAATCAATGACAACATCTGTATCATCATTCATGTCTATATTAGCCAAATGACAAGAGCTACTGAAGCCTTTAATGAAATGGATATTGGATAACACAAAGCACAATACAAAATAGGAATTACAAACAAGGAAAATATTCAAGTTGAACAAGACAATCCATTGACATAACAACCAGCTGCTTTGAGCTCTACCAAAGATGATCGAGAACCAAATAATATGTCCTTTTTCTCTGGTTGAAATACATACATACATGAAATACATGACAACCAAAGATGGGAGGTAACCAGGAAGCCTTTTCAACAAGCCATTAGAACAGAATTCCACACAGCTGTTGCCTTTTCTGTTCTCTTTTGTTTTCTATTGTTCTTTTTATATTTTGGGAAAATAGAAATGCGTTCATAATGTTTCCATTTATTGTTCACTATTTTCCGCTGATTCGCTCTCACCATGGCACACAAAACTCTCCGGCATTCTTCCAGGCTGTGAGAATTAGGCAGTTTCTTGCTGTGAAGTCGTTCCAGGGGGCCCTGATGCTACTGCAAATTGCAGACCCCTATGTTGCCCAGATTGAAGAACAAAAGCGACTTGTGTTGCTGCCAATGCTGCAGCTTCCTGTTTCACCATATAACGACAGAAAAATTAAGGAGAAATCATCAAATCATCAGCACAAATTACATGGACCATGCTGCAGTTTAAAAGTATTTGGGGTCTGTTTTAGGTTAATATCATGGAATATACCATGTAATAGTGATTAGCATGCAGCAATATAAAATGATAATAACAATAATAATAGTAATAATAGTAATAGTAAAAATTACAAAAAGTAACATCTAAAAGTAGAATCAACTACTAACCTGTCTTTGCTGACGACGCTGCAAGATACTAATGGCCCAAGCCATAATGTAGCAGGGCAAAAGAAATCCAGCCGCTCGAAGCAAGAAGAGCTACAAACATTCATTTAATAAACTATAAAATGACATTCATTTAATACTGAAGCATCAGATGGGCGAGTTAACAGAAAATGCAAGTTAAAATCCACTTACTGAGAAAATAGCAGATGTGTCATCACCAGAATCGGAATCTGTAACCCTCAATGCATGCCGCAAGATTAGAAGGGCCATTAGCTGCCAAATGTAGTGAACAAAATTTAAATAAAATCCAATTATAAGCACATGAGGAATGAGAATGGGAACATCGAAAAGAAAATTTTGTAATCTTGAAAATCATAGGCTTACAATTAAGGCAGCTGATCGGAAAAATGGGGCCCCGCTACTACTTGAAGCAGCATACTCATCATATTCAGTATCCAAAAACTGACGTTCTGCCTCCGTAATTGATAAGATGCGTGGATCATCCAAACTCAAAGGAGCCCCAGAAAGTGTCCAGCCTCCTCTGTAGGAAACATCCATAACCCAAAGATAATAAGACATCCATAGTCTTTCAAGCAGTTTTAAAGGATATACATGTGAATATGTGATGCAGGGCAGAAGCTTAAAGCAACTGTCTTGCTGATATATTAGGTCAAACAACAGTAAAAAAAATTAGGACCCCAGTGATAACAAACAAGAAAACAGGAGAAAAAACTGTAGGATTAAAGTTTGGAAAATAGATGCAAGAAACCCAAGAGAAACTCTATTTATTGAATAATACGATAAAAGATACAAAGACTCATAACATTAAATCCTAATATCCCTAACATCGTAGCCCTACAATCACACTAAATCCTAGCCCTCAAAAATAGTTAAAACCTTAAAACGGGAAAAAACACAAAAAACTAACAAAATAGGAAAGAACCACTAAAACCCTAAACTAAATTGGAAAGCCTCTCGGATGCTCCTGCATCAGAATGACCGATGTATTAACTAGCATTGTTACCAAACATCCAAAAAGAACAAGAAAAGCATACACATTTCTGCTAAAACACATGGAAACACTAAAGAAAATTTGACTTACATTTCAATTGTAGTTTCATCAGGATGCGGCCGAGGAGGTGCAGTGTAGCCAGGTTGGTAAGGCTGTAAATAATACAAAAGAACACCACATAAGATGGACCGGAAATTAAGAACTAAAACTTGAAATGATTTAATAACTTCAACAATAAAATAAGATGCAGCAATAATGACTACAAACAATTTAGCCATCTGGTTTAATCCAAAAGTGATCACGCAAAACAGAAGGTTAACTACTTTTCCAATTCAAAAGGATACCTAATTTATCTATACAGTGTTCAATGAATACCGTAAAAGCATCATTAGCAAGGAGAACTACGAATCATATGCACAAATTTATGCAAATGGCTTTCTATTCACCTGTTCAAATCTAATTTTCATGGATACAAACATGGCCCAACCATGTCATTTAATTCATGAAAAGTAAAGGATCATCCCACCCTTACCATGTCACACCACAAATCCAGATGTAACTGTCATCCATCCTCTCATTATGTTTTTATTCATTATGGCATGGGATAGTCCACTCATTCTAATAGGAAATTAGGATTTTACTTTTCAAGAAAAAATTATGAAATTCAAGCAGCCAAGAAAGTCAGAAAATCCAAAAAAAAGACACCCGGGAGATTCAAGGAGCATACCTGATGGCAAATTTCACAAATTATATCTCCTTTCTCATTGCACCAATGTTGAACACACTTTCTATGAGCATACTGAAAATAAGAAGGTTAAAAATCATTAACAATTCCGTAGGAAACACATAATAACCGATGTAACTAAAATTTCGCCGCCATTTACCAATAGGCAAGAATGGATGAACATAGAGCACTAGTTCATCCCATGTTTTCTCTGACAATCGTCATTTACCAAGACACTTGCAAATGAATTGCAACATTTCTTTGACTTAAATGGATTCCGTGAATTTAAAGAGCACTAATAAAAAATTGATGCAAAGCTTTCATTATCCTCTTTAGCTTGTTTTAAAATTTGGGGTCAATCTAACCAATACGAAACCAAACCCATAGCTTATAATCATGAAAATCAATTTAATTCCGCAACAAAACCAAAAACAGAAATACAGCGTCATCAATTTATTATTACCTTGAGGCTGCCACAACAGCCACAAGGAGTCTCCAAGTTGTTGACGCTATCTTCATCCTGGCAAATGCGGCACTCCGCCGTCTGAATCAGCGGCTCCTCCTCCTCCTCGCCTTGGCCCTCCGTCGACGAGCTAGACGGGCTGGCTTCTGTGACCGGGGCCAGGGCCGGGTCCTCCACTGCCGGCGCCGGCACAGAGTTGACCTCTGCCGGTTCCGACGGCGACTGTGAGGCCATGGGCCTTATGAGACGGTCGACGTACAACACGAGGTGGTCGCTCATTGCTGATAATCACAGAAACGACCTCTTAAATTGATTAAGAGGGGATGAATTGAAAAGCCTAAAATGTAAAAGCCCTAGAAACCCAGGATCGCGCTGGATTAACACAGCGGATCGGAGGTTTCAGAGAGAAGATGAGGGGGAAGCGGATTTGGGAAAAACCCTTACCTCCGAATTGACCAAACTACTTGAAACCGCGTTTTGAAATCAGGCAAGAGAGAGAGAATTTCGCTTTTCTTTCAATTTTTCTAATTGAGTCCTGTTCGTTTTTTTTTTTGGATTTGCCCAAAATACCAAGGTGGGTGCGTTTGCCCAGCTCCCATTTTGCTATTTATAGTGCAAGGTGTCTTGTCCTCGACTTCACCGAACGACTTCAGGGGCATTTTCGTCAGTATACTTTTCCTTTGCCGCGTAAAACGACCGTTTCCCGCATAATAGGACGTTTATTAATTAGTGCAGGGCCAAATTACCAATTCAGACCAACGAAATACAAAATTGATTCATAGCTTTGTTATTTCCTAAACTTTTAATTTTTGCCTTAGTTTCCAAAATAAATTAAAATAGAAAATATTATATTCCTCTTACTTTTCAATACGAATTGTTCCAATGCATTTTTGTTTTAGGCTCAACTAACTCGACCACCAATGAATCCATTAGTTTTCTTTTCAGTTTTTAGAAGACTTTCACCATCAGTGTTAAATTTTGCTACCTCCGTTTGAAGTTGTTTAAATTGCAGGTCTAATACAGATAGGCTTACAGAACATGGTTCATTTATTTTAACAAAAATATCGATAAATTTGGTCATATTATACCGATACGGGCGATACATCATACACGCAAAGATGATTCTTTAAACAAAACAAAAAAAAGGAAAGGGTTGGGTTGGGTTGGGTAGCACAAGGCCGAGGACCAAGACAGTTCCAATTGAAAAACGATGAAAACCCCAAGGCGATCATTTCAGTGTCGAACCAAAATACAAGTCTAGAAGGGGCATTCACGCTTCATTTTTATAAGCAAGTAAAGAAAATAGATATTCTCTGGGAAGGTTCGTGCTGTTAATTTCATGCCCATTAGTTTCCAAAACTACAATATTCATTTTTCACTGAAGATGTGCATATATATATTACAACGGTCTTCCCATACAAACAGTCGAGAGACAGCTTGAATCTTCAGCTATCCATGGAGAATTAGGAAACCTGATGTGACGAAAGAAGCTTGTTTCAGCAATAAGAATATCATACAACGATACAGCATTCTACATCTCTCCCCACAACCAACCTGCCAAACCTTTTATCCTAACCTCGAAATGGCAATGGCTTCGGGGGGCATGAGAGAGCTTGTGGTATAATCAATAAGAGGTGCTGGGATCCCTCAAAATACAAAATGGGAATCTAATCCTAGCTCCGGCACAAGAAGTTTACTCTACATTCTGTGCAGAAACCCCACAATGTACAATCTCATCTCCAGTTGGTAACCTTAAGAGGGTGGGCCTTAGTCACTAAACCAAGGCTGCTCGAGTGAAATTCGATTTACCATATTGTGCCACTCTTTCCCTCCACATCTACATAACAAGTGGACATTTCCTCTAGCAGAACCTATCAACTTCTACCAATACGAGTGACTATATACCGCCCTTTCTCCAGATCATAAATTGTCTTCAGCTGGGGCTTTCTCCACTTTGACAGAGACCATACTGTAAACAACAAAATTGCAAAGATGAAAATTACTGACAGCAGCGTGGGAGATCCATCACTAATTATGGCGGAAATCCAACCAGTGTGCCCTATGTCCAACTCAGATGTGCTTTGCAAGATGAAAGCTCCCAAAGCCCAATCAAGTGGAATACTTCCCACCTGATTTGCAACCCTGATCCTGGTATAAGAGTAATGGCAATGAAAGAGAATCAACTGTGCATTCATGTGCACAAGGTCACATACACAAAATAATCAAGTGGGTGAAGAACACCAATTAAATAAGCTATGAGCTGGCATAACAGTTATTATATGGCCATAGTAGAGAATAACAAACTGCATCAAGTCAGTCTTGTCTCTAATCGAGAAGTATACAATTCTGAAGTAAAACGAGTAATACCTTTCATCATCCAAGGAAATACCAAGACTGTCATGAAGTAAGGCCACAGAATATGCTGAAGAGAAGCAATAGTGCCGCAAAGCTTCTTCATCAAATGCTTGATATCTCTTCTTTAACATTGACCAATCCTCTCCACAAAATTGTTGTCCAGCAATCATCAAATTAGAAAGAAATGCCCTTGAGCCCAGACCAAAGAACTAAGCAAGCAGTAAAAAAAGAGGGCATAAGAAACAAAAAATTAAATGCATCTCTTAAGTTGGTGTATACGTTCTAAACAGAACTAAAAGAAGTATCTTTGTTACTTCACCCAAATGAACATTAGAAAGAAATTTTCTAACAGATTGATAATCCATAAACTGATGAAGATGAAGCATGGAGAAGATAAAACCTGGGATGTGTGAAAGAAATTTTCTGTAGCCAAAAACTTCCCCTGAAGCTTTGGTGTGAAAGTTGATCCTATATAGCAGTGTTGATAGGAACATTTGTCTGATCCCAGATAAAGAGATAATGATTGTCAAAACAAAGTGAAAAGAAAATCTATTCCACACAAATATGACAGTATAGTTAAGGAGAGTGTCTATAACCTTTTCCTTTTTGCAACATCATTTTTGCAGCAGTTCTGCACTCAGAATAGTTACCCCTAGATTGGAGAGCATATCTATTCTTCTCATTCTCACCCAAAGAACTCGGAGAAAGCTTTGAAGACTCCATCGTATAGAAATATCCTTTAGGAGTGCAAGGATCCATAGTCATTCTTTTCTGAGGTGCTTCTGAAGCTGCATTAATAGGGGAAAAATTTAAGAAATCCAGGAAAGATATCATGTTCCAACAGTGCCGCAACAACAACTACGACAACCATGAATCTAACAACGAAGGAATCAACAGCCAAATCAGATTGTAACAATTAGTTCCGGCCACCCTTAAGTATGGCCTTTAAAGTTGTTTCAACTTTCAATATGGTTGAGTGAAATGGAAGAGAGGAAGTAAGAAAACCAAAAATATGCTCCATCCCAGCGGTCAGTAACTCCAACCAAACCAAATTCCTCACAAAATGAAAGAACCAAAAAAAAAAAAAATAGGCAGTTCATACAACCAGTGTAAGAGCAATTTCGTTTTACACAAATATAATCCAAAGTGCAGTATTCTGTTTCTTAGTATTTTTAAATTGCCATTTGTAACAATCAGCCATAGAAGAATGTGAACCAGAAGAATTCATTCCACTAAACAATAGACACAGATCCTAGTATGACAGACAAACATATTCCAAATTATGTGTCTAAAGAGATGTCAAGTTCATGGTTGCCAGAATTGCAAGAATAAATTAGAATTCAGTATGAATCATGACATGGACAAATAACTTAAGTTTTAAGGCGTGTAAAAAATCAATGCAGAAAGCAATGCTTTTTAATATTATTTACCCGAGCTGAAGTCTCCTGACGCAAGTGCTTCCTTCAACGATTCATATGCAACATTCTGCAAGATCAAACTAGTTATGAACTTCAACCCATAGTATAGCACCTTAATGAAAATTAAATCTCCACACGTCTATTTGTCTAATAAATATGAATAACTTGAACCTGGCCATAATGAAGAAAGCTGTGACTGTAGAGATTGTAGGTGACATTTCCAAATTTAACAGGACGCGCAAACTGAGGAGGCATTGGCTCACTTGAAACAAATGTCACCTGAATAAAAGAGAAAAAAATTATTCCCAACTGCATTAAGCAAGTATAACAGTGTTCTGGCCTTTTTCTACTATATTTTTAGTGCTTGTCATTTTGTCAATGAGATATGGCTAATTGTAGTCCCTAGTAAAAAGCACATTCACAGGCATGATTTTCTCTGATTTGTTGTGGTGTATACATGGATTGGCAAAGATCATGATTCTGTGAGCAAAATTCCAAATTTTCAAATGAAAACCAGATTAATGTAACCAAACCTGAGCAGAAGCGCCACCGAGTTCAATAATCCCAATTGTCTTCAGAGGATCACCACCAAGAGTGCCAAGGGCATGGTTTGCAACAACCCAAGCATATAATCCTTCATCAGAGCCTACATCAACCATAAATTTTAGCACCACGCTTTTGAAAAATAGCTCAGAAAATTAAGTAAGCATATGGGCATTACAACTGTATAGTAAAACTAGTCACAAATTTTAAAAAGTTTGAAATCACAAACAACTGAAACTGCACATTTGAAGCTTATAATATACTGTCAATCTAGTAAACATACAAATCAACTATGCACATTATGGCTTATAATCATTTCTAGCAATCAAAATTGGCTCGTTCCATAAAATGGGACCAGATTACGTCATATAAATCACTCTAATAGTATTGCACAGAGAATTCACAAGTAACCGAGGCAATTATAGCATTCCATTGCCATACCTGTAATGACCGAAGCCCACTCGTCCTGAAACTTAAACCCCGAACTCCGTAGCACCTTTCTGCAAGACTCCAGAATGCGATTCTGAAGATCCAAATCCAGCAACCGGAGCCCCGCCGTAGCCATAAGCCTAATCTCCGTGTTCCCCCAGTGCTCCTTGGGAACCCTCTCCTTTGCAAACTCAATAAGCTCTTTCAACGACCCGCCCGCCGCTTTCGGATCCTCCGCGTAGGACGAGAGCCCCGGGTTGACCCGCAACGACGCCAACCCGTCCTTGCCGAAATCGAAAACTGCAGAATTGGCGCCATCGAGTCCGTACCCGAAGACGTGGATTCGGGAACCCGTACTACCCCCATCGATCACAATCCCGTATCGTTTCTTCCCGAAATTTCTGGAACTTCTGGTGAAAAATAACAGATAGCAGAGCAGCAGAGCGATTGCGATGGTGACGGAAGCGAAGATTAGGAAACTTGATCTGGGATTCTGCTTGGGGTTCCGAGAGAAGAGATTGGATCGGGTGCTGGGTCGGATTGGGAGCTTAACTGGATCCATATCGTCGTCTGTAGGTTTTGAATTGACCCCTTTACGGGTGTTCAATCGTCGCATGAAAAGATTAGGAATCGGCGCGTGAAAATAAAATGAGATTCATATGAATGAATAACTGTCCAGATAAATAATAAAAGTGGTAAGAATGTGGTTAGGGTTTGTAATTGAAGTGTGGATCAGAGACGGAGAGGGCAATCATTATCAAACTCTCGCCCTCTCGATCTCTCTCTTGCTCTGCTCTGGGAACAACGACCTTTTTTTGCCTCGGCGTCCTCCCTAGACTCTTAGCTCCTCGACCATTTCCGCTTCCGGTTCGGCTGTCCAGGTGTCCGTTCCTCAATGAGTCTATACTATTTCCCGGTTTGGCCGCTTTTTCCCACTCTTTTTTTTTAACTGTAAATTATTAATTCACATTCTTATTGCTAAAAAAATAAAAAATTCACATCCTTTCTTCATTTCTACCCTTTTTTTTATCTGAAAAATGTTAATTGCATGCCTTTGTAATAAGTTTTTTCAAAAATAAAAATATTCAGGTGAGAGATATCAAAGTTTCTTGTTCTTGATTTTTTTCCTTATGATTTTGGTTTGTGGAGTTGAAGATCGAATCGGGAGCACATCATGTCCTCGCAAGGAATGAGGTTGAGGAGTTGGATGTGAGCGGCTTCAGATTGTTGTGGTGACACACTGATACCTTATGGGTCTCTCGCATTCCTCCATATTTCCATTGTTGTAGCAAAAGTTCTATGTTGTCAACTCTTACTGTCTTTTTTCAACAACATACACTGAAATTTTTGTTCTACCAATGCGTTTTAATCTCGACTTTGCCATTGGAAATGAGCATCTTCGCTTTTTTCATACATTGATGGCACCAAATTGTGTTTGCAGACACAAACAAGATGGTCACTTCATCCTTTTCTAGTTGGGGTAGTCATCTTGGAGATGTTATGTGTTTCATATAATGCTTCATATGTTAGTTAAGATATTCGTTGCCAATCTCCAAATGTTATGTTTTTAGTGCTTCACATAAGATCGTATTACTTGTTAGTGACTGTTTTGAGGAATAGTTTTCATGTAATACCTTAATATGAAATTCTCATATACTAGTAATTAGATGTTAATTTCGTGTCGCATTTAAGTTGTGTTGTATACATACGTCGTGTCAGAAACAGACAATCTGACATCTTTATGATGGATGGAAGTTGAGCCAGCCTACGACCCATTAGAAAGAGGCTAGGTCTATTAGTAGTTACAATTGGAAATGGACTTATTCCATAAGCCATTATTGAGTTTGGGTCATATTAACAAGAATTTGAAATAAGATAAGCCCAACCAAGTCGCCCAACTCCAGTCCTTTACACAATGAAACTGAAAGCCACCCACATCAGTTTCTCAACTTTCATTTCAACAGTAACCTGACATTGGCCACTAACGGGTCTCTATTTTCTACGGCTACATCATCACAGGCTTTCCTTGTTACGTGCCTTTCAAATTCTTTACAAAAAGCTTCAGAATATTCAATATTCCATGCAATTTTTGATATACAAAGTAGAATCATTGAATCATGTTCATATTTAGCCTAAGAGATCAATTAGGCGGACTCTTTCAATATTCTTGTAGAATCTATGATGTATGCCCTTTTTTGGGTAAAGAAAGGCCACATTTTCAATGAGGAGTAGCTCCAAGTTGTTAAAGATGTTAGGCTATTCCGATACTGATGGTTTCCTATTTTGGAATACTTTCGACAACGAGATGACCGCAAATAATTATCTGCTGATTAAATTCGAGTAATTCCACATGGTAAGATTGAAGATGCTTACCAATGCGTTACGAAACATAGATGGTGACTGATATATAATATATACTGATATACTAGGTCAATCCGAAAGCAGTAACTTTCTGCATACTATGCTGCTTCAGTGCCCATTATTATGCAATAATGCAAAGCAAGGAAGCACCTTAGTGTAATGGTGTCATGGTTCCACTATGTGTACCAATATTGGCAGTCAAATGTCTTGGCATCATGGGACAAATAAAGCACAAGCTACCATGGATATTGGAATGGCATGGATTGGTTTCTATTTACTTTCTGTAGTGCAGAGTCCAATACAAAATCCACCAATTAACACCAGAACAAAAGGATATATATATATCAAAGAAAAAAGAGTCTACTGTGGATTTGGATCAGACATCTCTACAAAGTACAAAAATAGTACTATTCTGCCTAATAATATAATCCACATATATTGCTAAAATTAATTTTCATACTAATTTACAGATCTGCAGAAAAGAAAATCGGTTTGATTACTTTCTTTTCCATAAAGAATTTTCTTTTCTTTTCAGCTAAAGAATTGCTCAACATCCTCATTTTCCAATTATTTCTTTTTTGCTGCACTTATTTAACCTTTAAACAAAAGTATTGAAAATGATATATATTAGGGGTGGGTTCGGTTCAAACGGTTCGGCTTTCACCCAAAACCGAATGTAGAACCGAACTAGGCGGTTCGGTTCGGTTTCATTTCTAGGTTTTAAAATCAGAACCGCGGTTTGTTCAGTTCGGTTTTTTCAGTGCGGTTTTCGGTTTTTTTTATAAACTAAAAAAAATAAAAACAACACTTTGTAGAGCAACCATAAATATTTTCAAAATTTTTACTTACTCTCAAAGGAGGATTACATAAAATGTAGACCTCACAAAAAATATTTTTTAAGTGAAATAATAGTTTCCTTTTATAAGTATGGGAGACTCTCTCTTACTCTCACATTTCCAATGTGGGATGCTAAGAAAACATTTTCAAAACCGAAACCGAATCGAATAGGTTCGGTTCGATTCGGTTTTTTAGGTTTTTCGGTTTTTTTTTCAGTTCGTTATTTTGTCGCGTTTGGTTATTTTCGATTCGTTGGTTTTGTTTTGCGAACCCACCCCTAATATATATAGCTTGGGGTGCCTTTACGGCTTTACATACCAGTTTGATTGCGATGAATTAAGATAAGTGGGTGCCTTTTCGAGCTGTTTAAGACTTCTGTTTTGCTTTAATTATATGTAATTAAATTACACAAGGTGGTGAATGGAAAGGCTGTACATACATTCCCGTAAACAGATTTTCATGTTGTATTTTGATTATTGTGAAAGGATGATTATAGAGTATAGGTATATACTTCGCTGTATTTGGGATCGAATTAATTACTGCAGACACTGAGCTATAAGACCAAACTAATTATGAAGCTATTGTATATAAGATAGTAAAAGGGCACACGTCTCCTTGAGAATGGACCCTAAAGAGGAGCTTAATTTCGTAAAGAAGCAAAGCAAAGCAATGGCTGTGACATGTAAGTGGGTTTCCTTTTAGAAATCCTTGCACAGACTAGTAATTGTCACCAAATTATTAATTTGCAGAGATTCGATCTACTGCCTAATGCATCCTCTTTAACTTGTTGCTGATGTTGTTGTGTCTCTTGTGTGGCTATCTACTCATAATCCTCCTAATTAACCCTCTCTTTTTCCATGGAACAAATCATAATTCAAATCATTTATGGAAATTATTGATAGCTTGGTCACCCATTTGCTTATATATATGTGGATGTCCCTCTTGCATGAACCAAAGCTTTCTTAGTGGGCAACAAATTAAAAAAACATGGAGTTGGACCCTCTCAAAGTTGAAAAAATGGAGAGCCAAATTCAACCACTGGAACCACACAAAGGCACCACATTTTCCAGAACATGTTTCAATGGAATCAACACATTATCAGGTAACTTAATTGTCTATCCAAAATATTAAGCTAGCCAAGATTAATATATATGTCTTTAAGTCGCTTAATATTCCATTAATTACATTGTTAATATTTCTCAGGGGTGGGGATACTATCGATTCCATTTGCTCTATCTCAAGGAGGGTGGTTGAGCTTAGTACTTCTTTTCTCGGTAGCAATCCTCTGTTGGTATACCGGGCTACTTCTACAGCGATGTATGGACGCAAATCCACACATAAAAACTTATCCTGACATTGGCGAAGTCGCTTTTGGACGCAAAGGAAGAGTCGCCATCTCCATCTTTATGTACCTTGAGCTGTATTTAGTAGCAGTTGAATTTCTAATACTAGAAGGTGATAACTTAAACCAGTTGTTCCCAAACATGAGTTTCAACATGGCAGGCCACACAATAGGAGGTAAAAAATGCTTTGTTTTAGCCGCTGCCCTTGTAATACTGCCGACTACGTGGCTGAAGAGCCTGGGATTGCTGGCATATGTTTCTGCTGGCGGGGTTTTGGCTTCGATTGTTTTGGTTGCTTGTGTTTTTTGGGTTGGTGCTGTTGATAGTGTGGGATTTCATGAAAAAGGTGATCTCCTAAATTGGAGAGGATTGCCTACTACTATAAGCTTGTATCTCTTCTGTTATTGTGGCCATGCAGTTTTTCCCACACTCTGCAATTCCATGAAAGATAGAAGCCAATTCTCAAAGGTACGTCAGAATTCATAATTTATTTATATATAATGTTAAAGTAAACGGCCGGTATTAATTAACTTTTAATTGGTACTGCTCATGAATTAATGTTGCAGGTATTGCTTGTGTGCTTCATAACAAGCACCATAACCTATGGATCAATGGCCGTTTTGGGTTACTTGATGTTTGGAGAATATTTGAAGTCCCAAGTGACATTAAATCTTCCAGTACAAAAAATTTGTGCAAAAATAGCAATTTGCATTACCATAGTTAATCCCCTAACTAAGTATGCAATTGTAATCACTCCAATTGCTACTGCTATAGAGGAGACACGCCATTTTCGCAACAGTCATGCTATTATAAGCATCCTCATCAGAACGGTGATTGTGATCAGCACCGTATGTGTGGCGCTGTTGGTTCCATTTTTCGGCTACGTCATGGCGTTTGTGGGCGCTTTTCTGAGTGTCACTGTGTCAATCTTGTTGCCTTGCCTGTTCTACCTTAAGATTAACAATGTTGCTCGGAGATTAGGGTTCGAGTTGATGACAATTGTTGGGATTATGGTGATAGGGTCATTTGTTGGCGTAGTGGGTACTTACACTTCTCTGAAAGAAATTGTAAACCATATCTAATATCATAGTGGTGCATTTAAGCTAGCTTGTTAATATATAATAAATAACTCTGATATAACCACGTACATTGAACTTCAAATAACTTTAGGTATGCTTCTAGCTAGATTTGTGTTTATCAAGTGTGTCTTTACTGATGTGGCTAAACTTGGTTTCTCATAATGATGCATGTAAGCTTGTTAATTTCAGAGGAGTCGAATACTATATAAATATATATATACCTGTTAAATAACTACATTGGCTTATGTTGTTTTACTTGCCTTGGGTTTTCTCTTTTTCCTCAACGGTTGCTATTTGCTTATCTTGTTTGGAAAGTGCGTACTATCAATTCCGTTTTCAATTTTTCATGGAGGATGGTGAGTTTGAACTTTTTTTTTAGGCGAAAACAAAAAAAATATTATATTATGTTAGAGAGTAGAGAGAATGAGAAATCAATCGATTTAGTGGATCAATTCCCGTCCATTTAGTATCATTTTACATCTTAGAGCAAATGTAGTCAATTGATGTGTAACATTATTACAAGATTGAGACACATACTATAACACACATTGTGAAAAAAATTGAGAGAAAATTTAACATCAAGTAGATACTCATTTCACTCATCTCACTCATCTCAATCTAGGCTAGTTAAGTTTATCTTCCTTAAAAAAATAAAATAAAAACTTCGCAGGTTGCCTTCCATCACTAAGAAAGAACAACTCGTCTCAATAACTAGATTGCAATAATCACAACATCAATAGGATAAAATTAAGAAAAATATGACGAATATTTAGATAATCCTAAAATTGTGAAAAGTCTTAAAAATGTAGAAATGAGCAAAAGGGCAGGCCATTACTGAATTTTGAAATGGATTTTCTGCTGAGGTAAACAGAAAACAAAATCAATGTTAAATTTTTGTTTTTGTTTTTGTTTTTGTGTGTGTGTGTGTGTTTAAAAAAAAAAATCTGTAGCTTTTCTTCTTTGGATTTGGAGATCTAAACGTCATTCCCATTATTACCGGACATTGAATACTTGGTCTTGATTATCCTAGTGAAACTTGGTTCAAATTCAACATTCAGATCTTCTCTAGTGAGATTGGTGAGTGGAGAGAATCAGTTGTACCATGTCCACAAGGTTGTCTTTATTGGGGCATCAGTGATTTTGGCTTTGTCAGCAATGGACTGCATATGATGGGATTCTGGTGCTGGGTCCATTCACTAATGGTACGTGATGATGATCATGGATGTCAATTTCATGTAAAGGCAGATACATGATGAGCATCCTCGTTAGAACTTAGAACGCGATTGTCATCAGTATTGTCCTTGTGGCATTAACTGTGCCATTTTTCAACTACGTGATGATCTGATCTAGCTGCTCGAAAACAGTTATGGCATCACCCGCTGTCCAAATAAGCCCATTCTCTCACCCAAAAGCTCACACTAATTACTCACCAATCTCTCTCATACCCAAGTGCGCGTCTCTCAGAGAACTCGAGCAAATCCAAGCCTTTTCCATCAAAACCCATCTCCAATCTGATTTTTCTGTCCACACAAAGCTCATCAAGTTCTGCACTCTCAACCCAACTAGCCACTCCATGGACTATGCCCACCACCTGTTCGACCAAATTCCCCACCCGGACATTGTCGTCTTCAACACCATGGCCCGCGGCTACTCCCGCTCCAGTACCCCATTTCGCGCCATTTCACTCTTTGCTCAGGTTTTAACCTCTGGTCTCTTCCCAGATGCTTACACATTCCCGGCTCTTCTCAAGGCCTGCGCCGGCTCTAAAGCCTTTGAAGAAGGGAAGCAATTGCATTGCTTTGCTATCAAATATGGGCTGCAACTTAACATTTATCTGTGTCCTGCGCTTATAAATATGTACACTGAATGCAATGAGGTGGACGCGGCTCGCCGGGTCTTTGATAAGATACCGGACCCTTGTGTTGTTGTACATAATGCTATGATCACGGGATATGCTCGAAGCAGTCGCCCGAATGAGGCTTTGGCATTGTTTCGAGAATTGCAAGCAAGCCATCTTAAGCCAACCGATGTTACTATGCTTAGCGCTCTTTCATCGTGCGCTTTGTTAGGTGCTTTAGACTTGGGGAAGTGGATACATGAGTATGTTAAGAAGAATAGGTTTGATAGATATGTTAAAGTGAACACTGCACTAATAGATATGTATTCAAAGTGTGGGAGCCTGGAGGATGCAGTGTCTGTATTTGAAAGCATGAGTGTGAAAGATACACAGGCTTGGTCTGCAATGATTGTGGCGTATGCGACTCATGGCAATGTTTCCAAAGCCATATCGGTGTTTGAAGGAATGAAGAGGGCACGAATTCGACCTGATGAGATCACATTTCTGGGTCTCCTATATGCGTGTAGTCATGCTGGATTGGTTGAGGAGGGTTGCAAGTATTTCTACAGCATGAGTGAGAAATATGGGATTATTCCCGGGATAAAGCATTATGGGTGTATGGTGGATTTGCTAGGTCGGTCTGGACGTTTAGGGGAGGCTTACAAGTTCATAGATGAACTACCAATTAAGCCTACACCGATATTCTGGCGAACATTGTTATCTGCTTGCGGCAGCCATGGTGATGTAGACATGGGGATGCGGGTGCTTGAGCGAATTTTTGAGTTAGATGACTCTCATGGTGGGGATTATGTGATCATGTCTAACTTGTGTGCAAGAGCAGGGAGATGGGAGGATGTTGATAACTTAAGGAAACTGATGAAAGACAGAGGGGTTGTAAAGATTCCCGGGTGTAGCTCCATAGAGATGAACAATGTAGTGCATGAGTTCTTCTCTGGGGACGGGGAGCGTTCGGTTTCTAATGTACTGCATCAGGCAGTTGATGAGTTGGTTGAAGAATTAAAGCTGGCCGGATATGTTCCTGATACTTCTCTAGTGATTTATTCTAACATGGATGATAAAGAGAGAGAACTCTCTCTCAGATATCATAGTGAGAAATTAGCCATTACTTATGGGCTGTTAAACACTGCTGCTGGGACAACAATCCGTGTTGTGAAGAACCTTAGGGTATGTGGTGATTGCCACTCTGCTGCTAAGTACATATCATTGATCTTTAATAGACAGATTGTTCTTAGAGATGTTCAACGATTCCATCATTTCAAAGATGGCAAGTGTTCTTGTGGAGACTACTGGTAGTTGAACTTATTGAACAGGAGATCATTCTTATGATAACAGAGGAACTTTATTGTAAAGATACTGTCTGGTGTTATAAAACTGTTTTTTTAGTGCTTCTGATCTTTCTATAAGCTTCGGTCTTAAAGAGGTGAAAGAGTAGTTTGAGTTGCCTCATTAACCCAAACCTGCCAAGTTGTACCAACCTAAGCTACATTTATGTTGTTTACCTGGGACGGACATGAGACAGCTAGCTTTGGATATTCCTAGGACGTGACATAGTTTTTAGATCCTGCGTTTGGGATTAATATATTATAGTTTTTAGAAACTGTGGAGAAGAAGAAACAAGGGTTGCTGAGCAGTGAATCTGTTTAAATTTTCCTTTAAATACTTCACCATGAACACTAGCGCGATCCCAGATTACAGAGTTTGAGATGGAAACGAAATTCGATCGTTCAACATTCATCAGGCTTTTGATGATACAGAGTGTAGCATTAATTTGCGTTGCTCAGGATTATGATTTTTTCTATCTCGTACAACAGGTAATCAGTGGTGGGTTTTCTCAAAAGAAAGATGACCCCGGCCAACTCATTATTTTTTCTTCTTTATTTCGATTTTCATTCACACTAGCTATAATACTGAAGATTGTATTGTTATTCGATGCAGTGGCCAGGATCGTACTCTGGGACTCAGCACAGTCGTTGCTATCCAACTACAGGAAAACCTGCACAAAGTTTCACTATCAGTGGCTTTTGGCCCAGTTATAACAATGGTTCAATCCCAACCTACTGCGATCCCAACAACCACTTCAATGAAACAGAGGTAAGATACTATATGTATTTCATTTAAGAAGCAAAAATCCCAATGTGAAATTATATTCTTATCAACATGAACATTGATCTAGTACGTTTACAATTGCAATGTCCATCAGAGCAGCAATGGTAATATATACCGTACGTATTACGTACCATGCGCACGCATACTACTAGTTTCACTTTGATAACAGAATTGTGATGATGATGCAGCTGTCAAACATGATTAGCTTTTTACAAAAAGATTGGCCATCACTGGCCTGCCCGAGCAGCAACAGTACGCAGCTTTGGGGCGAAGAGTGGGAAAAACATGGCACGTGTTCACAGTCTCTTCTTGATCAGTATGGTTACTTCTTGCAAGCTTTAGTCGTCAAAGATGTAGTAGACATCCTCCAAATGCTTCAAGTTGCTGGTACCTATTCTCTATTTTTATGTTTACCTACATACCAAATGATGTGATATATATATATTTATTTGAGTACGTCATGCATGCATTTGGAAAATGAATTATTATTGCTGTTACAACTTACAGGAATCCAAGCAGATGGGAGAGTGTACAACTTAAACAGCCTGATATATAATCTAAAATCAGTATTTGACGGACACAATGTAGGGATAGAATGCAATGAAGATGAATCTGGGAATAGCCAGTTTTACCAGGTTTATCTTTGCATAGAACATTCTGGTAATTTCCTCATCGACTGTCCAGTGCTGCCCGACGCAAAATGTTCCGATAGCGTTGTGTTTCCTTCCTTCTAGCTAGGTTATTAGTATTAAATAGCACTCCGCATGCATTTTTGCCCCGATATCAAAAATCCGTCTCCAAATGTAGCTCTAACAAGTTATTTATTCTAAAAAGGACGTGGACGTTAATAGCTAGCTAGTTCAAGTGTTCAATAGTGTGGATCCACAAATGACTTTGTTGAAGTTGTAAGCTAGCCTCAAATATAAATTGAAAGATACCAAATAATTGGGGAAGATGCTATGCTTTGAATGCTATGATCGAGTTTCAGTGTGAACATGACACAGCCCCATACAAGATCAAAATGATTTTGATTTGGTGGTCTCGTACGTACTGGCCGGTGTATCAAGTATTAGTGTTCATCATGGGAACGATTTGACTTGCACGCTATACCAGTTTTTTGTATTACTAATTAAACACCAATAAGTGTGAAAGCCTTTACGTCCGTTCCATAACTCGGAAGGCTACTCCATCAGTATTACTGTAGAGTAGCTTGTTTTGTAGCTACTGGCTAAATCAAGAGCTGAAATAACAGGTAATACAAATAATATTTTGAATTTTTGATTCAACAAACATTTCCAGTTTTTTTTTTAATCAAACAAACATGTCTAGTTTGATTAATCTCTTTGTAAAATAATCTTTAAATGGTAATTTAAAAAATGAGCGAAATGATCTAAACAATAATATTTTTCTCATAATAATAGTTTCTGATTTACTGTAAATTTCACGCCTTAGAAAAATCTTATATTTATGGATTTTGGTTAGAGGGGACACCCTCTATTATTGAGGATGTTCTCTATGATAATTTATATAAATGTACTCGAGGTCAAGGCTATACGCCCCCCTCATTGTATAATTATAGTTGTCATCATCAACAAATAATACTGGTTTCCTTTCAAAAAAAAATGTGAACAGAAAATTATGAAAAGTACCATAACAGGAGGAAGAAGCAAATTCCAATTAAAATCCAAAACAATAAATGTGACAGCAAAAAAACAACCCCAAAATATAAAAGGAGAAATGTGAGCCGACATATAGCAATTATCATATATGCAAGCGTTACACACTTAAATGATGTTGACATCAGATTTTGGGATTAAATGTCGCATAAATTACTGGATATTCGTCCCCCACACCTTCCATTTTGGCCTATAAATACAGCCAGCAGCTCCATCATTCTCACCCATCAATCGATCATTACCAGTCTCAGAGTGAGAGAGAGAGAGAGAGAGAGAGAGAGAGAGAGAGAGAGAGAGAGAGAGATTAAGAATGAAGTCCAACCCCTCTAATTCGGTCATGCTTTTACTACTAGGGCTAGTAGGCTCATCATGTCTTTCAGTTCTCTGTGCCGCACAAGATTTCGATTTCTTCTACTTTGTTCAGCAGGTGAGAAATGAATATATTTCAGATTTTGCAGAAAATATTTGAATTATTAATTGATTAAAGACATGCACGATGATTATCGATTTCCAAATTAATTAATTATGTGCATGGTGTTTTCTTGATCGATTAATGAATGCAGTGGCCAGGATCATTCTGTGATACAAAGCAAAGTTGCTGCTATCCAACCACAGGGAAGCCTGCAGCAGATTTTGGGATTCATGGGCTTTGGCCAAATTACAAGGATGGTTCATACCCCTCAAACTGTGACCCTAACAACCCCTTTGATCAATCTCAGGTACTACGTACTACTTGATTCATTATTCCTACCATGCGTATATTAATTGAGAATTTACTTTGATTGCTTGGTATATATATATATATATATATATATATTTTAAGCATCAAAATCATCGATCATACATTTCTTATCACATTTATAAGGCCGGCCACAACATGACATATATATATATATATATATATATATATGCCGGTGTGAGTTTAATTCGTCACTCTGGCCAGTTCAGAGAACCGAAATAGTCACGTGCATGTCATGTGAGCAAGTTTTAGATTAGCTCAAAGAAGACGAAGTAGGAGTCGATGAACAAGGCAAGGCCTGCGTGCAAGCAATGCCCTCTTTATCCTTCATTTATTTTTTTACACTCGCTTTAGTTTCTATCACTTGATGACTTGATGACAAGATGAGAATTTTAACTTTTTAAATTATAGAAATTTGGCAAATAATAGCAAATGTTTGGATTAGAATGGATTTATAAATTAACTAATGAAATCTACCCAATTAAAATAAAAATGGTGCGTGTATGTCACCATTTAATACAATATCGATCTAGCAAGCAAAATAGTTATCTTTTGCTTTTTACCCCTTTCCCCATATTGACCAAAAATAATGTGTATGGGAACAGATTTCAGATTTAATTAGCAGTATGCAAGAAGAATGGCCAACACTAGCTTGCCCTAGCAGCAGTGGGATTGCGTTCTGGACACATGAGTGGGATAAACACGGGACCTGCTCCGAGTCTGCCATTAGCCAACATAGTTACTTTGCAGCGACTCTTGACCTCAAGAAGAAAACCAACCTCCTTCAAGCTCTTCAAAAAGCAGGTATAAAACCCAACGGGGAGTCTTATACCCTGGCGAACATCAAGAAGGGAGTGAAAGATGCAATTGGGTACACTCCATATATCGAGTGCAACGTCGATGAGTCCGGCAACAGTCAACTTTACCAGGTCTACTTGTGCGTGGACACTAATGGCTCTGACCTTATTGAGTGCCCAGTTTTTCCCCATGGGAAATGTGGTTCAAGCATCGAGTTCCCTACCTTCTAGAGTACTATTTCATCTTAATATATATGTGTAATGCATGTAGACCTGGTAGAACTCGATGATGACTCACAGCATTCATGCATATCTTAAGATTCCATGCCATTCCATGTTTCATTCACTAGCTAGCTAATTGTGATCAGTTTCCTGTTGTCATAAGTTAATAATCAATTAATTTCTCTGCAAGTCTTGTCTAGTTATGCTTTGCAAGCAGTACTATGATTTATGAAAGTACAGACCAAAAAATTATTTCATATATGAAAGTGCGTATTTATACGGTGTCGTAACGTATAGCCTTCTGTTTCGAATTCTTCAATGTCATTAATTAATATTGGGCTGAGAGTACGTGGTTGAATTGGAGTGAGCTTGTTAATGGACAATTATAATTACTTTTCAACCATATATATAATTATATATGCACCCTAAACTATGTCAAAAGACGCCTTAACTAACGCATTTTATAGAACAAATCACATTTTTATCACTAAACTATACTTGGCGGATAATTTTTTAGTTCACCCACCTAACTTTATTATTAGAGTTCTAGAAAAAAATGGTTGGAAGTCATGTTTTTTAATTATTTGTAATAAAATTATAACATAGAAAGATTTCAATTATTGGGCACTTCGTGCCTTCGGCTCTATTCCAAATATCCTAGCTAAGTGAAGTTTAAGAAACAATTTTGAGCGATGCAAATTGTACGAAAATTGATGTTTGTACTGTTCGCGAGGAGTAAGCAAAACATATGAAATTTTCTTTGTAGTCTAGGCAATCACTCCAAGGTCAAATAAGTGGTTGTGCATGTTGAACCCATGGCCATGCGCATAATGCTAGGTGTAAGAATAAGGTGAACCCATCAAATGTTATTAAGATTACTTAACAAAGGTTTAGCATTTGACTTGTGTAATAAGCAATGGGATTGTATATGAGATCTTGTCTTGTAATCTGTTGAAATCTGGAAATCACAGATATTAAGATCTTATTCCTGGTTTCATTAGAAACTTGTATATCTGATATGTATAGGAAATATATTTTTATTAATACTGAGATTCTCTTTATGGGAGAGACCTAGATATTATGTTCCTATATAAAGTGAAGGTCCCTGTATTCTCTATCATCATCAAGCATACAGAAAACTTGTCCCATAGAGAGTGCTAAGGATAGAGAAATACAGAAAATCTTTGCTAACAACATGTCTTCCTCATCGGCTCAAGGTATGTGATACAAACTCATTCATCCTATATCAAACTCAGTAGCATGTATGTTGTATCTAAAGCTTTTGTGATTAAATGTTTACATTCTGGTTTTATGCTAACACTAGGAACCATATATAACAAGAAAGTGGTGAAATTAATGTTAACAAGTTTGGGACGTCTCTGTTAAATTTCTCTTTGGATAATCCACATGCAGAAGCTAAAAGGCACACGTATCTGTCATTATATAGGTTGTTTGAGTACAACTAGGTACTTATTAAGTAATTAGTAGGTGTAGATCGACCGCATCAATCGCTATCTGTATATGTATCATCAAGAATTTAAGAAAAAACTGGCTTCATGATATCCCCTAGCTAGCTAGATCGAACATAAACACTTATGGTTAGATGTCACTTTTGGGCCATAATTGATCGACCTTCTTGCCTCAATTATAATTATTAATATTAATTCACTTAGCTTAAAGAATTTGCTAGCTACCTGCCTACCTGATGTAATTAACAAGTAATTTCCAGATCAGATGGAATTAACTCGATGATGATCATCACCAGGTACTCAATGGCCGGCTAGCTAGCTCTTCAACTACCTGACCAGTGCTCATTGACATTGTAAAAATTAATTCCATGTTCATTCCTTAATGATTATCATATTCGGGGAACCCTAATTATTCAGATTCTTTTAGACTGACGAAAATCAATAAATAAAACAACATTCACACATGGTTTTGTTAACTAATTAAGCCCATGTTTCAGGCATACGCGCCTCATGGGTCATGAACTGTCCGTCACCAAAAATGACTTGTACGCAACACCGAAGCAAACAAAAAGCATGGCCGGTCTAGCAAGTCTAAACTCTAAAGCATCTGGCTAAGATTGGTCACAAAGCTTTGAGCTAATAGCTCCATATAGAGTATTACTTAAAGACAAATCCAGCCAGCTATAACACTCCTTCCCGCCATACCAATCGTCTAGTACTGTTGCTTGTAGATTTGCAGTTGCCATAATTCGATCTGGAATAGTTAATTAATGACTTCAGAACGAGTTTTATATTTTAGTTAATCTTTTTCGCACTTTTATATTCTCCATTGATCTGATCTGATCATGATCAAGCTAAACAGGTTACAAAATAATATATCTTGTACTTGTTCACATGGATGGGTTCATATATAGGATATTAATAAAAGCCAATTAAAGTTAGGTCAAATTAATAACCTAACTACTTCTATATAAATTAAAGTAGATCGATTAACTGGATAATTTCAAAATAAAAAATAAATAAAAAAAGACGGAGGAAGGCACGAAGAAGCAAAGAGATAAATTGTTAATGTTGAGAGACCGTTAGACACGCAAATGATCATCATGTAGCAAGTACTATAAGTTCATGAGGTTGGTTCAGCAATGAGAGTATATGCTTTCTAGGATATTCCATCCGTATTTTCTTCCATCTCTTGTCTAGCTAGCTACTTTAATTTGCCTATTAATACAGCTAGCTTTCAATCGATCAGCATTGTCATTGATCAAAAAGTTGCCCTTCAGAAAAAAGATCGCACTCGGGAACAATGAGATACAGCACTACTTTAATCTTGATCAAACTCTTGGTGATTCAATACCTGTCAGTTCTTTGCGCTTCGCAGGACTTTGATTTCTTCTACTTCGTTCAACAGGTGATCGATCGAGTTAACTACCTAGTTATCGATCTCTTTCTAAATTAATCAATCTGTCTTTTGTTTCAAACCCTAAAAGCTGTTTAATTTCTTAATTTTGGTCTGAAAAAACCCTAGCTAAAAGCTAGAGTACGTATGCTTCTCAGCATTTTAACATTAATTTCGATGAATCGATAAATATAATCCATGTATATATATGCGCGCAGTGGCCGGGAGCATATTGTGACACAAAGCATAGTTGTTGCTATCCAAAATCAGGGAAGCCAGCAGCAGATTTTGGGATTCACGGGCTTTGGCCTAACTACAAAGATGGCTCCTACCCTTCTAACTGCGATCCCGACAGTGTCTTTGACAAATCTGAGGTACGTACGATCTACTTTAAAATTAATTAATACAAATCCATCCTTAGTTTTTGGCTCATGGTCGTCGTTGCATTGACACAACAATCAGACAAGAACAGATTGAGTAATTAAATAAACCTCGATCAAATACTTACCCAGGTCCCCAGCCAAAAGGTAGCATGCATATAAAATTGTTTTGTCTTCTCTTTTGGCTCTCCATGAATCTGGGGCAACACTGTGGGAACTCGGATCGATATGTTACTCCCTTAGCTTTTACAAAATTAATTTATGAAGGAGATCATCGTGCCTGCGAATTAATTCACGTACGCCTGCAGCTAAAGTGCTAATTACTTGGAATTAAAGGGCACGTAAAAGTTTTAATTGTTGTTTCGAATACTTACGTATGAAGTGCTTTTGTACGTAGTACGTACTTTTGTTTATTCAAAGTACAAGAAAGTATTAGTTAACAATTCAAGTGTTTATGTTAAAAAAAAAAACAATTCAAGTGTTTGAGCGGAATTCAAGCATCTAAATCTCTATAAAAAGTAATTATATATATTATATATATAGCTTGAAAAGCAATTAATTTTTGTTTACTTGTATCAGACATCACCAAAAACGCTTTTTCCAATTTTGAACTCAATTAATTTATTAATTGCATAGAAGCTTTTCATATTCAAATTACTATTTTCATGAAATTGGTTAGAATTTGTACGTACGTACGTAGTTAATTGGAAATATTGGACTATATATATATGAACTTTCAGATCTCAGAGTTGATGGGCAGTCTGGAAAAGAGTTGGCCTTCGATGAGCTGCCCAAGTAGCAATGGGTACAGGTTCTGGTCACATGAATGGGAAAAGCATGGCACTTGCTCCGAATCTGAACTCGATCAGAAAGATTACTTCCAAGCCGGTCTCAAGCTCAAGGAAAAAGCAAACCTTCTTCAAGCCCTCAAAAAAGCTGGTAACTCGATCTCAACTGTTTCTAACCAATTATTTTAGCTAGCTAGATTTAAAAAAAGAAGATCAATGGTATGTAAATGTAAATGGTTGTAACTGTAATTTGAATTTGCGCGCAGGAATAAAACCAGATGATGAACTATACAGCTTAGAGAGCATTGTAGAAGCTATAAAAGAGGGTGTTGGGCATGCCCCAGGGATTGAGTGCAACAAGGACTCAGCTGGTAACAGCCAACTTTACCAAGTTTACTTGTGCGTTGACACTTCTGGCCAGGACATTATTGAGTGCCCAATTCTTCCCAAGGGACGATGTGCTTCAACTATCCAATTCCCTAAATTTTAATTCATTCTACTACCTACCATATATCTGAATTAATATTTCTTCCAGGCTAACAGTCCTTAATTTCTTTTAATGTATTGTGAATAATTCAGGCTACCTAGTTAGCTTCGATCCTTCTTGTTGTTGATAATAAACTATATGAAATTTTCTCCAACTGGGTGAACCACGTTTGGGTGAACTTTTTACAAAACTTTTACTTAATTAGGTCATGACTCATATAAATGTGATTTATTCTTGTAAGTGGAAACATTTTTCAACTGGATCATCAATGAACCAGGGTCCAATCTGTTTCGGTTTCAGCTGTCTGTTTAATAATAATCTGCCCTATACAAGTGATGATCGATATGGGTAACGCGACTTAATTTCTCAAAAGTATCCAGCCCCTTGAAGCTGGCCCAAGAAGACTTTCCAAGCAAATTACACTAGCACATTAGCAATATATATAGTTACAAGTAAATGATTTATTTTTTTTTGATAAGGAAAAGAAGAACCAACAAGAAAAGAAAAACTACAACTTGAAGCCCCTAGGGCAACCTAGACCAAAGAAATCATGGTTGAAAGCAGAGAGGGCACTGAGAGGGAGCCCATTATTCCAAGTTTGTGAAGAATCAAGCCGGTGACTAATCGAAGTAAATGATTTTGCTAGGGACATTTTGCTTATTTGGTGTGTTAAACGTACTTAGTGGTTTTGGTATCTTTGTTTAAAGAGATTATTCATTGATTTTGCTAGGGACATTTTGCTTATTTGGTGTGTTAAACGTACTTAGTGGCTTTGGTATCTTTGTTTAAAGAGATTATTCATTGACGTCATTTCCATTAATTTGATGTACGTTACAAAATTTTATGTACGAATCAATTTGATTTAGAATATACATTGTAGTTTAAACTTTTAAAAAATGATAAAAATAACTGTGCTTGAAAGTTATTATCCATTTTAATGTCGGAATAACAAAAATAATATGAAGTATTTCATCAAATTAAATTCCAATCCAACGGTCCAGCCTATAAGTACACAAAGACAAATCATTCTAAAAAAAAAACCTAACAATATTGGTCCAACCTTTGAATCTCAAATGGAAAGAAGTAGTACTATTAGCTAGTGTTTCTCACCAATGCACCTTATTTTTTCAATTGAGGGTTGTCGATCATTTTTCTTAATAAAAATACACGTCTCAAAATGATTCATTCCACCTAAATACCAAAAGAAATCTCTCTTTTAATTTTCTCATTTGCTTCTCAAAACAAAAAATAACAAAAGAAAGATTCAAAATGTTAAATGAAATACTCGAAAAAAAATGTTAAATGAAATAATGAATGTAGTCCTGTTTAATTACATTGCCCTGTTTTTTTTGTTGTTGTTGGAATATACAATTTGCCCTGTTTATGGATATCAATTCTGACTAATAATAGTATAATACACATGGGAATAAAATATATAGTAGAAAAAATATTTATATTCTATTATATACAGATTGCAACTAATATAAACTTTATTTTTAAGGGAAGAAGAAATTTTATTAAATCAAATACGATTACAATCGTAAATAAAGACATCAAGAATAAAGTTTTGAGCATACTCAAACCATTATAGATAAATATTTAAATCAAAACTATAGTTCGCTAGCCTACGTGCTAGATGGTTTGTAGTTCTAGAAGCATATTGCACATATATTTAAGGCGAAACTTTAGTAAGCTCTTTAAATAATGTCCTGTGCAATGTTGCCGAGAGGGGACAAATCATCACCCTATGTGTTGATTGCTTGAACAGCAAGCAAACAATCATCCTCTTGATTGCAACTAATATAATATTATGACTTTTTTACTAATATAACTAACAAAATCCAAATCTTCTTTAGAGTACTCCCACGTTCCTATAAACATCGGACACAAATAACTCAAAGCATAATTATTCATTACAAGTATGGTCTCTATTTTCTAAGAACAAAAAAAAAAAGGAAATGAAGGCATCACATTACGATAGTCTCGACATTTGGCAAGAATATTGTAACATTAATTTGTTTGGTGCATCACATTACCATCCTTTTTTTATAATTGAATTATTATAGGTCTGTTCCTTGATCCATACACCGATACACGTTTCTCAACTGTCATTTCACCATGCGAGACCTCCCCATAAACCCTAGAAAAATTTTCATTATGTTCACCATCAAGTTTGGTAACCTGTCGGTGGTCCTCGCTACGTAAAAAGCCAGCTTCCATAGTTCCATTAGCATCGAGCCCTAATGACGCTTGATTAGGTGCCCAGGTGGCAGACTCTGATTAGTCCTTCTTCCACCTTTCGCAAAGCCGCCTGGTGGGATGTCCCTTGCCAAAGCCTAAAGCTCAAGGGCCACCTTTAACCCACCCTGTTTGAAAATTACATTTCACCCGCAAACCACGGACCGTAAAATCCTCCTCGGTGCCATTATAGCTTAAGATCAAGGGTGCAAACGTAATTTCAAAAATGTAACCCAGCTACCGGCCTCGGCCTGTAGGTATATGCTCCTTGACTTCAATTTCAAGGCTACACATTTGACCCATGTAACAGTTTACCGCCTTCTTCGATGTTTATAATGCCTGTGGGCCCACACGGTTAACTTCCATCCATGATTTCCATCGACCCTTTTAACTTTGTTTGGACGGGCGCTGACGGTTTCCGTCATTATAATAATGGGAAAAAGACAAGTAAAGCAAAAACAAAGTGAAAAAAAAAATTTACCTGAACAATAAAGAGCCACGTCACAGGGGTACTCATCTCAACAGAGCGTCAACGCGGGAAGATGTCGTTGTACTATGGGTGGGTCAAATATTCAACCATAAATGAAGTGACAGGGGATTGGAAATTTCAAACAACATCTGAACAGGAATTTTTTTTTGGTCAACATCTGAACGGGTCTTTCAAGGAAAGGAATATATACTAAATTTGAGTACAACATATTACATATTTTTGTCTAGGCCTTGTGCCTTCATTGTACAAAAAAAAAGAGGAACTCAATTAGGTAGTAACTTAATAAAAAAGAAAAGAATTCATTGTTTTGTTTTTTTTGATTTTCTTTTCTTGTCATAATTCATTGTACTAGTAACAATTATAATTATATAGAGAAAAAGTCTTAATTATCTATTATTTTTTAATAAAAAAACAAAAATGGTTGAAGGGGAGCATAGACTTGACTTGAAAAGGATGAAATCAACATGAGCACCAAAACTGATTCTTTATGGTTTCCCACCGTTAACGCGGAGGCTCAAAGGTTCAAAACAACAGCGATCGACCACTGCTACTCTCTCAGTTTCCGGCATTCTTGCGACGGAGGGGAGCTGCCTCACCAGTAACTTTAAATTCAACTAAGAGACAAGGTAACTCTTCCATGAGCGATTCAACCTGTCCTTTTTAGTCTTTTAATTTCCTTGCTCGACATTTTACTGGCTTGCTTGCCCCCGCCCCTTCGGATCTATCTAGTTACTTCCGGCTCTGAAGCACTCTTTGCTCGCTCAGAAAGTTGAACAAGATATCACAATTGAGCTTTACCATCTCTCTGCTGGTTTCACTGACAAAACGATAAGAGGTACTAGTTTTCTCAATTTCCTTTCGTGTTTTCTGCTTATTTCTTTTGATTTTATTTCTTAGTTTTTGCTCTCTTTTTTTCAGCGTCAATGGTGGTCTAGAACAGTTACATAAATAATTTGAAATCTAATTCACTGTTCTTTCCGTAATTTGGTTGAATTTAGAGTTTGTGAGTGTCTACATTGATGTTAGAGGTCAGGATGGTCCTAAATTTTAGGTTCGGCAATCTAATTAGTCTAACCTTAATATATGGTTAATTGTAGTAGTATCCTACCAGTCTCGTACTCCTCTACGCCATCATTGATCTAGTCTTGAGGGAATACAATAAATCCGTTGAAAGAACAAGAGTAGAATAATCAATGAAGCTAATCGTATGCATTTGACCAGTTGGGTAAGGAGCTTTGGAAGCCTGGAAAGTCCAGGCCAGGCAATTTAGTGTTTTCGGTGGTATTTTGTTGAAAAGTCTAAACTAATAATGCCGTGCTTCATGAAAATGTCCTCCATGTATTTTAGGTCAATTCTTTGATGCCGTATCCGAGAACAGTTGCGGAAGCAAAAGGTCAATATAGGATTGATGCCACAGAGTGCTTTCAGAACTGTATAGGCTGAATTGCTTTGTTGCTAAATTTTAGTAGTTGGGCTTCATGACGATCAATAAATTGGAAATTCCGGCTCAGAGTTATTCTTGTAATTTTGTGAGCACCAGAATGAAGAAATTCTACGGTGGAATTGTGGCTGCCTCTTTATTCATGCTGTTAGTCCTGAGATATGGCATCACAAAGTTTCCCATTGGCGATAGTTACTTGACCAATGCATTGTACTCCAATTCTACTAATCCTCTCGGTACAAATCCTCTTGAATGGTTGAATACTGCTCCACCTGCAGTTCAGAATCCAGAGAATGTTTCTCAAGTTATTTCTGCTGAAAAAATAGTCTTTAGTCTCTTTGCTCAGAGGAATGTATCCAATGAAGAGCAGCAAACTTTGAACACATGGAAACTTTTGAAGAACCTTATTAACCGAGGGCAGGGTTTACCTAATGCTGTCGATGCTATAAAGGAAGCTGGAGGTGCATGGAATAGCCTTATGGATGCGGTTGAAGAGCAAAGACTTGGTTATACTAATGAAAGTTCACCTGGGAGAGCAAAAGAGAAGCAGTGTCCTCATTTTCTTAGTAAAATGAATGGGACAGAAATTGATAATAGTGGTTACAAGTTGCGGGTTCCTTGTGGCCTCACTCAAGGTTCTTCAATTACAGTTATTGGCATCCCAAATGGATTTCTTGGAAATTTCCGGATTGATTTGACAGGGGAGCCCCTTCCAGGGGAACCTGATCCACCCATTATATTGCATTACAATGTTAGGCTAAACGGTGATAAGCTAACTGAGGACCCTGTAATTGTCCAAAACAGCTGGACTATTGCTCATGATTGGGGTGATGAGGAGCGTTGCCCGTCTCCCACTCCTGAAAAGAACAAGAAAGGTACTTTAGATGCCTATTGCCTCATTTTCTATTGGTCAAGTAACACAAAGTTTTAGTATATAGCCTTTTATTTTGACATGGAGTTTGTTAAGTTGCTGTTATCAGTGGAAAATATTTGAATTGCAACTACAGTGTTTTTAAAAAATCATATGCAGACTTCCATCAGTATTTGAATTGTCAAGTTTGGATTTTCCTTTAAGTCATTATTTTCTTTCTCATCTTGGTGTACATCCATCAGAGAAAAACATTGTCTTCATAAGTGGAACATATGAGGTTCAACCATATTAAATAGAAGTTAAGATGTAGTGTGCGAAGACAGTTGAGAGAAAGCATGTTGATAGTTGCATAACCCTGTTCAGACACTTTGATGTTTCTGCAATAATTTGAGAAACACGGTGAACTTATATCAGTTACATTATGAATGTATCTATAAGGAATGCTCAGTCTGCACTACATTATGTGGCGTACTTGCTGGTGACAGCTGTATATGTGTTTAATTCAATTTAGGCCATAGCATGGTACATTATCTTTGTAATGTTTACTATAGGGTCAAGACTCGACGAATTTCCCCGTGAAAGTCGTGTCCATGTACTTGTTTACAAGGCTTCATTGATATTTACTGTATTCCTCTGTTTTAAAAAATGTTGCTAGTTGATGAGTTGGACAACTGCAACAAGATAGTTGGAAAAATTGGAGAGCAGAGAATACGTTCCAATGTCTCAAGGCAGTCTTCAGTACAAGATGGATCGAAGTCCAGAAAATACTTCCCTTTTAAGCAAGGCTATCCATTTGTTGCTACACTTAGAGTGGGCTCAGAAGGAATCCAAATGACAGTTGATGGGAAGCATATAACATCCTTTGCGTTCCGTGAAGTAATTTCTTTCATTTTAATTCTTTTTGTTGCTCTTGGAATTTCAAGGATAACCTCTTGTAGCTTTGAGTTCATTTTCTACCTTCCTGGTTTTTTGTTCAGACTTTGGAGCCATGGCTTGTTAGCGAAGTAAGGATATCTGGGGACTTGCAATTAATTTCTGTCCTGGCCAGTGGTTTACCCACATCAGAGGATTCGGAGCACATTATCAATCTTGAAGAACTCAAATCTGCTCCACTCTCTCCTCACAAACAAATTGATCTCTTTATTGGCGTTTTCTCTACCGCAAACAATTTTAAACGAAGGATGGCGGTCCGAAGAACATGGATGCAGTACGCTCCAGTGCGATCAGGGGAAGCTTCCGTGCGCTTTTTTGTTGGTCTGGTGAGCTCACGTGTGATATTCTGTTTTTTGTTATTACAACATTTGCTGAGGTAGTGAAAAAATCCAGAAGCTAGATATCATGCCAGTTTTCATAGATTACTAACTTATCTGCTCTTGCTCTTCTAATGGAAGATCCTTCTATGGACGGGTTCTGATGTTAGGTTGTCATGCCAAGCCATATCTCTGGCCACAATTTACTTTTCTTTTAAGCCTGTTGAAAAGTTATTCATTGAGTTTCAAACATGTTGCAGCATAAAAACCAAATAGTGAATGAGGAACTCTGGAATGAGGCACAGACCTATGGAGACATACAATTGATGCCTTTCGTTGATTATTATGGCCTCATCACGTGGAAAACTTTGGCCATCTGCATCTTTGGGGTAAGATTTCTAACTTTTCCTTAAACAGGGGCATATCCGTCCTTTGTCTCATTGATTTCATCTCTTCAACAGACAGAGGTTGTTTCAGCAAAGTTTGTCATGAAGACTGATGACGATGCATTTGTCCGTGTGGATGAAGTGCTAGCTTCCTTAAACAGGATCAAAGTGACTAATGGCTTGCTTTATGGACTCATTAACTCTGATTCCCAACCTCATCGAAATCCAGATAGCAAGTGGTATATCAGCCCTGAGGTAAATTTCTATGCTTGATCCTATTTCAATCAGAATTGCTACCTATAATTTCAAAAATTCTACACTTTTCCAACTTGGTTAAATCTTTCTGAATGTTAGTGTTATTCCTTCTGCATATCTGATCAATGTACAATATCTAGAGCGGATTAGTGACTTTTCATTGTCTTCTGTAATGAAGGAATGGCGTGAAGAAAAGTACCCACCTTGGGCACATGGTCCTGGCTATGTGGTATCAAGTGACATAGCAAAGTCAGTTTCCCAGCGGTACAAAAAGGGCAGTTTAAAGGTAAGAAACAATCCACAGCTACTAGAATGCACTATGTAGCCTACCGCTAATGGTTTCCATATCTGAAATATTACAATGCTTGCTGTATTAGATGTTTAAGCTAGAAGATGTGGCAATGGGCATCTGGGTCGCAGCTATGAAAAAGGAGGGCCTCAACGTACGGTATGAAAAGGAAGAGAGAGTGTACAATGAGGGTTGCAAAGATGGCTATATTGTTGCACATTACCAAGGTCCAAGGGAGATGCTTTGTCTCTGGCAAAAAATTCAAGAAGGACAAGTTGCGAAATGCTGTGGCGGTGAGAGATAGACAACGTTATCAGATCATTCAATTGGTAACTTTTCTAAAGCTTCATCCGAGTTGAAGAGAAAAATCTTGGTAACCCCTTTTTGTAGTGAGTAGTTGACCAAGATTGAGGAAAGACGAGAAGATTACACTAACCAAAGAGGAGCTATATGTTAGTAACTGGCCGACAGATTTTTGTATAGTAATGCTACATAGTGATGCATAGGGTAAGCATTCCGCTTAGTATGAGAGGGAGAGTTCTGAATGTATAGAATCCGCTAGCATGATACGCACAACAGTGACATGGTTAGATGACTTTTACTTCTTATTCTCAATTCACATTCTTCGCTCATCATATATACAAATGGACGACATTTCACATGTACAAGTTAATAAGGAATGGTCTGAACACCAAGAAATCTAGAACGATTTACCCAGATTTATACTGCAAAAGAACTACTCAATCCAGGTAGTATCAACAAGAGTTTACATAGAAGCACATGCCGATCTATCTCGACAAGAACCCATATTCTGAAATTGCAATCTCAAATGCTTGAATCCTTTCCCCGGAAGCAAAGCCATTGCGATCATAAGACGATATTTCACTAATGTTGAGATCACTGCAGGCCTTGATAAGCTCCTCGCCAACTCGGGTAGCAGCTTCCTATCCAAAGGCAAAACCGAGTTAATGCAGCATGCTCAAGTTGCAATAGAATAGAGAACCATTCCGCAGCCAAACAAAGCAGAAGGGTTAAAGAAGTTGCACAAGCACGGAGAACTTACAGCGGTACTACAATGGGGATCCTGACGAATAGATTTCTGCAGAGTGCTTCCATAAAACAAGCACTTCTTGTTTTGGTCATCTACCAGCATAGCATACAACTGTTTATCTGAACAGAATACTGAGAGCCTCGGTTTCTTAGGCGTGCCATTATACTGATCAACAAGTAGAAACCCATGACTCCAGAGGATTAGAAAACCCACCAATGGATTATTACAAATCCCCCAAGAAATGAATTTGCAGGGTGAAACTACCTTCTTTTGCATTCTTCTGTTTCGAATTTTCGCACTTTCCGTTCTGGCATTCTGCCTCGCTCTCATTACTAGCGGCTTTGAAGAGAAATCTACAGGAAACCCAGAGACCGACACTAAAATCCAAAATGCAGAGTTGCAAGGACTACTAGTCTTACTAGAATGACAGTTTTTTCATCATTTTTTTTAGGCAAAACACATAACCAGTGAGACAGATTTACATTTTTTCGGGCAAATTCGGGTTTCACTTACTTGTTCTAGCCTGCAAGACTTGAAAGTTGGAAGTTACTGAACGACTCCCAAAAAGCGCAGAAGTTGTAAATTGCAGAGCAGCAACATTCACTAGAGCCATACTATGGAAATGACTTACAGTAGCACCTCTGGAAATCTGCCAAAACGCAAAGCAAGGTCATTCAGGACTTTCGTCAAACACCTTATGGGCAGTCTTGTCGGTAAACTTGTACCAGTCTGATCATTCTCCAGTCTCGTATTGGCGTGTGGCTTGAGTGATGACCCATTAAAATTTTCTTGTGACTTTTAAATGCATAATCCGACGTGTCTGTTGATGTTGTCGTTATGCCACGTCATTATCCTGGTTTTAGCTGTTCTCGTTTTCCAATCACCAGGCACCAGCAGCACACATTAAAATCCAGATTTTTCTTAGTTCTTCTTACCCGAAAATAATTGGATTCCAGATCCTTCTACAGCCTTCTTTCTAATTTTGTGGGCGCACTTATAACCAACCCCAAAATCCAAATCCCCTCCTCCATTATTCTAATTCCCCACTACCCTAATCTCTCTCCAGACTCGATCCTCAATCGAAATTAGGGTTTCATGGCTTCCGAAGCTGCGGTGTCCGAATTTGCTTCGTTCTTCGAGAGGGTCCGACGGGACCGAGATCTGCCTCCGATCATCCCCTTCATCATGGGCTTGGCCGTCGGTAGATCAACATCAGACCCACAAAACCCCGATGAAGAAGAAAACGCCGATCAAAGACTAGCCCGAGCTGACCGACTCGTCGTCATCAACCCCGTGAACCAAAGCGTAGTGGTTATTGAAAGCGGCACAGGCGGAATTGATTCTCTGATTCGCGAATTGGGCAAGGACGGTCAGCCACCGGCCTCCAAGGCCTCCATAGACGCCATGCCGAGCGTGAAGATTGGGGAAAGTGGCCGCGAGTGTCCGATTTGCTTGGAGCAATTTGAGGTCGACGGAGACGCCAAAGAGATGCCTTGCAAGCATTTGTTTCACGGGGATTGTGTGGACAAGTGGTTGAAGATTCATGGGTCTTGCCCGGTTTGCAGGTTTACGATGCCGGCTGAGGAGGAAGAAGAGTCGGCCAAAAAGAATGAGAATGAGATTTCTGTCAGTATCTTTCTCAGGGCCAGTGACGATTCAGATGAAACTCCGGCAGATGATTCAGATGCTTCTTCTCCAACCCAAACAGCACCCGATGATGGTGATCATATGCAGAGTTAAGAGCTGAAATTCAAAGATTTTTTTATTTGATTTTTGGGAATTTTATGAAATTGGTAGCAAGTTTTGTACAGTGTCGAACTTTTAAGTTCTCTTTGGAGTAATAGAACAATATTATTTTTCATCTTCTTTGTGCCTTGTTTTTCAATTTTTATTATTTTGAACTTGGATTTTGGGATTGACCTGAATAGTGATCAAAGAAGAGTATGCATATGCTGCTGTTTGAGTTAAATTGAATTCAAAAACTGAAACTGAAAATAAATTTATTGACATAGGAATTGGCTGATACAAGGTGATCAAGTTTTGGGATCACTATTCAGGTCAATCAAAGACAGAAGCATCTTTTCTCTCTTGAAGAATCTTAATCCCTTGGTACCTTCCAAGCATTAGCAGAGTGGCCATTGGGTTTGTGCCTGGTGATTCCAGGAAGGTTGACCCATCAACCACTCTCAATCCCGCAACACCATAAACCCTATAATTCTCGTCCACCACTGATCCCATAGTGCAACCACCATGGTAGTGATAGAAGGTTCTGACATTCTTCTTGCAGAGTTCTCTGAGCTCATTTTCAGTAGACATCAGCTTGTTTTGGTGTTCCTTCGATCCCAGGAAGAAAGCAATTGAGTTGGACCTTACAACTCGCTCAAGCAGCTGACCCAGCTTTACACATTGTGCCCTGTCTTTCTCTTTTGCTAGGTAGTTGAATGTCACTGATGGGTTTGCTCTGGGGTCAGTGCTGTTCAATCGAAGCTTTCCTATTGATTCTGGGAAGGCAATTTTGGCAGCAATCGGAATTACTGTTGCGTTGAAGCTAATCGGTAGAATTCCTGCCTCGATTATGATTCTGAAGTCATCCGCTATACCAGCAACTTTGGGAGGTTCTGGTGGTCGATTTTTGGGCTTGGAGTCGGCCAAGATTCCAATACCAGGATTGTCTTGCATTCCTTCTCCAACTCCCTTTGAGTCCAGTACTAGTGGGATTTTGAACTTGTTTAGGTGTTCTTGAGGGCCAATGCCACTTAACAACAAAATTTGAGGGCTGCCTAAAGCTCCTGCTGCTAGTATCACATCACCCCATGAACTCGAGTTGTCTGGCTGATTGAGGTAAGCTTCATAAGTCTGGTTTGAACTGCCATTGCTCTTGATGAATCTTATACCTTGAGCTGCCTTCTCATCTCTGTTACCTGCAAAACCATGTACATTATCAACAGAGGGTTTATCTTGCACATTGTTCTTTAGATGCTATTTTAAAGAACTACCATGCTTACAATTTTTATGAAAGATCACATTCTTTACAGTTGCATTCAAAAGAACAGTGATATTGCTTGGATTTCCTGCCTCTAGAAGATCAGCTGACAAATGTCTTCTTCCCTGTGCATCGAACAAACTACCACCAATCTTTGTTCCCTCAATATGCTCCAAACTAAAACCATTATAAGGCAAAATTCCAGCTTCAAGAAAGCTAAACGCAGCAACATATGACCATGGAGTCAAATCAGGTTTAGAGATGATTCTTGATTCCACCCATTCATAAGCATTCCTTACTCCCTCATTATCCCACCCAACCTTTTTGACAAAATCCTCACTTGCTCTACTGTAAAACCCACCATTGATAGCAGATGATCCTCCTAGCACTCTTCCTCTGAGATTTCTTACACCGTCTTTCGAGACAAAGCTTTGTGCAACTGATGCATATTCATCGGTTTGGAGCAATGAGAAACCATAGTACTTTGACTCCAAGATGAAGGGGTTTCCATAGGGCGAGCCACCTCTTTCCACCAAGAGCACTGAGAAGTTCTCAGACAAGGTTGCAGCTATGGGGCAGCCGGCGGTGCCTCCTCCAACCACAATGTAGTCGAATGACTTGCCAGAGACTTCTGTGACATCTGAAGTCATATAGGGGAATGTTTGCCCCGAAGAACATATAGCCAAGTGAACAAATAGGAGGAACTGATGCAATGAAAACTCCATCACCGTGAGTGTGGTTAGCAACAGTGGAACTGTAGAAGCTTCACGGCTGGTGCTTTCATATAACCAGATTAAGGCGAGTAGACATGTAGGGGAGACATAGTTATCAAGTTAGTGGCATGTAATCCATTGAATTCCTAGGCATTCATTAGCTAACATGCGCATGGCTTAGCTAATGATCCATACTTTGGACCCCTAATGATTTTGTTGCTAAACTAGCTATGATTAGAATGATTAGTGGTATTAAGGTGACACCGTGACACATTCAGTGACTATCATTGTATCAAGTCATGCGACATGTAAAACTATACAGTTAAGGTATACAAAATATACAAGAATTTGTGTCCCAAAACCGAGATTTTTAAGCTTAATTGTAAGACAAGCATTAAGCAGATTCGAGGTTGGCATTCATGTACATACCAGAGAGAGATGTATCCGCACAATATACATATATATATAATACCTTCTTTTGATATGAATATACTTTCAAAAGGGTCCATACATATAACAATGTACATAGTATATAATACAAGATTAGCTCTAAATCCAGATGGTTTCCATTTCAAGGTACTAAATTCCCTTGCAGTTCAAGTCTAGTGCTTTTGGACCAGAATCAATGTCATTCTGATAGTTGCAATTCAAATCAATTGTGACCAATCTCAGATGGTTACCACTTTTGTCTCTTTGTGTTGCTGATGATCTCTTAGAAATTGGTTGCTCAACGCAGATTCCATCAGAAATGGAACTGCTAATACTTCTCTTCCTCCCAATACCATGATTTTGATTGCCTGTAACATTATTTAATGGCTTCACTTCTGGGTGAATTTCCATTAATGGTAGTTCTACACAGGTTGGATGAGACTTTTCTTCCTTCCTCCCTGAGCTTTCAGAAGATGTAAGGGAACTCTCCATGGAACAAATTGTGCCTCTAATTTGTTTCCTTTCAATGTCTTTTAGGGTTGGAGTTCCTGTTTCTGTTAACTCTGAAAATGAAGAACTGGGGCAGCCATTGTTAACCATTGAGACTAATTGAGAGATTTCAGCCTTTGCAAGTTCCACTCCTACAGAAGAAGAATTATACCCAGAAAGTGTTTCCTGTGCTTTCTTTAACACTGACTGTAAATACTTCCCTTGAGCTTCGATTCGTAGCTGAAGATGTCTCTGCACCTGAAATTAGAACTCTTGGTAAATTTTTTGGTTTATGTATTGCGACATAGTAGTTTGTTAATGGATTGGAGATGGTTTTACCTCTATTTGTTGATGCAGTTTCCTCTGCACTTCCATTTGCATTTGGAGAGACCGAGCTATCTGCGCGCTTCTGGAAACATAACACATTAACACTTGGTCAATAGGAGCTTATTGTGAAGATATATCAATCTAATTTCATTAAAAAGATGGGAATCATTTCTAACTATATATATTACTCATTAATCTGACTGCCATTTTCATCGTTGATATCTGTGCAGAAATGCCCATCACTGCTCTGAATCTCTTTGTGATCTGCATCAAGGAGGACAATATTAAGAATTTCATAAAGATACAAATGAGTACAGAAGATGATGATAATTTTTAGTTTTTGATGATCAAATGCATTGGAGTCACCTTCTTGCAAACTGTCACTGCAGTTTTCTGACTGTTGGCTTTTCCCTAGCCTATATTTCTGCCCAAGAGAACAAAATAGAATTAGAATCATTCTTTTCCATTATGGTATGGAAAATTTTAGATAGGATCAAACTCAAAGAGGAAATGCCTGTAAATGGCTCTTTAGGTGGTACAGAGTGAGTCCATGAATTCCCATCACCCTCATCAGACTCTTTGGTGTGGCCTCTGCCCATATATGAAACATAAACATGAGTACTTTCTATATTTGATACTAAAAGGATTTGAAGGAGAATATAATCATTAAGCTTATATACTCAACTGTCTGCACCTCCAAGCTGATTGACTGCTTCAACAAATCTTTGATGAAGTTCTGGAGTCCATTTTAGCCTAGGCTTTGCATCAGTGGACAAAACCAAATTCATATTCTGATTTTGCATATTCTGCAGACCCATTTTTGTGTTGTGGAGGAGAAAGAGATAGCAGAGGCAAACATAAATATTGGTTTTGATCCCAATTTGTGGCAGCTATTATAGCTCTTTATAATTTGGACTAGTTGCCTTGTACTGTGTTCTCACTCCATATCTGGAAACATAAGTGGGGTTATGTTGGGGGAATATATGCCATGAGCTGTAGTACCTCCTTTCCTCCATCTCTCATTTCATACCAACTTTTTTTTTTCCTTTTTTTTTTTTTTTCATTTTCATTTTCATTTTCTTTCTTCTTTGACTTGAAAGAGGTGGAGAGAATCTGTGATGTAGCAAAAAACACAGAAAGCAACATAGAGTTCAATTTGAGTCTTAAAAGGAGAGAAAAGAGGAAAAGTGTATGGTTTGTTTTATCTTGCTGTTTTCCCACCTCTCTCCCTCTTGATTCCCCTTGTGAATAAAAAGCCCCACCATGATGAATAATGCTTGTGCAACTTTCCTAATAGTGTGAGAACCAAAATGTACAGTATGAATTAACTAATTGCTTAATGGATATTTCTTTTGGTGATTGAAAGGGAGATGGGTCTTTCTTTCTTCTTCTTTTTTTTAAATTTTCTTTCCCTTTCTTTTTTATTTCTTTTCTGAGGAGGATGTAGTGTGATTGGCAGATTCCTTTTGTTCTTTCTATGGATGGAGGAATCAAAGAATCTAACCTTAGATTTTAGGACCCCAACCCTATATTTTCTTCTAAAGAAGTATTCCACAAAAGTGAATCAAATCAACGCTTGAATTAAGTTTCTTCGATCTGGAAACTAATTAAATTAAGTTTCTTCGATCTGGAAACTAATTAACTAATTTGAAAGCAATGTATTTCACATTGTAAGACAATCCAAATACAGGAGGGAATCTATTACTGAGTTTCATTTCCTCTCAAAAAAAAAAAGGTACCCAGTTTTATTTTACCTGGCTTGATATTGTGAAAAAAGCACTAAAAGCCAGAAGATCGAGGGTAACATCTATCAATCAATCAATGGTACGTTCCTTCCCTGGATGTATCACACACAGCCAACCAACTATAATTGTTTCATAGACTTGAACTCGAACATTATCCTTTTTCCTGTTTTCTTTTTCTAAATTGATAAATAATTCTGTCTATTAATTAGTTGATCATGCTCAACCAAAAACTGGGCCGGAGTACTGAAGCTAGGACTTTACTTTGAGTGAATATTAATCTCTCTCTTACTATGTAGGTAGGTGATAAATGCCAACACAAAATGAAATGACATAAAGGCCCATCAAGAGGGCTCACTCTGCATAAAAGTCATATAAAGAAAGATATATATTCCAAAGGGAATTGTTAGCTTTAATACTGTAATCCATATCCGAACCTCAACTGAAGAAAAGAAATTTTCTCACTCAAGAAAAAGAAAAGATGAAAATTAAAGGAAAGGAGAGGAGGCCGGCCACAATGGCCAACAACAAATCGTAAAAGTCAATCATATGAGATTGATCTTCGGATTTCTCGGGTTGCGGTCAAGAGTTTGATCACTTGGAATCAAAATCCAATCATTAATTAATTGATCTTCAAATTGCTTGCCATCCCAGTGCTGCACATTAGATACTTGATCTGCTGCAATATTTGTAGAACAATTAATGTACGTGATTCAAAGGCGCGCATCAAGCAGCTCATATATATTATATATATATACCCCTAGCTAGGTATATATGCATGGTACTAATTAGTATATATGGGAGTTCTTGTCGAGTAAGCGATTGTCGAGTAGGCAATTAATATATACGTAGTTGTTCACATTGAAAGAAAGGAATATTATTATTGACAAGTACGTACGTTCTTATGTTAACTAAGGTGGCCCGAATGTTTGAAATATAAGAAAAGAGGGAGAGAGTGTTATTGAAGTAGTAGCTTTAATTTATCTTTAAGCAGCTAGCTGCTGTACTTGAAGCTCCTTTTTTTTCTTGCTTTAATATATTCCATAGCAGGTAAAGGAGATTCTAGGATGATGCCAAATGGCCCCTGGTATTCTTAGGTCTCTCGATCAGTAGGAGAAGAGAAGGTCCAGTGAATCAAAAAGTCATCATAAACAAAGGTGCTCTCCTCCTCCTCCTCCTCATCAATTATTATTCTTCAAGGGACCCAATAGTGGAGATCTCGCAATATAAAAAAGCATGGGATAGGAGATGATCGAGAAGAATATATACATATATATATATATATATTGATGGCCTCAGGAATCAAGAAAAAAGAGATTAACAAAAGGAACCTGTCAAAATCCCACCAAAGAATATCAAAGCTAATTGTTGCATTAGTATTATGTCCATCATAGTCACCTACAACTGAAAATGACGTGAGCAATATGTCACTAACCAATCAGAAAGTAAACAATAATAAGAAGGGAAGAAGTATACAGAAATTAATAGATGTGAAAAGCAGAAGGAACACTGGCATATATATATACATGAACCATTTTTCTACGCGTATGTTCTCGAATATATATGAATTTACTGCAATAATTGAGCCGCTACGTGCAGGACTGTCAACTTCAGTAAAATTTTGCCATTTCAAATGCAATGGTGAAGTCGAATTATTAACTTGCTGTTGAACTATTTGTCAATATTACTTTTCATTATCATCTACATGGGATGCTTAACACCGGATGCTTCATGTTTATCTCACATCGATATACAAGAGTCTGCAATGAGGTAGATGTATCAAGACAGTACGTACGTGCATATCTCACACTCCAGTACGTTGCTGAAGTGAGTGATGTCCATTTCTGGAATCTGTACGAGGCATGCAAAACATCTTTTTCGAGACCCCACAATTAAACTGAGACAAAACACAATCATTAAGAATATTCCCTCAAATAATTCAGGCAAGCTAGCTAGGCTGAGTTAATTAATTAACTTCTCCAACAAAATGATACAGCTGATGCAATGTACTACCTATTGATTGGCATGAACGAATCCAAGACATGGCATCAGATCGAGCCATCTACATGGAGATTGGGAAGAGAAGGCCCTAAGTAATTGGATACTAATTGTCAACAAAACAAGTAGGGTAACACTAATTCAAATCATAGCTTTTTTTTTGGCAAATAGCTTGATTCATTGAGTGGTGGATTTTTTTTTTCCCGTTTTGGTAATTAATAATTTAATAATAATAAAGGACAAACTGTTTTCCTTAATTAAGCATTCCAAGACAATTTGGAAGCAGATTCTGGAGTGCAGCTGCCTCATCAATATACAGAAATATATACAAGTCGATCAGTAGAACTAAACTACTAACTAGGCTGCCCTAGTCTTCTAGATGATTTATATATGATGGTTTATCACTTTATCTACAGCCTGAAAATCACTATATATGGCTCAAACTTCAAATTAACGAAGGAATAAATCTTTCATCGTTGGAGTTACAACTGTTTTCATTTCATTTACCTCTGTTTGCAAATGCGAGCAAAACATGCATTTATATTGTTCCTTGCATAAAGGAAGGAATGACTAAAATGTTAGATTATATTTCTAAACGATCCAGTGAAAATAATCAAAATATACTTCCTGAGATAAAATTTTAACAAAAGTAATGTTAGCTTTTAGTTTTTTGAGATGGAAGGCTAGCAGGGATCCTTTAGGAAGCTTTGGTTTGCAGCTTAGTTTAGTAAATTAGCTGCATGCTTGCTTGTTAACATTTAGAACCTCGATCGATCTCTTATATCAACCTGCAAAATTGATCTGAAAGTCTGTCAAGCTATAGCCTACCTGACTTTGAGCAATTGTCTAGTCTAAATATATATATATATATATATATATTTGATATATGTATATGTATGTATATTCATTTCTACTCGATCGATCGAGGGAAGTCAAATTTGTCTGCTCTTTGGAGTTTGGACCTAAAAAAAATTAATTGATCGCTCTTGTTGATCGATCAGTATGCTATGCATGGTCGGCCAACATGACAAGTTACAGCATTTATATGGCCATAAATATGAAGTATGTCTTGTAACCAAAAATATGAAGTATGTCTTTCTTACCAAAAAAAAGAAGAAGAAGGAAAATTAAGAAAAATGTTGTGCTTTATAGCATCATGATGCTATAAAGCACAACATTTTTCTTAATTTTAGTTCAACTTGTTAGCCTCTCTAGCTCATTCATAATCATTGTAGTTCAACTTGAATATCTTCTTCCACTTGTACTTATAATCGAGTTCTTTTAATTAATCATTAATTATTTGGCATATGTTATGTGATTTCTGCATCTTTGTGAGAATGGTGACAACAGATTGTAATGCATATTTTTGAACTAGGTAAATTAGTCTGATTTGACTCCCCAATATGTATTACAGCTATCTCAAAATTGAAAATTCACTCGGATAACTCAAAAGTAGATTCGGATATTGGAAACAAAAAATACTTAATTAAGACAGTAATCATCTACTTAATTGTTCTGGTATTGTTGACTGAAGTCGAGTCATATGTAGAAATTCAATGAACAAGGTACTTATTTCATTTCCTCAATCAATTTGTGATCTAACGTGTAAATCTTTTTTTTTTTTACATTCATATATATTGTGTGATTTTACATTTCATATATAGATTCATAAATTAATATTTGTAACTCCTAATGTTGTCTTCTTCATTTTTTTTTTCAAATGTCGGATAGACATGAATTCAATTAACATATATACACAGAAAGAAGCAATAACTAATTTACTTTGTGAATTTTGTGAGATATTGAAGGAAACTAAAATGTTTGCAGAAAATGTGTTAATTATAAAGAACAGAGAGAAACTATTAATGCTTAATTTGGAGAGAAGAGAGTATTTTACCTCAATGCCTGTGCTGTGTTATAACTTATAACCCATGAAAGAATTAGATTTACCTATATAACCAAAGCTAAGATAACTTCAGAAATTTGGTTCACTAAATATTGGGTTAATATTTTCCTAAAGCACCAATTTCTTTATCTGAATCTACAATTATTTTTTCTTTAATCCTGTGTTGGAAGATGAATTTGGAATTGTAATCAGTTTCTTTTTTATGGGTCCAAATTAAACAAGCTAAAATTTATATCGGATTTTGGAAAACAAGTCAAGATATGGATCATTTACATGTGTTGATATTTGGTGTTGTTGACTAACCTCAATATTTTCTATAAAAAAAAATAACCATGGTTTTTCACCCAAAACTGTGACTATAGCGCACGATTTTTTTGGCCCAAGTCGCATGTTCTTAATTTTTCACCAAAATTTTTCTACCCTTAAAGGCTTAAATCATGACTTGTAAGGACTTCTCCAATTGACGAAAGTCAAAAATCTCAACTCGTTTATTTTTACCATTTTTCAAAATCAGAAAACTAGAAAATAATAAAAATAAAAAAAACGAGTCAAGATTTTGGATTTACGCCAATTAGAACACCTTTTTAAAATTGTATTTTACTAATAGTGAATTTAGGCATAGACAACGTTGAAGAAAAAAGAGGGTTAAAGAGGTTTGACACATTTTGACATGCCATGACACCTCCAAACGTGTCAAATCATGCCAACCTTTAAAAAAAAATTAAAAATTAAAAATTTCCATACAAAAATTTCAACGATGGTAAAACATAATTTTTAAAAGGTGTTCCAATTGACAGAAGTCGAAAACCTCGAGTCGTTTATGAGTTATGATTTTCAACGTTTGAAAACTAGAAAAATCATAAATGAATTGAGATTTTTGAGTTTTGTAAATTGAAACACCTTTTAAAAATTATGTTTTACCAATGGTGAAGTTTTGACAAAATAAAGTTGAAGAAAAATGGGAATTGACATGATTTGGCACGTTTTGGCATGTCATGACACCTCCAATCATGTTTTGGCGTGTGTGGACGTTCAAGCTCTCGATCACAAATTGGTACTTTCATTGATCCAAACTCAAGAACAGTTTCTCATCTATGATTAGTAAAGACAATCTGATAGGAGCAATATTTGCGACGTTTCTTATTATTATTTTCTATGTTTTTGTGTTTGATTTATTATTGTTTTGAGCTTTTTAATGTGTTTGTGAGTTTTGTAGTGTGTCCAATGCAAAGAGGAGAAAAAGGAGATAAAGAGGGAGTTTTTAGTCAAGATGGTGATTTTCCGATAAGGATAGGAAGTCTAGTCCAATGAGGATTGGTGGAGATTATTTTCTAAAGAGTTTCCTAGCTTGTTGGATTAGAAGTGGCAAAAGGAAAGTTGATTGAGGCATCGCTGAAGCGTATATAAGGACCTCGTTAACTTCATAAAACCCTATTCGCGCGTGAGAGAAGAAAGAAGAAAAAGAAGAAGCAAAAATCGGAATTGTCGTCGACCGGTCGAGCCATCCTGTCGACCGGTCGCCTGTTCGGGAATTTGTTCTTTGATTCCTCCTCTCTTTTATGTATTTATCTATGCTTGGTTTTACTATGACTAAGTCCGGCTAAATCCTTAGTTAAGGGGCTGCTTGCTTGAAGCCCTAGACATGATTACAATTTTGTTATAATTTCTCTTTGGATTTCTTTATGATATGAATGAAAGTTATTTTGCCGGAATATCATTGATGGTCCTTTGTATGTTTTCTATGATTGCAAACGTAGAGAGCATGTCTTAGAATCTATTGTTCTAGGGTATATGTATGACCGGTTGTCCCATCATATATGCTTACAAGGAACGATTATTAATTGCGGTTAATAAGTGAAATAACTTCTAGGTAACATGGATCATGCATCATAGTTCTGTGAACCTTGTGATATTCAAACTTTCTTCATGCTTAATGACTACTATATGTTAAATCTAGGAGTGCATCACCCTAGGTTGCATGTTAAGGCTAAGTTGTGTTTCGTGCATCACATTCACGACATACCAAGTAAGAGAAAGTAATACAATTGGATTCACTGCATCGGGGCCAATTGTGGATATCTTCATTCATGAGTAAGGATTAAGAAAGGGGATATAACATGGTTGTAGGATTGTCTAGTGGTGGATAGTTGTCCTTTGACTTGTTCTTATTATTGTTTACAATCCTCAAATCACAATCTCTTTGATTTTCGTCAATCACAATCTGTCCAGATTTGTTATTTATTTTCGTAACTCAAACCATATCCAAATCTCCTGAAATTTTCTGTGCGTCATCATCAGTGTGTCTAGAGTCTAAGTATTTAATTTCGTAATTTTCTGGGTTGTTTTAGGTCGTCTGACGTTAGTGTCTTTCTGTTTAGGTCAGTTAGAGTCGTTATAATTTAGTGTCGTGACATTGTCTGCAGTTGAGTCTCATTCTCTTGCGGGAACGATCCCTACTTTCCATACTACATTCGATATACATTATCCTCAGTAGGGTTTATTGTGGGTTGCTTTGTGCATCTTTTGGGTGTGTGAAAAGACCTGTATCACAATCAAAGGGAAATATTGGTGCTGTTAACTGGTATAATAAGATGGTTCCAAATACTCTGTATCAAGGTTCCACTGCTTTTATAACTTGGTTGAACACTAAATTAAGATATGGGGCTAATTGTTGTCTTGTACAGAACACATGCATGTAGAAACAAGGGGATCAATTGTTCACTTGGCTGCAAACTGTATACTAATTCCAGGAAAATTGGAAGACGATATGTATATATATACGTACACACACTACTAACTAGGCCCTAGTCTCCAAGATCGATGATCGAATTATATATGACGGGCTGATAACTAACAGCCTATATAACACTATGCATTGTTCAAACTTCAAACGAAAGGCACAGTTCTTTCGAATGTGCTTTGTACGTTGGACATATTGATGAAGATGGTTTCGACTGTTTCCGGCCATTTCGATCATTTACTTTATTTGGTAATAATTACAAGGAAGAAGATCATAATATATGCTTTTTTCTACCTCTATTTGCAACTGTGATCGAGGAAACATACATTGTTCCGATCCATGAATAAAGATGATCGAAATGTTAGCTTAAAATTTGACATAAGTACCTTTTTCATTAGGTAGCTTTGGTTTGCAGCCTTCAATAGCTTCTTGTTGTATAATATCGATCATGTATGTTTGATTTATGGTACATTTGAAACTTCTGTCAAGTTTCTGACTGGTTTACCTGCATCGATCGACAAATAAAATTGATCTGAAAGTCTTTCTGAATTAGCCTAAACTGACTTTGAGCAGCTAGCTGTACGTACGTTCCAGTGTGAATATGGTATATATGTACTTGCTCGCTCGAGAGAGAAGTCAATTTTGTCTTCTTAGTATTGCCCGATCTCTTGCCAGCTAGCTAGCTCACAGTCGAAGTAAAAGAAAACAATTCCCAGCTAGCCACAACTTCCATTAATTGCATGCCCTAGCTATTTAAGATTTTAAGTTAACTTAAAATCAACCTAGCTTATTATTATTGTGCAGTTAAAATTTGAAGTCTGAAACCTAGCTACCATTATATATCCATTACCACATATATATGTATATATATATACACACACAAGTCTTTTGCAGAAAGCTAGCTAGCTGGATGCTTTTGTTTCCAAGCAAATTGAGGAGTTTTGAACTTTTGGGGTGGATAGATTCAAGACCACATATGCTATGGCTCAAGGTCAGCCAACCTGCATGACAAGTTATAGCATTTACATATAACTAATTAAGGTCATAAATTTGTTTCTTTCATGAAAAGTAAATAAAAGGATGAATATAATAATAAGAACACATATATATTAATATATATATAGTGCTCTATAGCATCAGCAGCGTGTCAGTCACTCTCATGCATAAGCATTATAGTTCCACACTTCCACTAATTGAATGATCTTTTTCTCCAAAGCACTACCTAGCCAGTTTTTGATTACTTAGTTCGTATTTCTGTGGCATATTTGTATATAAGTAGTTATATATATGATTGATTTCTTCATCTGTGTGAAAATGGTGACCACAGATTGTAGCTTTAGCATGCCCGGCCTTTTTCAAACACCAAGCAATTTTCTTTTTATTACTTTATAAGATCAACTAGCTAGGTAACTAGCTCAAGTCTGTTAATAATCTGTTATGACTCCTCAATATATATGTACTGCAACTGTACGAGTTCGATTGGATATTGGAAAACAATCAAAAGATATGGGTCATTTGCTCTGTGCTGGACTGCTGGTATTGTTGAGTGAATTCAATTAATGAATATTGTATTTCAATATTTCACTTTCACAATCAATTTTCATATCTTTTTTCGCCTCTTTCTATCTTTCTTGTCATTTATAAATCGTATTTGAACTAACATGTAACTTTTCTTATTTTATACTTCCGTATATGTTGTGTGATTTTACGTTTTATATTTTGATATATGGTTTCATAACGTTTACATGTAGCAACTCCCAATGCGTTTTCATTTTTTTCAAATTATTATAATTTGTGAGACAACATGAATTAGTATACAACGAAAGAGACAATAGTTAATGTACTTTGTGAATTTTGTGAAATATTGTAGGAACCGAAAAATAAAAAAATAATAAAAAAATCAATTGTAAAGACTAGAGAGCAAAAAGAAGGTTTCGTGTTTTATTAATTAGCTAGAAAATAAAGAGTTCAATCATATGTTTTACCTCATACGGATCATTTGGTTGAATTAATATTTGGTATTGTTGACTAGATAATTCAATAGAATCTTCAAATTGTAAGAATAGCAAAAAAGAAAATAATGTGTTATATATGATGTAATATATGCATATTATCCAGGTAATATATAGAAGAATTTTGGAGAGTGACTAGATAATATTATTGACTTTGAGTCACGGATGAGAGAGAGATGTGTTGGTGCATCCGTCCGTTTAGAACTGCGGAATGAACGGCAGAGATATAGGCCATCTAGATGCCCTTTTCAATTACGCTTTTTGCAGGTGGGTCCCCCCTTCTTATCAAATACCAAAAAAAGTCCAGATGTTAGCTCCTTGATAGCTGATCACAGCTGTCTAGCTGAACCCCTGCCACGTGTCTCTCTTTTTCACCAGATACCCCATAAATACCCTAGCAAAAAAGCAAACCGTTACTATTATTATTAGCTTATTGCCTTCACAAATATGGATAAGAAAAAAAGGTAAAAGGCAAAGTAAATTTTTGAAGCTAAACTCACCATGCATGGTTGTTTCCTCGCAAAACCTAACAATCAAGTTTTTCAACATTAACTTGGAAAATTCTCTCTCTCTTTCAAAAAAATAATAACATGGAAAATTCTTCAATACATAGACGTGTATGAACATGATGCAATGTAAGCCGTTTAAATTGGATCAAAAAAATGAGTTAATATTTTATCTTCTTCTAATCTTTAGACAACTAACAAAAAATCGTGTAGTTACAGGTTGTATATTGAAGACGCACCGAATTGTATTGCTATATTCCACCTAAACTTCTCCAACGTTTAAGTTTTGATAAATGCGTCAACTCTAATCCAACTATTAAAAACTCATATGCTTTCTTTGGCATATAGTCAAATCTTTTGTTACTTGCTAACGTTATATGAAGACAATTTGTCACAAAAACAACAAATTCAACGCTCATTTGAGATGATGTTCTTAGGTGACAAATTTCTTATAGTATTACAAAAAAAATAGCGAACATTATGTAATTTTAAGGCTCACGGTGAATTCCTAAAAATGACGTCCCTATGTATAGTAGCGACACAAAACTTTGCTTCAAATGTGTACATTCTTCCTAGGCTAATACAATGTTGGACTAAAAGTCATTGCTCACTTTGAATTTGAGAGTGAAAACCCGATAAGGATTGTGCAAATTATATATTATTGCACGGATCACAAATAAATCCATAAAAGGGATTAAAAAAAAAAGACTGCATAAAGGGAGGTGAGGGTATTAAGATAACTTATCAAATAGAATAAAAGCAAAGCAAAAAGTAAAACAGAGTGAAATGGGGAAGGGAAGGGATGGAACTTGGAAGAGACGTATGTTTGTTGGAGGGAGAAGAAGGTTGGCAGGTGGTGAGGAGTAACTGTGGAAAAGGTTGGGAAAAAGGTGGCTTTTGCTGACATGGAAGAGAAAAAGTAGAGGAGGACAAGAGAGGCACTCACTCTCTAATCTAATCTGTATATAATCTTTTCTTAAAATGTGGGGAATCCAACAAAGCCCAAAGATCTCAAAGGCCACATACAACTTGTGGCTCACAATTTTCCTTCTTTGGTGATGTGGCATTCCCACCTCTACCCCCTCCCTTAAACCCCCCACTACTAGACAGACTTGCTTCTCCTCCTAAATTCCACCATTCAATTCTCTAATTCTCTTCTCTTTCATTTCCAACTCTCTCTCTCTATCTTCCTCGATCAAAACTCAAATTTCAGAGCGAAAAGTTTGCGTCTTTGTTTGTTTCAAAGAGAAAGAGAAGAAGCAAAACAGAGATTAGAGATTCTTGTGGTTGGTTTACCGAATTACGAGAAGAATGTCTGACAATGAAATTAGACTGTTCGGAAAGACGATACCTTTGGCTTTGGCGCCACTGAAAGGCCATGGGGTTCCGACCAATGATGAGCCGCCGTGTAGAGCTTCTGCGTCAGCTGTTGACTCTGAGATTGCTGCTGCTGCTACTACTGCTTCCGGTGGTGAAGAAGAAGACTCCTCAAATAACAAGAAGCTGCTTTCTTGTTCAGATACGACTTCGCCTGAAAAGCAAGAGAACAAGGTATGTGTGAAGTTTGAAACTTTGCTGCTGCTATTTCAAATTCCAACACCAACCCATTTCTCAAAAACCCAGAATTGTAAATGGGTCGGTTTTACTTCCTCATGATTTCTGGGATCTGACAGTTCAATTAACAAGTAATTGATTTTGATTGATTATTTGTAGTTCAGAACTCAAGATTGAAACTTTGGTCCTTATTTTTTTTTGTTTTTCTTTCTGTCTATCTTGATTGCATCGAGGCTGTCTCATATATAGTCATTTTTGGGACTTGATATTTGGATGCTAATAGTGCTGTATTTATGAGTTATTCTGGGTCTCGTTTGATTCGATTTAAGTTTTCCAAAATGGAAATTTTGTTTGATTGCCAAAAAAAAGAAGAAGGGAATTTGTTTTTAAAATGGTGTGGGTGCACTTTGATCTTTTTTCAGTTTTTGTTAAAAGATAATCATGTGTGTACTTGAGGATTGAAAGCTGTGTAATGTTTTGGAGACCGTGGGATGGGATCTAAAAGTAGTGATTAAGTTAGCTTCTTTTTTCACTGCACCTTAGATTGTTAATCACCTTTACTCAGTTTTTTCCAGCAAGAGTCTCTGCTTTACTACTACCTTTTTGGTGGTTTGGAGTTATTTCTGAAAAAAATAAAAATTTGCGGACTTGTGATTTGTACTGAACAGAACCTGTTTCCGTATATGTCTCCATATGTAATTGTTTTTCTCTCCATATGTCAAATTTTTAGAAAGAGAGGAAACGATGTACTCTAGACTCTAGAGTAGTAGAGTGTTCTTTTGTTTTTCTGAGGATGGGATAACTGTTTATTATCAGATATTGAGCTTCTGATAAAATCCAAGATGTGCTTTTGGATATCTGGCAGTGATTCCCACAAGCCTCTTCTACCTTTTCTCTTTTCTGGACAAACTTTTCTGTTTTGCTATGTCTGCTTCTATAACAACTTTTCATTTCTTTCATTGTTTTGCTCCCTTCTTAGCTACTTTAATCCTCTTTAATACGTAGTGTCTCAGTTTAAAAAGGATGTTGGAGTTTAATCATACTTTTTCTTTTCTTTTTTTCTCTTGCTTTACTCTGCTTCAATATGTGAAAGCTTATTGATGTCAGTGAGTCTAACTATAATGGTTAGTCAAATGGCTCTCAGGTTTCTCATAAAACTCGAAACTGAGAGAATGTATGACCACAACACTTTGTTTAGCAGTAACGAATAAGGGACTAGTTCGGAGTTCCATTGCCTATATTTGGCTTTTGATTTACTGAAATTTAGCTGCTGGACTTCTCTGATTGGAATTTATTGTTTAAAATATTAGGAAACAATGTCAGGTAAAGAACTCACTGCCGATAAACAGGAAGATAATCCCCCAGATCAATCCACAGAAGACTTGAAACGCCCGACAACATCATCAGGAATTAGCGAGAATCCTAAAACTCCCTCAGCTGATAGAGAAACTTCAGTGTCTTTGAAATCCTCTAAGAATGGAGAACAGAGTGATGAGACTAGTAGCTCACAAGACAAGACTCTGAAGAAGCCAGACAAGATACTTCCATGTCCACGATGTAATAGCATGGACACCAAGTTCTGTTACTACAACAATTACAACGTCAATCAGCCCCGCCATTTTTGCAAGAACTGTCAAAGATACTGGACTGCTGGAGGAATCATGAGGAATGTGCCTGTGGGTGCTGGTCGTCGCAAGAACAAGAACGCTTCATCAGCTTCACACTATCGTCACATGTTAATGTCAGATGCTCTTCAAACAGCTTGTGCTAGTGCTGCTGCTTCTAATGGTGGACATACTCCAACTTTGGGAAGGAATGGTACTGTCCTTACCTTTGGTTCAGATTCTCCTCTTTGTGAATCAATGGCTTCTGTATTGAGCCTAGCCGAGAAAACACAGAACTGTGTTCAGAATGGGGTTCCTGTACCTGATCAACAAAGAATTCTGGTTGCTTCCGTAGCTGGAGATAATGGGGATGACCAGTCGAGTGGATCTTCTAATGTCACCGCTTCGAATTCATCAGAGAGGGGAGGCAAAGCTGGTTTACAAGAACCAGCGGTTCACAACTGTCAAGGCTTCCCTCCTCATCAAGTACCATGCTTTCCAGGGGCCCCTTGGCAGTATCAATGGAACTCACCTCAGTGGACCTCTGCAATGCCTCCACCAGCATTCTTCCATTCAGGGTTTCCCATATCATTCTACCCTGCACCACCGTACTGGGGCTGCACTGCTCCGGGATCTTGGAATGTACCATGTAACTCCCCACCATCCTCTACTCTTAGCTACTGTGGTACAAGCTCTGGTCCAAATTCCCCAACATTGGGGAAACATTCAAGAGACGGGGACATTCTTAATCAAGCCAGCTCTCTTAAAGAAGAGCCCAGCAGAGAAAACAGGTCAGATAGATGTGTTTTGATTCCGAAAACATTGAGGATTGATGATCCGAGTGAAGCTGCAAAGAGCTCTATATGGGAAACACTTGGCATTAAGAATGAAAAGGGAAACTCTATCAATGAGGGAGGTATCTTCAAGTCATTTCAATCCAAGGGAGACGAGAAAAGGCAAGTAGTTGAAACATCTTCGGTGTTGCAAGCTAATCCGGCAGCCTTTTCCCGGTCACTCAACTTCCGTGAGAGAACATAATCACAGATGGAAGGGGGGGTCTACCTTTTGCAACATTTTGCTGCTGACTGCATCGACGTAAAATCACGAGCGAAGCTAGATCATACAGATGTTTTTTTGTTCTTTAATCTTTCATGTAACAGTACTTTAGGTTTCAGCTTATGACGTCGTTCAAATTGTTTGTATACATACTTACTTGTGTGAGAGGTAGTATAAGTTAACATAGGTAATATGAAGAGAGAGACTTAATTGCATGTAAACAAAAACTCCATGTGCAGCATAAATTTCTCAATTTTGCCAGGTGCTTTCAACAATTGCTGTGTCCCTTTTGTTGCAGAAGATTCCGACTCTTAATGTAAATACCTTATGCTGCTAAAAATGAAACGAGTTGCTGAATTTTTTAATTTTTTTTTGGAAGGAGAACTTTTAATAGAAACAAAGAACAGGGAAGCTGAATTTGAATTGCTACTTTGCTAGTGTTTTAATCAGTTCTATATTAATAATTTAATTAATGGATGATATATTCTTAAAGTGCAAGACATCTTAGTAGAAGTGGGGAAATAGTTTTGGAACCGCAGAATTCATCAAAAGGTTGAAGAAATGTCCTTGCAGGGTAGGCCCTGAATTCAATTGTGCAGATAAGCTTGTAACTTGTGTCAAATGGGCATCTCTCTCTTTCAATTCAGCACAACGAATCCAAACTTGTAAACTGCCATAAAGTGTAAAGCAGTAGTGTAATGACAGGACTATTGGGTTCTGATCCTAACATGTAAGCCAAGTATATCCACAAGCCTAAAGTGACTTACCTTTTTCCTTTGCTCTGTTTCGCAAGCTGGATGATATATCAAAATCAGACTCAATTTATGATTTATGTGTGTCTCGATCTGATCCCTCAGCCTCAGCCCTCAGCCAAGAGAAATGTTTCAGATATTTCCTTGTCGATCACTAGGACGAGGCCACAATTTCTGCATAATATTAGTTGTTATGGGACCCTATGCATGTGATTCCAAGCACCCATATTATATATATATATATATATAACACGTTTTTTTTTTAAGAATACAAAAAACAGAATATGTTACTCTTGTGGTTCTCATTTTGTTGCTCGTTAACATCAAACCTTTTTTTAGCAAGCAAAAGGAAACCTATTTATTGATTTTATTGGTTTTTTCATAGTACTCCTATATTTGATTTAAAAGGGAAAATAGTCAAAACACCCGTCTGGGATTTCAAGTCATTACAGGCTTTACGGCCACTCCTAACACATATTCCATGAAAATTTTACTATATATATATATTCATTTCGATGAGTAATTACAATAACTCTCAACATATGTGCAATTAAAATGTATAAATTTTGTAAAAAAAAATAAAACTAAAATTTATAAATCAAGTGAATACTATATTTTAGAGTATATGTAAGAAATGTTTCTATTTATAATTTTAGAGTTTCAAAATAACATTGTAATAGCAATTTCATCTATCAACTTTAATTGGTGTATAAAAAGCTAACCCACCGCCAACCATTTTTACTTTTTTTCATCATGTGGAGTACCATTCTGATTGTCCTTGAATCATACATGAAAGACCTAATAAAGGTGTACAATCATTAACTTAGCTCCTAATTAGTGGACAAAGAAAACTCATGTTAGATCCATCCGTACGTATCAGTTTATTCTCCGGCCCTTTAAGGCCCCTATTAAAAGTGCTTGGAAAATGTTTGGGAAGAAATGGAGGAGAATGTACCTTCCAAAGAGTGTGTGTTCCATACTTCCATTTAAATGGCAATATGAAATGCCTCGGTTCATATCTAATTTTCTCGTCTTTGGGTAGTGGAAAAGACTCAGTTTAGAAAACGTTTAGAAACAACCCGTTACAAATTTGATAGGAGAAGTAACAAAAAGTTAATAGGTAAATTCCAATTAAGTGACATGCAGTTTACAAGCTAGGTTAATATATAGGGAATATATATAGAAAAGAAACACAATGGAAAATTCCTACTAATTAAAGTTGTAATTTTCATTGATTGTATTTATAGGAAGATCTAGATCGAGCTGCACGTCCTGGCCGGAGATTGAGCCATTATAGTCACTATAGCTAATGATATGATCCTTTGTGTTTATTTCATTCAGGTACCAAAAAATAGTTTTGTATTCGGGGATTAGTTTTGGGAATTAATTTTATAGTGCGACAAATATATAGAATGAAAATTCCTAAGGATCTCATGGTTAATTTGTTTATCTAAAAATGAATAGAACTCACTACTGCAGCAGAAGAAGTTTAATTTGAGACTTGTGCATGCACTGAAAATTATATAATTTTAAACTCTAGGAGTGGGCAAAGCTTGGTCCAGAAGAAAACTAAACATACAGATAGGCCCATTTAATTTCCTCTCATAGCTGAGCAGAAGTCTCGGTCTCGCTGTTTGAGCAACTTAAAAGTCATTATTGTGAAGCCGAAGGGTTGTTGTTTCTTGTTTTCCTGGAAACTCCCGAATGCTTTTGGAATTGTCCAGGAAATATGCATTGACATGTTAGCTAGATTAGGAAACTTCTAAAAGCTAGCTGACACAGAGATCAGAGAATATAAAATATATGGAGTTAATACACTTTTTCTATTACAAACTGGATATTTTACAATCCTAATCCTACAAGGACTATTTCAGACCTCTTTAATTAAATACCCCAAAGCTGATCGAGTAACATTCATCATCATTTTGCTCCAACAAGCTAGCGAGCTTTAGTAAATTTCTTGTGCAATATTCTGCACCGATCGTTTCCACGAAAATTTGGCCGCCAGTCATACAGGAGTACCTTTTCCCCTTAAGAAAGTTAAAGACCTTGACGCTAGCTTTAAGCCTTCAAGCACAAGCCGCCGATCTTTTCCTTCATATAATCACAGTCTCAAAGCTTTCTTTACTTGCATCACCAACACTCTTATACTTCTTCTCTTAGTTATCAATGGAGGACATACTAGCAGCCACAACTCAACTGGGCTCCCTCTATTTCCTAGGACTGTTCCAACCCTTGTTGAAGCTTTGGACCAAAACCCACAATTACCTAAACTATTCTGAACCTCAACTACTACGACCAACTCATGTTCAGTCTCAGCAATGCAATAGAGGACAAGACGAAACGTTGCTATGCAAAGAAGAAGTAAAGATGGTGATGGGTAGGCTAGGAATAAAATGCTACGAGGCAGAGGGAGATGATATTATTAATGGAGATATGGTTGGGGCAGAGGAGGTTTCAAGAGTGTTTTGTGAGGTGGAGCCAAGCTTGGAGGAGGTGAAGGAAGCCTTTGATGTGTTTGATGAGAACAGAGATGGGTTTATATGCGCAGCTGATGTGCAAAGAGTTTTGTGCAGTCTGGGTTTGAAGGAGAGGTTTGGATTTGAGGAATGCCAGAGGATGATCAAGGCAGCGGATTTGAACCAAGATGGACTCATTGATTTTGAAGAGTTCGTCAAGCATATCGACAACTGCTTTTGATGACTTCGATGATCGATTTTTTCTTTTCCTCTTATAATTTTATGTTCTTATTTTGAAGTATGTCAACCAATAGGAATAATATATATATTTTCAACTCATAGTTCTTCTAGTGGGTTTGTAACTTACTTTTCCTGATAATATATATATCCTTTTCTTTTCTTTTTTCATGATGAGGCGCTAATTCTACCTTGGTAATTTTATGTCTTTGTTTCCCACAGAATTCTAGATGTACAAACATATATATAAGATGCAGATTAGGCCCCAAGGTTGTATACTTGTATGAACCATGAAATATTAGGGTGGGTTTCGTGAACCTATAATTAAAATTAGAGTATGTGAAGGTTGAAATTGAAGTTTTTCCTATTGGTTGAAGAAAAAGAAAACCTATAATGGTGGAAACCAAATCAGCCAAAGATAGGCTCAAGTGGAAGGCCAGCACAAAGTCTTACCACTGAAAAGATCATGCTCTTATTCTCTTTTTTTTTTGGGGTGCAAAACTCTTGTAAATTGATTAGAAGTGGACTTGTAGACTTCACAAAAATTATGAACATTTATTCTTAAATTATGAATCGTCTTTTCTAGAAAATTGGAAGCCGAAAATATATTTTCGACAGTTGAGAATTTTTTAAATTTCTTAAACGCATGAGTCTTATAAAACTCATTATCCAAAAATAAAATAGATTTTTACTTGCGCTTAGATATTGACCCTATTTGTGTCAATAAACTATAGCATATATATATATATATATTTTATGAATTTTTCACTCTTTATGTGTGGATGCAAGGACTAATGAAAAGTTGAAAACCAATCCTACGGTTTTTTTATCACAAAAAAAAAAAGGATTTCATCGGAACCTCAAAAATTTCATAATGTAGAACAGTATAACAACAGTACTGCTCGAACAGTTCCCGAATTTCAACTGAAGCCCACAAGTCGGCTTCTAAACGGAACGGGAAGCCGTATATGTTGTTGAATGCATTGGAATTTTGATCAGTCAGGGCCCAATTCTGCTCATAAATGGAATACAAGTTTACAATGACATGCCAATGGCAAGGCCTTGGCCTTGTTGCACTTCCCCTTTATAACGAATAACGTCCTTGCTGCTAGTAAATTGTGTCACCCCTTAATTTTTACCACTAATTTTGAGAATGGTTTTGTAGTTAAACACAAAATATGAGAGGATAAAATCATGGGCATCAAACAAACTTATTAACTGCACGTGGATCAAGTCAAATCCAACCAATATTTGGACCACTCAGTTTCCTCTTCTGGGTGACTGAGATTGGAAAGAGCTTCCATATATATAACCTGTCAAATGAACCAAATCTCACTGTAATTATAGTTTACAGCAAACCAGATAATGAGACCTCGCTGGCTTGTGAGTAAGGGATTAATGAATCTTACTTGTTTCAGAATGCACACATAAACGTCATTGGCAAATTCTGAAACACTACACATCCCACAAAAGTAACACAGAAATCTCCAAATGGCAAAAACCCATGTGCATTGCCAGAATATTTCTCAGTAAGATTCTGAGAAAACGATGTTCAACAGTTTCCATCATCAATTCATGCCTCTGAGTTGGAAAAGGATGTTCCAAACAGTTTCAGTATATCCTCTCTCTCTCTCTCTCTCTCTTTTTTTTTTTTAAATCTGGTCAATTACTCAAACAGTGACAAGATTTCATAACATGAAGATTAGCCCAAATACCAGGATTTTAGTTAAGTTGAAGCTTTATGTTCCATGTTATTTCATGTACTACTCATTTTTTCTCTTTTTCAGTTTGATGGGATTAATTCCTAAGCATTTAACAACTGGGGGTCCATGTGTATATGCACGAAAAAGATGGAGGAAAAAGTGACATGTCAATTTGTTACAATAACATAATAATAATAATGTACGTACTGTTATTGATTGATTCACCTTTTGGTAAGGGTCTCATGTGAGAGTTGGGGGGGTAACATTGGAAAAGATTGTTGGATATGACTTAAAAGAACTGATGCAGATTTTTCACTGTCAGTACTCAGTAGTAGCTAAGCTTTTTTTTTTTGAACAATCAGTAGTAGCTAAGCTTAACTAGAACAACAATCCTATCTCTTTTACCTCTAATGGCTTTAGAATTGTTGGACCACAACCACATTGAGACCCTTTCTCATGATTATGTGGAACAAAAGAAAACCCTTTTCAGCTTATCTTTGGCTTCTAACTTCATGTGGCTCCAACCCCAAGAAAATCAATGAATGGTGGTGCAAGGTCTCTTCTGTCCTGACCTGCATCTGCAGTTGATGATGAAGGCTTGCCGCCGGCTGATGCTGAATCTGAGTAACTTTGAAGGGTATGGTAGTAATTTGACTGTTGCATTGCCATCATATTCATCCTGCTATATGGTGGATGATCATAGAAACCAGATGATATCTGAGCTGCTTCATCACTTGAACTTTCCCAAGATCTCACCTCATTGCTCTTGGTACCTTAACAAATCGATCACAACACCAACAGTAAATCAAAAAAGAAAGAGGAAGAGACAAAGGAAAGGTGACAAACTAAAAAAGGGTTGCATAAATAATGTAATAAAAAGCAGCAAGAAAACAAGTGCAAACACTACACGGGTGGACTGATCAACTTGTTTCAGTGGCAAATTAATAGAGCATTATGCGACCTCGGATCAACAAGGAACAAGACAATGAGGCAAACTTGTCAAAAGGGAACCAAACAATTAAAGAGAAAGAGAGAGAATCTTGAGGGACAGACATACCAGGAAGGAATTGAAAAGGAGGGACCTTTTTGCTTGTGATTAATGCTTCTTCCCAACTGGCCATGTTTTGTGAATTACCACTTGACCCATAATTGAGATATGAGTATGGTACTGGAGGAGGCTCAGTCCGCACATTGAAGCTTGAATGAATGTTTTCCTCCATTGATGAGGCTCTGTATACAGATTGACTCAGCTTCCTTCTTCTATAAGCACTGGACTGTTCTCTGTACTTCCTGGCCATTATAACATGCCAATGATTCTTCACAGCATTATCAGTTCTTCCAGGAAAGAGCCTAGCTATCATGGCCCATTTGTTGCCATATATTCTATGCGCCTGCATTAGTCTCTCTTCCTCTTCTTCACTGAAAGCTCTTCTGTTGATCCTTGGGTCCAGCTGGTTAAACCATCTCAGTCTACAGCTCTTCCCTGAAAAAACAATATATATATATGGCTAAATTAAGGACTAAAAATCACGGACTTTTGTTTTTGTTCTCGCATCTTGTAATTACCTGATCTTCCTTCCAGCTTCTCAGCTATAAGGTTCCAATTCTGAGGGCCATAAAGAGCAACAAGTTCCTTGAGCTTGGAATCCTCGGCAGGCCTCCAATGCCCTCTGGCACACAGTTTCGACTGCCCATTTTTGTGATTCACAGACTCATTGTGTTCCTCAGTCCCATCATCACTCATGCTATCTGAACAGGCCTTACCGCCTCCACGAAAGTCACTGTTGTTGTTGTGGCAGTGGTGTTCCTCGGCGCTTCTGGTCCCCAAAGACAGTGGAAGCCCCCAGAAAGGTGTGCCATTTTCCGCTTCATGAGGAGAGAGATTTGAGTTGGAGATGTAATAACTACTCTCCAGAGAAGAAACAGATGGAACTAGGCCATAGTTGGAGGCACTGAGTGAGAGGGAGCCCATATCTGCATAAACCATCCCCATTGAAAAACCAGGTGAAGAAGAGGAAGATGAGGATGAGAAATAAGTCGAGGCATTTGGGTTTTCTATTGCATATATAGCACTAGCAGTACTAGTACTACTGCCATTGTAATTGGCCATCAAGCCTTTCATTTGATGATTTGATCAAAGTTGTGTTAATAAATAATGGCTTGCAAAACCATCTGATGTGGGACTTTGTTAATTTGTTGCAGGGTAGCAACAGAAAGCTACAAGCAAAGAGCAAAAATAGTTAAGAGTGTTTAAGAAACCTACAAAGGCTACAAGGCCAAATTCTGATTTCACTGACTCCGTAGGGAGTTGGGTTGAAGATGAGAGAGACAGAAAGAAAAGAAAAGAAAAATGGTCTTAAGTAGTTAACAACCCTCCTGACTCACCCTGAGCCCTTGAATTTAACAAGCTAGCTAGCTCCTCCTACTACTCTTAAAATTAACAAATCCCACATCACTCACACGTGTGAAAGTGAAACATGCACACACACACACACCCCGACGATCAATTTATGAAAGTTCTTAGGCTGTCTGTTTGTGGATGGACAAGAAAGAGTCTTTAATATGATGTGTTAGAGCGGCCTTAGAGCCTTTCAGACCAAGGACAAGGAGAGACTAGCTAGACTTTTAACTAGAGATGAGGGGATCTAATTAACTAGGGTTGAAGTTAACCACCTCAACTGTTTGACCAACGACCATGGTCACCAAACCCCCTCCTTTTAATGCCTAACTGTATCTGTATACACTCATTTCTTGAATGTCTTACTCTTAGAGACGATGACAAAATGAACATTAATGAAAACTACTAAAGCGTTAAAAACAATGGAAACGTTGGTCTTATTAATTTCCAGTTTTCACTCTTTGGAAAACCCATTGCAGACGTTTCATTTATTGTGAGCCAGTGTTCCACAGGAATGTACTATCGATCAAGAAAATACGTACTGATCAGCATTTGGGTCAAAATCTTTGAACACCACCACCACCGACCTCAACCATATATTCAAATAAACCAAAGAAACCATCACTTAAAGAAAGAAAAAGAGTACTAGCTAGCTAGGCTCTTATTTGGTATTATTAATTGATTTATTGAACCCTCAATCCCTCATAGACATCTGGAATTGCTTCCAATCAATAGCTCCACGTACCATCTCTCATAGTCACAGTTCAAGACTTCAAACATTACCTGATCTTTAGGGCGGGGTCCCAGATAGCCAAAGTAGTAGTGCACGATTTGGTGTCACTACTCACTGTTCTTGCTTCATCTTCATACTGGCCGGCCTGTAGCATGCATTCAAGTTCCATATGAATGCAGCTGGTGAACCAAGCTATATTTAAATTAGCAGATCGATCATCGATCACTTACTGCCCTTTCTTGATGCATGTCATCCTATCCATGGAGTTAGCTAGAGACCCACACTGAATTGGAGACCTGCAAAACAAAACAAAAAAACTACTTCCACCCACAAGTTTATTACTTTTGACCTAGTAACGTAACTAACTATATGCATGTGTTCAAATCCACCGAGTAAATTAATTGGGATTTGGAAAGCTCTGGCCTACAGATCGAACAGATGAGAATTGGTCTGATTCCAAACATGACGCGATGGATTAGTTATGACTTAGGGTTGTTTGGGATTAAGGTACATTGAGATGATCGAGATGCATCTCAAGGACCCAATAATGTTACATCTTCAAAAGACAATGGGTAACTTGGTCCCCAACTTTTCAGACCAAATGGGGAATAAGGAAGAGAGTGAAAGGGGAAGCATGTGGCCGGTGTGGGTATTCGAGATCAGTATTCTATTCAACATTGTAGACAGGTAAAAATGTGCAGTGGTTAGTACTTCAACCTAGATCGTGTATCATGTAGAGAATATATTGTACATGCATATCTCATGTATCAAATATATATCTGGCTTTGCTTCCCTGATCTTCTTCACCTTTGCCCAAATCAAACCAAACCCTTGTGAATATTTTTTTTCCCCTTCTTCCATCTTCTGCCAGTCTTGCCCACGTATGCCCATGTTTGCACGTGTATGGAACCCTAGTCTGTGACTTTCTGAGGGCTTTTGCACAATTATTGTGACTGCCTGCCTTAATCAGAACTAGTCAGTCAGCTAGGTATGATGCCTATCTTTCTCTGTTTACGTCTTTGTATTATGGAAACGCGTGAACTTAATGCTCAATAGAATCCAATCAACTAGGGATTTAACATACAACTCTCCAAACCCTTTAAAGTTGGATTTTAGTATTTTACATACAAAATAGAGACGTCAAGTAATAAAACTGTCATATATATATATATATAAGACCCAAAATTATTATCAATAGGGTCGTTGTAGTATGGTGGAAAGTATTTCCGCCTGTCACCCCGGTGACCCGGGTTCGATCACCGGCAACGGCACATTTATTATTATTTTATTCTTCACATAGTGTGTACAAAATGCACGTATAATCTGGCTTCATAGAGAATGCGCCATTTGACTATATATCTGGATCATTTCATTTAATTTTTTTTTCTTTTCAAAATGATCAATTTACAGACTTGTTTATTTTGAAAATTAATTAATATGTCGTGCATGCTTTCATTCTCTCAATACAAAATTAATCACAATAACTCGTATATATTGATTTTAAAGCATATATATAGTTGGTGCACATCCATCAAATTGTTATCAACTTGTATAGAAAATGAACTCTTTAGATCAACTTATGAAAGTAGTACGGTGAGCCTGTTTAACGTACCTGGTAGCTATACGAGTGACAAATCCAAGCTGATGATGATCGATCATGTGGTTGAGGTTATATATATATATTTATTGATTATTGAGATTGAGCACGCACAAGTGAAACAACAACATGCTTTTAGAATGACCCCAAAAGAAACATGGAAGTTTTCAGACTCATGTAATAAGGCAGGCAGATCCAAGTGCATATATGAAAGGGAAGGGGTCTATAGGTCGATGATATATGGATATAGAGATGGCGCACGACTTAAACTGCACTAACCTTTAAACCCGTTTCTTCACGCGAATAAACAGATGCATGCTAGCTAGCTAGAGATTAATACTCAATATTAGAAGTAACTGTCAATTTGTTCATTATTATCTATTTTGTTTTATTTTTTAGATGCGACTTGCTCTTTTTAACGGAAGCACATCCTGAATCCTACATGCTACAGGTTACTCTCTCAGTCACTCCGCTCTCCAACCCCATTAACAAGTCAAAGCTAACCAGCATGACTGGATTATTAAAGCAAACCTATATATGCTGTTCCAAATTTATCTTTGGAACAAATGCATGACACGTATCCAACTTGGTTCTTTAATTTCAACCAGTAGTTGTCCGTGAATATAGTAAGTAGATAGGTCTAGATCGAGTACATGAATAATATATAATTAATTAGTGTGACATTTATTGGCAATATACAGATATATGAAGCATGGAAATCAGTCAACTTTATCTGATCGCGCGAGGACACAAAAACATGCATATATTGAAGGATCCCTTGCCCACAATATGTGACTCGATCGATCTAAACAGTTATTGGAGATGGATCGAGGGCTGTCCAGACAATTAACGATGCTTCTCATCACATATATAACATAGCCTAGGCAGTACCTGTGTGATCCCACACACAAGAAAAGGCAACAATTTCTCTTGGGGATTGCTATAGTTCATATCGATCTTAATGGTGATAGACTTATACGTACCTACACAGCCTGCAAGGAATCACGCAATTCACTATGAGAGACAAAAAGAAATACATTTAATTAAAGAGAACTGACATTGATCAGCTAGCTTGTCCCCATATTCGATCAGTTTGTAAAATGTTTAATTAAGTATATAGACCTCATATATATATATATATAGACCTCCTTATTAGAGAAGGATTATATATATAACGTCACTATATCAACATATTTTAACTGATCGAGATTGTCCGAATTATGAGAAGGAGAAGCATGGATGATGACGACTACGATGACGGTTATGGTGATATACTGATATACTGATATGTATGTAAAAAAAGTAAAATTATGAAAACAAAACCCTAAAAGAGGCTAAGAATGAATGAAGTACTGTATGTAGCTGAAACCTCCTCGCTGGCCAGTAAATTAAGGATTGAACTTAATTACTGTGCGCTACACCGCTACTACAACCACCCTAATCAACCTAGCTACGTACACCTCCATATATGAATGACCTCGATCTGTATGTCACCCGCCACCAGTATACTAGTACGTACAGCAGCTGATCGATGAAGTCAGCATATATATATATATACACATGTGTGTGTAGATGTACGTTTCCAGAATCCAGAGAGAGAGAGAGAGAGAGAGAGAGAGAGAGAGAGAGAGAGAGAGAGAGAGAGAGAGAGAGAGAGAGAGATATACACACACACTGATCGAGTCGATCATTCAGTGGGTCTGTGTAACTACAAGCATCTAATTGCAAAGCCATAAGGATGATGATAATGATAATGATAATGATGATGATGATATGCCAGAATGCCAGATACAGATAAAAAGCTATTCTACTGTCATAACACTCATAAGCGTTAACAGTCAGTAACCGCGCTTACTTAAACAGAAAAATTAAATGATGCAGATATGACGTAACAATGCAAAACTCCAAACCCTAGCTAGCTAGTAGGTAGCTTCTTATTCCAAAGTTCAATACTACCCCCACCCCCAACCCCAAGTCCCCAACCCATATATAGCCATACACTGCTTGGTTTTTCCCACACACTTTTCCATGATTGATTTCCATCATGTAAAAGAAGCAATAATTCACAACTGATGGAAAGGAAAAGAAAAAAAGAAAATGTATGGTTTTAAATTTGAATTCAACTTAACCACCCTGTCCCGGTCGTCCTTTATTACGTACCACCCCCCCAAAAAAAATTGTTTATCACTCTGGATATGAATCTGAAACAGTGAAACTGAATCTGATTATTGAAATTATTGAATAGTAGGTACTGTACAGTAAAAAAACATCAGATCGATCAGGTCTATGCGTACGAACAGTGAGGGAAAAGCCAAGGGGGGCATAGTTGGGATTTTGAGAATATTGTTGTTTGGTTTACAGTATTTATGGTGTGTACATATATCATATATGCATGTAAGAAGTTAAGTAACTGTGAGAGAGATGGAAGAAGGAAAAGGACAATGGGGTTGATTTTGTTGGAGATTTTCTTTCATTGATTAGCTGGGGAAGAGAGAGAGAGAGACACACACACACACAGTGACAGACAGACACAACATATAGCTTCGTTAAACGATGACATAGATTGATCGAAATCGAGAGAGAGAGAGAGAGAGGGAATTGTCTGTCTCTCCATCCATCTACAGTACTATACCTTTTATTTTTGGGGTTCTTCCATCGTTGCTTTACTCCTGAATCTGAATTTACATTTATTATGGAAATGATCTCTACTCTACAGTGTGTTGAATTCAAACTGATCTAACATGACGTAGCAAGCTAGCTTTTTAAACAACTAATTAATTTCTGGTGTTTCCGGTCTGAATTTCTGATGGATGAGCAAGTAGAACAGAGCAGGTGATGGTACATGGACAGAGTCCACGTGCGTTAGAGACCCCCCTGTGCTGTTTGCAAAGAAAACAAAACAGGTCCAACGGTTCATGGCCATTCTGGTTTTTGGACTCACCACCGTACCATCAAAACCCTGTCGTTACTCGAGTAGCATTTTTTTTTTTTGGATAATGGACAAGCTATGGTAGATTATATGCTTGTGCTTAGTACTGCGTATCATCTATAGCATGATAGCAATAATTAATAATCCATATTCTACTTCTGATAAGTTGAGCTTAATTTATATATAGAGATTAGTTTTGGGGCAGACTTTTTGAACTTCATAAAAATTTTGCACCTTTAAAACATGTCTGCATTTCAACTTAAGTTTGCAAGTTTACATGCATGTCCGTATCTACAATTAATTGTCACTCCAAATGAAATATTTAATTAAAAAATAAATGGGTTTGACCGTTTGAGCCAAAATATTGTTTCCTAATGAAAACGGGGGTGATTCCAAATATAGATATTATGTTTAATCTTCCTCAATTCTTGTGTAATATTTCCAATGCAGATATGCCGGAGAATGACATATTTATCAATACCTTATTAGTTAACGAGGCAGCTTATCATGTTGTTAGGGATGGTTTGCATTTAAATTTGTCTAATATTTACATTACGACTTTTCCTCTATTTGTGGAGGCTATTTTGCAATTTAATTGTAATAATCCTTAATCAATGAATTTTTTTTCCCTAAAAAAAAGACAGGGTTCTATATATATATGAGCTTTAATTTGATGTGACCCTTTAGTAGGTTCGAGAAATATATAGTAACACTAGCTATGGACCATACTATATATTTAACTAATTGGTTGTTCAATTGCAGACTCATACATCATTTTATTGCATCATATAGCTAGATAGCTAGGTTTGATGGATAAATTAATCAATAGAGCCTCTAAGGTCCTGTACGGTACCTGAGGATCCCACTATGATCTCATGCATCAATAAATAACACATATGTATCAGATCGGATCTGTTCTAAATAGTAAATACCACAAACCAAAAAATATTATTGAGACCCACCGGCTAGTACTTATATATATATATATATATATATAAAGGGTAAGTCTAATATTCAGAGTTGCATAGTATGTATCTCTTTTTTTAAAATGCAATTGCATTTTTGAAATGCAATTGTTGTTCAAAAAGGTAAAACTAATTATTTTGAAATGCAATTGTATTTTGAAATGGTAATTGCATTTTTAGAATGACAATTGCATTTTTTGAATGGTAATTGCATTTTTTAAATGTATAGTTTCACATTTTTAAACGGCAATTGCATTTTAAAAAAAAAACTGCATGTTATACAATGATGTATATTAGAATTTTCCATATATAAATATATATATATATATTAGCAAAGCAAACAGAGTTAGTGATTAGTTACTATCACACACACATATATATATTTGCCTTACTTTTAATGATTGCATCAAAACCAAACCATATATGTTCCTCACACCAGCGGGCTAGCAACCAAATTAAGCAGGTTTGTTCTGCATGATGCAGGATGTCGAGGCCAGTCCAGTCCAATCCAATCCAATCTAATCTAAACTAATCCCAAGCTAATTTAACTGGTGCATGACGACTAATTATTAATGACGTACCCTATTACTGGTTCAGTAGCTAGCTTAGCTATACTCTTCTGGTTTCTTCTTCACAGGCTTAAAGTTCCTTACAACCAGCAAACTAGCAAGCTAGCCTAGGCTAGCATCATCGATTGGTCATTTCAGAGAATAAATTAAGGCTCAAAATTTTGCAGTAGTAGTCGGTCGGAGAATGCATGTCAATGATAATAATGTGCATGGGTGGTCAGTGATTCTCTTCTTCTTTTTGGGTCGAAGGGGAGATCAGTGATTCAGAAAGCTGAAATAACGTCATTCCCAAAGAGGTCCTCGAGCTGCTTGCTTTTTATAGACAAAGTAGAACCGCCCTAATTTAACAAATGCGAATAGGCCAGTCGTGACTCGTGAGTACGAAGCTTAAATCCAATGGACAAATGGATGCTTTGCTTTTTTAAACCTCCTAGCGAGCCTCGTTCTTGGTAGTTGGTGCTTTCTTCCATCTTCTTTTTGGTCAATGTACGTGTTAATTGAGGGAGTCTACTGCAATCAAACCCTAAGCAATTACTGCAGTTTGTGCTTTCCATCTTTGTATCAGACGGGTGGGTTATCCAAGTATCAATCAGTCTGATGCCTCTGATGTGAAATTAGATGAACCTAGCTACAGCATTTAATGGAGTTTTTACTTTGGTCTACGAGTCGCCTAAGCACGCTTTAGACAACTCCGAACTCTACAAGAGATTTCAACAGTGTCAAAAGGTTGTTTTTTACTCTTAGCTGATTTCGTAATCTTCTATTTTTTGAAGCCACCTCGATCATCCGTAACAGTCAAAGTGGTAAATCGATACAACTTTAAAATCGTACGTTGCAATGCTTAAAAATTAGAAGGATTTAAAAGTAGATTACAACCAACCCCAAAAAACATGGAAGTAAGCTAAAATTAGCCCTTTCTATCTATAGAATTTGACTTCCCAGATAGGCAATCATTCAGCTTTGGCTTCCCAGATGGGCAATCATATTGTGATTTAAGGTGATAAAACCCTTGCATGGAGTATGTTGCTTGAACACCCTACATTTATGGTACGCATTATACTCTAATCTAATCTAACTTAACTGATTGTAAGAAAAAAAGCACAAAAACTTTGATTCTTGCGGTGAAGTTGTAATGGAATCAATGGTAACGGTAAGTCTCTTTACGAGTAGTTCAACCCAATACGTGTGGCCCATTTGGGCAGTCCATATCCGAATCCAATGAGGGGATTGTGAATTGCAGAAGCTTTGGAGTTTGCATCGCTGATTGATTCGCTGCCACACTCATTGAAAATCACTATCGAGCTCACAAGACACAGAAAGAAAGATATTTGACAACAAAGAGGCACAGTGAAACTGAAACAGGTTGCTTCATCATAAGCAAGCATATATATATATATACATTTTATATTTATATATTTAAGAGAAAATAGATGTTAGACAGCAGAAAAGCCAAGGAAACTTACATAAACGGTAAAGCAGTGTTTGTGTGCCTGCCGACACATCAAACTTGAGAGATGATGCAACAATTAGTAGTCCATTACATACCCCACATTGTCCACAGAGTTATAGAAGCTTTATATTTTGCTTAACCTCAAAAACTAATTGATATTATTGTCCACAGAGTTACAGAAGCTTTATATTATTATCCATTAAAAAAAAACTAATTGAAAATGATACCCACACGAAATCATAGTTGGAAGGTTTTCGACAGTCTGCTGAGCAATGCTGGCTGCTAGAATAAATCATACATGGAGCTATAACATTACAAGCATATTATGCTTCAAAATGATTCATCATAATCAATGGCTACAAATCCATAATCCAACACCAACAGAGTACAAGGCAGTATTTAGAGTGGATCACATGATTCACATTCATGATCTGCTTTTAGTTTCCCTGTTATTGTTCAGATTGTATCAACTTTTGATATCTGAAAGGCCCTTTTTTATATATTCATACAACATAGACTTGATCAGGTTTTTAACGGGCAGCACCAAGCTTTTGCCCCCAAAAACAAGGAGAGCAGACAGCCCCAAACTCAGCACGGTCACTTCTCTCAATTTTGTTAGAACCAATCAATATCCCTTACACAAACAGTATATATATATAATTACAATTTCTAGGCAACAATTATAACTTAACGAAATCAACAATAAAATTGAAATTGAATTTCACTAACTTGATAAGATAGAGGCCACGTAGCAGTGACCTAAGACAGAAATTCGCCCCCACTCGTGCTGTAGTTCGGACGTCTATCTAGAGGATACAACTATCTAGAACAAGTTCTTGCACAAGAACTTGTTCCTTGCGAATTTACTTTATGTTTTTTAGAATAGCAGAAGAAAAGGAAGAGGGAGAGAACGATTTCATGTTTGAACAACGACAGAGGTCATCCTTATAAAAAGTCCTAAACGGGAAGTTGCGTCGGCAGTTGCAACAGTTGCAACCTATCGAACAGTTTCGTTCAGTTGCAACTGTTTGATTTTATCCGAAATTTATATTTCAAAAAATATAAATATTAAATAAAAAATTAAATCAGATTTAATCAACCGAGCCCAAGACCATCTTTTGACTTTTAGATATATATATGTAGCCCAATAAAAGGCACACATCTCACTTTTCACCCATTTAATTTTTTACATAGTTAATCCCATATAAAGGGTATAAACCCTTAACATTTCTTCAATGTGGTAAAGTCCCACAAGTTCCTACAATACCTCACATTTTCTATTCAAACTTTAACAAATTTAAGCCCTATGAGGGTGTAGGCTAAGAAAGTGTTCTTTCTGAAGAACGGCATCAATTTCCAACTCTGAAAAATGTTGACGAATAAATACAAGGAATGCAATGACCTGAGTTTGCGAACAAACTTAATTTCAAACTGATCTCATCAAACCTACATCAAGGACCTGGAATCTAATTAGAGGATATGAATTCCAAATTTGGACTTCAAGTCTGATTCTCTAATGACCGGTTTCCGGCCAGAAGCTAACATAATCTCATATGATGAAGGATCTAGGGCCAAGGTACGGTCCAAGTTCAAAAGACAAGCAGCAACCCATGAAATAATTCGAGCAAAGGGGTTCAAACCAGTGTCTGCATATCTTCAATAATTCAGCAACACTGTCCTTGCCCCAAGAGTGCCATAGAATGGTTCCCAACAGTGTCCTTGCCAAAATATAGAATCTATGATTACTGTATGAAAGGTCAGGCTAACACATTTATTCAAAACCAGCGACCAGTATTCATTAATTAAGATAACAAAATGTCAGTGTTTAAATTACCACCGAAAGTCTAGTTACTTCACTCAAACACTCAAAACATGGCCTGAAGCATCATTAAACCACAGATTAGAAATGTATCCCTCATCACAAACAAAATAAAAAGGTCCAGTCTGGTAACCATTTCTAGGATGTTACGTAGCTTAAAAGACAAGTAACAAAAGGAGGAACATATACGTACAGAATCAATGAATCGTTTAGTTTCAGACATAAGAATGGCAAATGCAAGGTAATGAGTGAGACTAGAACTAGAAGCTAGGCTCTGCGATCCAATCGCATCTCAATCAACATAGCATTAAATGCACCGTCACTGACCTTCAACATTTCCCTCAAGGGAAGCGAAAAGCCGTGCTCAAGCAACAATCTGTGCCTGGGCTTAATCTTCCCCTCCAAACTAAACGAAAAGTACTGAGGAAACCTCTTGAGCTCCTTGACATCTTTGTTCATGTCTTTAAAGAAATACTCAGCCTTTGGCTTGAAATCCAAACTAACCACGAATGGGCCCTGGTGGGTGTGGGAAGTGAATCAATACTCTATCAATTTTCCAACAATACCCTCATAACTAAAAAGATTTTTTTTTGAAAGAAATACAATTAATGAATTGTTTGTGTGAGGTTTGTGATAGAATAAATTCATCGACGTTGGAATGTCAAGACTGAAATATACTAGATTTGAAAATTCACTAGAAATTCATTGGCGTATAGATGAACTTGAAAATTTCCAAACTCAAAGTAGACACGTTAAAGTATAACATACTAAAATTTTATGTAATTTGGAGTTCGGAAAGTGAGGCAAAAGTTAAATAGAAATTAACTTAACTATCAGATTTTTGTATAAAAAAAATATTGCACCAGCAGTCAACTTAGAAAAAAATCACCAAAGATTCATTTAAAGTTCAAATGACAAGAAAATTTGCAGATATGTTGTTAACTAATATAAAAATAACATACAAAAATTTCAGAAAATTTGAACATCACTAAGTTGAGTAAAATAAATAACAAAGAGGACTACACAAAATTCTAAAAGACATCGATCAAGGATAGAAATGACAATTTTTGGTTTTTCTTTTTGTTGGTTTTGGGGAGAGAAACTTGATTCCATCCTTGAGAGGAGGAAACTTGATTCCATCCTTGAGAGGAGGGAAACGAGTTTCCACCAAATTTCCCTTCCCTTGCATTCATTTTTATTTCCTTGTTTTTCCAAACACAAGAATGGGGGAAGAAGGAAGTGTTTTCCCCCCCCCCAAAAAACCCCCACCCCAAAAAACCCAAAAAAACAACCCCCCAGGGGACCCACCACCATGTTGACCAGGGGGGGGGGGGGGGGGCAGGACCGGAAATCCGGGTTTTGCTGGAGGGCTTTTTGGGGATTGACGTTCAGGTGGGTCTCCAAGTAGATGAGCTTTTCCCGGAAGAGGATGCCGGAGTCGGTGGGCTGGACGGGGTTTTTGGAGATGGGGTGAAGGACGCTTGAGGAGGGAGGGAGGAGCAACAGATTACGAGGTCGGAGTATCATGGTGTGTGTGTGGACACCGTTGGTACGAGGAACACTCAAGGTGCTTTATCCAAGGACTCCGATCAACTTTAACAACGACACGGCGTTTCTCAGTTTGATGTTTTAAGCCAATAGGATTTCAGATTTCTCATTTGGATTGAAACATGGCTGTAGAGTGTAGACTACCACCCTGCTCCAAATGGGTCATGGCTTGAAGGTAGTAAGCTTCTGCAAGTAAAATGCCTGTTTTTTTTTTGTTTTTGTCCCATCAGTTCATCACCAAGGAACCAAACCATTGGAAACTTTAGATTCAAGGAAAGTGAGATGTAACCATTAAAGAGACTCTTAATATTTGAATTAGTTATTGAACAATTAGTCAAAATGCATTTCCCACCATTAGCTGTTTCCTAAATGACCATAAACGACTTCATCTGCTTAATGGAAACAATACATAGAAAAGGGATAACACCGGAATTTCTCCAAATTGAAGGGCAAAACCGCAGCGAAACGAAACCTCGTATGAAACTATGAATGGAAGCAAGTGAAAATGAGTATTGGGGCCACGGACAGGAATTAAAAGAATTAAAGTTTGGTTGGTTTGGGAATTTCCGACGTTCCCGATTCTCCCGCGTTTACCGATTTTTGTGGCCACCCGGTCGTGTTATGTAAAGCTATTTGTAAGCTCTCACACACCCTTCTGTTCTCTCTCTCTCTCTCTCTCTCTCTCTCTCTCTCTCTCTCTCTCTCTCTCTCTTTTACTGGCTTTTGAATAATCAATCTCCTATTGGCTGCCTCCCCAATCTCTCTGTCCGAACATTTCAGACGTTTGGATTTTCTTTTACTAAATTTTAATCTCCTCGTCTGGGTAAGTTTCCCTTTTTGTGTTTACAGCTTATCCTTTTCTCATTTACTATTTTTTATTCAATGTTTAAGCCCCAATGTTCAAGAAGTGTCTGATTCTCAAAAGGGGTATTGTATTTTGATCTGTTTGGTTACTTGTTACCCCTCCTAGCTTCAATTCTCAAATGGGTTTTTGTTAAATTTGGTTTCTTTACCATGGATTATTCGATTTTAATCACCCCTGATTCTCTGTAAGATTGAATCTGGTCATTTCTGTTTTGAAATTTCTTTAAATGTTCAAACTTTGTCTTCTAATGCTTGGTGAATTGTGAGCTAGACTAGTGAATTTTGTGGTGGATTGAGTGTCATGAACAACAATATGTATGATTTTGTGGTAGGCTTTTGATTGTTTTGGGATTTCAAAGAGGGGATTCAAGAGTAAGGTTGCGATTGAAGGTGCAGGATGGGAAGGGTCAAGCTAAAGATTAAGAGGTTGGAGAATACAAATGGGCGTCAAGCAACTTATGCCAAAAGGAAGCATGGCATCATGAAAAAGGCTAATGAATTATCTATATTATGTGACATAGACATTGTGCTTCTCATGTTTTCGCCGACTGGGAAGCCTTCTTTATGCAGCGGGAAACGCAGGTATGCACATTCATTCTACAATTAACAATTTGAAGAAATGTAGCATGACTAGAGGATTATATAATCACACTAGATTCTATGATTGCCCTGGAAACTATTCAGGTTTCTTAGGAAAGGTAAGACTTATTTATCTAAAATATATGCAAATGATTGAGAAGATTAAGTTATTAAATGTCTAATACGTAAAGCACCTATATCCATTATGCTGTATATGACACTCATGCACCGGCATACACATAATGTCCAACTGTCTTTAATAGCATATTAATTGTTTGATTGAGGAAACTGAATATTCTCTCCGCCATCATCTGTAACTTTGTTCTTTTATCTTCTTTTGTTCTGTTTAGTAGCATTGAAGAGGTTATAGCAAAGTTTGCTCAACTAACTCCACAGGAAAGAGCTAAAAGGTAAATATATTGCACTTAATAAAAAAATCAAGAGTCCATATAAGCAAAAAGAGAATCTTATCTGAATTGCTTTTCTTTGGATTCAAACAGGAAACTGGAAAGCCTCGAAGTAGGTCCCTTGATTTATGCTGTTATCATCCTTTATTTTCTGTTCGGATATAGCGTATGTATTATCATTGCTATCTGTTACATAAGTTTGTTCTCGTTGAGAGTTTAGGCACTGAAGAAAACATTCAAGAAGTTGGACCATGATGTGAATATACAAGAATTTTTGGGTACAAGGTATGTAGGCCTACAATACAAGGTTAAAAATGTTTTATCAGAAATCTTGTAATGGAAATTTAATTTCTTTTCTTTTCTTTTTGTTTCAGTTCTCAAACGGTCGAGGTACGCATGCAACCAGTTATTTTCCAGCATTAATTTTTTTTTTTCAGTCACGTATCTTGATCTTAATTGTTCATGGTTGCATTTTTATATATTTTTGTCTCATATTATGTGTCTGCACAGGACTTGAGTAACCAATCTAGGTTATTGCAAAGCCAACTTTCCGAAATAAAGAAGAGATTAAGGTGAATGTGAGACAATTGGGGTTTGAGAGTCATTCACTTATGTTGCAGTAGAATTGTACTATGGTTAATGATCCCCATACTAATGTTATTGCAAATCTTGACTTCTGCAGCTGTTGGACGAACCCTGATAAGATCAGCAGTGTAGAACAGTTGGGGCAAATGGAAGATTCATTGAGAGAATCGCTTAACCAGATTCGAACACATAAGGTATCATCTTGTTCCAGTTGTGGATCTCATTTGAAAAAAAAAAATTAGTGTATGCCCTGCCGGTTTTAGGACTGTGCTGCTTGCTAAGGTTTGCAGTGAGTAGTTTTGTCATTACATAGCTCCAAATTTTTAAGCTTGGCTAATCACCGTAACAAGTCTAGGGTCTCCAATTTTAAAATTTGCCTAGGATATGTGTCCAAGGGACTGTAGAAATGATCAGGTGCATTCGCTTTTATTTCTTTGCTTCCCCATGGCCTGGTATGCCTTATTGTGATTCCTATTAACTTTGAATTACTTAATCTCTATTAGTTCGAATCAGAAAAAAGTTACATTGCCACCATTATACAATTGTGTGTGTATAGGATTTCACTGGTGTTTTCAGCAAGAAAGAATCGATGCACAGTATAATATAAAATTGTTATCATTCGACATAAAGAAATGTATAATAACCTGAATATCTTTTTTTTTTGGTACTTTCCAAATGTCATCACATTTTGCTACTTTTACTTGCTTTCAAATAGGTCTAGGCCTTGTTATACTAATGCTATCTGCCTATCTATTCTTCTGTTGGCAGGAAAACTTACAAAAACAGCAACTAATGTCATTAGAATGCACCAGTCAGGTAAAGAATTTCTTTTTATTTGAGAAAACTTTCCTGATGTATTTACTTAATTATCTGGTCAAACATTTAAACTTTATTATTCTTATTTTGCAGTTCCAAAATGGGTTGCATATACCCTTCAGCATGAGTACTGAGCAGCAGCTTCAGCCTCTGCCATGGATTCCTACTAATGAAAGCCGGCATATCGTTTTACCTGAGGACCCGAACTTGCTTCCTCATAGGTGGGTGGTTGTCCAAAAGTACAACTAGCATACCAAGTTCTCAAGAAATCCTATTGTCTGATTCCTTCAGATCTTTGTGTTAGATTAACATGTAGTTATTTGAAACCCCCCCCCCCCCCCCCCCCCCCCCCCACACACACACACACACCAGAAAGAAAAACAAAAAAAAGGGAGAGAACAAACAAACATAGTTGATAGGAAAAGAAACATGTCCCATTATAAGATGGTGCTCTATGATATCAAAGAGCACTTTCATGTTGATCTTTGTTATTTTATATGTGTGAACTCTTTAATATTTAGATGGATCTGTTGTTAGAGAACAAGTGTAACTGTCTGGATCAATGCCATTTTCCAGGGATATGGAATGTTCCGCAAGTTCCTCCTTCGGCAGTTATTCTGGTTACCTTGGCACAGGAAAAAGTTCAGACATTTCTAATTCTGGTCAAGAAAATGGCATTCTAAATGACTTAAGCAGAACTGCACCACTGAGGCTACAGCTAGGTGGGCAGTTTTCATCCTACCTGCCGTACAATCTCAATATGCTGACCGATACAAAATTCCAACAACCAGCAGAAATGAGTCCTCAAGAAAACCCTGTGGAATATCATGTTAATGGAAGCTTCGAAGCTCCTAGACCTGATTTTTTCGCTACTCAGCATAGCTGGGCTTCTACTTCTGGTCCTTGTGCTGTTACTATGTTTGATGAGCATTTATATTCCCAGGTCAGTTTGTCCCGTATTCTGGATTTTCTCAATAGTCTTTTATTGCTTTGTACTTGTATGGTAAGCCTATTAATTGCTTTGTGCCTTGATTTGAATTTCTAAGTTCTACCTTCTGAAAATGTATAAATGAAATATATGAAATAAAGAATATTTGTACCAAAAGATAAATTGTGCTGTTTTTCCTTTAGTTAAACTTTGTTTACTAGTGTGTCGAACTTTTGTTGTATGTGGCTGAGGCAGCTAATTACTTGCATGAAACTGGCAAGTTGCCTATTGCAGAATGTTTTTCCCGTGAATATGATTGGAAGTAAACAGCAAAGTCAATTGTTTATTTCCCAGTTCTTTTGAAGCATTTCTGCATTGTGCTGCTTTATTGTACACTGTTTCTGATACAATTTGGAAGTTTACTTCTTCTACTCTAGTTGAAATCTTATAGGCATATCTTTATTGCTTGACGCAGCAGTCAAACTAAGATCCACGAGTGATTTAGTCGTTCATCCACTGATGGAGTTGCTGCAGCAGTTTGATGGGTGCTTGAGAAATTGACTCATCAGTAAAGGTTTTCACCGTCATTATTTTTTGCCGTGGAAATATACAAGGCAACCACCAAGTCATGTACAGCACGGGTTCAGTTCAACACATAACAGCCCTGTCATTAGTCCCTTGCCATTAGGAAAGGATAGTGCTGATGCCCTGGAATGAGGCACCAAACTCTAAGAGTGAGATCTTCTGTGCGTTTACTATATATAATTATAGGTTCTATAGAGGTTTTTTTTGCTGCCTCCCCACTTTTCTTGGCTGCCAAGGTTGCTTGTGGCAGTTTAGAACTTTAGAATGCTGCCTTCTCCTTGTTCCCTCTCAGTAATCTGAGCGTTGTAAATAAAAAGCACACATATATATATATAAAATATAGTACAAAAAGCATAAACTTATTGGAAAAAATGTTGTCTACCAATTTCATGTTACTGTCTATGGACTGCAAATTGTTTATTTCATTCCTCCTCACTCCTCAGAAGGATAAGCCGTTCTGGACTTTTCTAGTCTAGTGGGTGGACTGTGACTCATGAGAAGCCCAGTGATTCAGGAAATTCCAGCAAAACATGAAAGTTGGGAATGGGGATGATGCATCCTTCACTCTTGACCATTTAAAATATACAACTTACAATGTGCCCTTATAAAGTTCAAATTTACAAGATAAAGATAATTTTTTTTTCTCTTTCAAATGAGTGACGAGGAATTTGTACCTTAGCCTGGTGATTAACCAGAGAAAAAAAACAAAGTTTGATATATGAAATTTCCTGCACTGGATTCTCTGGTAATTCGTTTGTTGTTTAACAGGTATGAATCTTGAGGCAATCTAAATTGAAAGAAACATGTAAGCTAAGGGACAATGGAAAAGACATTGAAAACTCGATATGAAATGTCTTTACAGAATCATGAATACAACGTTGTATTCACTTCCATCTGATGAAAGAAATTTCCGTTTACTGATTTATAATATTCCCTGATGATCTGGATTTTACAGTAGTTAAGTCTTGTCTTGTGAACTAAGTAATTAGAAGTTGTTTGCCTGTCACCATCTTGTAAAATCCCCACTTTACTGCGGAGTAGGGGATGAAACTGAAGACTTTTTTTTGGTTATTTAGGTGTTAGGTAGGTTAGGCATTTACAATTATATTCCTTTAATTGACCTCTTGAATTGGATTATTTCACTTTTTTCATTCAAAATCCAAATGAGTTCATTAATCAAAGAGTTTTTTATCACCAGCAAAGTCAAAACTTTGATATACCGGACATAAAGGTACCAATTTTCAAAAGTGATCAATAAAGTATCTGAATTTTCAAAAACACATCATCGAGAAATAACACTTACCCTAAAAAAAAATATAATCAAAGTCTACTTAATTATTGATCATAGGAAGAAAATAAAGATGAAATTTTGAAAGAAAAATCTGAAAGGAGAATAACTAATTGCATTATTAGTTTTGGAGACATGCGCTTCAACATATTTCATTTAATTGAGTTATGACTCACAAACAACTCGAGCTTTTCGAGCAAAATCAGTTGAAAAAATTTTTAAAAAATAATGTTTTACCAATTGTGAAGTTTTGACACAGGTAAAGTTGAAAGAAAAAAGTATAGTTCACAAGGAGTTATCCCGAGATGCCCCAGACATTTCAAACGATGTTCATGCTACTGAGGCTAACGATGCCTATGTCCATGCGATTTTTCAAAGTTGAAAAACTAAAAAATTAAAAAAAAAATCGAGATTTTTGACTTCTGTCAATTGGAACATCTTTTAAAAAAAACATATTTTACTAATAGTGATATTTTGAGATTTTTTTTTTTGTCGAAACCATGGTTTTGCAGTTTGCACCCAAAAATCGTGTGTGATAACCCACGATTTTTGGGCCAAAATTGCATGCTCTTATTTTTTTACACTTAAATCATGAGTTTTAAGGACTTCTCGATTTGACTGAATGTAAAAATACTCATTTACTTTTTACTATTTTTCAAATTCAAAAAACTAGAAAATTCATTAAAAAAATTATCCGAGATTTTTGAATTCTGTCAATTGGAACACTTTTTAAAAAACAAGTTTTTTATTTTTTGCTGAAACAAAGTTTTTTCACCAAAAATCGTGGGTTATTATTTTGGAGAGAAGAGACTTGTGCTTCAATATATTTCACTTAGCTAATATACGATAAAAAATGACGGTTGTATCCCGATAATATGTTTTTAAAAGTTTAAATACGTTATTTTTCAATTTTAAAAGTTGAGATAGACCAAATGACTGTTCATAATTAATGAACAAGTAACGAAAAATGGAAATAAGTATCTCGATAATATGTTTTTAACAGTCCAAGTACCTTTCACTTTTGAAAATTTGGTAGTTTTTTGTCCAATGCTTCAAAATTTAAACTTGATGATAAAAACCTTTAATCTAAATCTCTTCTCTTTTTTTTTGGTCGATGAATCTAAATCTCTTCTCTTTTTTTTTGGTCGATGAATCTAAATCTCTTTAACTTGTTTAGAAAGTGGTGATACACTTGAAGGTATCAAACTTAAATCTGCCTCATCCCCTTGTCATGATTTTACTTTATCCATAAGATGGCGTGAGGTATTTGAGTTTTTCTACTTGGCCAAGTTTTACTTTCTGTCATCAAATTGTCCTGTACTGTTTTCCTTTTCCAATTGTTTCATTAAAGATAAGCTAGGATTCTACCTTTCTTCAAAAAACAAAATAAAAATAAGCTAGACTAGACAAGAAAATTGATATAGTTGCAAAAAAGAAACAAAAGATAATATAAATTAGCACTTGATTCATTACTAGTAGAAAATGGAAATATACATTTAGTCTTGAATAACAACGTTCAAACATAGACGACCTGGAAATCAAGCATTAGCTGATTCCGATGGCCTTTACAGAACCGTCACAAAATGCTTGGGAAATTGGAATATTCCGGGAAAAGAAAAATAGAGAACTATTACTAATTGCGGGTGGTCAAAGACCACCTCTGCCCAACTTCTGCTTTACAACAGAGGTAAAAACTAAAAAGCAAAAGACCCAACAAGGAATTTAGGGTCCCAAGGACAGTAGGGTACCCTACCCTTTGCGATGATATAAAATTAAAATGATGGAGAGCCATTTAAAATAAGCCCTCTTCATTTTGAATTTCGACCCTAGAGGTCAATGACTCAATTGACCCCATAGTTATAGTATACTAACTAATATCCTAGTATACTGAGAGTCACACTAACCTTGATACTTAGTATTATATGTAGAAAATATATATGTAAAATCCTAGGAAACCGCTAAATATAGAGACAGCAGAAGGTCTCAACTCTCAAGGAGGCAGGGGTATGTGTCCCTTATTAGCGGAATTGGGCACCACTGAAGGTCTGGCCAAAGGACCAACGAGCTGGGGCAGCATTGTAGGACACCACAGTACGGCCATCACTAGTTGTGACCTTGAAGGAGAGGGCTTGCCCATTGAGATATGAGTTGCTTTGCCAGTTTTGCCCCCAGTTTCTGGACATTGGTTGCCAACCGGTTCTGGATCCTTTGATTGAAACAGAGTGCACATCACCAGCACCACCAACGTTTGTGATCAAAACCAGGTTGAAGTAAGAGTGGCCATTGATGGTGAATCTGATGCCTCCCCTTCTGCTACAGGGTACCCTATAAGAAAGAAGACCCACAAAAAATCAGTGACTTTTACACCTAATATTCCATCAAAAATCAGTAATTTTTAACCCAAGATTCATATAGTTTTAAATTTTAAACCCAATATGGCCATGAAATATTATTTACCTTCTGTAAGAAACAGGCACAACTCCAGCTTTGTATTGAGCAATGTGCTGGAAGACAGGCTGAGAAAGGTCAAAATGGTGCTGAGGAGGGTTGCACCAGCCTCCAGCATTGTTAGGCAGGGCATTGTTTGGAGGGCAGAAATTAGTGGCTGTGACAACAATGGAGCCAGGAAGGCACCATTTTGGGTCATTCACACACCTAATTTCATAGCAAGAACCACACCCCAACCCATTGTTGAACAGAGCAGTGCTCAGAGCAGCAGTGTTTGTTCCATACCCCTGGCTGTAGAGATTTCCATACCCACAAGCACCACCTACAAGAAATTTCACACAAACAGAAGTATTTAGCCAAGTGGGAATTTTTATCAAACAAATGGTAGGCATCAGAGAGTGACCCAAAAAAGAGGATTTCTTTTTGAATTTTGGTGCTCACCCATTGTTCCAGATGCATCACCACCTCCATAGAAAGTGGCACGAGCGTTGATCCACCCCCCACCACCATAAGCATGCGCACAGGACACCATTGCAAGAAGACCCGCCAAGAAAAACACAGCAGAAGCCATTCTCCTGCACACAAACAATTGAAAGGTTCAGCATTACAAGCTAAAAATGTAACATTTTGCTCTTTGTAATGTGAGTGAAGAACAGTAAAAGGGCAATGTGAGAGAGAGGGGGGCATGATTATTACATTATGGGATGAAGATGATGAGACTTGAAAGAGAGAAAAGGGTGAGGCAGTGGTGTGAGGAATGTGGGAGATCTTGGGGGCTTATATAGAAATTTGGGGAGGGGGGATTTAGGAACCATGCCCACTGACTATTTTTCTTTTTCTTTTTGAAACAGTTGGGGACCATAAACTGAAACCGGTTTTTCAATAGTAAAGACAAGACCTTTTGAGTGTGGAAGGGCGGTTTTAGAGGGAGAAAGCGCGTGGTTTTGTGGGTTTTTCCCAGTGGGAGAATCCACAAATCCTAGTGAGTCACGGTGGTTTTGGGGCTCTGATGTTTGATGGTTCATCACCCACATGCAAGCTGCAAGCATCTCCCATTTGCCGCAAATACCCTTTTCCCACTCTTGTTTGCTTCTCTCTGCTTTTGCTTTTCATTTTTCCAATCAAATTTTTTAAATTTTAACCCATTTTATCATATACATTTTTCTCACCACAACCACCATTTTCAAAGGAAATAAAGATTTTTGGTGAACTGGGTTTTTCTTTCCTCAGCCAAAACTAGCCCCAAATATCACAAAGCTAGGAACTTTACTAGTGAACATTCCTGCATTTGTTGTCTCTTTCTCTCTCTCTCTCTCTCTCTCTCTCTCTCTGTTTTTCTCTGCCATGGCACACATTTCACTGTTGGGGCCTAGTACCTTTAATCAAAGCCGTTTAATAGGACTAGGGTGCAGGAACTGAGAATTCAAAGCCCAAATCTTTTCTGGTAAACGAATTGAATGCACATTTTTGACTCATAAATGAAAAGAATTTCATCTGTTTTAGAGCTTCATCGTTCTTCAATAAATGGGAAACCAAACACATTTACATGATTTATTCCACACACACACACAAAAAAAAACACATTTAGATGATCCTATAAGTTTCCATGGAATTATTGTCATCTACGGTCCACATGCAGCTGATCTAACAGGTATGGTTTTGCTGCAGATGATTCTATCAAATCAGAACAAGTGACCCCAAAGGTCCACACAGCACATGGGTGATGACATTTTTAGCAGTTTATAACTGAGCAAAGAAAGACCTTGAATCTTTCTAAATCCCAATTCTTATCTTTTTCTCATCACATCTACAATTCTGTTGGGTTTAAAGAAAGAAAAACGAAGGGAAGAATACACGTGGGTGTAGGTGTACTCATACAACAAACGCAAAGTGACAAAGCCAAGCCTATGTGCGACTTCTATGATCGAGTATTATCATTAACTGGTGGTTGCTAATCACATAAAACTAAGTGGGAAAATCTTGATTCTTTATTAATTAGCAAGATAAGATTTGCAGGGAAAACGAAAGCCTCGATTGTAATTTTTGATTGGCACCATATTAATAACACCGCGATTCTCGGCATTAGTGTTCTCAAATCATCTTGATTAACGCCCAAAATCAGTAGAAAAATATAGGCCTAGTAGTTGGTATTTTGCAGTACGTAGCAGTATTCATTGACTTGAAAGAATCTTCTCGTTTTTATAATCTATACCTTCTTCTTGTACGGCATTGTTCAACAATTTGACAGAATTTAATAAGCTAGAACTAAGATGAGGATTTAACTGGGGAGAGAGTGAGAGACCCTTATTTACAAGCTTGTTTATTCTTGGATCTTGACCATTTCAGATTTCAACCCTAAATGTACGTGAAACATATATATGTTTATGAGACAGTGGTGGTAAAATTACCTCACAAATAACTGATAAGAATAAGAGCAAAGCTAGCTTAGGGCCATGTGCGGTAAAATTAATTACCATTGTTGAGACAGTTGAAGTTATTTAACTTACCAACCAGGTTACCTACTTTTCAAGCTAGATATGTGCCACAATGTCTGCTGAAAGTGACTTATGGAGTCCTCATCGGCCGTCGTTTGCAGCCTGCACATGCAATTGTTTGGCTTCATTCTAACTCCATCGTTCAAAACCCACATGGCCTCTCTCTCTCCAAGATTTTCTTTTTGTTTTGCTGAGAGATTTTTTCCACCCCATTAATTAAAACCCAGCTAGCTAGATCGATGAAAGAAACCACAGAGCAAACAGACAATGCCTTCAAAATCGAATCTGATATCCTCATATCACATTCCTTTTCTTCATGATAAATTAATTTAGATCGATTTACTTTTTTTGAAAGTTGAAGTTTTAACGGCCAATAACCAACTTGCAGTTAGGATGGTCCAAACTACTTCCTCCCCCAACTTGCTTTTCAACTATATTATATATAAACCCTAGCCTTTTCTGAACATTTCATATTGACCGTCCATCGGGAATCCCAGAACATACATACATTTCTGACCGTAATCCAAAGACTGACGCCGTACCAGATTTTGCTACGTACCTTTTGTGTTCTGTCGAAAGGATTCACTGCCACCCTCCATTCCTTCCCTATGTGAACATGTGAACTCTGTCCAAGTTCGATCGATCATGATTTGATAGTCTGCAACCACTAGTCAAAAACATAGAAACTATCGCGTTTCTTGTTGCCTAGCTACCAAACCACGAGCATTAGTCATTTAACCAAGTTCCGAATTTACGTACGTGATATCCATCGGTTGACCCTACAAATTTGATTCCGGTAGCTCTTTAGATATTAATTTATTTCTGAAAATTGTTCGATGAAAGTCCTCAAAGAGAGAGATATAGCATGCAATGATGCATACAGCTGATTTTTCCACCGATCATCATCTTGAAACGCCCGTGAGGCGAGGCCGAGTGTGTCCCAACTCATCATCATCTCCATGATAATCATAATCAGAATCTGTAGTATGAGTACGACTAGCTTCCTTCCTCATGTGGGTGTACGTGTTTGTTTTAGGTCATCATATCTTGCAATGACTCCAAGCAAAGTATCAAATTTTAACCCAACATGTGGACCTCGAATTAATGAATCAAATAAGTGAATAACTAGCTAGCTAGCCATAATTGAAGAAAGAAAAGAAAAATCTTTCCCGAATGGGACGTACTCCTCTATGATAAAGAAGAGTTAAAAGTTAAGAAGATTCAATTGGCCGGGACGGGGGTGTGATTTTGAATGCTGTCCTGTCCCTGGCTCTTAGCTTATTACATTTTGAATTTTTAATTTCCGCAGAGGAGAAGCCCGTGATCAAAGCAGTTGTTGCTCGATAAAGGGAGTGAAACTGTATCTTTGTGATAGATTTGGCTTTATTTCTTTGCAGCTTTGCTTTGTTTTGCTGTCTCTTCTCTAGCTTTAAGTTTCAAACTGTCTTGGCTAACTAACCCAACTACCTCTAGCATTTTTTCAAAGAGGTGCTCTAAAAGCACTTCCAACTACCCATTGGATTTGGTGACAATTGCTTTCAAAACTTCAGGGTTTGGTTTCGTGGTTTGGTTAAGAAGCATTTATCATAGTTAATAGAATAATTGGTTCATTCACCAAGGGGAAGAATAGAATTTTCCTTATAGCAAGAGAGGAGGGGGAAAGAATAAATTAGGGTGGGAAGATTGGACAATAGTCCAAATGGTGCGAAGGGAAGAATAGCAATATTAAAGACACCAATACATGCATTGTAAATTTTCACATGTAACAAATGTAATCATCAACTAATTAAATATTTGTTGCAATTATAGCAAGAAAAGAAGCTCGCGAAATTAAATATAAACTTATATGTTTCGAAACATACATTTTTTTTAGACATTTCGTCAATAATTTCAACAATGTTTTTTTAAGCACAAATTAATTACACTACAGTCAACTCCATCACTGAATGAACTTGCTATAAATCTTATTTATTCCTAGCAAGTACTAATCATCTATAATGCTAGTATTATTGGAAGATCAAATAAGAAAGGTTGCCGACAGCGATTATGCTTAAGATTTGCATGGATTTTATTGTTGCTTCCTTTAATGATGGATCACTTTGAATTTTTTTTTTTCAATTTGAATAATCCCAGCATAAAAAGTTATGCAAAAGTTTGCGTTGGATCTTGCTTTGAAATTTAAAATTAACTCCACCAACAAGTTTGGAGCTAGTGAATTGATCACTCACACTAACTATTTTTCACTTAGGGCCATGCATGTCCGTAAACCTTTATATGGTTTATTATATATACCTGAATTTTGATTAGCTAGCTCTTACATCATGTTTTGTAATTGCCGTCCCTTATTTTGTTAATTAATCTTTTGCTATCACAATGGCCACTTCATGCATTGGATACGATTCTTTGTTGATAAAATTGGCCGGGATATCAAATAAATTTTGGGTACTAGAATTTAAAACTCTCATTTTCAAGCCAGTTTGTCTTTCCACGAAATCTGATTCATATTGCATAAGCAATACCAAAATCGATGTGATCTTTAACTACATCGATTAGTCCTCAAAATTTATTGTTGAAAGTTTTTCTACATCTTTTGGTTCACAAAGTGGAAATTATGAATCCATTATCTAAAATGGTTCATACCCAATCAACAAGTAAAGTACCCTTTCTTTGAGAGGGTTGCAACGTTTTCTTAGTGTAAACCATTCAAGATATATGCATGAAATAGTAAGCATGAAGTCACACTACATAACATTTCAACATGTTCACAATTAATACTTAATACGCTATAAAATTTCCTGGATGGAGGCTCTATTTGAAGCAACCAACATATGTAATAAGAACAATTTATAAGGTGTTTTTCCTTTTTCTTCCTACCCTATTCACAGCCAAACAAGACGTCTATTGTTGTTGTTCTTTTATTAACTTGTCTATTCATCACTCTCACGTGGTTTTTTACTAATTATTTTATGATGTTAATTTTGTGTTTATATTCAAAATTTTGGTCTAGAATTTACAAATTCATCATTTTGAGTTTAAAATTTAATATTTAAATAGAAATATTATTAAGTACAAAAAAAAACATTGAAGTTGCAAGTGTATATATCCGCAATGAGATCGACCATGTGGTTCAACCTAATTTCAAATTTTTATTAGTAGATTACATTTCAAGCATCACATAATTAACTTTCAACCATCACAAGCAACACTAATTATATATCTACTTAATTAATCTAATAGAGGTGTTTTACAGTCACATAATTGACTTTCAAGTTTCAACCGTCACGAGCATCACATAATAGTATGGCTGCAAATTAATTAATTAATGTGGTCGAAAGTGGTTAGTGTCATAATTTGGCACCAAAATTGTTCAAAAAAAATTCATGGGTTCAACTCCCCTAAAATACATATCTGTACTGACATCATATGATAAAAAAAATTAATTAATGTCTTTAGCTATTATACTTCCCAATTACCATTAATCAACTTGTCTTCTATTTCTGGTCGATGAGCACTTTGTTTGACTAGCTCTAATTTACGTGACCAATCAATGATCCATTACCATCGAAGTGAGCATTACCTTAAATTAGGAGGGAGTGAGGAAAAATGCTCTCGTTATCTAAAAGAAAGTAAGCACGGCTCATGTAAAACTAAGTTTAGCAATCTTTAATGTACGTAAACTAAGGTTTTTGGACCCCTTTTATAGAATAGAGTACACGTACGAGCGAATTAATATAGATAATTAGATATATAATTAAGGCAAATGATTGATATATGAGAGTTGATCCATATCGATACTTAAAAAAAAAAGACTCATAAATCTTGTTAATTATTTTAGCTGGTTCGAGTTGGCATTCATTTCAAGTGTCAACCATGCATGTTATTAGGACATTTATTTCAATATAAAAAAAATATTATTACAACTGTCCAACTGGTTCGAGTTGGTATTTCTCATTTCTCATACCACAAAAACAAAAACAAAAGTTGGTATATATATATATATACATGTTATACATTCAACCCTTCTATCATTTAAGTATAAAATTGAGCTGAGCACATGAACTAGGCAGTGGCCACCCCGCTCACAACCCGGGTTCGAAGCGCCCCCACCCCACAAATTTCGAACTTTGGAGCCATATTCCCTCTCCCCTTAAAAAGTATAAAATTGAGCAATTTAATGAATTTATTGAATGAGAGATTTTGATAACGTATGGAACAAGTTTCCTATATCCACTAGCTAGGTTTGGTGATTAGGGATTTAGGGCAACATATCCACATGCCTACTACATTATGTCACATTGACTATAATTCTATATCTCTAATTCTCTATAAAAGAAGAACAAAAAAAAATTAGTATTTTACCATGAATTAATTTAATAATGACCTAGCTCAAATTGGTCAATTTGTTGGGCCCATATAATCAGGCCCATATCATGATAACTACTTGGTTAAGCAATAGTAAATTAGTAATAGTAATACTCGAGCATTCACCGCTTAATTTAGTCATATTTAGTGGCTAGCACTTTTGAAAGAGTGAGTGACTTGGTTAATCCGTTAATGGGAAGCACATGCATGGATGGATATAAAGGGTTTCGCAAGCAAGAATACAAGGCATATATGGAATTGGAGGCCCCTCATTATACAACCTCTTTTGTAATTACTTTATCCAATATAGCCTTCGCATGCATCTTAGTCAAAAAGTAGGAAGAGGGTAAATATAAGAACAATCATTAAAAAAAAATTTAATTAGGTTGATTACAACATCTAAATTTGAAACCAACCTCGTGATAAATAATTTTGTTTTAATTTCTAATATGCTTAAGAGCGTGACATGGGTGTGACCTGTTGGTGAGGTACTTTTTTGGTGTGACAAAGAAAGGAGAAGCATGGATTAGATTTAAGAAAAAGCCCCTATTCACAGCAGCTACCTAATTGAATCCAGCTTTGCATTTCGAACATGGTCACCCACTAGTGTGTAACAGACCTGTCTATCGGTCCTATACTATACTATATTGTTAAGTTTGAAACTGTACAGAGTCTCCTAGATAAAGCATGCTTCAATGACAAGGTGATGAGGGTACCCAGCACTAAGCAAAAGCTTGTATGCAATCCACTTTTATATACTAATTTCATCGAACCTAACTATATATATATATGATCCCTTTTGATCAGGTTCTTCAAGGGCTCTCGATCGATCATCATCCCAAAATGTAAGTAAAACTTATGATCGAAGCTAGGAAACCATCCCACATGCAAAAAGGCCGCCAGCAGCATTCTTGAAGCACTAGTATAAGCTTTTGATTAGGACTTCCTCAACTCATAAAGCTCATCCACGGACCCTCATCACCACATGGAGAGGTCATGTGAATTCCTACTTTAGGGTACCTCATGAATTCCTACATGTGTTTCAGCTTAAAAGAAAAATCTTGAATTTTTGTTAACATTTTCGGATATATTGTTTCGTTTAACCCTATCAAATTATAAGCGAGTAGAATATATATTCATATATTAATTTATCTTTCTATTTCTATTGGCCGGTGAGATGAAAAAATTAATCTCATAAGTCAATATGCTTTTGTCTTAAACTCTTGGAGCTAGGTATTTTTCTAGCATTTTGCAAATACTTCTCTTGCTAGCTACTTCTATGGAAGATCATTAGTTTTGTTCTAAACTATTTTATGATATTTGAGCGCCAAGATTAATTTGATTGTCAATTCGACTCTTCAGTAGTACATGGTCAGTGGTCTGACCCATTACATTAGCTAGGCAATATCATTAAAGAAAACGACACTAATAAAAGTCGCTTGAGAAAAGGAAAGTGACGAGTCGTGGGATGGGATGCATCGTGCATGCATGAAGAAGCTTTGTCAATAACATTCTATCGGTTTCAGACACAATAACATGTGAAGGATTTTGAATTGTGATGTCTTTTGTTGTTATGGTTGGCAGCCATAGCTTTTGGCTATCTGGGTCATTCACATTTACTATTGTCGGCTAGCTGCAAGGTTATGGATAAGTACACACCCTAGTAAAATCGATGTAATTAACATGATCGGTCGATGGTACCGCAGAAAAAAGATCATATGTTGAAAACAATGTGACATTAAGTGTACGAAGAAGAAGAGTTTTATTTTTCAACAGGCAAAGTCGTATTAAACTTCTTTGTTATAAATTGGCGGTCGAATTCAAAAGTGTTAGCGAACGCAATCACTTCTTCAATTTCAAAATGTTTGCCGCACACACTTCATCACTTTCAATGAAAAAAATATCTGACCCTTGTTATACTAGTCTAGAGCAGTAGTACTAGTGATTGCACGATAAGGGAGGGGGCGTCACAATCGCAATACTATTCAAATATTGTAGGAGTAACTAGGGTTTGTGTCAATTTGATGACAATATTGGGGAAAGGACTGTGAACATGCTGTGAACATGGCTAGTGGTTCAGCAGGGCCCGTTTGGCCCAAACTTAGAAAACAGTGATAAATATAGTGATGATAGTAGTTGATAGCTTGATAGAGAGAGACGCTGAGAGAGAGTGAGGAAGAAGAAGAAGAACAAATAAACATTAGGCAATGGTTTTCTATGTTGGAATGTCACAATGTGCAATTGTCTGGGCTATGCCCGACGGAGCACATGATTGTGGGGACTAGACTTCTCTTTCTGTAACCCTAGCTAGCTAGATAGCAAATATTCCACTTCCCCATCATGTAAAATTTCAATGGCTAGGGAATTTTAGTCCATGAATACTAGTAATCTATTAATTAATTAATGTCCTTCATATATATTATTCTGGTGGTGGAGGTGAGTGAAACTGATCACATCGATTATAGTACAGAAACCAGAATGGTACAGTTGGTCCCTGAATTGGTTAAGATTGGAAATTGCTTGTGGGGGTTATGTACTTATGTATGTAGATATGTAGAGGACCAACCCTGATGGTGAACTTAATGGTGTATCCAATATGAGCAGGTTGATATTAATAGGAAAACTTATAGGTGTGAGAGTAAAAAAAAGAAATCTGAATTGCAGAGGGAATCCATGAAGGTCAATTTCATATATGTAGAGGGAACTCGGGACCCATATGGATGAGACCAGCTAATATGTCTACATCGATCTTTAAGAGCAATGTCAATTTCAAGTAATCAATGGGTTGGACTGTTGGAGAAAGATGTGAAGGCTCGGTCACAGTTACTGTACTGGAGGATGAGTAGTAATTTCAAGCGTTCAACCAACTACACGATGAATCATAGATATTTTCTTCGTGCTTGTCTTTTTCTTTCCCAGCTTGAGCTTGTGTTTTGCAGCCCATTTATCATTCAAGGAAGAAACTAGCTAGGGCCAATGGACCATTTTGATATATTTGGGTCCTTTGGTCTTTGGGAGGAGATCATGAACAATTGAATAGTAGTAAGTTCATCCCAGTATGCAAGTGTAACCCAATGTTCAATCAAATTAGTGCTTAAATACAATTTAGTTAATTTTTAGCTTAGAGTTTTGATGAAGTGATTTTCTGGTCCCTTCTGGAACTACAATTAGTGTCTACCCTTAACATTCACAATGTAAAGCTTCATTGGCTTCTTAGCTGATTTTTTACTCTGCCTAACCGGTCATTTCTATCATTCTCAACACATTCACAGCTTTATAGCCGGATATAGCTGAATAGCTGTATCAATTTATAGCACCTGGAGGCGAATTTAGGGCTCAGACGATTCAAAACAAGTTCTGGTAATTCATGTTTAAGAACAGTAGATAATCTTTGAAACATTCTTCTCCTAGAATAAACACAGAATAAAATACAGCGGTACACCAAACATGTAAAACATGTGCTGGTCTACTTTCAAGTTCCAACCAGGGTCTCGCAGTTTGAACCCACAGTTCGCACAAGATCAAATCTATACAAGTCAACTTGGTTATCCAATCACTTCATAAATAATTTTACTAAGACTAAACTGAGACTTGCAACCAATTAGTTGAGACTTCGAGGAAACGGAAATAGCATCTGCATAAAAGTTGCTTCAGCTCTTAATATTAAGCCCTGATGTAATCTTTGACTTTGAGCATCCAACTGCTCCCTGATCAACTGATTTTCCACTCAAATGCTGGGAAGAGTAAGTGCCACTTTTTCTCAATTTACCAGGAAATTCCTTGCTCGAATTACCTTTCAAAGAAAGATTTTTCTTTATGCGACTCCTATTGAGCAGCAGCATACTATTGCGTGGGGGAGCATGCAAAGCCCCTTCAACACAATCCCCCACCTGAGCACAACCCCAAGGCCTGGATGGTCCATCATCACTGATTGGTCTCAGTCTGGGAAAACTAGCTCGCAATCTAGAGAAGCTTTGCTGTTCGGGGAGATTTTCCTCCTCAAATCGGGCACATAAGGGGCAGGGAGGGTCACTTTTGCGTGTTTTGGGTGTTGTTTGCTCCAAGCACTCTGCATGGAAAACATGACAACAAGAAAGAACGCCGGTGATTGGCATATCTCCACTTCTGACTATGCGACGAGAACTCCAAGGTGATCTCTGTGAAAGAAACCTTTCACACAAGCCACATCTAAACCCTTCAGACATATTACTAAAGTGTCGACCAGAAATTTCTGCTTCAAATGACTCAGAAACATCCGTAAAATCAACGCTGCTGCTGGCACTGCTCCAGCGGTGGCCATCTCTCTGAGGAGTGGCAGCATCAAATTCTGGAAACCCAGCAACTGTGAAGTCAGAAGCCTCCCTGGGGAGAGTTTGTGAAGGAAATGACAAGGGATGAATAGGTTTGGACATGAAAGATCGGCGACTTGTGAAAGTATGATGAGAAGATAAGGATGCCTTGACCATGGGTTCAGATTCACTACTGTCTGAACGAGATGAGGTGGACCCCCCAGTATCTTGAATTTCAGAGGTTCCCTGCAAAGATACCATTCAGAGGAAATGCTTCAATACATGTCTTTGATTTGATAGTCTAAGGAAACCAAATTCTAAAACAATACCTCCATGGTAGATTGAAAGGATGACTTCCCAAAAGCCGGACCTAGCAAGCAAGAGGAATTGAAGTTGTGTTAATGCAAACATGAATGTTAGCTATAGTGATGAAAACCTTATATTAATGAATTTCCTTAATAGTTTTGAATTTTGAATGTCAACCATGGTACATGTATAAGCCAATGGCAATTGAAATTCAAAATAGAAAAAGTCAAAAAACACAAATGCTAATACAACCAAATCCTTAAATGCAAACTTTGAGAATCCATGAGGATATTGTATTGAGAATCACAAAGTATGAGATGTCAACCAAGCTCAGGATCATCTCCAATTTGGAGCCTGGTAATCTAATGGGCACAACAAAGGTTTCAGTGTTTCACATCCAATTTGCTCATCAACATTATCTCTAAGCCAATGGATTTGCCAAATCAGATTAAACAAGTTCCTAAACATCTTTTCATTATCAACATACATTACCAATTATTAAAAGAAAAAATGATAGAAAAGAGAGAGATGTATCCTGTTGTAAAGTATAAGAGTTAACTAGTTAAGCAACACTGGCAATTTTATTGGAGGGGGTTTCTTTTCCCTGTATCAATTAGTGTACATATAGAAACACTTATTGCGAAAATAAAATAAACCTTCTGGTATGCCAAGTCAGATATATAATAGACCAATTTGTGAAAATGATTGATAAAACCAACCACCACTTTTCACAAGCACACATCAATAAAAATGAACCTTCTGGTGTGCCAATGGCCCAAATAGTATAGCCATTTGTGAAAATGGTTGATAAGAGTAATGAATACATATGATTTAAAAGGCTACAATAAGTGAATTTATCTTTTTAGGGTTTAGGGTAATCCGTATAAATCAAATAGTACAGTAACAACACATGTGCGCGTGAGTATATACATAAATAACAATGTAAGACCATCTGCACAAATTCATTGACCAATGGTAGAAGTCCTGAAAAAGATATTTAAATGATAATAAATCCATTGTTATCCCTTTCAGGACCTCTGTCATGTGTGTGTAGTGTACAAACAAAACTGAAAAAGAATGAATTATAAATTGTATTACCTCTACTTTTTGTAGTTTCATAATCCTCGATACTGATTTCCTGTATTGCTGGAGGTGTCCACTGAGGACCTTGAGAAAGGTCAGACGAACTACTTAAAAAAAGCCCAGCACCATCAGATGCAGAGTAGTGATGATTATAGAGATGATTACCCCTCACCCAGCCCCGACTTCCTCTACTGTTTGATGAAGTAGAAGACCCATACAGTTGAATACCATCATGCAACCCATATTGCAATTCTTCAGACTGGAATCGAAAATCCCATCTTGATGGAGGTGGAGAGAAGCTGGTATTAGTTCGCCAACAGGGCTCGTCTGGACCAACGGACCAGTCCCTACTGGCTGTATGTGATTCATGTGGCCTTGCAGCCACACAACAGAGGGACCCCGTTTTAGCTATTGTTTATAAGACACAAGATGATTGACTCCGTCTGATATCAACCTTCCTGAATCTCACCTCACTAATTTACACTATTTACATGAAATCAACATCTCTGATACAAGTTATGCCAAGTGCCACTCATCAAAACCTAATGGTTCATACGCTATCTAACAGTTCTAAGCACAACTTCATACACTATCTACTCCGGGTTGGAAGTCCCAGACAATAAAATTTGACCTTGCAGTACAATTTCACACATAAAACTATCAATCTTGCATAAACAGGATCAAAGTTTTTTCATCAACATTGACAATACATACTAAAATTACGCTGCTTACATCCCCAAATTTCTTCAGCAAGTCTGAAATTCTTCAAAATTCTTCAGTTGTGATAGTGCCAACACTGACAAGAAGGTAAGACCAAATTTAGATGATGGTTATGTTTAGCTGCTGTAAATTTCAATAACTGAAACAAGAAACTAACAAAAATCACAAAGCTTCGAAAAATCACATAAATCCCACAAAGCCGTGATTTTTACAACCAAAACCAAGTGGGTTTTTAAAGTCACACTTAAATTTCAACACTCGAGGAACGTGCATTTTTCATTTTGTTCTAAATTAGCAACTCATATGCAAATATTAAAAAAAAAAGATCAAATATTTAGAAAGAACAAAGAAACTACATAAATAAGAAATAGAGCAACACCAATTTAGACAGCAAATTCAGGCAAACAGAGAAGATACAAAGCAAAATTTGTGAGCTGAAAGCAGCGAAAAACCCTAGAAATAGAAGACAAAATTAGAAACAATAATTGGTCTTCTAAAGCCCTACAAATGTAATCGAGAGCTTACAATTAGACAATGACGAAACACGAGAAGAAACTCTGCCTAAAAGGCGAGACTGGTTTCTCTGTCGACTGAGTAAGAAATGAAAACCCTAATATATCGGGGAGAGAAAGCAGGAGCAAATTTAGGGGGACTTTTTTTTGCATCAAGGTCCTCCTTTTCTTGTACAATTCTATTCATTCCAGTACCATTCCCTTTTGTTTAATCAACTCCTTTTAAATATAATTTCTTTTCTCTGCTGTTTATTTTTTTTATTATTCAATTTGTTGAAATTGTACAGCTTAATTTGATAATTTCGTTTTTTTGGTCTTTTTTTTGGTTGTCATTATGCGTACTTCTTGGCTTTTCTCTCAACTTTTGATGCACAACTTTTTCTTTCCGACTTTCCTACCCTTTTTTTTTTCACAAAAGATTTTTTTTCCCTTTTTACTTTTGGTGTTTGAAAATTTGAATTAATATTTTGTTACATAATACTTATAAAATTAATTATTGAGTCGTATTTAAAATCTCCTACTTTTAAAGGATACATATACACTCTTCCCACTAGACTAAAAGGTTATGAAATTTAAATTGTTTGATGGATTGAAAGGATTTGAATCGCATCAAATTCAAATTATTTTGACATATTTAATTTGATTCATTAAACTTTGACAATGTTAAACACTTTCTATTTTTAATTTTTTATACTACAATTCACCATTGCCATTAGCTTAATTAGTTAATTATACTACAGTTAGTACATGCGTGTCACAGGTTCACTGTAGCACCCACAAGTAGACCCCTTTAAATATTGGATTTATGATCGCAAATTATACTTTGTAGGCGTAACAAACAACAGTAAGGGATGAGGAATTGAAAATTATGAGCTCAAGTTTGTCTTGAAGCAAAAACGAAGAGGCCCACAAGCCGAATGAAAATTCCATGCCTGCCTTCAATACAGACTACAGAGCATTCCAATAATAACAATCCAATCCAAGATTCTCTGGCTGAAGCTGATCAGGTTCAGACTGTACAGTAATTATTCCTTTTGCGGAAGAATCCGACTACAAATAAAATAAAGCTGGCAGAAAATCAAGCCCAACAAACCAAAAAAGTATCCCTAACTAGCAAATGAACAGGTCTTCTAGACTGTGTTCTCAAATTCAGCCATTTTGTAGAATGAAGAATATAACAAGGAACAAAGCTTTTCTAATGATGTTTGATGAAATATGACACCCATGTTTGTCTTTGATCCTTCACATGCTAAGTGGAATCATGACCTTGTTTATGTTGTTACTTACATGCTATTCCATAGATTTGAGGGTTTATAATCGAGGAACTGGACAAAGAGGTCATGCTAAGCTCAACGCCTGAGAACCCGGATCCGGATATGTTCTTTCCTGTTTCCCGGGTGAGATGACACCCATCAGCCAGGGTTTGTTGCAAAGGATCAAGAACACTCTGTATAAATCTGAGGGTTGTCCCATCTGCAGCACCATAATATATAATTGCAAAGACTAGTTAACAACCACAATGCTTGTCCAGTAAACCAGAACAACCTTTTGTATCATCAATGAATTAAGAATTTCAGCTACACTACCTTTTGCAGCCACATGCTCCACAAACAGGTAAAGTCCTCCTGGTCTCAGCACTCTCTTTATCTCTGAATATAAAAGCAAAAATGAATTCGTCAAAAGAACACAAGGAGCATCATTTAATAGCCTTTTGGAGAATGGTAGTAGTGGTTGTTCTATTTTAAGTATTGACAGTTACAAGATGGAGTTGTGCCTTCAAAAGTTGCAGAAAACAGGAATGGGTGATAGGTTCCAAGATAGGAATAGTAGGGACTGCTCATGGTATGGTTTTCAAGGATGAGAAAATAAGAAATAGTTCAGACAATTAGTGCGGGACAAGGAAATTCAACTTCAGAAGCTTAATTACCTTTCAGAGTCTTGTCAACATCTTTCACAGAACACAATACAAGGGTTCCAACAACTGCATCAACAGAAGCATCATCTAATGGTATAGCCTCCCCAACCTGATCAAACTTAGCATTTTCAAAATCGGAAAACAACCTTTCTAGAAAGGGGACTAAAACTACAAAACCACAATGGAAGTAAAGGTAAACAAAAGAGCACAAGGAACTTTGCATCTTCATGCTGTACTTGTCCTATGGCAACACATCAAAGTAACAACTTCGGAGTTAATTCAGGACTAAAACATGAAGATCACATGCCTACTGATGCGTTAACTATTCGAAATAAAAATAGTTACCCTAAGCTCTAAGAAACATAAAAAGTACCCTAAACTCAAGTCAATGATCAATTTTTCTGAGATTGCTTTGGAGAAAACAAAGGTTCTAGCAGAGAATGGTATTTTACTACAATCAAAACCAGTTTTAGTATTTCTGTAATGCCACAATGGAAGCTTCACATACTGCTTGTATAAACTCAAAATTCGAAAGGGGCAGACCGGAGGCCACTGCAGCAGCCTGGGCGTATCTTTCCATCTTTTGATTAGGATCCACGCCAAAAACCCGGACACCACTATCAGCAGCAGCATAGTACTTAAGATTAGGACCGGTCCCTATACCAATTTCCAACACTTGCTGAGCTTTTCCCTTCAAGCTTGCGAAAAGCTCTGACTTGTAACCTGCAATCTTACCCATGAAAATTGAAATGAAAAAGTAGTTGAAGTTACTTAGTTGAAGTTAACTGAGTAATAAATATATCTATTTACTAATTACTAACCTCATCTTCATAAGCTTGCATGCCGCTATTCAAAACTGATGCATACAACTCCTCGTACCAGTCTGGTCTGGGAGGGTGAACTTTCCTCAACATGGCCTGTCTTAAGTGAAATACCAATTACACCACCAAATTTGAGGTGAAGATTCTCAAGACCAGAAGACATTACGTACCGTATAATCATTGGCCTGCAACTTGGAAGCGACGGAGGTGGAGGGGCAAATTGGGAATAAAGATGTAGCTACTGCTGCTTCGATGAAGCGTCTTCTTCCGCACGAACATAAGCCGCTCGGACAGAACCCGGCCGTTGAACTTGAAGCATCTGAGTTGACTCGGGTTGGAGAAGAATCCGTACGAGATGTGATTTTGCCACGTGGCGCAATGCCGGATGAGAAGAGAGGAGTGCGGAGGATCATTGTTTTCAGTGGCGATCTGGGAAGGAAGGACCGTGCCTTTTCAATTTTCATGGTTATGTCCTCAGGGCAAACGACAGATACAACTCTGTCGTTTTTATCTTGTAGATAATTTTCATTAATGAAGACAGTAACTGATACTTTCTTGCTTAATTAGTAATACGCATTCTCATCACAAGCAATTTAAGAAAATGTCAATGTCATATATTTTATGCAGGGTAATACTGTTACATGATTCATGTTACAATAAGTACAAAAAACTTGCATGATTCAATTTGCTTATTTGCTCTGGCACCACGGTAAAGATCTGAGATTCCGGCTTCTAATTTGAAAGCATGAAGACGGTAGTTACTCATGGTGGCTCTGACCCTCAGTAGCGGGGTTTGTGTTGGTGTTGTTACCGCTGCTACCATCAGTTACGCCACATTGGACTTCCTCCTCCGAAGTGTTGTTATTGCCACCATCAACTGTAGTAAAAGAAAAAGGAGTTCAGCAGCTGAACATGGTTATTGGGGGTGCCTTGGGAAATTAGTTATTGCTAGCACATACCGTCACCATCATCTGCACGAGTATAGGATGAGCGCCTCGAACGTACTTGCTGGTGTGGAGTGGGCTGATAGACAGCAATGATGACAAAAATAAGAGATTAAAAACAACTGCAATGTATCAATTACTGAACATGAACGACATGTCGACATCATATCTAGGCTTATGTCCAATATTTTCTTTTCATCTTATTACTTTCACTGGGAGTTTACAACTCATTATTGCAGCAACAAGTTACAACTTACAAGTCACTGTTGAGATAAAAACTAGATGCCCTGCTGTCATTATGACATGCTCCTTAGCTTCACAGCCTCTTGGAGGGCATCAATGCAAGCATACTAACTTGAGGTATAGTGACTTAGAGAGTGATAATAGGGCAGAACAAAAATTTAATACAAATCCTAGTTTTAGTTTTCACACAGCGATGGCTCATCTGTCAGCCCCTAACAAATGCTATGATTGCTATCTTAGCTCTCCCTTAAGGTAAGGAAATCGAGATGGTATCAAACATACCTGCAGCTTTGGGCGGAGTGCCTCTAGTGGCCCTTTCGGCTTATGTGCTCCCTGCTATTGAAGGAAAATGAAAAAAAGGCAGGCAAAGAAATTAGGCATTCAAAGTTCAGAGATATAGCAACTACAATCTAAGTGAATCCTAGTAAGTACCTTTCCCAATGCCCAATCAGCAGAATCAAAATAAGCCCGCTCATGGTCCTGACAGAAAATTTAACTTAGAAGTGGACAAATTTATCTTGATATAAAGATGAAACTAGAAGAGCAACTTCAATGAGATAAGATGATATGTGTGAGAATGAGCAAGAGTAAGGCTGACAGTCACCTTAGATATTAGTGGAGGCTTCTTAGGAATTATGCCTCCATACTTTTTCTTAACTGTTTCCTCCTGTAAATAAAAAAACAAAAAAAAACATTGTAGACAATGATCCTACTGCATAAATCATAGATAACCAGACGCAATGAAACGTTTGAGAATAAAGTTCAAGCATTGTAGAGATTCTGAAGCAAAAGAGAATTAACAGTTTGCATTATATGACTGACTATTTTTTATCAGAATGGTTACAAGAGTTTGGCCGAAAACAAATGACAGGGCTGCAGGCAGGACATTTCAAAGTGTTTGAAACTAAAAGGTAGAGCAGTATTGCACCTCCTCCCGGGCTGAAGGCATGGGATTTTCATCATGAGTTTCATCTGAGGCTTTTAAGTCTTCCTCAGCATTGTCACCATGATCTTGATTCTTTGGAGTACTATCAGGAAGCTCTTGGTCCTTCACTTCCTCCGTGTTTGTAGCTGACATATTTTGCTCTAGGCACAGGTGACAGCTGCAAAAATAAACAAATAACTTGACCAAAAATAGATGTAAACCAATGTAGTCCTTTCCTTGCATTGTGAAAAATTCGGAGAGAATTCCCTCAATTTTAAACATCTCAGAAGAGTTACTTCTAAAAATCTCATAACATTCATTGGGGCAACTCTGAGTACTAGCAGCCTAGACATACATACAAATCTATGCAACCAAGTTCCTTAAAAGTAAAAAAGAAGTATTGTTTTGACTATGCAAATAAATGGTAGATGCCACTTAACGCATTGAAGTGACCACCCTAACTCTATAAAACTACACTCAGTAAGCCATGGCACACAATCATCTTTAATCATCTTATCAGAAAGTTTGGTTGGACATTAAATCTGAGGATCCCACTTGCTATAAGGACAGTGAAGCATCTGCCTGGCCATTATAACCTCTTCATAATAAGTAAACCTTAGCTTTATCCAAATAACTAGATCAGGATCATGCATGTAGATCAGTAGATGATATAGAAAAAGAAAAAGTCAAAAGTGAGAAGAAGCAATACAAACTGAAGCAAATCATCCCATAGTCACCACATAAAAGTAGAATTCATATACCATCATTATTCATGCAAGCTTTTACCATATCCTAGTTCCCACTCTTCACCAATAAGTTTCAGCTGATTAACGCACAATCAGCATGAATCACCAATTGAGTCATGAAGATTTACACCCCAAAATAAGTCAAAAACCTTACTGGTGAAGAGAAACACCAGTGAAAGTGACTGGTAAGTTGTAAGTAGGCAGCTGATTTGTTAGAACTAGGACACAAATTTGATGACGAATATGAACTAGGCAATAAGAGAAGTGAAGTGAAGGCGGATGGTTACCTGAAGAAAGATCCGCCTGCTGGGTAAAACCGAAGCCGAAATGGGATTGATCCAATTGCAGAGCAGAGGCTAATGGGAACGAAGCAGCCTGCAGAGTACGCTATACGCACAAATTTTCACTTAATGGTGGGGTCTTGGGCTTTTAACGATCGAGTCGAGGGACCTTGTCTGAATTGAACTGGGTTTAGTCGAATTGTTTCGGGCCTCAACGTCGTAAGGATGGCCCTGTTTAACGATAAATTTTTTTATGATCGGGCTATTTTCTAACTCCTCATACCAATTATAAATTTTATAAGAACCTCATTTTTGTATTTTAGGCATTTTATAAATCTCTAAAATCAGCCCCCCGGAAGGGCAAATCTCCTTTAGGAAAAAAAGGAAAAAGGGAAAAGGGGAAAAAAACAAAAGAGGAAAAAAAAAAAAAAGGAAGAGAAAAAGAAAAAGAAAATGGGGGATTGAAATACCTTAAAAATTTATAAGAACCTCATTAGGCTTTAGAAAATTTTAGAATTTTTGTTTTAGATTACATAGAAAATTTCTTACTTTAATTGCAGAGATTTGCATCCGCTTGAAGAAAATGACATTTCAAAAATGAACGAGATACTTCGAACGGGTGCAAAGGAGACATTTCAATGCTTGAAGAAAATTACATTTCAAAAATGAACGACATACTTCGAACGGGTGCAAAAGAGACATTTCAATGCTTGAAGAAAATGACATTTCAAGGCCGGAAATGTTGAGTTGCTTGATTTAAAAAAAATTAAAAAAATTAAAAAGATAATAAAGATTTTAATTTAAACAAAAAAAAACATAAAAATGAGTATTAGCGACGAACATTTAGTCAAGAAAGGTCTTAACCAATTTTTTTTTAGAACATGAGAAAATTCTTGATGATCGAGTTATCTCCTAACTACCCCATACCAATTATAAGAATCTCATTTGGCTTTGAAATTTTTTAGAATTCTTGTTTCTATGAAACTTGAAAAATTCTTTATTATAGTTTAACGGTTTTGAAGGAAATGACATTTTCAAAAATTGGAGAGATACTTCGAGCGGGTGCTAGGGAGAAATTTCAATGCATAGAGATAGAAATTGCTTTATTCTTTTAAGGTCGGAAGTGAGTTGTTTAATTGATTTAAAAATAAATATAGTAATAATAATAACAATTTAAATATTAAAAAATATATAAATAAATATAAAAATGACTTTTAGCGACCAACGTTTTGTCAGTAAAAGTCTTCACAATTTTTGTTTGGAATTCCTTTATTAAAATCCTAAAAAAACGAAAAAAAATCTCGAGAATTTCCTAACTACCCCATATCAAATTTTACATTGTACATATCATAACCAACCGTCTTAACCACACATATTATTAGCGGTCTTAGTTCAATTTTGTTTTCATCTAGGATGTAGAAAGAAATTTCATGCTAATTTTCTTGTATCATGGTAAATTTGATATATTGAGTGTCATTGAGCCTAATTAAAGGTACATTCTCGATCCTTGGATGAAAATTTTCTGATCTTCAACCCCAAGCCTAAGCAAGCCACCAAATCCACTAAAACAGTGATTGCATTCTCCACAGCATTTAGATGACTTCATTCTTCTGATTGGCTAATTAATTTCCTATATATGGCCATTCCATGATCTCAAATGATCCGGTAGCAAAACCATGTCCCACATTCATGGCATTCACTGTTGGAGTTGGAACAAGGCCTAGCTCATGATTCAACCTTAAATATGGAGCTGCCGGCCAGTTGGAGCAGGTAGGATTGTCATTGTGAAAAAAATAATATAAAGTTACACTAAAGCTTAACCAGTGAGATAGCCATTACTTGAAGTACTGTATAATATAGATGCTTTGGTGCTCCAATTACTTGGTATAAATTCCTGAGCAGTATCACCAAATCAGATACAAGTGCTCTTCAAATTTCAAAGAGATCATCACAACTAAGAAAACAAAATGAAGGCAGCAGCAGCAGGACCAGTACTACTACTGGAGGGTAGCGAAGCCCACAAAACAATCCCAAAGTTAAGGGTGAGCAGAGTGCTCTCTGTTCTTGATTTCATTCTGCGAGTTGTTGCAGCCCTCGGAACATTAGCAAGTGCCATAGCCATGGGAACCAGCCGGCAAACACTTCCCTTTGTCGCACGGTTTGTTCGATTCAGGGCTAATTACAAGGATCTTCCCACATTTACGTGAGTAGTCACAAGTGTTCAATTTCCTTTTTGATTTTTCAGAGATAAATGCTCAACTGTCTGTTAATTTTCATATATGTCACATGCAGGTTCTTTGTGATTGCCAATTCAATTGTATGTGTCTACCTTGTGCTTTCACTTCCACTGTCTATTGTCCAGATAATCTGGACTGGAGCAGTTAAAAGCAGGATTACCTTGGTCATCTTCGACACGGTAATTTCTAATAAGAGTGAGGCAAAAGTTGCATAAGATTATATTTTCTATGAGTACGTTTCTAAGGATGTGAATGTGTTGTGAAGGTAATGATGGGTCTTCTAACTGCTGGAGCATCCGCAGCAACAGCAATAGTGTCCCTGGCACACTATGGCAACTCCAGTGCCAATTGGTTTCCATTTTGCCGCCAATTCAACAGCTTCTGTGAGCGCATTTCAGGATCTCTCATCGGCTCCTTCCTCGCGGTTGTTGTGATCATCCTGCTAATCATCTTGTCCGCTGTCGCAATCTCTCGACGCTAGCTGATCATGTGTGTTACAAGAAACTGATACATGGTGATGAACTAATGTCATCGTTTCATGTGTGTGAATAATATTGGGTTTGTGAGGGAGTGATATAAAAATTTGCTAACAGTTATCACATACAGTGATACAGAACTATCTTCCATTTACACAATATATCTTGTTGTTGCCTCTCTGTATCTTCAATCTGCAATATCTTACATTTTTCTTGTGCCATGATATATGCAACGTTTTTTACACCTCTCTTAATGAATCTAGGAAGAATCTCCCAACTTCTGAGAGTTCCATCTACAAAATATAATCAAAATGTCGAACACATTGTACTAGGCCAATAGTAATACCAGATCATCAATTGATTTCAACGTCTTCTCGTAAAATAGGTATGATTCATACACCTTTGGCGTCCGAATATAATAATCCAACTGCAACACAATTACATTGCAACCAGATGGATTTAAGTTCCAATAAATGATACTTTTAAAATCTATGGTGAATTCTTATTTCAATATGTAGTCTAATTTAACAGTATAACGATATTTCTATCTTGTAAATCGTAAAGAAAGAAGTCACATACCTCTGCCATGTTATCCACCAACTCATTGGCCGTCTTGACATAGTCTTTTCGGTTAACTTCTGGCACCAAAGACATTGCATTCTTCAAATCTTGAGAAAGATAGGCCGACTTGAGGCGAATGTAAAAGATGAGATACCTCCAAGCCATGGCCTCCAACATGTCCCTAATACTATGTAGCCCTTCAGCAGTTTGCTTGATTCTAGCCACTGCATCTTCTGGTGACAATCCAGGCTCAAAGAAACGTTCCCTTATAAATGAACGAGTTCCCCAATTCTGGGCTAGTCCTAGTGGTGTGGCAATGCCATGTTGAACTACCCCAATCCCTAGTGAAGTAGCCAAAAATGTTGTCACAATTTTCCTACGACTCGTCGCATCTTCTTCTCCGGGAAATGAGGCTCGGACTACTGAGTTTCGGCACCGAGAAAGTTGTGGGTTGGTGATGCGGGCATGGAGGAGGGCTGTGGTGGTGTTAGTGAAGCTGCTCATGGCTTCTGATGTTAATGTGAACAACTTCGAATTCATAGAAAGTATGGTGGTTGATGAAGAATGCTCCGATGTGGATACTCAACATGGACCTTAGCCTTCTTCCACGTGGCATTCATTATCTAGTTATTTTCTTTCTTTGGTCTGATTTTCGGTAAATATTAACCTGAATATTTTTTAAATCTTGTCCGTTGGTTTACTCAACGGCTCAGATTCCTGACCTGAATATTACGTCTTTGCAGTTGACTCACCTGCAAGAAAAGCACCTAAATTTGTAGGGATTTTGAAAATTTCAGAGGGATTCTCAATGGGGAAGACTGGATTGTTCGACCTTGAGAAACACTTTGCTTTCTATGGAGCGTACCACAGCAATCCGATCAACATAGCGATACATATGCTCTTCGTTTGGCCCATTTTCTTCACTGCTCTTCTCATCCTCTACTTCACGCCTTCGATATTCAATCTGGAGTTTTCACTGTTTGGGAGCCATGTCTTTCTCGCTTTCAATATCGGCTTCTTGTTGACTTTAATCTATTCGGTTTTTTACTACTTTTTGGATGCTAAAGCCGGCACCTTGGCGGCTCTGCTTTGTGTAATTTGCTGGGTTACCAGTAGTTTCCTCGCGAGTCGACTCGGGTTTTCACTATCTTGGAAGGTAATTTCTGGAGTTGTGTTAGAATATGATCTGGGTTTCATTTATTTTTCGGAATTTAGATACTTTATTGAAGTTGTGCCATATAAAAGTTCAGTCTTTTGAGTCTTGATGGCTCCTTTTAGCAGTAAATGAAATAGGCATATGACTCTAGGTCATTTAACCACAGCAAGCTTGTTTTCAGGTTGTTCTGGTGTCTCAGATAGTGTGTTGGACAGGACAGTTCATTGGCCATGGGGTCTTCGAGGTATCTAAAGCTGTTTGTTTGAATTGAACTCTGTGTGTGTGTGTGTGACTTCATCTCTTTCTTGTATTTATGCACTTGAAATTTTGATTTCATATGCAGAAACGGGCACCGGCTTTATTGGACAACCTTGCACAAGCATTTATAATGGCTCCTTTCTTCGTTTTGTTAGAGGTAATTTTGATGAATTTTAACTTGTGGAGCTCATGTTTGCATGAGTTTTTTCTGACTTGACAACTGTGGTGTATGTGTTTTTTTTTGTTTTCATTGCTTCAGGCTCTGCAAAGCTTCTTTGGTTATGAACCATACCCAGGGTTTCATGCAATAGTTCAAGCAAAGGTTGAAGCTGAAATCACTGAATGGAAAGATAACAAGCAGAAACTGCTCTCTTAGTCTGTATTTTCATTTGTGTTCAGTTATGTGAATTTACTGGTATCTTTGAGAATAGGAAAAACATTAATAAAGCTTCAGTCTAGTATATACTGTATACCTGATGTGATTAGAAGCTTCGTACTACATGAATTGAAAAGGCCATGTTTTATGATAATTCTTTTCGCCTCTCTGAATTCCTGCAAGAACCCACTTATTTGCTTTTAATTATCTTTGACACCAATGACACTATGGCCTCTACAAGCGTCATGCATCCGATGAGCGTCTGGCTACTGTAAGCTTCAAGCCATGCTTCATTGATAGAATTGTCATCATCCTGTACTCAACTGGATGGCCAGGGACTAAAGTGAATGTGAAAAATCTGCACAGAATGGCCAGTACCATCTTCATTTGGAGGTATGCAGAGTCCTTCCCTAGGCATATTCTTGGTCCTGCCTGTAGATCAAAAGGATGGCCAAAGAATATCATTTTCAGTTTATGTTTATGAGTTATGACCTTTTACTTTTATGGATTTATACTGTTAGGATTGCTTGGTAAAGTAACCTGAAATGCGGTGAACTTAAATGGTGAGGCATTTAGGAAGAAACCGTCTTTGAGCCATCTATCTGGCTTAAATGAAGCTGCATCCGGACCCCAATTGTACTCCATTCTACCCATTGAATAGGGAACGTAAGTCACCATTCCTCCTGCTTTGACTTTTGTTCCATCTGGTAGAACGTCATCTTCCAATATGCCTTTGGGGTCCTGGAGTCATATACATTTCTGGTTCACTAGGAATGTTTTCCGGAAAGAACTTTTAGATCAATGAGGAAGATGCATACCTGAGGGACTGCAGGGTACAGACGAAGTGTCTCTGTGATAACTGCATGCAAATAGTACAGTTTCCCCAATGAATCATAACTCAAAAGTCCTGCGAATTGTTTTACTCTTTGATTGAATGATTCAAGGTCCTCTTTGTCATACTTGAGCAATGAAACTTTCTCTTCTTGTGCTTGTTCTTCTTCCAAAGTTTTCAGCTCCATGTACAGCTTCTCAGCTACCTGGGGATGGGTCATTATCATGTAAATGGCCCACGAGAGAGTGGTTGCTGTTGTGTCCCTTCCCGCTATTACAAAGTTGAGGACAATATCTCTGAGGCTTTTGTCATTTAAGTTGCTTTCTGGGTCTTCACCTAAGTCGATGAATCTTGACAATATATCATGCTTCATCTGTTTAAGATTTGGGTTATTTAAATGATGAATTTGCTTTGATGTACAGTATAAGTACTAAAGAAGTTTGTGTTTGTTACCAATTTACCATGTTTTTATCTGAACTCTGTTGAGCTTCTTTTATCTCTGATTTCCTCCTTCGAATAACTGAATAGGTAAAATCATCAATGGTTTTCATGCTCTTGTCAAGTAAAGCTTCTGAGCCCAAATTTAAGTATTTCTTTATCTTCCACAGTGGATCAATGAATCGATATGTGACAATAATGTTTGCAGTGTCGAAGGCCTGGGCAAATTGATTATCTGGTAGATTTGGAGCCAGGGTTCCAATCTCTACACCAAATCCCACCTTACATATGGAGTCCAAAGTCATCCTCATCAGCAATTCCTGCACCAAGAGAACATATTCAAGCTCTCCATTTGTATAGAAACCAGAATGGACAAACTGATGGGGAGTACCTGCATGTCTACTTGTTGGCCTTGAAAAGATGCTCGACTCAGAATGGCATGGAGCTTCAGACTGTAATCTCTGAAGACTACAGTGCTGAAATCCCTCAAATTCTTGGACGCGAATTCGAAGCTTGCAGTCTTTCTCTGTTTCCTCCAAAGCTCTCCATCCGAATTGAAGATCCCATCTCCAAGCAGGACTTCCATGTACGATTGGTACACCTCACCCTTCAGTTAATCGAACGCGCAAGACATTACCATATAACTGAAGAAAAACAAGCACCAAATGCAACCAATCTTATGCTGAGAGTGATATATTTACCTTTGGGTAATTGGGAAAGTTGGTCTTGAGGACATGTTCTACATTAGCTGGATCTGCAATGTAAGTGTAAGTTGTGAATGGCATTGGGACGACGACAGAGTTCGACTCGGACAGGTACTTGACAAGCCAATCATGCATTCTGTTATAGTTCATGAGCTGTTCTATTGCTGCTCCTACTAGCGGCCATGTTCTGGGGCCTTTTCTGTTCCTCTGGCTCCATCTATGGATAATGATCCATGACAAAACCATGCAGCCTAGCATCAACCATCCCTTGCTGTATCCATCGTCTGAAGAACAATCCCAGAAGAGATTGCTTTCTTGATATCCCATTTCCGACGTAAAACACAGGGAAGGGAGAAGAGATTTAAGAGTGTGTAATTTACTGCTTCACAGAAAATTCATTTCTGGGATTGATTTATAATACTGCATGAGTAGTTAAATTTAGCATAGCTTGCTGGTTAAGTACTGGTGGCTGGTGAGAGTAGTTGTTTATTGGTGACAAGTTAGCTGTGGTATTGTTAACAATCTTGCTCAGAGGTTAATAAGGATTAAAAAAGAGTTTCACCTCCTTTGTGCCCCTAACCTAATTCTTGACTAATTTAGGACAATAGGATGTTAAAACAACATTATAACAATAAAATAAAAGGCCATGCAATAACAATTCAAGTAATCCAAGGAGCTCGAAGTCTCGTACTTGATTAGTTAAAATTAAGTATAGATTATGTCCATTAGAGTCTGAAATGTCGTCATCAGCCGCCAAGTCTTCCAAACCACAATGGCACATAGTCCAAATTACTCACGTCATCCAAATGGTATATTTGACCAACCCCCATTACCCTCTGCTACTGTCATCTTTTTGGATAAGACCGTGGATTGCAAGCAACGAATCAGATTTGGACAACATAGGATTAAAGAATGAAAAACCAAACCAGGGATGTAAATTGTGTGTTTGTTTTGGTTGGTATGACAATTGGAACTGGAACGAGAAAGAATATTATTAGGATTGAAACAATCTAAGAATTCATTTTCACAATTCGTTCAAGATTCAAATGCTCGATCTGTGGCAAACCTATTTTACAATGTTTTATCACAATTCCTAACCGAACCGGATTTCCAATTCGTTAATGGTTCAAACCATTCATGTTGTTGTAGGCCGGATTCACAAATAATGGTTGGTTCATAAAGGGGCTACTAGTCTGATTCATCATCACTTGGAATTTGGCAGAGTCTGTGCTTTGGTATGGGATTTGATTTTGTTGATCCCCAAACTGAAATGTTTGAACACTGCCAAGTGCTGCACTAGTGGCCAACATGTTGTGGAAATCATAGGTTGAATTGTCATTCAAAAGCTGGGAAATTGGTCCCAAGTAATCCATGTCCAACAAGCTACTAATGGAACAAGTCCTTGGGAAGTTCAGCATTTGTTCCTCTTTGACATCATTGGCAGCTGTAAAGTGATCAATTTGGGGACTTGAATCCTCCATTTTTGGATCCAAATAAGCCTTGTTCACATGCTTCTTCTTATAGATCCTACACAGGACCCAATCATCCAACTACAAACAAACACAAGCAACGGTCAGTTTGCACCCCAACTGTTCGATAAAATGCCTGAATGAAAAATTGAAATTCAGCGATTGCAAAGATGCTTACCCTCATTGACCCGAGGTGCTTGCTGGCCTGTCTTTTCGAGTCACTTAATCGATACTCATGCATGATCCAATCTGTCTTGATTCCCTTCGGTGGTCTACCCTTGTAGAAAACAAGAGCTTTCTTCACCCCCACATACTTGGACCCACTGTGAATTGCTTTGTCTGTGCCGGTGGCTTTCCAGTAACCCGACACCGTTGCTCGATTGGGTCGGACGCCATTCGGGTACTTCCGGTCCCGGGGGCTGAAGAAGTACCATTCATTTTCTCCAAACTCTGCTTTCTCTGCATAACATAAACAACAATTAGTACACATAGCTAGCTAGCTAGTACAAAACCCCAATTTGGGTATGTAATATTGATCGTACTAACCAGGCAATTGCCAAGGGTCAAACTTGTAGATATCAACTTCTGGGATTATAGAGACAGGGCATGGCCTTGAAGTGGCTTGGTTTTTGAGGTAATACACAATCAGTTCCTCATCAGTTGGGTGGAATCTAAAACCAGGAGGAAGTCCAGAGCTACCATTGGCCTCCATTAGAAAAGGACAATTAAGTGTGGCTTCAAAACTGGTTCAAAGCTAGAGCAATCTGCTGCTAGCTAGAGACCAAGAGATTTAGGGGTTTTGGAAAAATGAAGTGTTTGAAATGTTTGAATGAAGAGAACTCCTCCTTTTATTGTTGGATGGGTTTTGTCGTTTTTTGGCGTCAGATCGTTCTGATTGGTCATGGCTTTGACTTTGGGTAACCTCGTATAAGAGAAGTTAAAAAAAAAAAAAAAAAAGGTAGTATGCATACTCGCACAAGTAAGCAAAGACGCCTCGATGATTTGGCTTTTGTTCTTAGTTCCTTGCACTTGATCTATCAAACTATCACCAACTTTATCCGGATGGGATTATTCAGTGGGAATATCCTGTATACTTTCACACTATATTCCAAAATGGGAAAGAAGAGATGGTAACCTTTGTGAAATATTTCTATAAAAGAAAATCCTACCCTTTGACCAGAGTCTATCTTCGCTATTTTTTTATTTTCTCACTTTTTTACAATTATTATTTTTTGTTAAATTAGAGTGGATAATTCTAACTTAATTTCCAATCTTCACTCATCACTTATGCTAAACACTAAGGAATTAGAAATAATTTTTATCACAAGATGGATGGAGATAATGTCAATGATGATATTATTTATACTAAATGAATTTAATTTTATAGTTTACATATCACTTTTTAGTCTTTTTTCGTTACACATTTTTTATAAAAATTTTATAATTATCAATCGAATAGCATAATTTTTCCTAAAACTTAATTTTTTTTGTTTATTGTAGCCTACAATTGATAAATAAATATTATATGATATCCTATTTCAATTAATAGTTTGCATGTAAGAAAATAAGTGACTTTAACTAAACTTATTGGGTTGTACGGTACTCAAGATTTAGTCTCCATAAACTGTTTGACAAGTATGAATTGCATAGTAAGTAAAGCTGTATAAATTTTTCTATTATATATGTATCCATTGACAATTAATATAAGTGGTTATATATTATGTATAATTCAATGGTTATTGTTTGCATAAAATATAGATGACCTATAACCCCACACGTGTCTAAAATAATTAAAAATACTAAAACATGCGTGATTGACTGCCTCTCTATGGTTGAAGCACCAATCTGAAAGAAATAAAAAATCAACTAAATATCTTTCTTTTTTTGGATATGATATATATATATATATATATATTTTTTCCTTTCATAAAAAAAAAACAACTAAATATCTTCTTCTTTTTTTGGGTACAAAAATAAATATCTTTTTTTTTTTTTGAGAAAAAATAAATATCTAATTTTTAACATTACGTCTACGGTATGTCCAAATAATGTGGAAATGCGACCAAGGAATGAGAGGGCGAGTAGGCAGGTATGTCCTAGTCGAGGAGTTGGCGGAGCACCTGGGGATGGGATTGAGTCTACGACTACGAGGTAGGCTACGCATTTGTTCCTATTTATAAACACGACGCGTGTCCGTCCTTTCCCAAAAGGGACCGAGTAGGGATAAGCATTGCGATAAATGTAGGCGGGACTTACTTGTGGCACTTATCCAGCCACGTCACTACGTAGTTGATTCTATTAGATTAATCATTTTCTTTTAGGTGTCACTTGGGAAAGCACGTATGTATATTATGCCCATCCCTTGGGGATTGACATCAAGCTCACCACGTGGCATGATCAATCATGCAGCGTCTTTAGTGTGTCGGTCGGACCATCAGATTCATCATTCATCTATATACACTGCGCATACATACAAGGTTTAAACGAACTAAAACAATCTCCAATCCAATTCTTATAGGGTACTTGTTCCACTTTGAACAGAGCCAAGTTTAACGAGATAGAAGGGAATGAATATTCTATGAATCTTGGCCTACTTTACTTTTTAGTAGTACTACTCGGGCAGGCTCTTTTCCATTAGTAGGATGCTTATGGTGGGATAGGTAGGTGGATTTTTTTTCTTCTTTAATTAAGACTTTTGTTTAGTAATATTGTTTATGACTAATTGAGGTGTGGTTTTGTCTTCACATTTTGAAATGTTCGATTAATGAGACAAATTGTTAGTGATAATAGTTATTTTGCCACGATGAGGACAAAAGAAGCCCATTGTGCACGTATGTATATAAATATTGCATGACCCTCCTTGGTTGAAAGTTAAAACGTTGGACGGGGCCAGTTGGATTGAATTACGAAACTTTCCTTTTATATAAAACAAAAAAGGAAAAAAGAACTAGTCATTCTTGAACCTTTAGATGATATAAGATGTAGCGTATAAATCATAAATGTGCTTCATTTTGAAACGATGACATCTTTATATATATAAGATTTTATGACCAAGTATATTGACGTGCACAACATAAACAAATAATTAATTAATAGAGAATGGTGAATAAAAAATAGCTTGTCAATTCTTACAAATAATATAGCTTTAATTAAATTGAATATTTAGTTAATATTCGTCAAAAACCATTTCATAATACTCGATAACAGGTTCAACTATAATTCGATATAGTGGGTAAGTTAAAGTTTGTATGTCTCTTTAACAAAATGAGGTAAAGCTTTAGAGTTTAGATAGGGTACTTTATCTAAGATGAGATCCAAATAATTAGATCATCATATATTTGCTACTAATGGAACACAGCTTGATTTAAGGCTCGAAAAGCGGAGATAATATAATAGTTTTAAATAATGGGGAATATACTGGGTTGAATAATGCCAGCTACTTTTGAGGACTGAGGAGAAGATAACGTCCTCGTGTCAATGGTGATTACTGTACTATCAAACTAGTACTATTTCTAACGCTGATACGACCAATAATCTGCGCGTCATCTATTTGCGGCGTAGTTTATGTTGTTGACAGCCAATGCTTGTTGGACAAGTATGCCGACCTCCATTTTTGTTATCTAATCATTCACATTATAGCTTATCTATACAAGTTACTCAAGGCAACGGTCTTATGCAATATAAAAAACGAAAATTGCTATTCACCCACTCTAAAAATCAATTTTTTTTTATGGGGACATAATTTTTCCCGCTGGTTTATAAGTCATTTGTAATTGTTACAGCCAACAAGCCTAATTAGTATATTACTGCTTTTATCTTGCCTTTCGCCCTAGGCAGTGGCGGAACTAGAGAAGGGTAATGAGGGAGGCCAATATACATAGAATAATAGTGGAGGAGGGCCAATACATATAGAATATAGGTAAAATTGTTGATCCGAAAGAGGAAATACATATATAATACACATAGCATAAAAAATATTGGAGGGAGGCCGAGGCCACCTTTGGTCATAGTGTAGGTCCGCCCCTGGCCTAAGGTTGCTTGTACTTATATTCATTAGTTTTGAGAAGAAGTGAAGATATTAATCTATTTCTTCCAACTAGTTTATAAGTATTTTGTAATTGTTGTAGGTAGCAGACATAGTTAGTAGGTTACTGCTTTTGTTCTGATTTTCACCTTAGGTTGTTTGTACTTATCTTCCTTATAATTTTTGTTGCGACTTCATATCAATTCAGAGTATTTCTCGGCAAAAAAAAAAAAAACTTTTGAGAGCGCCGATAATATTTTAAAAACAACAATTATAGATGTGTAGCCCTCACACCATACACATCAAAGGCCATAAAATTTTACCACTTGACAATCATATAAAATTGGGTCATTCATAAGTACAACCCGGCCCAATAAGGCCCAATAAGGCCCAAACTCGGTCAAACCGCGGAACCACCTCATAGATAGACAGAGGATTTGAGATTTTCCAGTCAGGGGAGTTTAGGGTTTTCGTATGGTCAAACTGAAAGCCTCGCAAGTCGCAATCTTATGTAAGTCAAGTCACTCGCACAATAATCATCTATTATGTTGGGGTTTTTGTTTCGTTCATTCAATTTTTGATTTTATTTGATTAAAGATCAAATTTTTGAAGCCAAAATCTCATCGAATTTCCTGCATTGAAAACACTTTCAGAGCTATATTGCCTGAGTCTGCCTGCGATTGAATTGCAATTCAACTAATTGGTTGGTTCGTTTCACCAGGTTTGTATGTGAAATAATATGTATACGTCCAGAGGGAATAATGCGTATGGACAGCAGTCATATGTTGGGCAATCTGCATATGGCCAAAATGTAAGTCTTTATAATTTGCACTGTTCTTATTGGTTGAGTTTCAAATGTTGATATGTTGTGTTTCGTGGTTCGGATTTTCTTTCCAGATAGGTGTATTTATTTTCTCTTCAATCTGAAGCTTTGAAATTTACCATGAGTATCTACAATACCACATGTTTGTGTGAAAAAGAAGAAATTTTGCCTGTGTCTGTAGGCGTATTCTGATTTTTCCGGTCTTGTTTATTGCAATGTTTATAGTTGGGACCTGGTTATCCTGCAAGTTCAGTCGGAGGGCCCGACGGGAATGCACAGCTTCCCATGGTTTCTCGGCATTCATCAATGTTAGGTGGTTCAGAGGAAGTCGATGCCAATGCGTACAGACCACTTCCTGCCGCTGCAGCTCATTACGGGGGACAGTATAGCTCTCTCTACGGTTCAGCTGGTCTGAGTACTGCACCTCAGGTCAGTGGATTTCTCCTTTATCATTTTATTGACCTAGAAGTTTGTAACACAGTCATATCTTGTTTGCCTGCGTTATAATCCTCGTGCTCCACATAGATACTTCCATGATAATTCTCGTCTTCCCTCCCTCTTGCCGATATTATTCTTTCAGTGGTTCCTAATGTGTATACTTTTGCGTATAGGTTCCAACCATCGGTGCCAAAGGTTCAGGATCATCGCTTTTGGAAAGTCGTGGCGGCTATGCTTCAGCTAAACAAGATTCACCAAAGTTTTCATCCGGTGACTACATCCCAGCTTCAAGTCATGGATATGGTCATAAAGGTGAACAATTGTATGGTGAAAAGGCTCCCGATTATCCAGCGATTGACAGAAGGCAGTATGGTCGTCAGAGTGCTTATATGGGGAGGGACTTGCAAAGTGAACCAACTGGTCGATTTGCTGATTCTGTCAGTTTCGGTCCTCAACATCAGGTTTATAATTTCATCTTTCAATCTAGCATGTTTATTTATTTTTCCTTTAATTCTTTGAATAGATACAATTTTTAGTTTATTGTTTACTTACATCATCTCCTGCAACAGGCTGAGATTTATGATCGCATTGATAAGGCTGTGCTGCTTCGGCAAGAACAGTTGCTGAAAGCTCAATCTCTGCAATCTGCTTCTCTTGAAGGGAGTGCAAGGTACTTTTATCTGCTGATTTCATATCGCACTTGGTTTCCATTTCTTGGTCAGTTTTTATAACTTATAGTTTGTCTTCCTTCCCCATTAATGAATGGCCAAGGTCATTCTTACCTTTCTCAGTCCTAATCTAGATATTGAGTTTGTCTTCAGCTATTGGTCAGTTATAACTGATAGTTCATCTTCCGTCCCATTAATGAATGACCAAGGCCGTTCTTACCTTTCTCTGTAGCTAAAGAGTCCCAATGTAATTTTGAGTCTGTCTTCAGCTATGTTAGATGGTGATATATTTCTTATTACACTGAGTAGCAACACTTTGTGGCAGACAAGCTGATTATCTTGCAGCAAGGGGTGCCTCTAGTCGTCATCCCACTCAAGAACTTACTTCTTTTGGAGGAAGAATGGATGGTGATCCTCGCAGTTTATCGATGCTTAGTGGTTCTTCATATGGGGAACAACCTGCTCCATCAATATTAGGGGCAGCTCCACGGAGAAATGCAGATGACCTTTTATTTTCACAAAGTTCTTCAAATCCTGGTTATGGAGTCAGCCTTCCACCTGGGAGGGACTACGGCAGTGGAAAAGGGCTTCATGCCCCATCACTTGAATCAGATTATCCAATTAGTTTGTCTCATGCTGGTCATCCAAGGATCGATGAACGCAAGGATGACAGGGCTAGTTATCTTCAGGAATTTGAACTAAGGGAGGAGGCGCGGCGTCGAGATCGTTTACGCGAGAGAGAGAGGGATAGAGAAAGGGAGAAGGAATGGGACCGCGAACGTGAACGTGAGCGAGAACGAGAAAGAGAGCGTGAAAGAGGCATTTTGGAGCGGCGGTTGAAGGAGAGAGAGCGAGATCGCAAGCGTGCACTTGACACCAGGCGGGAACGGACTCCACCAAGAGTCTCTAAGGATCGTCGTGGTTCATCTTTGGTGAAGGAGGGGAGATCTTTACGACGGGATTCCCCACACCATGAAGCTTCGCATAGGTGGATCTTGATGTTTTTTTGTTTGCGTCTTAGTTGTTACATAGCTGCTTGTCTTGCAGCCTTTCTAACTTGGTGTTCTGTTATGCTGAAGGCGTCATTCACCTGTTAAAGATAAAAGGAGAGAATATGTCTGCAAGGTAAAAGGACCAATGCAAAAGCTTAGCCTTTCAATGATTTTTCTAATCTGCCTTAGATTTGGTGGAATTTGGAAATAGTTCTTTACTGGTTTTTAACATGCTTTCAGAATATACTTCCTGCATATCCTTAACCTCTCTCATTCCGGTTTCTCCATTTTGCTTCACTATTGTTTCATCTTTATCTCTTGGTTCTGCCTTAACTTCATGCTTTCGCTTGCCACCGGATCTGCCACGTTTCTTGGCTTCTGTCTCTTGTCTCTTGCCTTTTTCTTTTTTATGTTGGACATCAAATTTGGCTTCCCTGCTTTTGGACACCTTTGCTAATTGTTGAGTGTCAGGATTATATAAATCCTAAACTTCCATCCTTCCATCCAACCCTGTTATATAGTATTCTGGTTCTTAGTTGAAGGTGAATGGTTTTCAGTTTTGCTCGTTGTAGCTGTTGCAGTTGAAGAAACTCACCATCTGAAACAGGGAAACGATTGAACTTTGGAAACCCAAACGTCTATGAAACTTTAACTATGTGGTGGGCTGATTATGCAATTTAAATTGCTGAGTTTCTCTACAACTAACAATATCATCTTTTTGCAGGCTTACTCAACCAGTCTGATAGATGTGGAAAGGGATTATCTTTCAATGGATAAGCGATATCCCAGGCTCTTTATACCCTCAGAATTTTGCAAGGTTTGTCCCTATTTTGCTTTTCTCACTTGAGGGCTTAGTCTTAGATGGTTAAAGTACATAATTTTTAAGTGTGACACTTTGTTGTCTTAGGCTGTGGTGAACTGGCCAAGGGAGAACCTTCAACTTTCTATCCAGACTCCTGTCAGGTACTTTGATTGTGAAGTTGTCTTGGTTAAGTAAATTCCAAAAGTTCTTATTTTGCTTCAGGATATGGAATCCTTGAGCTTCTTTAAAAAGGGACATGTTAGTGCTTTGCTTGTTTAATAATAATAATAATAATAATAATAATAATAATAATAAAGGTGTAAGCATAGTATATTGTTGTGGGAAACAGCTTTGAGCATGATTTTGTGGAAGAAGAGGGTGCAGCTGTAGTGAAAGAGCCAACAACTAAAATATTGGCTGAAGAACCTGCACAATCAGAAGATGGGAATATTGTGTGGAATGTGAAGGTAGGTCACTTCTCTGTCCTTTCTCATTGTGTTTCCTTTTCTTTAATCATTATTCAAAATATAGGTAACTAACCAAGTGAATTCCTGGAATAGAGAAATTTGGGAACCTTCTTTAAATAGGAGGTTAAATGAAACTCAAAGTTTAACATATATTAAAAATAATTGTTAGAAGATCGTTCCTTTACTGAATATCAGTGTTGCCCGCCAGCTCATTTTTTTATGTGTTTTTTGGTTTATTTCCTAATTTTTAGTAGAAGCAAGGACCATTTTAATATAGAATCACTTTTAACAATCTAAATTCCTATCAAGCACATGCAAATTATTTCTGCCTGTCTCATAGAACCATGATCAGAGCTAAGCCTTTTGCATGATCATTATCCTTCTGAAAATGGTAACAGTCAATAGTATGAACCTCTAGGTATATCACTCTTTAGTGATTGTTCCTGTCCAGGTTCAGTTCCATCTCTCCATGAATAATTAGACTGCTCTCCTTTTATTTATTTTGCAATTATAGATCCTCATTTTTTTTTTGGTTTTGTTTTTGTTAATACATAGAATCATGACTATGCTTGTTTTGCTGGTGTAATTTTTTCTCCCTCTTTCAGATTATCTTGATGAGCGGGCTTAGCAAGAATGCTTTGGAGGAGCTGTCATCTGAAAGGAGTTCTGATGATCGCATACCGCATATCTGCAATATCCTTAGGTTTGCCATTCTTAAAAAGGACCGCTCATTCATGACAATTGGTGGTCCCTGGAATTCTACCGATGGTGGTGATCCATCAGTTGATGACAGCTCTTTAATTCAAACTGCAATAAGGTTTGTGCTGTTTGCTATCTCTTATTCAGTTGCAGAGACAATAATGCTTTTGGTATTATATTGAATGTTCTTATCTTTGTAGATACGGAAAGGATGTTGCTAAACTTGATCTGCAGAACTGCAAGAACTGGAATCGTTTTCTTGAGGTATAGCTTTTCCTTTATAATGATTGTGATGGTTAAGTAGTTGCAAGTCATTTTTGATTTTGCAGGTTTAGTGCATGATGAGGTTTTCTATTTGGCATTTGCAGATACACTATGATAGAATTGGGAAAGATGGACTCTTTAGCCATAAAGAGATTACTGTCATATTTGTCCCAGATTTGTCTGAATGTCTCCCTTCATTGGATTCATGGCGAGAGCAATGGCTTGCTCACAAGAAAGCTGTTGCAGAAAGAGAGCGTCAGCTTTCTCTGAGAAAAGAGGTTGGTTGTTTTATTGTTTTATACCTGCAGTTTCCACGGTTTCTGTATGATTTATTCCAGTATATTTATACATGATATATATTTTATATTTTATTTTATTTTTCAATATGTTATCTTCCTTTTTATTTTACCGTCTAAGAACTTTGAACATCAAACTTGGCTTGGTTGCCTATAGTTTGACCTGCTTTAATAATAGTATGTTACGTTTTTTCAGAGAACGAGGGAAAAGGAAGTGCTCAAAGGTAAATGGAGCCATTGAACTAATTGTGCATGTGTTGCATCTTTTGCCTTGATTTTCATCTTTGCTTATGCTTATATCATTCATTTATGTTGGTTTCTGATTTAGATAAGGAAATCGAATCCTCAAAACAAAAAAGAACAGACAAAGAAGAAAAAAAGAAAGAGTCTGCATCCACCGGAGATGCAAAAGAAGATAAGAAAAAGGAACAAGATGGTAATAATCTGAAAGGGAGTGCATCTGAAGGAAAGGGTGATATGAATGATAAGAAGATTGAGAAAAAAGATGAGAGTGGCAGTGAAAGAGGCAGTGAGAGCGGCAAGAATGAGGAGAATAAGGAACAGGTAGAAGCTGCTGAAATTCAGACACCTGGAAGTGTGAAGTCTGGGAAGAAGAAGATTGTAAGAAGGGTTGTCAAACAGAAGGGTGTAGGTAAGTTAGCCAGTGATGGTACAACCAAGCAACCTGACAATGTGGGTGAGAAGGCTAATAATGAAGGGGCAAAAGAAAATCCAGAGACTCTAGGTGAAGAGGAGTCTTCAGCTGATCCTGCAGCGGTCAAAACTTTTAAGAGAAAAAGACTTGTAAAAAAGGTTTTAGTGGCAAAGGCTGCTCAGAATGAAGATAATAATATAGGCACAAAGGTGAAAGTTGAGAAGGAAACTGGCTGCTCTGAGGATAAAGCTGAACCAAGCAGTGGTGCAGCTGTGCAAGATACTAATGTGAAAACAGTAGTCAAGAAGAAAATAATTAAGAAGGTTGCCAAAAGAAAGGTTGCTGATACTGAACAGAACAAAGGGGTAGATGGCGATGAGAAAACTGTTGTTGGTGATGAAACAGAAAGTACAAAGAAGAAAACAGCAGTTGTGGAAAAGCCAGCAAGTGAACTTTTAGAATCGGGAAATAAAGTGGTTTCTAAAACAAAGGGGTCAAAAACACAAGTATCTGACAAGCAAAATGATGTGGTCAATTCAACTAAAGCAGATACAAAAGATTTGAAGGAGGATAAGAAAGATGAAAAGCGAACTGGTGACAAAAGTGGCTCTGTCACTAAAGTGGAGAGGAACAAATCCAAAGATGAGAGAGACAAGAAGGAGAGAGATGGAAAAGATGAGTCTAGGGTCAAATCAAGTAAAGAAGTGAAAGAAACGAGAAAGCTTGAAGAACCACCTCGACACCCTGGATTAATTCTACAAACAAAATGGAGCAAGGAATCCAAAGTAAGTTGATTATATCTTGACTAGCACAATACTGTATATACATATATTCCATATAATTTGCATGTTTGCCTTATCCAATAATCCTTGCCTGTTCTCCTAATTATGTGGTAATTTGCTGCAGCTGCGTTCATCATCACTTTCACTTGATTTACTATTAGACTATACTGACAAGGATATCGAAGAATCAACGTTTGAGGTATGTGTTCTTGTTCTTCATGTTTGCCTTGATAATATTAATGGCCTTTTAGACCAGTCTCCACCTTGTTCTCCTGTATTTTCTGTTTGCCTAATCTTTTATTTGAAGCAAAATAGAGCTAATTGTTCTGTTTTTTCCCTCAGCTTTCACTATTTGCTGAAACATTGTATGAGATGCTCCAGTATCAGATGGGATGTCGTCTTTTGACATTTCTTCAGGTTGGTTTAATATCTTTATTTGAATATGCAGTTGAATTAAATTTTCTTTTTCTTTGGTAGCAGATGCATCTTCTTGGACTTGCTTTGTTTGTGTAGAAACTACGAATAAAATTTGTGACAAAAAGAAACCAACGTAAGAGGCAACGAGAAGAAGAAAATGCTGAGAAAGGAAATGATGAAAAATCACCAGCAAAGCGCCCGAAGACGGATGAGCTTCCAGTGAAAGACCAGCCTGCTAAATCATCTGAAATGTTGAGTGCTCAGCCTGTTGTTGAGAAACAAGAGGAAGAAAAAGCTATTTCCAAGGAGAATAGTTCTGTTGATCACGTTGATGAGGTGAAGATGGAGCATGTAACAGATGATGATGAAGATCCAGAGGAAGATCCTGAAGAATATGAGCCAATGGAGGATGCAAGTCCTCATCATGACTCCTCTAACGAGAATATTGAGGTAGAAGGGAAAAACAATGTGAATGATGTACCTGGAAATGAGAAGGATGAAGTCATTGTTAAGGAAGAAAATGACATGAAGGCTGAAGAAACAAAGGCGAAACCAGAACCAGAAACATGTGAGAGAAAAGAGGAGAAAGTGGATACAGGCAAGAAAGAAACTCCTCGGGCAAAGGAGGTTGTTGATAAGGAACTACTGCAGGTATATTCTTGGACACATTCTTGCAACTTTTGTTTTATTTTGATTGTGGAACATTTTGTGTTCTCTGCCTATCAATGAACTAATGACAACCTTGGCTTTTGTTCTTTTTCTATCTAAAACAGGCTTTTAGGTTCTTCGACAGGAATCAAGTTGGCCACATTAGGGTAAGAGGCAATCTTCTGTGTATATTTGTTTTGTGAAATCAATACAGAAATTTAATTAGTTTTCGTTGTATGTCTAGGTTGAAGATATGAGATTGATAATCCATAACTTGGGAAAATTCCTCTCACACAGGGATGTCAAGGTGAGAATGCGTGAATTAGCTGTTTCTTTTATCCATTTTATTCTTGGCATCTTTGCTCATACTTTGGTTTCTCTGCATCAGGAACTTGTGCAGAGTGCATTAATAGAGAGTAACACAGCTAGGGACAACCGCGTTCTTTACAAAAAGCTGGTGCGGATGACTGACATTTGAGATCTGAAGCTCTGATTTTCTGTTGGAAGTCATTTTTGTTGCAAGTCGGTTTTAGCATTGAATTTAGCTCAAAGTCGAGGATCAGGGTCAATGAACTTAGATAGAGGGCTTAGGATTTTGTATTACATTATTGTCCCTGTGATTGCATTCTATCTATTTATTGATTAAAATGACTTGCAGCATTTGTATGATGTGGTATAGGGATTTACGCTCCATTTATATTTTGCTATTTAAATAAACGAATTCACATTCTGGCATTATTATCTAATGAGTTGCACTATAAAATTCGTGTTTTTATCTTCAAAATCTGGTTTTGCTAAAATTCTTTTCATGAGGTCATGTGAAAATCTTGGGTTAAAAGTTGGGTTTTATCACTAGCAGGGTCTAAATTTTGGTATATCGGATAAAAATGTATCCAACTTTTAAAAGTAATCAATAAGGGGTTGTTTGGTAATGTTTTCCAAAACAGTTTTTTTTTGTATTTACAAAACAAAAATGCATGGAGAATCCGTTTGTTGGCAAATCTCAAAATGAGTTTCATAAAATGTTGGATGCAACTCTAAATTATATTGCAAATTTGGAAAACAACAAATTGATGTTTTCGGTGAATTTGAAAAACACGGGATGACGGGTTAGTGTATCTTCATCACCATCTTCATTGCAACCCAACAGTTTCTCCCAAATTTTATCCATAGGATTCTCACGATCCCTATGCAATTTTTCAAAGTTGAAAAACTAGAAAATTAAAAAAAAAATAAACGATTTGAAAATTTTAAGTTTTGTCGATTGAAACACCCTTTAAAAACACATATTTTACCAATGGTGAATTTTTTAGAATTTTTTATTTTTTTTGCCAAAATAATGATTTTTCACCCAAAACCGTGAGTTATATAACATACAATTTTTGGGCCAAAATTGCATGTTCTTATTTTCGCACCAAAATCTTCTCACACTCAAATCATGATTTTTAAGGACTTCTCGAGTTGACAGAACGTAAAAATATCTACTCGTTTATTTTTTAAGATTTTCCAAAGTAAAAAAACTTGAAAATTCATAAAAAATAAACGATTCGAGATTTCAAGTACAGTCCGTTGAAATACCTTTGAGAAATCATGTTTTACTAATAGTGAAGTTTTGGTACAGGGAAAATTAAAGGAAAAAGAAGGTTGGCATGCTAAGGCCTGTCGTGACACCTCCAAACGTGTCAAACCATGCCAACTACATTTTTCTTTCAACTTTGTCTGTGACAAACTTCACTAATGTTAAAAAATAATTTTTAAACCTTTTTCAACTTACTTTACTGGAACAGTTCCAGTCGTTTGTGAGTTATGATTTTTCAAAATCGGAATACTTAAAAAATCATAACTCACAAACTAGTCGGGTTTTTCGTGCAAAGTCAGTTGGTAAAACTTTTTAAAAATCATGTTTTACCACTATTGAAGTTTTGATACTAGTAAAGTTAGAGAAAAAAAAGTTGTTCAAAAGGAAACATCTCGAGGTGTCCCGGACATTTTCAACGATGCCCATGCTGACGAGGCTAACTAACGATGTCCATGCTAGCGAGGCTAACTAACAATACATGCTCATGCTAGCGACGTTAACAATGCCTATGCTCATGCTAAGTATTTTCAGGATGCCCATGCGAGTTTTCAATGTTGGAAAACTAAAAAATTCATAAAAAAATAAACAATTTGAGATTTTTGAGTTATGTCAATTGGAACACCTTTTAAAGAACATGATTTACCAATGGTAAATTTTTTAATTTTTTCGCCAAACGATGGTTTTTTCACCCAAAACAGTGGCTTATAAGTTATAACACACGATTTTTGGGTCAAAATCGCATGTTCTTATTGTAACGCAAAAATATTGACTTGTTTATTTTTTATGATTTTTCAAAGTTAGAAAAATAGAAAATTCATAAAAAATAAATAACTAGAAATTTTCAAGCAAAGTCAGTTGTAACATCTTTTAAAAATCATGTTTTATCATTGGTGAAATTTTTTACACTGATAAAGTTAGAGGAAAAAGTGATGTTCAGACGGAGGTGTCCCGAGGTGCCCCTGACACTTCTAATGATCCCTATGTTAGCGAGGCTAACTAACAATGTTCATGCTAATGAGGCTAACTAACGCATGTTCATGCTCGCGAGGCTAACGATGCATATGCTGAAGCTAAAGATTCCCACGATGTCCATGCTATTTTTTAAAATTAAAGTTGAAAAACTAGAAAATTTACAAAAAATAAATGATCCGAAATTTTTGAGTTTTTTCAATTTAAATATATTTTAAAAAACATAATTTACTAATGATGAATTTTTGACAAATTTTTAATTTTTTTTTGCCGAAACCCGTGTTTTTCACCCAAAACCGTGAATTATAACACACGATTTTTTGGCCAAAATCGAATGTTCTTATTTTTGCACCAAAATTTTATAACACTCAAATCATGATTTTTAAGGAATTTTCGAGTTGACAAAACGTAAAAATATGGACTCGTTTATTTTTTTTACGATTTTTCAAAGTCGGAAAACTATAAAATTCATAAAAAAATAAACGATTCGAAATTTTCAAGCAAAGTCATTTGGAACACCCTGTACTTGTAAAAATCATATTTTACTAAAAAGGGGCTGACATGCTAGGACATGTCATGGCACCTCCAAACTTGTCAAACTATGTCAACCCCTTTTTTCTTTCAACTTTGTCCTTGAAAAAACTTCAACAATATTAAAAAATAATTGTTAAAGCTTTTCCAATTGACTTTGCTCGAACAACTCGAGTCCTTCATGAGTTATGATTTTTTAAGTTGAAAAATCATAACTCACAAACCAGTCGGATTTTTCGAGTAAAATCAGTTTGTACACCTTTTAAAAATAATATTTTTACCATTGATGAAATTTTGACACTGGTAAAATTGGAGAAAAAGTTGTTAAGAAGGAGGCATCTCGAGGTGCCCCAAACACTTCTAACTATGCCCATGCTAGTGAGGATAACTAACGATGCAAGCCCATGCTAGCGGTGCTAACTATTCTTATTCTTATGCTAAGGATTCCCACGATGCCCATACGATTTTTCAAAGTTGAAAAACTAGAAAATTCATAAAAAATAAATGATATAAAAATTTTGAATTCTATCAATTGGAATGCCTTTTAAAAAACAAGTTTAACTAATGGTAAATTTTTGTACTTTTTTTATTTTTTTTGCCGAAACCATGATTTTTCACCAAAACCGTGGGTTATATAACCCACGATTTTTGGGCCAAAATTGCATATTTTTATTTTCACACCAAAATCTTTTGACATTGAAATCATAATTTTTAAGGACTTTTAGAGTTGACAGAACGCAAAAATATCGATTCGTTTACTTTTTACGATTTTCCAAAGTACGAAAACTAGAAAATTCATAAAAAATAAACCGTTTGAGATTTTCGAGCAAAGTCAGTTGGAACACCTTTTAAAAACTATGTTTTACCATTGGTAAGATTTTTGACACTGGTAAAGTTGGAGAAAAAAATGTTGTTCAGAAGGAGACATCGTGAGGTGCCACCGAGACTCCAAACTAAACTCATGCTAACGAGGCTAACTAACAATGTTTATGCTAACGAGGCAATCTAACGATGCCCATGCTAGCGAAGGGTTTAACTATGCATGCCCATGCTAGTTAGGATAACTATGCATGCCCATGCTAGTTAGGATAACGATGCCTATGCCCAAACTAAGGATTTCTACGATGTCCATGCGATTTTTTAAAGTTGGAAAATTAGAAAATCAGTTTGTACACCTTTTAAAAATAATATTTTTACCATTGATGAAGTTTTGACACTGGTAAAATTGGAGAAAAAGTTGTTAAGAATGAGGCATCTCGAGGTGCCCCCGACACTTCTAACTATGCCCATGCTAGTGAGGATAACAAACGATGCAGGCCCAAGCTAGCGATGCTAACTATTCTTATTCTTATGCTAAGGATTCCCATGATGCCCATACGATTTTTCAAAGTTGACAAACTAGAAAATTCAGAAAAAATAAATGATATAAAATTTTTGAGTTTTGTCAATTGGAATACCTTTTAAAAAACAAGTTTTACTAATGGTAAATTTTTGTAATTTTTTTTTTTTGCCGAAACCATGGTTTTTCACCAAAACCGTGGGTTATAACACACAAATTTTGAGCAAAAATTGCATATTTTTATTTTCACACCAAAATCTTTTGACATTGAAATCATGATTTTTAAGGACTTTTAGAGTTGACAGAACGCAAAAATATCGATTCGTTTACTTTTTACGATTTTCCAAAGTTGGAAAACTAGAACATTCATAAAAAATAAACCGTTTGAGATTTTCGAGCAAAGTCAGTTGGAACACCTTTTAAAAATTATGTTTTACCATTGGTAAGATTTTTGACACTGGTAAAGTTGGAGAAAAAAATTGTTGTTCGGAAGGAGACATCGTGAGGTGCCACCGAGACTCCAAACTAAACTCATGCTAACGAGGCTAACTAATAATGTTTATGCTAACGAGGCAATCTAACGATGCCCATGCTAGCGAAGGGTTTAACTATGCATGCCCATGCTAGTTAGGATAACGATGCCTATGCCCAAACTAAGGATTTCTACGATGTCTATGCGATTTTTCAAAGTTGGAAAATTAGAAAATCAGTTTGTACACCTTTTAAAAATAATATTTTTACCATTGATGAAGTTTTGACTCTGGTAAAATTGGAGAAAAAGTTGTTAAGAAGGACGCATCTCGAGGTGCCCCCGACACTTCTAACTATGCCCATGCTAGTGAGGATAACAAACGATGCAGACACATGCTAGCGATGCTAACTATTCTTATTCTTATGCTAAGGATTCTCACGATGCCCATACGATTTTTCAAAGTTGAAAAACTAGAAAATTCATAAAAAATAAATGATATAAAATTTTTGAGTTCTGTCAATTGGAATGCCTTTTAAAAAACAAGTTTAACTAATGGTAAATTTTTGTACTTTTTTTTATTTTTTTTGCCGAAACCATGGTTTTTCACCAAAACCGTGGGTTATAACACACGATTTTTGGGCCAAAATTGCATATTTTTATTTTCACACCAAAATCTTTTGACATTGAAATCATGATTTTTAAGGACTTTTAGAGTTGACAGAACGCAAAAATATCGATTCGTTTACTTTTTGCGATTTTCCAAAGTACGAAAACTAGAAAATTCATAAAAAATAAACCGTTTGAGATTTTCGAGCAAAGTCAGTTGGAACACCTTTTAAAAACTATGTTTTACCATTGGTAAGATTTTTGACACTGGTAAAGTGGGAGAAAAAAAATGTTGTTCAGAAGGAGACATCGTGAGGTGCCACCGAGACTCCAAACTAAACTCGTGCTAACGAGGCTAACTAACAATGTTTATGCTAACGAGACAATCTAACGATGCCCATGCTAGCGAAGGGTTTAACTATGCATGCCCATGCTAGTTAGGATAACGATGCCTATGCCCAAACTAAGGATTTCTACGATGTCCATGCGATTTTTCAAAGTTGGAAAATTAGAAAATCAGTTTGTACACCTTTTAAAAATAATATTTTTACCATTGATGAAGTTTTGACACTGGTAAAATTGGAGAAAAAGTTGTTAAGAATGAGGCATCTCGAGGTTCCCCCGACACTTCTAACTATGCCCATGCTAGTGAGGATAACAAACGATGCAGGCCCATGCTAGCGATGCTAACTATTCTTATTCTTATGCTAAGGATTCCCACGATGCCCATACGATTTTTCAAAGTTGAAAAACTAGAAAATTCAGAAAAAATATAAAAATTTTGAGTTCTGTCAATTGGAACACCTTTTAAAAAACAAGTTTTACTAATGGTAAATTTTTGAACTTTTTTTTTTTGCCGAAACCATGGTTTTTCACCAAAACCGTGGGTTATAACACACGAATTTTGGGCCAAAATTGCATATTTTTATTTTCACACCAAAATCTTTTGATATTGAAATCATGATTTTTAAGGACTTTTAGAGTTGACAGAACGCAAAAATATCGATTCATTTACTTTTTACGATTTTCCAAAGTTGGAAAACTAGAAAATTCATAAAAAATAAACCGTTTGAGATTTTCAAGCAAAGTCAGTTGGAACACTTTTTAAAAATTATGTTTTACCATTGGTAAGATTTTTGACACTGGTAAAGTTGGAGAAAAAAAATGTTGTTCGGAAGGAGACATCGTGAGGTGCTACCGAGACTCCAAACTAAACTGATTCTAACGAGGCTAACTAACAATGTTTATGCTAACGAGGCAATCTAACGATGCCCATGCTAGCGAAGGGTTTAACTATGCATCCCCATGCTAGTTAGGATAACGATGCCTATGCCCAAACTAAGGATTTCTACGATGTCCGTGCGATTTTTCAAAGTTAGAAAATTAGAAAATCAGTTTGTACACCTTTTAAAAATAATATTTTTACCATTGATGAAGTTTTGACACTGGTAAAATTGGAGAAAAAGTTGTTAAGAAGGAGGCATCTCGAGGTGCCCCCGACACTTCTAACTATGCTCATGCTAGTGAGGATAACTAACGATGCAGACACATGCTAGCGATGCTAACTATTCTTATTCTTATGCTAAGGATTCCCACGATGCCCATACGATTTTTCAAAGTTGAAAAACTAGAAAATTCATAAAAAATAAATGATATAAAATTTTTGAGTTCTGTTAATTGGAACACCTTTTAAAACACAAGTTTTACTAATGGTAAAATTTTGAACTTTTTTTATTTTTTTTGCCGAAACCATGGTTTTTCACCAAAACCGTGGGTTATAACACACGATTTTTGGGCTAAAATTGCATATTTTTATTTTCACACCAAAATCTTTTTACATTGAAATCATGATTTTTAAGGACTTTTAGAGTTGACAGAACGCAAAAATATCGATTCGTTTATTTTTTTCGATTTTCCAAAGTTGAAAAGCTAGAAAATTCATAAAAAATAAACCGTTTGAGATTTTCGAGCAAAGTCAGTTTGAACACCTTTTAAAAATTATGTTTTACCATCGGTAAGATTTTTGATACTGGTAAAGTTGGAGAAAAAAAATGTTGTTCAGAAGGAAACATCGTGAGGTGCCACCGAGACTCCAAACTAAACTCATGCTAACGAGGCTAACTAACAATGTTTATGCTAACGAGGCAATCTAACGATGCCCATGCTAGCGAAGGGTTTAACTATTCATGCCCATGCTAGTTAGGATAACGATGCCTATGCCCAAACTAAGGATTTCTACGATGTCCATGCGATTTTTCAAAGTTGAAAAATTAGAAAATTAATAAAAATAAATAAACGATTCGAAATTTTTGAGTTCTGTAAACTGATACATCTTTTTAAAAAAAGGTTTTACTAATGGTGAATTTTTTAGAATTTTTTATTTATTTTTGCCGAAACTATGGTTTTTCACCCAAAACCGTGAGTTATACACATGATTTTTGGGCCAAAATCGAATGTTCTTATTTTTGCACCAAAATCTCTCACACTCGAAATCAAACCTGATTCATTAGCGAAATCAAACCTGATTCGTTAGCGAAATCAAATCTAAGATATGAAAATGACAAAATTTGATACGTGAGTATGAAATTGAAAATAACCCTATAGTTTTGGGGTTTTTTTGTAATTGATTCAAGTTTACAACTCATACATAACTGTCTGTCGTTTTTTTGCCTTTGATCTCTTGGACAAGTCTGGTTGAAAAAGTAAGTTACCAAGTAGGCAAAAACCCAACTCTGCCAAAATTTCAAATTAATCTCGAACTGTACATAGTGAATGTGAAGAAGAAAAAATGATTATTACAAGTAAACAGATTGGAAAAAATGATTATTACAAGAAAACAGATTGGAAAAAATGGAAACTGTATTAGGTATTAGTCAATAGCTGGGTTCAAGTATGCCGAGACCCAGTTGAGTCTTGATTGCTTGCTTTTTCATGACTTTCCCATACACCCCTCTTCCCAACTTGAAAGCTCTCTCTATTTCCACCACTGCAATGCCACCATTACCTTTCTTTAACTTCTCCACCACCATCTTCAACACCCTCTCATCGCTCCCCACAGCTTCCACAATGCTATCAATGACGGACTCCATCGTCGGGAACCGTCTTCCCCAACTCCTCATCAACTTGTCAGAGCCATATGCAGCCCAAAATGAAGCTCTCAAGTACCCTTTTTCCTTCTCCTTCACCTTCCATCTTCTCATGCCTTCCTCGAGCCTATAGACCGCAGCACTGGAATCCATTCCTCTTTCGACACCCATCTCAATCTCTCTAATGCCTTCTTGCCTTGAACATAGTTCAACCTCGAACTTACACCTCCTGCAGCTACACCTAAACCCCCAAGTCTGAGACATTTCGCTGCGCTTTTCCAATGGATTAAGCACATCAAAATACGCAAATGTTAGCTCCTCACCTGCCTTGACATCTCTTGAAGCATGAACTATCACATAGTCTCCAACATGCAAACGCCTTGCATTTGGAATACAAGAATGGTTGATAAATGAAGCAAGTACCCAAAGTCCAACACCATAGTAGTCACTGTTCTTCCCCAAAACCTTGGAAGAAATCGAATCCTCAACGATGGAATTGACATCCAAAATGCTTAGAATCCTAGTGGCATCAAGCTTCTTCTCATTTGGGTACCAATTTTGCTCCGACTCAGGCTTAAAGAGATTGATCTCGGGGACCTCAAGCTCATCCTCATCTTCACCACTCGACAATGTACTAATCAAACCACATGTTCTCGAACATTTGGCGGCGGAATCCAAGACCTTCTCTGTGAAATTCTTCCACATGACCAATTGAGCATTCTCATCCAAATCTAGACCCGGCAAAATACCTCTCTCTGTTGCAACTGCTTTGGTAATCAGCACCAAAGTTCCGGCTTCAATGTTGTTAGTCGCAAACAAGCCACGCCCTCGAATCCCCGATTTCCTTATCTGCACGGCTCCAATGTACTCTGCAGGCTCCGGAGGCTTTGCTCGAAACCCATTGACGACCCATTCAGAGAGATCCAAAGCTCCAGTTTTCGACATCAGTTCGAGCTTCTTGCATTTCTGCAAGTACCCATGAAGGTCCACCGAGCTCCCATTAGCCTGGGGATCAAGCTGAGCAGTTTTGAAGCAATTCAATGCCATGGAGTACCTGTTCAGGTTCAGCAAAATCTTACCTTTGCAGACAAGAGTCTTCAAATGGGTGCTCTCAATTTTCAGTGCCTGGTCACAATCTTTCAAGGCTTCTGCGAAATCTCGGAGTCTGGATCGCGCTTCGGCTCGGTTTGATAGGGCCAAGCAGAGAGATTTGTGGAGCTTGGGGAGATGATCTGGGTTGGTTTCAGTGGCTTTTGAGATGTGGTCTTGGCAGAGATTGATGAATTGGGAGTAGACTTGAACGGACTCTTGCCATTCTTCTCTGAGCAAAAGCTCTGTGGCTTTGGATCTGAGCTGCTGCATTAGCTCTTCTGCCATTTCTAGCTCTTCTTGTTGGGTTTCTCTCATCTATCTGACTCACTGTGATTTGATTGTTTTGGGTGAGTGAGGCTTAGGCTTCTTCACTGTAATTTTTGAATATAACATGCAACGGTCATAAGACCCTTTTTTTATTCAACCTTTTACGCTAACGGCTATATCGGTTCTACTCTTTAGCATCTTATCGGTTCTACTCTTTCAAAATTGACTAGTTGTTTCCACATATAGTTGTTTCTTCTATCTATGAATTCCATTTGCCAAAAAAAAAAAAAACCGAAGCTGTTTTGATTCACAGCGAATTATTCTCGCAGCTTAAGTAGAAGCAATTGTTTTTTAAAATAGTCAAAGCAACATACCAGGTCCTTAGGGTTGGAGTTGCCCTCAACACTCCTAGAGTCGCATAGAGAACTATATACAGGAAATGCATGCTTTGAACTGTATTTAAAATGATGAAATGATTAGTCTCTTTTACTCTTGAGCAATTTTCTATAGCCTAATCTCCTGCACTCCGGATTTTCAAGCAAATTATCATTTTACATTAAGTACATTGAAAAGCAAACTCTCTCCCCCGCTGGTTCATGCAAAGCTTCCATAAAACTCTCCATTTCCCTACTCCAGAATCTGAATTGTCAGTGAGCGTCTCGACCAGATAAGTACTTGTGTGTCAAAACTCGATCTCCCTGCGACTTTTAGCAATCTGTCCTATACATTGGCAATGCTTTTGCATCTTGACCTTTAGACAATACATTCTTTTGCATCACTTTTCAAACTTGATAGAAAATCTCATTTGGTGTATTATTGCTTTCGACTCGAGGATATTGTGGGCTCTGTCAGGTTTATTACTTCTTCAAAAAGTACATTCCATCTCTTAGTTCTAACTTCTCTTCAGAAACTAGACCTGATAAGAAACTTTGCAGCTGTTGGAGGGTTTTGTCATAAGTAGGATCAGCTATACAGAACATCTGCAGAAATGTGGTAAAAATCTTTTAAAAACAGTAACATGACAAATATTTATCCAATCATGTCGTTTTGCGTCAGCCAAATATTGTGAGGGAATGTCTAAGTCATGCTTTACCTTGAGAGTATTATGAATTCGATCCAATGCCATGCTTCCAAAGTTTGTGAGCATCCCCAAAATAAATTTCTACAATAAACCAAAGACCCTTCAGAAGCTTGAGGAAAGTGGAGCCAAGCATATTTATCCAATTACAGAGTTAAGATTGATACTGGACACAATTAATATAGTTTCTAAATTTTCTAGAGGCAACCATGCATGTTTTAGTTTTTGCCTTTTTCCACCTTCCCTTGGCAGGAAAGCTAATTAAACCTCTACTTTACTTAATTATGCCAGCTAGTGACCAATATCCATGTTGGTAAAACCTGGAAGATAACGATAATGCTATGAGGCAACACTAGAGGATACTAACAGATTAGTCTGTTTGCCCTCTGTTGCTAAAGCACCAAATTTGCCCCCTTTTGGTCTTTATTCCGAAAAGGAAAAAAAAGAAAGAAGAAGTAAAAGTTGGGAGATCCTACCAAACAACATAACATAGCAACATTGGTCATTTCACATGCATTGCATACCTCATACACAGTCATTTCCTTGCGCAGTTGATCCTCTACAGAGGCTACAGAGCTCTCTCCCTCCTCATCACCAACTATAAGATCGTCACAGTTCCCATCGTTAGCAGTGGTTTTACCAGTGTCAATCATTCCTTCCATTAGTGTAAACACATGGTTGTCTGTGTCTTCCCCAAGTGATTCTGAAAGAATTCCCTTCAATAGGAAAACAGAGCCAACAGTATGAGCTTTAATCTTGATTTACATGCTTTTGTTTTTCTTTGGACAAAGATTTCCAAAACTTAAAACTTCAAAATATGACAAATATGAACCTATTTGAAACAATTTTAGCTGGTGCTTGACAGAAAGGGGAAAGGTTGGAAGTGGCATATTGTACAGTTTAAAATTCAAACAGACAACCAATAATGTATTACGGTTAGTTGCAATGTGAATACTGTGATGTGAGTCATGTGACAGATCAAAGGTCAATAAGAATAACATCTGTAATCAACAAAATTAACCATTTGCTTCTGACTTTAGGCCAGAGATTCTAATACTCTTTGCTCAGTCAATAAGAGACATGACTTAAATTACTGGGTATTTCCAAACGTGAGCTAGGGTTTTCTGCTCATCGTATACCAATTTTGTCATTCAATAAAACAGATAACTGAAAACCACATGGGGTTTTCCAAAACTAAGCTAGAGTTTGTGTTCACTATGTATCTATGTGTGTATCGAAAAACATCAAGTACATATGAAACGTGAACGCATGAGCCTATCAGCATACCTTGCTTATCCAAAAATTTATCCTCCGATTAAGTATGTCTATTGGAACCCCAATTGCAGCTGCAAGATCCTTAGAGGTCCACCTGAAAGTAGACAGTATCAATATAGCTAGACAATAGTTAACTATATAAAGTATAGTAAGATATCTCCTATTACCTTTTCTGATCTTGAAATTGCATTATTATTGCTGCATGAACAGGAGCAACCATGAACTGCATTTCTCTATCTTCAAATTGCAATTCCAACTAAGACAGCATCAACCATCAATATGTTGTCAATATCATACTATCAGTAATGATGCATGAAAAATAGAAAACCTAGGCAGGTTGATCATGCTAATTAAGGGGAATGAAATAATGGCAGGCAGTCATGCTGATGACGAGGACATGAAATAACGCTTTGTCATCCTTGAAGCCCCTTACCTTGACAGTACCAAGATTTTTCTTCCATAATAGCTTACGAGGAGTCTTGATTTCATTAAATCTCTTTGCATAATCAGAAAGTAGTTGGTCAACAGGCCCAGGTACATTTAGGGACTCCTCCTGAAATTTTTTTTAAGGTTATTCAAAGAAGTTTGTTACAAAAAAAAAAACACAATGTAGTGGTAATGAGAATAACCATTGCAACAGAAAACTTGGGGTCCCACAGTATAGAGTAGAATCACAGAACAAAGACATCAGTTAGCAGATGGTGGTGCTTGCTTGCCATTTTAGTGATTCAAACCCAAGTTTTTTAGATGGCACCAATTAACAACTAACAAATGGAAAGCACTACAGTTACGTGATCTGATAGAAAAGATGACAAAAACTTGAGGTGCTTGCAAGAAATCATAACTGAGGAGGTGTTGAGGAGCTTCAAACTATTTAAGCTCCTCCCAACTCCACATGAGATGATTGAAACAATTAACATCACATCCAGACGTCATAATTGTATATATGGTATCTGTAATTGTAGAGAATGCATATGTGCCCTCTGAACCTCAGGACTCAGGAATCCAAGAAGATATTTCAAATTATGAGAATGTTAATCCAGATCCTTTCCCTTTGATAGAATTTCAAAATAAATAATATTACCACAGGTAATGATTCACAACCTGGATTGGAGGCCAGAAATTTGAAGATATTATTGTAGCATCAAGAATATCCATTGATACCCTGTTATCCCCCATCTCACCACCTGCGTCTACATCCACCCACAGTTAGAGAGGAATTTAATAAAATAATTTCAGAAGCCTTCTGGTAATGCTGAGGATAGCCCCAAAAGTATCATCACTGTAGGGATGAAAACATATATTTTTAAAACTACCAGTATGAGATGGCTGAGCTATGGTTGCTTTAATATTGGTGTTGGTTCTCTTCGAACCAATCAGATCATTGAGCATAATTTCACATTTCTGCATGCTGTTCTCTCCAAAATGTATCTGAAGAATGATTTCACCAAAATGCACATTAATGTAGACAGTTTCAAGACTACAGAAACAAATCCCAACTTCACCCAATAGACTCAATTAAACATATAAAACCACTTGCCTTGAGGAGTTCAAGAGTACGTATTTCTGAATCAATGTCATAATCAGATTTGTTGAGAAGCTTTTCGGCCAGCATAACACGGTATTCATTAACAAGTTGGTCTTGTGAACCAATTATGCCAACAATCATTCCAAGTATATCAACCTTCCTTCGGTTCCTGCTACCTTTCAAGGGGTCAGCTTCTACAGGGTCAGGCTCCCAGCTGAAAAGCAGAAATCATTCAGACAAATACTTACGCTGAATTTTTTTTACTTTTAATTCTACTTCGGCTAAGTATTAGAGTAAATAGAAAATATAGTATCTCATTGGTCTAGCAGGTACTAAGTTGGTTCTATAACTTGCAAACAACCAAATTACAGTTCACCCACAACCATGCTTATACATACCGTGAAGCATTTATCCAAGCTTGCTTGTCATCAGTATGAAAATCATCCTCCGGAGCAATGTTCTCTTGACTTTCTTCATCTCTATTTAGTTCTTCAAGAAGACTATCCCCAGTGTTTCCAGATACGTTAGGATTTGCACCGGTCCCATCTGTAAGCATGGTTACAATGCACTTTATGGTGTCTTTCCTTCCCCTTAAATAGTCCCTTATTGGCTCACCAACTGCTTCAAGGAAAACACCTGCTGGATCTATTGTCCGGAGTGCCTTAATCGTTGAAACATATTGATGCAAAATGTCATTTGTTGAGGCACCTGCAGTGAGTAAGCGATATTGTAGTGCAGAGATAAATGACTCAACCAACTTAGAATGTTGTCCAGTGTATTCAAGGCACTGTTTCAAATCTTCAATGGCGGGAGAGCTGGAAAACAACAAGAGGGCAAAAATGATCACGGACAACCACAATAACTAAATTGAGCTTATTTAAGTTACTATATCAAACACTACACATATTTCATCATTACAAGTCAGCTCTCAAAAGCTACTGTTTCTTCTCAATCCCCAACCCCCTCCTTAAACAAGAAACCATACAGAAAGCCCAGTGCAAAGTTGACTACCCAATGAATAAAATATCACAGTGAAGTTCTACAATTAAAAACCAATGGAAAACCCAGGTTAGTAAGAAGTACCTATCAGGATAATCCACAATAATCTCAAATAATTTGGCTATTCTCAAATCTTGCAATGTTTCATAAGCAAAATACTCTAGTCGCAACTGCCATCTAACAAGACCTTCAGATGGAGTATTAATTCCAGGATAGAATGAAGCAGGGCATTTAGCCAAAGGTGACTTGAGACCAGATGATGCACTTTCATAACTAATAGAATCACCAAGATAAGCAAGAAGGGCATGCAAGAACTGAAGAGGCACAGCCTGCACAATGGACTTTCAAGAATTAGGAATCATCAGTAATAAGGGAACATATGCCTCACTCAGAGAACAGGAGAAAGCGAATTTAAGTAAACGAATGGCAATAGATGGCCTTAGATCTCATAGTCTTCCAGGAAATCATACATTTCCTTTGATAACACACAAAATCTAAACACACACTGCATCATACAACCAAATGGACTAGGAAACACAAAGCCTCAATTGCTTAATCAAAACATTTCACAATTTCAAAAGGCACATAAATGGAAAGGAAACATAAGCACAAGAAAACAACCTGTATCCACCCCTTAATGGACTCCAAAACAGAAATCCGATAATCATCACCAGCAAGATCATGAACTTTGGCCTGCCATTCAAACAGGAAATTCACAAGTTACCAACTACCAGGAAATATGAAATAAAAAGTAAAAGCAGCGAAACATACTGGACGCAACAGAATAGACAATGATCACCTTTAGAAACAAAAAGATAGCAGAAGCATAGGCATCTTCAGTCATAGATGTGAATCCAAGACTCCTCAGATCGTGTACTACCCGCCCTATGTTGTTGACCAATTTACTATTGTCAAAGAACCTGCCTTGGGGATAACATTCATCAATCTCCATTTGTCCACTCCTGTATGAAACTTTGCATTTCTCATCTAACTCCATATCATCTCTATCATCATCTTCGTCCTCATCATCACGAGGAGGGCGGTCTCCAGCCATTATAGTACTCAATTCCTCCAACCTTCCCTTAAAATACCAGTTGAGTATCTCTAAGAATTAAGAACATGGCGGCATACAAAGGATAACAATTACCAACTAAACTAAAGCAGGGAAATGCAAAACGAAGAGAAACATGTAATCGAAAAATCAATTCCTATTCTTTTATTTAAGTTACCGGGAAATTGCCGAGGAAGAGTGGCCATAAGAACTGAAGACACTGATAATTGATACTTAGCAAAGAGCTCCACACTGATGGCATCGGAATCATGGCTTCCTCTTTGGTTGTAAGTCTGTAAAGCATGAACCAGCATCAACAAGCACTTCTCTTGGTACTGCTTTTCCAGTGAGATTTCTTCCAACGCGTTGTAGAACACTTCCTCTCCGATCCAAACGTCGTCGTAATCCTCGAAATGCCGCCAAAATTTCAAGGCCCCATTTTTCTCGAATGTTTTCTCCAGCGCCCCGAGGAAGTGGTCACGGAGTAGAGATTCCAGGCCCTGCTTGCAGAGACTGTGAGCGTGGGATACGAGTTGCGGACCCACCGAGAGGTCTCCGGCGCCGTTCAGAAGAGTTTCGGTTGCGGCACAGAAGCCCTCGTAGCTTTCAACGATTTCGTGGATGGATTTTTCGCTGAGTGTGTCCAGAATCCCTAGATTGCAGATTGAATCCGCCATTGCAAAGCTCCCGGAAACTGGAAACCCTCCAAGTTCCAAGTTTCCAACTACAAGTGAACGCTGCACAGTTCAAACTTCCAAGACTCTTGATAAAACGCTACCGTTTGATGGAACTTAGAATTTTAGACTAAATTGCAGTTATGGTCTCATAGTTTGGACTATTTCTAGCTTTGGCTCAGTTCATGCAGTTTTTTTTTTAAGTGTAATTAAAATCTATTGTTATGTAATTAACATGTAATGAGTGTATAACCTTTGTGTTTACTTATATCATTCACGAAAACAAGACTTATTACATTTCAAGCGTGAAAATCTATGACATTGTAATGGGGTATATGTTTTTATTAAAGTTGATTGTTTTCACCATCTCAAATATACGATTATGTCCAAAATATTTACCAATCCAAATTCAAGTTCGAGTTCTCACATTTCTCTAACTTGATGCACCCCTTCTTCTAGGCCAAAAAAAAATTAATTTGTTAATTCTAATTTATTTTCAAAACGAAAAATTCATATGAATTCGACATGAGTACATTATGTGTTTTTGTGTATGTTTTCCACCTTATTTTATGGTGAAAGGAGGGACGATTTTTGTCTGCACAATTTATGACCTAGGCTTAAATGCTTTAATTGTTAACTTAACCAAAAAAATAATAATCATAGTTCTAATTGCGAAAAATGAAAATATGAGGACTAAATTGAAAACTGGTCAAAATTAAGAAAACTAAAAATCAGTTCGAGTAACGCTTCATATTATACATGACTGGTTATTAGTAGAAGTCTGAAAAATTCTAAGCTTGATCTGGTCGATGATGAAACATAGACGTGAAGGGGCACCCACAAAGATCCTATTGGCATCGATCTCAGCAATGGTGGCGGAGACGACGACTTTTCCAATCGACCTAATGAAGACGAGGCTTCAGCTCCACGGCGAGTCGCTGTCGCTGGGATCGACTCGGCCCACCAACGTGTTCCGAGTGGCCTCGGAAATCGTGAGCCAGCAAGGCCCTCTGGGATTGTATAAGGGATTGTCTCCGGCGATTCTCAGGCACCTCTTTTACACGCCTATTCGCATCGTAGGCTACGAGCACCTCAGAAACTCTTTGAAAAGCGATGGTGGGTCGCTTTCTCTACCCGCTAAAGCTCTCTCCGGCGGACTCTCCGGCGTGATTGCTCAGGTAACTTGCTTTCTTATTGTTTTTAATTCAGTGGATTGTTTTTGCTTGCTTGCATTTGAATGGTTTGTATGTGTTTGTATTTGGGAAACTTGGAGCTAGTGTACTGATGGAGAAACTATTAAAAGATAAAGATTGAAGCTTTTATTCGCTGCAATCGAAAAATGCAAGCTTTTGCCAATTGAGAATGAAAAAGATGAATACTTGAGTTGTGTGTGTGGTTCATTGTGCTTGAGATAAACCATGTGGTTGGATTTATGAGCTTATAAGGAACTAGTCCAATAATGTTGTGCATATTGCCTAATGTCTCGAAGAAGGAAGAATAGCCTGTGTGATTGGTCGACATTGTTGTGATTCTTGGCTTCCTTGCCTTGATGTTGCTTAACATATAATTATACTTTTCCAAAGTCCTCCAACACCTTCTGCTCCGGCAAAGTAATGCCGTATTGCCATTAGCTCACATTAATTATGTCTGAGTGTAATACTAATACTGGCATCTTTACCACATGATTATCGATGGTAGGCCTATCTTGATATGCTGCGCATTTCTTTGCCAAGTAATGTTCCCATGATTGATTAAGCCAACTGCTATAGTTTTCTTTAAACTCAGTATCTGCTTCAAAAGTAATATTATCGTTCTGTTTACTGCTAGTAGTACAGTTGGTGGCAAGCCCTGCCGATCTTGTAAAGGTGAGGATGCAAGCAGATGGTCGTTTTGTAAGCCAAGGCTTTCAACCTAGGTACTCTGGGTGTTTTGATGCTTTAAACCAGATCGCGCGAGCAGAAGGTGTTGGAGGACTTTGGAAAGGGGTGTTCCCTAATGTTCAAAGAGCTTTCTTAGTGAACATGGGAGAATTAGCTTGTTACGATCATGCAAAACGTTTTGTTATAAAAAATCAGATTTCTGATGATAACATATATGCCCACACTTTAGCATCAATCATGTCAGGCCTTTCAGCGACTGCTTTGAGCTGCCCAGCAGACGTGGTAAAGACGAGAATGATGAATCAGTCAAAAAGCAAGGAAGGGAAAGTAATGTACAGCAGTTCTTATGATTGTCTTATGAAGACTGTTAAAATTGAAGGTTTGAGAGCATTGTGGAAAGGATTCTTTCCCACATGGGCAAGGCTTGGTCCTTGGCAATTTGTGTTCTGGGTCTCGTATGAGAAGTTTCGACAAATTGCAGGGTTTTCTTCGTTTTGATGATGAATCTTTAGATCCGCTCTCACCTCACAGATTCCCATTGATTATGCTCCATGCCACGCCTGTAGATGCCAAGTTACGGTACATCCTGTGATTTTGAAATGTCACAGGTTATGGTATCGATCTGTCCCAACTTGCATGAGATGACGGAGGCCTTGTCTTGCTCCTCTTTCATCATGATACAATCCCGTTTGTCTTGTTACACCCCATTTATGATGTAGGAAAATGTCTGCTGAAGATGAATGTGTAACAATCTGTTGAAGATGAATATGTAATAATAATACTCGAGTAGCATATTCCTTTTAGAACTTGTAGCTTTATTTTTAATTCTTTTTATCAAACTAAAGGTATGATCGGCGACCTCTACCATCGCTTTGTTGTAGAGAAATAAAACAAAACCAACGATTAGAAAGAAAAAAGTGTATAACACGCACACCAAAATCCTTCAAACAAAAGTAAATCCTTCAAACAAAAGTAAAATGACAAATAACTAAACGATCGAGGAAACAAAAATTTAGACATGTCTAAATTAAATATTTAGTTTCACACTATGCGTCTTATTCTTGATAGAAAAACGATCTTGCAGTCTAACTCGGTAACGCTTCTTTTTAAGAATATGCATGCTTCTCTTTTATCTTCTTCTTATGCGTCTCATTATGCAAAATTTCATCACCCTTCACTATATAAGCATAACACAACTTTTCGTCTCTTTTACTAAGACGACATATTATACTAACTTGTTCAAAAGGAAATAATCTTGCTAGTCGATCTTTCCATTGGAACCACTTATCCCACTTATCGTACGTGTTGCAAGCGTATGTTAATTAGTAACTTAAGGAAAACATGTACTGTAAATAGAACATTAAGCTTGAAATATCATTGCTTTTATTTCCTCCGATGAAATTTGACTTTAAAGTTCCAATCTATAGATACCCACAGTACTTCTGATCAAAACACTTAATCTACGGCCTAATGAAGTCCAACCATCAACATCTCCAAATGAGAAAAAAACAAAAACAAAAAACATTTTCCCTTTATTATTCAAAGAAGTAGATAAATTCTTTAAGATCATATCAATATCTGATTCCCAAATAAGGACATGCATGCAGTCATCTACTATAATATGTAGGGACTGAAACTTACCAGCTAATACCTGAATTTGCATTCAGTAACAATTTAATCATCTACCAATTTTTTTTTTAGAATAATCATCTACCATTAAAAGGTGCTCTCAAACTAAATTAATTAATTCAATGCGTGGTTGGATAGATCATAGATGAAGCAACAACAACTTTTAAAGCCATCCTTGAATACTGCAGAATTACCTGTAACCTCAACTCTAACACTTCTCACGAGTACTGCAAAATTCCAATAACCCTCTGGGAAGTTTGATTATTGAAAACATACTTAGTTATTGTCCCTAAAAAAAAAACATGGTTAGTAAATTTACATACTATTAATGCTCGTATTATACTCGTACATAGAATATTTTTAAAATACTCTCGTCTTCCAAAAATTTTGAGTGGACACAGTCATACTTATTGAATCAATGTGTACTTTATCATACATAAAATGGAAACAATGAAAATGAGAATTTGGAATTACATTTTAAGAGGCATAGTTTTGGTAGGGTGTAGACATGTGCAGCCTTGTCGAATGGGACCTTGTTTGTTTTCATTGACTCATTGAGTCATTGGTATGCGACACAAAGGGACATGATTCAAAGTTTCAAACCCCACTTAATTAAATGATACGTCCAAGGATTATTATACAGTCATGAATGTAAACTTTCCCCTTCACAAAGGGGTGCGGCTGGAATGCACTGAGGTGCAATTGCACTGGGAAACGTGGCCTTTTGTGAGCCGCTGATGCAATCAAGTTTGATCATCTGACTTGATGGTAACTTGTCCAGCCGACGGAATTGAAGCGGCTCGGCTTGAACTGCTTCACCCCAGCTCGATCTCCTCTTGAAATCTCTTAATCATCCTCGGGTTCTCTCTGTTTCTTCATGCTCTCCTTGCTCTGCCTCTCCTCCGTCTTCAACGCTTTCCCTCACATACACACTCTCTCTCTCTCATAGTCTCATGGCAAACCAACCAATTTTTGGCTAGTAATTTTCAGGGAAACCAAATCACCCCGAGCAGCAGCCAACTGCCCTGGTCGTCAACATGAACACCATGTTTTCCCGTTCTTCTTCCAGCTGCCTAAACTTTGAATTCGAACAAGCTAAACTTTAATTAAATCGGAAAGCAAAAGGGTCAACCGGAAAACCACTGCTCGTTGTGGTTTCACGGTGACAGAACAAACCTCAAAAACCAAATCACTAAACGTTGACCGAAAGAGAAAACAGAGCCCAGAAACTTGTAGAGCTTGAAGAGCGGATCAAATTTCATACCTCATTCGATAAAATCCGTTGCCGGAGTCGCCGGAAAACATCAAAATCAGCCGGAAAAGAAAGAATTTCTCTTCTTCGATTCTCTCGTTAGTTGACGATTTGACAAACCACGACCACAGACGCACTCGCCTCGTCAAGACGAACCTAAAGCCACCAGTCTCAGCCGCCGTAGTGGCCGGAATCCGAAATCACGATCGGAGCTCAAATTCGAGGTCGTTTCTCTCTCTACATGCGTCGATTTGACTAGCTACGAATACCGACGCACTCACCATATCGAGTCGAAGCCCCGGTACGATTTTGGTGCCATGAAGTGGCGGAGGAAAATTTGGTTTCGGAGGTGTCGCCGAGAGGAAGAAGAAGAGTCGCGGGAAGGTTCTGGGATTTCCCAAGCTGATCCAACTGTATGAACTAAATCAAACGGTCCAGATCTTGGTGATTTGATCTACGGCTCAGATCACTCAGCCAATTTCCTATTTTCTCAAAATAATTTTCTTAATTTCCAAACTTCCGAAAATCAAACCAAATAGCTGGTTCTCCAAAAAAATTCCTAAAAATTCATACGAACTCCTCATGATGTGTACTTTAATCTGTGTCTTCAAATCGAAGTTACAACTTAAGATAATTTCTAAAATAGTTATTTGATAATCTTCGAGATTACGACTTTAATCCCGATTAACGTTCAAATTTATTCCTTAATTTTTTCAGGGGCTCACATTAAAAATTTACAAAAACTTAATTTTAGGGTCCAAGACGACAAAGAGTGTATATCAGTCTACACCCCACCCTTTTAATATCCTAAGGCATAATAATTTAATAAATGTATTTTATTTAATTGTTAAATGAACATGAACGTTTTTAACCTTTCAATTAATTTAATATTCTCTCAAGGGCAACGAAAGAACGATGATTTGATCATTCCAATTTTTGTACATAGGTAGATAAAGCTCAACCCCACGAGAGTGTGGGCGTGAACTGTGTCCCTTAGGATTTGTGATGAAGTGGTTACAAGCATTTTAGTGGTAACGTATTATTGTCACTACGTTGACTACACGATCAAAGTCGAAAGGAGGACGAATGTTGTAATGTTTTTTCCATAGACATAAAATATTGTTATAATCGCATCCAACGGTCAATTTTATCATTTTCAATTTCGATTTTCTGGGTTCCATAAAATCTCATTGTGCCTACTAATGTAATAGAATTTGTTTATTGATTATCATGAAAAGTATACATTTGAAAACCTACGAGATAGAGAAAAAATAAAATGATCAAAACCACCTTTGGATGACATTATTGCGATATTTTGTGCTATGGTAAAAATATTACTCTTTTGTCCTCGTTTTGATCTCGATCCGTATCAACCAAAGTGATTAATACCCCTACCACTAAATCACGTAATCACTCTATCACAAACTTGCAACACGTAATAAAGTATACATCAGACGAGCCAAGGAAGTTTTAGACACAAAACATTTTTTAATAATTTTTGAAGTTTGAGAAATAAAGAATAATTTATGGGAAAAAAATTAAGGCGAGTGATTTAAGTTAGAGCACCATGCAAGATACAAGCCAAATTAAATTAAATTAAATGATCAATCAAACGACATTTGGAGCGATATTGTAATATTTTGTGATGGTAAAAATATTAGTTGCTTAATACTATCCTTTTTTCCAATCCACTGACAACGTAGTAAAGTAATACTATACCACTAAACAGAAAACTCATAGTAATACCTGAATTTTCAATATTAATTTCTAAAGAATTTATGAAATTAATTATTGTTGTTTGTAAGATTTATGAATTATTGGGCGTTGATATTTATTGGATAATTATTTGTAAATGAATATTATCAAAACTTTTCTGAAGGTGGTTGACTTTTTATTCATTGTTTCTTAAAAACATCATTCACAAGAGTTGTAGAAGGATAAGTTTGTGGAATGGAATTTCAAATTGGAGAAGTACGAGAGATTTTATTTTGGAAAATTAAAGAGCAAATAAATTATTCAATATTATTTATTTTTTTACATGGAGAAGCAAATAGAATTTTGTTGGTAGGTTATTAATGAGACTCAATAATATTTTTAAAAAAAAATTATTGTAAGTTCAATTTAAAGAGTGAAAAAAATTTGAATTTTTTTGAACTCCCGAGCTATTTTTAATGATTTTCGAAGTTTATAATTATATTGAGTGGTAATAAAACCTATTGAGTGGTTAATAGAACTTTGTTGGTAAATATTAATGAGCTTGATAAATTTTTTAAAAAATCGTCGTAACTCCAATTTAAGAACTTGAAAAAATTTGTAGAATTTTGTTGAATTGTACTATTTTAATGATTTTAAGTTTGGAATTATATTGAGAGTAATAAAACTTTATCGAGTGTTCAATAGAACTTTGTGGTAAGTTATTAATGAGGTCGATAATATTTATAAAAAAATTCATTTAACCGATTAAGTACTTGAAAAATTTCATTTTTTAACCCCATATTTTAATGATTTTGAAATTTGAAATTCTATTGAGGACCAATAGAAATTTATTGGTAGGTATTAATGGGTCAATCAATTTTCAAAAAATTAGGTAACTCCGATTTAAGGTTGAAAAAGATTTTAGGAAGTTTTTGAACTCTTTATTTTTAATGATTTTCGAAAGTTGGAATTATGAGGGACGATAAAATTTATGATTGTAAGATTTTCGAAGTTTAAAATTCTATTGAGGGTAAATAGAAATTTATCGAGTGATCAATAGAAACGATATTGGGAATCTCGAGAAAAATTAAAAAGTAATTGAATTAAATCCATATTCCCTATAACTGTTTGTGATTTTTCCAAAATATTTTTGAGTAAAAATCTTCAATTTTAGAACTCGAGAATAAAGACACGCACAACGAGTTAATAGAAATTTTCGGACTCCCGAACTATTTTTAAGATTTTGCTTTAAAAATATATGAATTATTTAATTGAAAAAATTTGAAATTGAGTGGTAAATAGAAATTTATCGAGGACAATAGAACGAAGGGAATCTCGAGAAAAATTAAAAAGAATGAATTAAATCCATATTCCCTATAACGTTTGTGATTTTTTCCAAAATATTTTAGAAAAATCTTCAATTTTAAACTCGGAAAAAGACGCACGAGAAGAAATTTACTCCCGAACTATTTTTAATGATTTTTGGACTTTTAAAAATATATGAATTATTTAATTGAAAAAATTTGAAATGGTGGATCTGGACCGTTAGATTAGATACGGCCCAAATCAGTTCAAATCCAAAATGGGTCGAGACCCGCAAAGCCTTAATCGGACCCGGCCTTATCTTGGCCGTCCGCCACCTCCCGCGTCGCATTGGTGGGTCAACTCGCCTGGAGGAGTGACAAAACCCCCGGCCACCGCTTGAAAAATCCGTTGATTGCTAATTAAGGGATTGACCCTTAATGTCGTCTCTCACTCTCTCACTCCCACACCGTACGCCACCGTCGATCCTAACAGATACGGTTACCCGGTCGTCACCGCCCCCGCTAAAGGAGCTCCGAGGAGCGGCGGACTCGCAATCCAGCCTCGAACCTGGAGTGCAGTATAGATCGTGTCCGCGGAAAATTGGGTATTTTTTGTGTTGTGGAGGCTTTTCGGCACTTCCGATCACCAATTCTCACTGGGCTTTGAAGGACTCCATCGCAGCAACCTCGTGGTATCCTCAGTGATTCCATATATGAATGCAAGACAAATGAACTTAATGGTCACCGGCTGTTTGATGAAATTTTAATTTTATGGGTAATGTGAGAGCATCTGGAATAGGGAGGGTAGTAGGGAAGGTGAGGTTGAAGACTGAGAATGAAGAGAGATGTGAAGGAGAGGATTTGAAGAGGAATCTTTTCTTTGATCGGGTTGAAGAGGAGAGAGAGCAAGAGGAAAACTTGCTTTCTGTCCAACCGTCCAAGCCGAGCGCTTCAATTCCGTCGGCTGGACAAGTACCACAAGTCAGACGCTCTCTTTCCAACGGTCCGATTTGGCACGGCGACGAACGGGGATCGAAACCCTTCACAAAGTTCATCATTATGTTTACGTCTTGATTATTGTGTTTGATTTGACCTGGGAAACAGAAGAATCTTGATTTTGTGTCCAATGGAAATGTGGCTTTCGAAAATCGAAAGAGATCGACCTGCAGAATAACACTACACCTGCATGTGCATATATATATATACATGTTTCCTATGTGTATTACACAAAGATCTTGGATCCCCTACTAGAAAAAGTCACAAAAAGTATTCCAATTTAAGGCCAATCTATATTTTGATACCTTCAATTTCAAAATTATCACAATAATATCTCAAGTTTTTATCTCGACCCACTATCCATACATGTTATCTATGGCACCGTAGGGTGGTTTGACATCGCTATGAATGGAGTGTATTATTCCTAAGGGGAGATTATTTAGTGAGGATCACTATAATGAGGACTTGGTAATGACCACTATAATGAGAACTTGGTGATGACTTTTCGATTATACCTACTTTTTTATTACATCTCGACAAATTAACCGTTCAATATTTAGATATTTATGAGTCACTTCTACAAATTTTCAATGAAATCTAAAATCGTTAGGTCATCTATAATTGTGATTTACCATTTATGAATATGAATGGTTCAAAATTGACAAATTTGGTTCGTTCATTTATTTGGTCTAGTTCGGTACCTTAACAATTTTCAAATTTTGTTGAAAATTTGTAGAAGTGATCTACTCATGAATATCTTAATATTGAACGGTTGATTTCTCGAGATGTAATCGAAAAATAGATATAACAACTATTAATCAAAATTCTTCACCAAGTCCTTATTATAGTGGTCCTCACTAAATAAGTTTCCTAAGTTAAGTGGGAGATTCTCTAGTGAGGATCAATCAAAATAATAAATTTAAAACTTGAAGTACTAAAGTGTCGATTAACCGTAAATTAGTTATTATTTATGACTTTTTTCCTTTACATAAAAGGTGTTATTATTAACACACCCAAATGTGTTAATAACACACCCTATATCTCTATCTCTCTCCTCATTCTCTCTATCTCTTTCTTTCTTGGGCGTGTCATTAACATATTTGGGTATGTTAATAACAACACCGGCCCTACATAAATTGATCATGACATAACCATAATGTACGTGCAAGCACTCTGTACCGGTACTGATACTGTACCCTAGTTATGAGTTTCTCTTTTACACAATAGCTAAAAGCCTAAAATTAACATCCGGTTGGTCCCTCCACAAAATTGTGACGTGATGATCATATCTACCTTGGTTAGAAAAAAATTGCCTTCTTTTTCCCCCCTTGGCATTTTAATGTTATTTAGCAACGTCAAAATCAAGGTCGCTAGTTAGGACGTACGTGAGGAGGAAGATTCTTTTTGGGTCTAATTCTTAGGAGAAGAATAGCCGAGGGTGAATCGGAGTCACAATGTTGCATTATGTACGTTGTACGTGTGTCGGTCTTGCATAAAGTCTTGCTCACCCAAGTTTAAAAATTTGGAGAATAATAACCTAATATACATTGTTGAGCTATCTCCTTATTGGTTTTTGAAGTTTATTGATTGTTTATATACAACTACAATATCAACTTTCCCCAGCATTTATCTTTTGTTGACGTACTTCATAAGCTGAACATTGCAGCAGTTTCTTTCTCTACGATTGAGGTGTCCCATTATATATATGTACAAATTACAATAATGTAATCCTCAACAATTCAGATAAAAATATAACCATATAGGCCTATACGGAAATCGTGCTCTCTTTCTCTGCTGTCTCTTTTCTCGATCGATCCTTTATTTCTTCTAGTTTACTTAGTTAGGTTAATATATATTCGCAACGCACCTTCATGCTCAGTTCCCATTTATAACGTTAACCAACAAAGCATTTAAGTCTTTTCAATATATATTATTGTACGTGCATGTTATCGACCACACCACATAAATATATAAATTAGTTCTCTGTATTGTGCGTGTTCAATTAGCAGTACTACTACTATTCTGACTGCAGACTCGATCATCCAGTAATTCTGGCTGCTAAGAACGATTTTGATAGCATGCAGTCACTAGCCTCTGGCCGGCCTGATCGATCGGAGCTTGTATAGGGCAACCATAAAAGATCGATTAATTGCTAATCGACAAATGTAATATAATTAGCATCCTAGATATAAAAGGAATTAACAGCAAAAGACTGATAGCTTTGGCAACGAACTAATGGTTCGTACGTACTAATTTATTAAAACTGAAAGACACGTACACCAGTCCCAGCCAGTTCTTCAATTTCCTTTAAGCTAGCGGATGGCTCATAGTCCCGATCATACTGCTCTGGAGTCTGGACATTGAATGATCGAGTTCATTGATCGATCAAGTCACAATCTAACCGAGAAAAAAAAACAATTAAGCAATTAATAAATTAAGCTTTAAGAACGAGTAGGTATGTGTGAATATACGAAGAAGGTCATGTAGCTTGTTGCTGGTAAATAACGAGTAAATGGTGATATTGGACCGTTCAGTGAGCAGCAATTTTCTCAACTGCCAAAAAGGGTGAGAATTAAATTACGTACTAAAGAGTCACTGCTACAATATTATAAAGTTGGAAGACAGCCTTCAAGTTTGTCCTGCTGGGAAAGGAAAACCAAGCATGCACGTGAAAATCATTTCACCAACAGCTAATATCAATCCTAGTTAGTTAATTTGTAAATAATTCTCAAATAATACCCGTACGTACATATTTTTCAAAAATACTTTCGAATTCTTTTTCATATATCATCATTTTGCGCAAGTTGGATGCCTGTATTACTCAATTGTAATACCTTCCTACGAATCCTAATATTGAGTAGCTTGTTTTGCGATGTTCGTTACACCACGAAATATAGTATGTTTAATCTTAGTTTAAACAAAGTCGATTTTCTAAAGCCTATTGAACGGTAAAAAAAGTACACAGAAGTACTACGTACGTATATTGCAGTAATCTTTTTACACAGACCTGTAAAAAATTACACGTACGTACAGCTAGAGGCAACAATAATTAGTCAGTTACTCTGTTGCGCGTGGTACCAGTAGGTATTAATTTCTACTGTATTTTGGATGATTGGTGGTAGATTATAATCAATATCGTTTGTCACAGATCGAGTTAACTGAGTTAGTTTCCTGACTGATATTGAATATTCTGAAAATTAATGCTGCGTACTGCTATTCAATATTCACCCAATATAATTTACGGTCGGTGACTCAGTATTAGCATACAGAATAATGGACAGGTCGGCCAAGGCCATGCACGGTGACGATGATGATCGATGAGGATGGATATGAAATCCAGAGTCCAGAAATTAGCTAGATCAGCCATAAATCTGCTGAAAGTAGCTTGAGAACATATAATTAAATTAAACAAAATGGGACCCGTATTTATTACGTGGGGTGTAATTTTATGGCAATCCCTCAGAAATTATTTAATCACTCACCCCTCCATTTCAACGCCATTCATTAACTAGTTCAGAAATCGGGAGGTTCATATAAATTCGATTAGTTTCTCAATACTTAATGCATTTACTTTTCCGTACGTTCAGAGTTTTACACTGATAATTAATCTCCATAGGTATAGAACCGTCGGAAACAAAGATGTCTCATATATTTCCAAATGAAATGTTTCTTTCAACAGCTTAAGCATAATTTTTTGAATTGGCAGGCTAGCTAAATATTTCCATAGAAGATATTGGTAGCTAATTAGCTAGCTAGCCACTCTCACGTACGTCAGGGAAGCTAGCAGAGCACAGTTTACAGAATGTGAGGATTTCGAGTTTTTACACTAGTTTAGAGCTTCTACTTCTTCTTTTTTCAGAAATTAAGCACTAATTTAGAGCTAGCTAGTGTAACTTGTACGAACGCATTTAAAAGAAAGTACAGTACATACGCAACTTAGAGCTCGATCTGTACGTAATAACATACACAAAGCTAGAAAGCTAGACATATATCGGAATATTAATTACTAATTAGTCAAGTAGAAGGGCCAACCTGAGAGCAAGGCGTAACGAGTTGAAACTACGATTCGAAAATCAAGTCAAAGACTACTAAAGGTCTCCCAAAGCGACTCAAGGAGGACGTTGAGACTTTTCGGAAAAAAGAAGAAGAAGAGATTTTGGCTTAATCCGTCACGAAAACTTGACCTGCGCACCTACATACATTTTAAAAAACAAAAACAAACAAAAAAGGTAAATTCAACAAACATATAAAAACTGATGCGTAGTATGCTAGTATATATGAGATACTATGTACGTAGTTACGTACCAAATGGCGGAGCTAGCATTGGCCAGTGGGAGGGGCCAAAACATATAAATTAATCATGGAGGGGGGCCAAGACTCATAGAATATAGATAAAATTTTGCTAAGATAGAGCAAATATACATAGAATATGAATGCATAACAAATTTTAGGGGGGGCCTTCAGCCTTGGTCTCCATGTTGCTCCGCCCATGCGTACCATGATCCATATATATTAATGTACGTACACAGTTTGTACCTTCAATGTTATAATCATATATAACAATTACAGATTCAAATATACAGTGCATGTAGATTTTTAGTTGGATTTTGCAAGATGAGACTTTAATTTGCAGCTGTACTTGTCATTTCACGGTAAGATTATAATTCCCTTTTCCCCCCCCCCCCCCCCCCCCCCCCCCACCCCCGGGGTTTATTAGGGAGACACTTATTCAATTCGACTCATATGGTAAAAAAAAAAAACGGTGAACGTAACAACGTAGGTAAACCAATCAAATGCTAAAACTTTATGCACAATCGGACGATCACTTATAAACTATGGTACGATCATTTATATTTTTAAGTTTTTTAGTTTATTCAGAAAATATCGTTCACACATTAATTTGATCGGAAAACAAATTTTCTTATTTTTGAAAAAGGATCTAACGATCTCACATATAAACTATAAAGCAGTACTAATTTCAATATCATTTATTACAACAACATTAAACAGGTTTTAGGGATCGCTGAGATCATTAACTATATATGTAGCATGTAGGGACGTACGTTAGCCATGTCTGATGGATACAAGTTAATCGATCTAAACCAATACATTGACAGTATCTCGACCAAAAAATAAAACCATAACCACACCGAGCAATGCTTAGGTTCACCCCCTCCCCACTTAACATATTTTCACTATATAATTTCATAATCCAACCGTTCATATCATAACTTATCTTTTATAGATCATCCCTGCAAAAAATCAATCGAATCAGAGATCTTTTGGTCACTCTAATTATTGAAACAAATGAACGGTTCTTACAACAATTACTACTAGTATGAGGATCCGTCTATTTATTTCATATGAATGAGTGACCAAAAGATCTCTGATTCGATTGATTTTTCGCAGAGGTGATCTATGAAGGATAAGTTATGATATGAACGGTTGGATTATGAAATTATGAAGTGCAACTATGTTAAGTAGGGAGGGGGTGAACGGGTAGGTTCACCTCCTGGGTGAACCTGAGAATTTTCCAACCACACCGGCCTCACCTAAATAAACCAGTAGATTGACAACACGTGGACGCCTTTCTCCAAGAAACTGGAGAATCCCATCCTGATCAAGCAAGATCGCTTAGATGCGAAGCAGAACGATTATGTTTGACATGTGGTCCATTTGAAGAAAGTTAAAGGGCATATTGGTCCGACCATATCATGAACCAATCTTTTTGCAAACGTAATGTACCTGGCTTTGCTAGCTTCTAGTTCTATATATATGTTGGCCATACCATCTCTGGTTTCCCCACAACAACATCTATCTGTCTATCTTTCCACCTTGGATATATAACTAGCTTGGAGAGGAGCGTGCGTGTACTTTGAGCTATAACTGTAGCTAGCTAGTTCTCCTTTGGTCCTCAATCCATCGATAGCATCATAGCAAGCTAGCTAGGTTAGAAAATAGAATCTGAAAGCAGCAAAATGGGGAGGTCTCCATGTTGTGATAAGGTGGGTTTGAAAAAAGGACCATGGACTCCTGAGGAAGACCAAAAGCTTTTGTCTTACATCCAAGAGTATGGCCATGGAAGCTGGCGTGCTTTGCCCGCAAAAGCAGGTAATTAACTCATAAAATATATATATGATTAGCTTACATGCATATATACAGCTTAATCAATTCTAGATGAATATTATTTCCCTTCTTAATTTATATCATTATTTTGATAGGGCTCCAAAGATGTGGGAAGAGCTGTCGACTGAGGTGGACTAATTACCTGAGGCCTGATATCAAAAGAGGAAAGTTTAGTTTGCAAGAAGAGCAGACTATCATTCAACTCCATGCTCTTCTCGGAAATAGGTAGTTAACTGATGGACTTAACCATAATCATGAGTTTATTATCCATAAATTAGTTTTCAGTAGATTATTAATTAAATTTGTTGGTTTACTGATCTTGTTGGCTTACTGATCAGGTGGTCAGCGATAGCAAATCATTTGCCCAAAAGGACAGATAACGAGATCAAGAACTACTGGAACACGCACCTCAAGAAAAGACTGACCAAGATGGGCATCGACCCCGTGACCCACAAGCCCAAGCACCACGATGCATACGGTTCCGGCAGCGGCCACGCCAAGGACGCTGCCAACCTCAGCCACATGGCCCAGTGGGAGAGCGCCAGGCTCGAAGCCGAGGCCAGGCTGGTCAGAGAATCCAAGCAGCTGATCATGACCACCAACAACAATCACCCTCTCCAACTCCAACTCCAACTCCAACACCACCACCAGCTCGTCAACATCAACCCCTCCACCCAAACTCACGGAGTAGTCATGACCAAAGCCGCCGCCGCCACGTCATCGCTGCCGTGTCTGGATGTGCTGAAAGCTTGGCAAGGGGCATGGTCGTCAAAGCCCATAATTCGTGACAACTGTAGTAGTAACACAATTGTTTCGGGTATGAATATGATGATGGCCATGGACGACCTCGAGTCTCCAACATCCACGTTGAACTTCCCGGCAGCGTACAACGCAACATATCCAATGCAATCCCTTAACGGAAAGCAATTGCCTCAGTTCAAAGAAGAGCTGGACAACACCATGGTGCTGCAGGAGATTCATGCATACAACGGTTGCACGGATGAAAGTACAACTACTCATGCGTGGTTCGCGGAGGACGGTTTGATTAGGTCAAATGGTGGAAACGATGGCTCGAGCAATGTGATTCTGCCGGCTGCTGCAGCTGCACTTTCCAATATCATGGAGGGTTTCTGTGGCACCGCGGATATGTTGGTTTACAACTCGGATGAGCAGAACATAGCGGCCGGGGAGATCTCAGATAATGGCGGAGGCGGAGATGGAAGCTGTGGGCGTAGTGGCAGCAACGTTGAGGAGAACAGGAGCTACTGGGACAGTATACTGAATTTGGTGAATGCTTCACCATCCGGTTCGCCTGTGTTTTAAATTAAGCAAGAAGTGTACGTACGTTGAAGATCGAGCTAGCTGCTAGCTTAATTAGCCTAGTGTACGTTAGGGAGGTGGTATTGTTATGACTCTTAAAAATTAAGGGTACGTTATCGATCATTAGCTAGATCGAGCAACTAATTAAGTATAATAAAGATGATTAGCTATCTAACTCCAAATAACAAGTTATTTCCTTAGATGTTATTTGTTAATTAATCACTCTTTAATTCATATATGAACGAGTTCTGTTTACTTTTGTAGAACAGATCGATTGATCGATTACATTATATGTGTAGTAATTAACTAGTAATAAGCAATGCATTATTCCTAGCTAGACAAACATTCGTCTCATTTTTCAGACCTCTTCCTAGCTAGCTAGTCTTAATTTCATTCATCAACGACTTGTACGGATGTGGACGTACGTGGATGTGGAAAAAAAAATGGCATCCAGGGGAGGGGGTGTCTTTCCTGCGGGAGGGTGCTGCCCCTCAATTTGGCTGGTCGATGAAATGTTTCTCTTACACACGCTTGCAGCTACGTACGGGGATGGGGATGGAGATGGAGTATGAGCCGCTAGCGGGAGAATCAATAATGGGACATAAATACTGTTGAACGTACGGGACTTGAATTATAAATGGATGAGAAACAACGTACTCTTTTTTTCAATCAATGAATGCGACACAAAACTGCCCCCACGCATATGCAGCTTTAACTAAAATATTTCCAGCTCTTTCCCTCTTAGGCTCTTAGCTAGTACGTACTTTTGAATACTTGACACCAACATCGAGAGAAGCAGAGCCCGGCTATGCACATGTGCAACCGGTGCGACCAAGCAGGGACCAAAAATATTTTTTAACCCTTCATATTAAATATGCGGTAAATATAATATTACATTTGAGAGGACCATAGGGGACCTTCGTTACGGAGAAAAACGGAAAGAGAGAGGCAACGCACTGTGCATCTAAGATTTCTCAGACTCACCTCTCCCTCTTACACGTGTTCTCAGCTTTCCATAATAATTAAACAACAATTAAATGTAGATCGATCCTTTCCTATTATACCCTTTTTTGTCTAGCCCAAATTAACACGATTCCAATTTTTTTTTTCATTCTCTTCCTCTCCCTTTTTTGTCTATCCTTTTTTTTTCTCACCCATTTTTGTCTCTCTTATTTATTAATCATTAATGAATTGTTCAATATGTATACATATTTTTTTTTGGTTTTATATGTATACATATTTTTTAACTGATTTAACTAGTTTTTACAAAAAAAAAATGGTTTTCAAATTCAAAAGGCAAATTAAATCATTGTAACAAAAAAAAAATATATACCAAATTAAACCAAGGTCTGATAGCAAGGCCTGCGGGGCAGAAGTGGAGGAGTTGATTTAACTAGTTTTTTTTTTAAAATGAAATAATTTGTTTTCAAATTCAAAAGGCAAATTAAATCATTGTAACAAAAAAAAATAGACCAAATTAAACCAAGGTCTGATAGCAAGGCCTGCGGGGGAGAAGTGGAGGAGTTGAGACTCAAATAAACAAGACGAATTAACAGCATCTCCAACGGATGATTAATTTTAAAATCTAGCTAAATTTAAGGTAACATATAGCTCAAACAAATTACCTAAATAAAAATTAAATTTAACTTTTGTTAAATTCTCTATCTACATATATTTAACTAAACATGAGAGAGAAAATAGGTAAAAGTCAAATATTCCAACGTCTATTTTTTTTTTTCAGTTTTAACGTTTGTTTTTTCATTCTAACTTATATATGCTAGAACTGCTGAAGCAGAAGTCAAAAAAATTACTAGCTATATTTAACTTTTAAATATTTTAGCAAATGAAAATAACTTTTATTGTTGAAAATGCTCTAAACTCTATGATTATTAGTTTCAAATATAAATTAGGTGGCATAGACTACAATTTTTGTTCTTCCTAAAATTAAGTTTAGAGGGACCGCAACTTAACTTTCGCACAAAGCCTCCAAAATGTTTGAGACAGCTGTGGAGAGAAGTAAAGACTTGCTAGCTACTTTGAACTTAGGGTAGGAAAAATTGTGCTGCTGGAGTTTTGGACCATGCTATGACAATATGCACCATGCATGTACAGATTCCAAAGGTTTTGGGGAAGCTAGTTGTGTTGCACCATTTTTTCACTTTAGCTAGTTGTGGATTGAGGCAGCAATTTGCTAGCTAGCTCGATCTCTCTATTTCCTGTGGCGAAACCATGTTTGGCCTTGGGCACCAGAAACCCGGCCTATTCAGGTATTCCATTTTGTCCTTAATTAATTTGGACCGTGTATATATAAATATTTCATAGCCCATATTGGGCTTAATTGCATTGGGATACTCATGTTGGGCTGTTATTTGATGTCTGTAATGTGGTAGTTAGTGGCATGGTCGAGTCTTTGGGGGTATTTTATCCACACATATGAAGATATTGACATGGTTGGAGTTGCTTCATTTCTTAATTCCTCAGTAAATTAATGTTGTTCGGTCAAAACGCATACCGAGCCAACCTACTCGATTTGCAATTTTGGCTGCTAGATTGAAATCAACATATCAGTTAACCAACCGCGTAAAGAAGAGATTAGTACGTTCAAAACCACAATAGAATGCCATAACGCGGCCAATTTTCTCGACCGGAAGCCAATTAGCCAAATCTCCAAGGCTAGAAGGAAGATATATATATATATATATATATATATATATATATATATATATTTGATATTATAAACGCACACACATATTTAGTTATAATGCACTGAATTCGACAAAATGTGTGGTTTGGGTCATCGGTGTATTTTAGTGCCAAAATATTATCCCTAAAGTTAATGAAGCCCTTACAACAATACTTTGGGGCTTTAATCGGTAAAGACCGTAAAATATTGTTTTTTTATTTTTATTTTTTGTGAATAATCGGTATAACACTTTTTTATTTTTAGAAAAAATAGCAAATTTATTACACAATAGAGGATTACAATCATTAACATGAACATCATAAGAAGGAGCATTATAGACTACACAAGTAACATAATCGATGAGTCTAAACCTATAACTCTAGTCGATGATTCGAAACCTAAAACAATACATACACCGTGCATTACTACTGTCAATAATCGCCAACTCCAACAAAAAAATTCTAGCAAGTATCATTGAGACCAATAAATCCAATCTAACTCAAGAAAGACTCATGAAAAGAGAAAGTAAAACCATAGTCTAAACTTGTACAACTGATCATGCTTATTTATTCTTAAACATGAAATTAAATTGACCTAAATAAAAAAACCAATCTAACTTGGGTTAATTATTAGCATCGCCCCACCAGCTAGCAATAGGGTCGCCGTCCTAGAATACCAAGGCTACCAAACCACCAAGTTTTCCACCGGGATCCCAAACATGAAAACTATAACAAAAATTCAAAGAAAAGATAATCCAAAATAGGGGCCAAAGACTGTACCTGAACCATGCAATCCATAGAAGAGAATATATCCCAAGTACTAAGGGCATCAAACAACTGGACACCAAGAGGAAAATCAGACTTGCGCCACCGTCCAGATCTGTCATCTCCTTTAGTAAAGTATGAATGAAACTCATCGATGTATGTCAATGTTGAATTGCAGTACAAGAGGACCCAATCATCAATAATGGTAATTCCATAGGGAATCGTTCAACCAAACCATGACAACTAGAATTTTTGTGGAGAGTACTCCCTTTCATAGGATTTTTTTTAAAGTGGGTAAAACATTTGTTAATCCGTACATATATATCGAAGAGTCTTGTGTGCCCCCAGGTGAACATATCCCTATTTTACTGTGCAAGCGTGTAGGCACATCTCAACCATTGGGAACATTAAAGTTTTATTTGATAAAATCTCAGCCGTTGCTTTTGTCAGAAACGGAAAGAAGGATGAATAGTGTTAAACGGCTCCCAAAAATTAACTTTTGAGGAGTCTCCTTCTCCATCTGCAGTTCATCTCTTCAGGAGTTAATGTTCTCCAGATTTAGTACCCAGATCAAATACCAAACAAGAAGATCAAACAACATAGTGGAACTTAAGCACAGAAACAACTGGAGCTTGAACTAGAGCTTTGTCAAAGTTTGAAAACCACCGAGACATCTCAATCCCAGGCCTCCTTTCAGATTCCCATTCAAATTCAAGGTGAGCTCACGACGGTTTTCAAACAACCATTAATAAAGTCACTACTCACGGCGGTTTCGCGGTGGCAAAACACACCCAAAAACCAAATCTCCAAAATCTGAACAAAAAATGAATCCCAAACCCATGAGCTTGAAGAGCTCGAAGAGCAGAGGCGATTTGTAACCTGGTTTGAACCAAGCCGCCCCCGGAATTGCCGGAATTAGATGAGAATCGGGAATTCATAGAATCTTCCCTCGATTATTACTCTTCGCCATCAATTCGACAAGCACGACCATCGTGTTCGCCTCGCCAAGGTGAACCTTCGGTACAGTGCGACGCAATAAGAACAGGGGCAAGACGGAGGACACCGAGAACAACATCGGCGGCGGGTCGGAGGCGGCGAGAAGTGAACGGCGGGGAAAAGCACGGCGGGTGCGGCTTTAAGGTGCGGAGTGCGCGGCGACAAGTAGCTCGTAGGGGCGGGGTGCGGTTCATGCACGGACAATGACGAGGCGCTGGCGAGAGGCGCGGCTCGGACGGCGTGGGAACCGGTGGTGGTGGGGCGCGAAATTTGCGCGGGTTCGGGTGGGGTGCACTCACGGGGGGACTTGGGATTGGTGGCGCGTGGTGAAGGCGGGTCGGATGGAATGATGGATTGAATATTGAAAAAGATTGGGAGACGGGGGGTCAACACCATTTCGTTTTTGGGAGGCGAGAGAACCACGAGCAACGGGGACTCAGGCAAAAGGTTGGGGAGTCACCTGGGGCACAGACCATTTATATGCTTTAATGGAATTTCATGGGCTGGTAAGTGGTCAAACCTACATGCGCACGCAACCTAGCTTATATGGGACAAGCTAGGTTATACGACACCTAATGATCCATGCAATGTATTATATACCTTCTGAAAAATAAGTGGCTGCATAAATATAATATAATATTGTACCTGTGAGATTCAACCCTAGATACTCAAGTTTGAAGGGTGGATAAAGACCAATAATTTTCGATCTCTAGTTTTTGCAGCGGCCCTGAGAAAGACGTACGTACCGTCCTCGCACCATTTTCTTAGAAACCTTCTTCCAATCTCTGAGGAATACGACTGACAATACATGGAGCAGGTGGAGGGGGCCGGTGTCTCAGATCGAGTAAATGGTTGGTACCCTTAACTTCAAATACGCCCTTCTCATCGGTTGCAGCCCGAAATTTCTTTCCTCGATCTTTTCAACCCCAAATTCGATAACAATTGGAGCCCCAGTGAACATGCAACACAATGTAAGAAAATTCAGGGTTGGAAAATAGTTCGATCCAATTGCAATTACTTAGATTATTAATACTTTAATTTGTTGAATACATAGCCATAATACACCAAATAATAATTCTATACATTAACTGTTATGTAATTACTAGTTACAAGAGAGTTTACGATTGAAACCCTGCCCATCTTCTGAAGGTTCTCACATTACTGCCTTCCGAAAACGCCATCCCAATCCCAGTCCTTCCTTCTTCTCCGACGCCCACATAATACAATCTCCACTCATCTGCATTCCCTTCCATCGGCACCAGAGATGGTGATCCCACTCCTTTGTTATCCCACCCGTCCTCTTCCGATGGGCTGAGAACATGACCATCTTGGACCCTCGTCCAGTCTTTCAGCCCATTGGGAGACATAGCAAGCCCAATACTCCTCATCCCATCCGCACTCACACCCTCATACGCCATCAAGTAGTTGCCGTCCTTCCTGTTTCTAACCACGCAAGCATTCTTCACCCCAAGCTCGTCAAATGACCCTTTTGCCCCTCCCCCCATAATTTTCCCCAACTTCACCCACCGTATCCCGTCTCTGGATCTCGCAATCCCAACGCCGAAGTGACCATTTTCTGCGTCAAAAGAATGATAATACATTCTCAGGTCATCCCCGCCATGCACAACGACTTGAGGTTTGGCAATGAACAAAGAATCCCACTCATTTTTGGACCCCACATCTAGCAAGGCACCACTATGATAATCCCCCTCGATTCTGGCCCAGTTCCTACCGTCTTGGCTGCAAGCCAGTCCGGGCAGAGATTTGAACGAGTCCACTGAACATTGACCAAACGGATAGTTAGGACTGTCCACTTTTTCAGAACTGTACCCAGTGTAGTAAAGCCAGTAGACTGCGCTGTACATTGGACTGGACATGATGACCATCTCGGATGGCCTAATGCTCTGCGTGTCAAAGGCCCACCAATTGTCCGAGCAGTTCATGACCAAACCCTCGTCGTCACCGCACGACATGACGTGTTCGGCTCCTCTCGCCCAGTGAATCCCATTGCTCGAAACCGCGAGTCCGATGCAGTCGGAACTATTGTTCGGATCGGACGACCCTCCATGGTACCACATGTACCACCGCTCTTCGTTGTCGCCAATGAATCTTTTCACCACAGGAGATCCGATTTCGGAACTGTCCCACGAGGTTTTGTGACCCAGATCAAAGACTAGACCCGTTGACCATGTCGATGTGAGGGTTTGGTTGGGCGGAGTCGTTGTGAGATGTTGTGCTTTAGAACTCGACTCAAGACCGAGGGACTTGTTTGTGTTGGTCGCGTTGTTGCTGTCGATTCCTGGCTTTGTGGAGCATCTTGTAAATGAACGACTTCTTTGTTTGGTGTGGAAAGATCTGTTAGCGATGACAAGAGAAAGTGTGGTTTGGGGTCGGATTGTAGGCAATGCAACAATTTTACGGGTTGTAGAAGAGGGCCAAAATGCGTGAATTGTTTTGATCGTTGAGGCTGCTGCTGCTGCGTCCATTGATCGATGGACGTACTACAACAGTTTACAGAGATCGAGACAAGGGAAGGAAATGGTGGTTGATATTAATTTGCAATGGTAGAGAGAGATTGGAATAATAAAAATGGTGGCATTTGCGTGGGGTTTTATAGGATCCAGTGAGTTTTGTGTATGGGCGATGTGAGAATTCGACCCATGCTCTGTATTTATTTTTTTTAAACCTTTGCACATACATTGTGAATTCTATCAAATACATTCAGTCTTTTAGTAATCTTCAAAGCACATGCATGAACCTAATCACTCATAATTAACCTCTACAATTTTAAACTGAAATTTATTAGTTACCATTCCTGTTACCCTTTTTTGACCTACAAGATTAAGTATGCTGCGAATTACAGTGACTTCAAGAGTTGTTGTAACTCAATCCAGTTCGATCACAAAATGCTGGAGGTAATTAATTTTGAAGGCCAGAAGTTGATCAGGGTTTGGTCAGAAATGGGGCCATAAATTTCTTATTCTAGCTATTGCCAAAAAAGAAAAAGAAAAAAATTCTTAATCTAGATAGCTGTACATGCTCTTTACTATCCGAGATTTTCTTATTCTTCGCTAACTACTTTTCTCCTCCATTAGGGATTGACGGTGATGTATGTGAGAGCTTCTTCTACCTGTCAAATGGCAGAGGTCAAGACCGAAGTTCCAGTTGACTAGCTCCTTCATTATTCACTCGATGGATACCTTTCTGATTTATTTTTCTATAGTAGGCAATTGAGTGATTGACTTGATCGACGCGAGCGAGTTGATTCATCAATCCGTGCATGTTACTGCTTATGAAACTTGTGCTGAGTTGGACTCGTGTTACGGTGCAGTTTACATATTTTGAAAAACATCTAGCCAAATATATATGCCTGGCTAGCTAATATTTTCCACGTCAATTTTTCTATTTCATTTATGAACCATGCATGTACGCGTATATATTGCTATTCAAAATATGTAATATATTGCTATCCGTGGCAATTGTGATTCTCTATATAAGCGAGCAGGAGTTAATTAGCACTAATCTAAACCTGGATTATTGTTCGTTTCGTTTTCTGTGTTCTGTTTCTGATAAAATTAGGAAGGATCTAAAGACTACTCTAATTACCTACTTAAAAAGTTAGCTAGCAGAAAAAAGGCAGAGATTACAAGGGACATAATCAACACTGTGGAACATCTAGTTAATTATAATTAAACTATATTATTCTTCTGATTCTTAAATCATTCATCCAATGATACTCACATAGTCACATGCATGCTACATTTTATCGATCGGATAGTATTCAATACACGACGTGTATGTACATGCTACAATTTGAACCGTCAATATGTATAACACGTTCGTGTGTGTATATATATATATATTAATATTTTGAAATATATATATATATATATGGCTAGTAATATTCTCTCATCAATTTATATATATATATTACATATTTTGAAATATCTAACAAAATATATATGGTTAACCTTAACTAATAATTTTCACGTTAATTTTTCTATTTTATATATGAACTATACATGTGCGCGTATATAATGCTATCCATAATCTGATATTTTTGTGTTTCCTGAAAGTAATTACACATAAATAGTGGAACTTCAGGCGGCTCCATCATGATGAACTTGGTTTTGAACCAGGTTAATTGGTATGTGCTCTGTGTTATTCGCGGAAGTTAAATATAAAGCGTGCACGTTTTTTTATTTATCAGAATATGCATTAAATTGAAATATTAAAGCTTAATTTACAGATAGTTAAGAAAGGTGCCATGTGGTGGATAGCTTCATCATACATATTCAAATTAAACTACAAGAGTAGGACACCCAAATTACGATTCAATATTATTATTAGGGTGTTACGATTCAATATTATTATTAGGGTGTTATTATTAACACACCTAAGAACGATAGAGATATAAAAAGAAGGAGAAAAAAGATAGAGATATAGGGTATGTTATTAACACATTAGGTGTATTAATATCAACACTCTATTATTATTAGATTATTATTATTATTATTGAATTCAGTATTTTTATTGACGAGGATACTTAAATGGTGAATACTATGTATATATAAATGTTTAATACCTTTTTTTAAAACTTTTTTCCCCACTTTTTTTTTAAAACTTATAATTTTAACTTTTCTCAATTTATTTTTTATTTTTTATTTTTTCATTTTCTTTCAAAAATTGACGAATTATAACCATTTAAGATAAAACGAAAGTTCATGATCAAATAAAGTTATCATCCTATAATAGTAATTTTTTAAAGCTACAGCATGATTTGACAGGGTGCACATTGAGTACTTGAGTAGTGTGGACTGTGGAGGGTCCAACGTGGGTTCTTAATATTAACGGGTTGTCGTTATGGAGACTTTGACTTAGGGTTGAGATAGAGGTACAATGTATGTACGTTCAACGTCTAACTTTCACAGTTTCACGTCATGGAAATATTGTTAGAGCTTAGTCGACCTAGAGAAAGAGAAGCAGCTCCATCGCACTCAATATTCATTATTGGAATTTCAAATGTCATTAGTCGAAGGATCTCATGATTCTAGAAATTAATTAGTTATATATATGATTCAATAATTGCTGCTCCGGCCATTATTGAACACTACGGCAGACACCAGCCGGGTGGTCCAAAAGTCTACCCATCCTCATTAATCAAATTTGAGGGTTTGTCGTCGTTATCATCATGTATAATGTATTAGTAGTATTATTAATTAATAGATTAAAAATCAGTCATTAATTTAATTGAGAGCGAGATAGTGATCAGGTATAGTTTCTGTTTTAGCTGCTGGTGTATATTTGATAATGAAGTCAATTCTACGTGTACCTGAAAGTCAGACCATCGGCCTTGCCTGTCTGCCTATCTAGCTTTCTGCTTAATTTTCTGTGATTTAATTTGGTCGAAAAAAAACAGATTGAAAAGCAGTAGTACGTTATTTAGCACAAACGTAATAATAGTAAGTCGTAAGACTCTGGGTCTCTGGTAACCACCTTGTTGTTAATAGTTTTTCTATGCTTCATATTAATATATGTACGTATGAGGTCCAACTGATTATGCGAAATAAGAAATCTTAGTTACAAGCTAATTTTCTTGTTCTTTGTCTCGTGACTCATAACTGTATACGCATTTTTCAAGGAAATGATTTGGATTAATTAATCAGTATGCGGAATGGTTTTTTCTAATTAGCTGCTAATTGATGGCAATTACTGTGTGTGAACGGGACTCGTACTATTGATGGTTATTGTCTTAACTAATTTGTCATTCTTCGTTTAGGTTAATTATATGTTTACAGTTTACATACCACGCATGAATGTAATAGGGGCATCGCACTTACTAGTTATAAATGCGCTTGTGTTACTTGATTTTCATGTTCAGGAATTAGGAGGACGACAATGGAAGACAAGTCACGATTTCCACGTCAACAAATATAGTTATTGTTAGACAGTGACAAGCGTGGTTTGTATAGTTATTGTTAAGCAGCGATAAACGTAGCTTGTGGTCCATTTTGCACCAATACTAATTGTTCAAACCCGCTCATTAGATGTTGAGTTTTATTTCAAAAAACTTTGGCATAATTAGGAGTAGTTCACTCACTTATAAGTTGTTATTTTTTTTGTCACTTTTCTGATGTGAGATCTTTCACGTTCCAACAGTTATCTGCTTAATTTGTCTTTAATTAGTTAGAGAGTTACATGTATTGCATTGTGGTTCACTGGTTTGTGACTGAGAGAGAGTTAATTTGTAAGACTGATAATTGCTTACTAATTGTCTTAGCTGTAGTTCGTTATTCTTATATATCCACGTCTTCGTCTTCGTCTTCCTTGCTTTTTCTCTCTATAACCAACTCAGATTCTCCTAACTTTCTCTGTAAAGTTCCTTAATCATCAATAGAGATATATTGATTTCCTTATTGTTTTTGCTGGCCGGAAGTCCTTACACTATATAGCTTAGCTGGCTAGGTTGTCGATCTATATTTTCCATTGAAGGTGAACTTAATTTCAGCCTTATAGTTATACAGGCATTATCTTCTTGTGCGTCAATAGTGTCTGCGCCTAATTAACTCATATCTTTCTTTCAACATCTGCCTTTCTCTTATATTTTTACCAACTGTCTTTCTCGTTCAAGCTGGAGATGAATATATATACACAATGCTGACCAATTGATTAATTAAATTCCCCTTATATGGTTTTAAAACTGGAATTAATATATCAAAATACAATCATGATCGAACCAACTCCCCAAATTATATTCATTATATATTCGTGGCTGCAAAACGTACGTACTCATTTGAATAAACTTTTCTAAACATCCAAGTTGCTAGATCATGTGATAATAATTTTGATTATTTTTTTTTTGGACAAATGAAAATTTTCGACTATTTATAGTTAATTGGCCCATAGTCATGCTTAATTTCGACTATTTATAGTTAATTATGGAGATCGACATCTCCATCTACAATTCAAATGACATTTTATATCTTGAATCTTGCTAGAAATTTCAGCACGACAACTACTTTTGTCCATGTGATTAATTATGGTACGAAAGTCTTTCAATTATTGATATTTTTTTCTTTTATAGTTAAAATTCGATAGATATATATACTATATTTAAGAGAAAAGCGTATCTTGTGTACTATATTTAACACAAGCACCGAATTTTCTTATGTATTTATGTTCTTTTTCTTATCAGATATACTTGTGTATCTTGTTGTGCTCTTCTTTTTATTATTCGATTTTATTATTCGATGCCTTTGGAGATATGAGTGAAATATTTTGATCATCTTTAAAAGAAAAAAATAAAAAACTACTTCCACACCCATAAAATGTGGGAGCCTGGCATTTTCTAATATATATATATATATAATATGGTACCATGTCAATATGTTATTCCACATTTTCCTTATGCTCTACTAATTTACTACTTCAAGATCAAGATCGTGCAACACGATTGCAATGCGTATATCCAAAAGCAATCACAGACAGGAATCATGGAGCTTCTTCTGCTTTTAATAGCTTATTCATCTAATGCTATTAGAGTATCTCTTTTTTTAAAATAAAATGGAGAGATTGGGATCTCAATTTTTTATTTATTTATTTCTGTATCCCGTTTCACATGATATTTTTTCTTTAAAAAAAAAATTCAAACTACTATGAATTTCTATAGAAAATTATCTGACATCAGAAAAATGAAGACCAACATCATGTTTAGCTAACAAAAAAAAATCATGTTTAGTAGGGGTGGGCATTAAATCCCGCAATCCCGCACCCGACCCGATCCCGTCCCGTTCCGTCCCGTTTCCCGCGGGATGGATTCTTATTTTTCACGAATTGGGACGATCCCGTCCCGTCCCGAAATGATGCGGGACGGAACATTGAATCCCGCTCTCATTCCGTCCCGTCCCGCAATAATAATTAACCTAATTTAAATTAAATTTTTAATATATATCTAAATGTTATTGGATGTTTGAGCAAGTATATACATCTATCATGGACTTAACCACTCCCAATAATTTTTCTACCCTTATTTGACCTAATGTCCTAATCACTCTCTCTCAGCAACAACTTCTTCTTCTTTTTTATCAAACCCATAAACTATTAGTGTTTAATTAATTGGTGTAATAGTGTTAGTACTTTGTATGATCAGATTTCATCCCTTGACATTTGGTCATAAATTGTTATTAAATGTGTTTGATTTATTATAATTACTTGAGAAGATTGATTATGAGCACATCTAAAATTGAAAAAATTAATTTGGTCAAGTATGGAATTGTAAGAATTACTTACAATAATGATAATGAATTATGTTAAATTAATAAATATTATAAATTTAATATAGTGGGATCATCCCGTCCCGTCCCGATCCCGCGCGGGATGGGATGGGACGGGATCGGTTTTCAAAATTAGCCATCCCGTCCCGTCCCGTCCCGAATTTTTTTTCGCGGGATGGGATAGGGATGATGTTTTTCTTGACCCGTCCCGTCCCGCGCCCACCCCTAATGTTTAGCTTAACTGATCTTGACTATTTGTTATATAGGAGTATAGGTCGCTATTTCATATGAAATTTTAATTGTTTGTTTTTTTTTTGAACAATAGAAATTGGAACTGTTTAACACAATGTTTTACATGCCAGTTTCCCATGTGGGGGTCATTAGGTCAATTTGAAATGGGTTCTGCTTTGAGTGCTTTCTAAGCCTCATCAGTCATTAAAGACAATCAAGCAGGCTATTCTGTCAGAAGCCCACATTTAGAAACCAGCATCAGAGAGACCAATAATTTTCTTTTTTTTGTCAAACAGACAGATCAATAGTAACAACTAAAATTTAGACACAATTACTAATACAGCCTATCGAGAATAGAACGCGAATTGCGAAACTAAATTTCTAAATTACCCATCTACATCTTTGCAACTTCATGAATAATTTGAACTTTCTTTGTAACTTTTGCTATCAATGGAGATTTCGCTATTCAGTTTTTTGATAAACAACAACAACAACAACAATGTATATGGGAATTTGTGATCCGAAAATGTTCCCTACCACTCTAATTCTCTGAAGTAGTCTGAACTCAATAACAATCCGAGTAGAGCAGTCATTCTTCAAGGATGCTGATGCATACAAGTATAAAACTAATGAACATAAAAACATGAGCATGGTTCAATGATTCATTCATTCTTTTGATATAAAACAAAAAAACAAAAAACGATTCATTCTTTTATATTAACGCAAGTATCCATCAATCTTACAAATGAAATCCCGCCCATCTTCTGAAACTTGTAAAATCACTCCCTTCTGAAACAGCCATCCCAATCCCTGTCCTCCCCCCAATCCCAACACCTCTATAATACAACCTCCACTCATCTTCTTCCCCATCCATTTGAACCAAGCATGGTGACCCAGCCCCTTTGCTATCCCACCCAAATTCCTCTGATGACTTTTTCAGCACCACCTCATCTCCACACCTTGTCCAATCCTTCAACCCATCTCTAGACACTGCCAACCCAATACTCCTCTCACCATTCCCATCCACACCTTCATATGCCATCACATACTCCCCACCTCCCCTTTTCCTAACCACACAAGGATTCATTACCCCCACCTCATCAAACCCACCACTCCTTCCTCCCCCAATTATTTTTCCCAGCTTGACCCACTTCATCCCATCCCTGGACCTAGAAATGCCAATGCCATAGTGCCCATTCTCCAAATCAAATGAATGGTAATACATTCTAAGATCCCCACTCTCATGAAAGACTACATGAGACCCAGCAATGAATGAAGAATCCCACTCCTTGACCAACCCCACATCAAACAAAGCTCCACTGTGATGCTCCCCTTCAATTCTAGCCCAATGCCTCCCATCTTGGCTAATTGCCAAACCAGGCAAACACTTGAAGACATCCCCAGAATTGATGGAAATTTCTGCCTTCTCCGGACTGTAGCCTGTGTAGTAGAGCCAATAAACAGCACTGGAAGCTCTGACCTTTGAGCTTGACATGATCACAACCTCAGAGGGCCTAATGCTTAGAGTGTCAAACGCCCACCAATCTTTGCCGGAACTCATCACCAAACCCACATCCTGGCTCGACTGAACGGCTCCTCCGCCTCGCTCCCAGTGAACCCCATTGCTTGAAACCGCTAATCCGATTGAATCCGAACCCGGATTCGAATCGGACCGGCCGCTGTACCACATGTACCACCTCTCTTCCTCGTCGCCGAGGAATCGCTTCACAACTGGGGGCCCAACTTCCGCTCCGTCCCATGAATTCTCCGGACCCAAATCGAACACCAATCCTTTAGTGGAGGAGGAAGGCAATGATGATATAGGAGAACACAGCGGGTCAATTGAAGTTGGAGGGGATGGGTTTATGGGTCTTGAATTTAAAATGGGTTCAACGGTCGAATTTTGGTCTTTCTCGTTGTCGGTGTCTGGCCTTGTGGAGCAGCGAGTGAGAGAGAGCGCTCGGCTTCTGGGATTTGAGTTTGGGACATAGAGAGCGTGTGCGTTTGGTTTAGAGGGCAGAATTTGAGGGGTTAAGTTAGTTGCTGTTTGCAAGCTCAGGGCTTTCATTGTTGCAGCAGAAGCTGTATCCATGGCGGCTGCGGAGGAGGAGGAGCTCTGTGAGAGTGGATGAGGTGATGTATGAACTGCGACCAATTAAATTGTGACACGTTTAATTTCAGATTGAAAGGCTCTGAATTTGTGACAGAGAGCCAGCCACAGTTTCAGATAAAGAACAAAATCTTGGTTTGGACTTTGGACACCTAGCTTTTATCTTCCTACCTATGACGTTTGTCCCTATCTTTTCAAAGAAGAAGAAGAAGACTTGAAATGCTCTCATTGCTCTGTGAAGGATCGTCAATCTCTTTATTCAAAGTTAGTTTGAAACAGGATAGCATGCATGATCATTATTAAATTTTCAGAAAATGGTTCTTTTCATTCAAATTTAAAGCAAAGATTGATAAACCATTGGCACAAGGAAGGTATATAATCTTTTTGACTCCTTTTTTCCAGAGGATTTTACTGTTTTTGGAGTGTAATTTAGAGCATGTCTAACCATAAAATCTATTTTCACTAGATAATATAGCTAAAACTGCAATATAGCTAGCTACTTTTTTACTTTGGCTCCAGCATGATAGCTAAATAGTAAGTTAATTTATAATTTAACAAAATCTAAATTTGACTTTCATTTAGTTACTCTGTTAAAGTGAAAAACTATGTCAAAAATATGCAAATTTTTAATTTTTAACAAAATATCTAGTCTATTAGAGATGCTCTTAGAATGGTAGAATGAATCAATTGAAACGACCACATACTACGTACCACATCACCGTTATCATATTGCATGTTATCATCCCGTTAAATTTGCACATTCTACAACAATTTGGTATATCATTTACGGTATACAGTTTTTTTTTCTTCATCATACACTTGGAATGTAGTGTTTATTATACACCACCAAAAAGTTAAAACCTAAACGTATATTCTTGTAATTCCAAACAAGCATTGTTTACATATAAATATATACTGTAATGCAATTGTGATTTTTTACATGAAGCAGTTTTTTACATACCATCTTGAATTTCTTTAAAGGTATTGAGAACATAAAAAATATTAAGAAAAATCTTAAGGGCCTGATTGATGCAAACAAGAAACCGGGCCCATTGAGAGTGTTGCTAGGATGAGGTCCAAATCCAAACAAAAGTGATCCCCTTTCAGCGTTCTATTATTATTCGTCTTGCTTTGTAGTCTCGAGAGGTTTCTGTGAAGTCCAGGTCAATCAGGTGAGAGCTGAAATCAGAACAACCCTCCCGCAGTTGAATCGGTGAGTTTTAAGATTGATTTTGGTGAAAGATGGTTTGTTTGTTGATTTGGTGAAATTGTTGATTTTAGATATGGGTAAGGACGCCAAGGCAAAAGAGGGCGGAGGAAAAGGGAAGGGAAAAGCAGCAGCCGGCGGCGGCGACGAGGGCGGTTCGAAGGGAAAAGGAAAATCCGCCAAGGGTGGTGCTTCGGATGGGCTCGGCACCTGCACATATGTAAAGGCGAGGCACATACTGTGTGAAAAGCAGGGCAAAATCAACGAGGCCTACAAGAAGCTGCAGGACGGTTGGCTTGGAAACGGCGATAAGGTCCCTCCGGCCGAGTTCGCAAAGTTGGCTGCCGAGTACTCCGAGTGTCCCTCCGGGAAGAAAGGCGGGGATCTTGGGTGGTTCCCTCGTGGGAAGATGGCTGGCCCTTTTCAAGAGGTGGCCTTCAGCACCCCAATTGGGGCTACCAGTGCTGCTTTCAAGTCCACGTATGTATTTGTATTTTTCAGTCTTTATGGTCTTCTACTACAGTATTTGATTTAACTTCTCTTTAACCCATTTGGATACTAGACACCAATTTTAAGAGTGGCCTCGATGGGATTAAGATATTGAAAAACGAACTAATGTGTCGAATGGAAAAGGCATGCTCTGTTGCAAGCCCCCAACACTTTGATTGTGATAGTGAAATTTGTTGGTGGTTTATTGACCGATTGAATTGTAGTATATATAGAGTGCTTGTTTGGTTCATCCTTATAAGTGGTTTCAGCGTTTCACTGGCCATTGCCATTGGTTTTGGCATTGAATTGCAACTTTACAAAACCTTGAATCCTTTTTTGGCTATAACAAATGAGCTTTTCTTGAGCCAGAGTGAGTGGGAGTGTTTTGATGTTTTCCGTTGCTTATTCTGAAATTTATTCGGGTTGATTGCAATTATGGATCAGATGCCACTCCACGGATTTTGTTTCCAATTAACACTTGGATTATCTACTTTTACATGTCCTAAACGTTGGAATCCATTGTGCCCACTTTTTGTTGTTTTGGTGTGCAGGCATGGTTACCACATCATCTTGTGTGAAGGCAGAAAGAATTAACAGGACCGTGATTTCTGATGGAGCAAGTCTGAAACTTTGGCCATAGGAATGATATTTGTACTAGTTAGATATTGCCTACTCGTGAATTTCTCATGCTCTCCCCCTCCATGGTGTTTTTCTTTCATGTCCTGTTTTGAAGACTAGTGCAACATGTTTGATTAATAATATTTATATTCTTGTTTTACTTATAATGTCAAGTACATGAAAGAACCCTAATGAGAATTGAAAAAAAAAACAACAATTTCAGAGAGATGGGTTTTGCCAAAGAAAATAGAATTTTGCTTGGGCTTGGAATTTGACACAATTGGCTTGTATTTTTTCCATCAAAAATCGTCTGCCCAATAATCCCAATCGTCCGGAGAAATCATTCTAAAATAAATAAATAAAATAAAAGGCTTTCCCGGCACTCAAATACTCATGGGGATTGTTTACTCATAATTCTAACCTTCATGTTAACACCCATGCTTAGCAAAAAGAATTTTAATCACTAGCTAATTCACAACGTAATTCCTAGTTTTCATTTCAAAGGTTCGATTGAGCTAGGAGATCTAGTTTTCAATTTCTTGCTGCTCTCAAATTAAAAGAAATCTCTAAAATAAAGGTTCTCGTATTTTGTACATATATATGATGCGAATCTGAATGAAAATATAAAGACATAAGAGATTATAGATACTATAGTTAATTGATCTATGAATTGAAGGAAAAAAATGGATACAGACATAGTTAGTTTGGCAATCAAAGGATTAGCTGCAGTACATAAAGAAGAAGAAAAAAAAAAGGGATGGCATGCATGCAGCATGCTTCCTAGGGTTAACAGCTAGCAGACGTAGAAGGAGTTTTGCAAACTAGGGTTGTTAGCTGCTGTACGTGCGGTAACTATTGTTTACTAGTTGGAAAAAAAAATATTAGAACTATATATTGAAGAAATTAAAACTACTCCCTGCGTTCTTGTTAGAGAATAAAGAAGAGTTAGAGACAGACTCATAATTAATACTGAAGATGTGCTATACTGGATAAAAACAAAATATAAAAGAAAGAAAGAAAAAAAGTTTCGAATCGATCGAAACAGTACCTACTACATGGTGTCCAAAATGTTGTCACCAGTACTTTATTTTTTTGAACTGAGATATATACCTCGATTGAAAACCCCAAAGGGGAGAAGAGACAGCAGGAGGCAACAAGGGAAAGAAAATATAACCATCTGGTTACACATATATACATGCATGCATTAATAAACTGGAAAAAACAAAACCAGGTACAAGAACCAAAAACACGAGGCTATCGATTCAGAGCACAACCTCGATTATTCAAATTAAGCTGACACTTTCATTATTGTAACCTGATATATATGCAGGTTCATCCGGAGAGTCAATACTTTACATAGCTGATAGCTTCATATGAATGCATATTCCTGGTGTCCTCAATTCTCTTCAATCACTGGCTACACCATTTTCCAACCTTAATTACTTCAAGCATAAACTTAATTGGGTACATGAACAATCAAAACTCCACTTCTAGCTAGCCAACTAGTTCATATATCATGATTGGTTTCAATCATTGGTTGCTTGCCGCAGAAACTATTCAATATATATTCAAATGATCGATCAGTGCTCACTCAATTGTTCAATCGTTTCTTCAGACGACTCCCAGAAGTCTGCCTCCTCCATATGGAACGTACCCTCTTACATATATATATACATACATATCAACATTGGATCGTTACTAGAGCAAGCTGCAGCATTAATTATAAAAGAGAACGTTAATCAAGAAAACAAGATGTTAACTTCCAAAACCATTGTGTGACAAAATAGTAAAAGCTAGGTAACGTGCTATGCAAGGGACATAAAGATTCAGGACTCAGGACCAATCAAATAAAAAAACAGAAGGAAACAATCTATATATACTCTATAACTAATGCAAACTGAGCTGGAACCACGATGAATAGTGGGACCGACATTCTGCTACTTTGTCTTTAATATATATCAAACTAATCCATCTCAATAATATTGATGTGACATATATATTTAATTTAATTTGAATGAGATGATCGATTACCATGGTTATGATCTGAGCTAGCTAGATTCATAAAACTGAAAATAGCAGGTGATTAAAGAGAAGTGCAACACTGTGCAAGTAAGTAATATATGCAAGGTTATCTATTACACGCAAAGACGTATTCTAAATCAATAAGCAATGTGAGAAGCATTAATCTATGGGACACCCAAATGACCCAATAAGAACAAAAACATGCAATTATATATATAGTTTTTTCACCGAGAACATCTTTACTTTATAAAATACATAATTTTAATCTCAGCGTCATATCATATCCGATTAAATTATTTGTTTAGAACTCTGCACTTTATAAAATAACAATCTCACTATTAGAAAATTCTTGTATATATATGGTTATAACCATCCTATATATTTCTCAATAATTTGGCACCTTCAAATTAACTCACTCATCACTAGTTAATAAAATATTGATAAAAAATCTATCACTAATTGTAATATATAGTTCCATTTTACATTTTATAGCTTGGTGGAACCGGTCTGATCACTACATCAACGTGGGACATGATCAGGATCGATCAGCTGGGTCAAACAAAATCAAAATTTATAGAAATCTCTAAACCAAACTCCTTTGATCGGAGAGACTTGAGTTACTTTTCTTAGTAGGGTTAAGTATCACAAAGATCGAGCTGGCTATTACTAAGTAGTCCTACCTACGAGAAGAGAAGACCGTTATTAAGTCTTCTACTTGGCATGCTAGGAGAGTTTACGAAAGTTCCCAAGAGAGAAATAAGCAAAGAGAATTCACTAGCGACAGCTCGCTACAGAAAGCTACCTAAAGAGAGATCCCTAGAGATCGATCGAGAGCTACATGAGAGCTCACGAGCTACAAAGACCACGAAGGAGAGCTCTTAGATAGCATGATGAAGAGCTAGCTCACAGTAGAAAGGAGCAAGAGCTTAAAGAGCTCCCGATGAATGAACTTAATTTATAGGTACTTGTAAATGGATGTGAAAGCTCTCTAAGAGTAAGCTCAGATATCTAGTGCTAAGACAAAGCCCACAAGGCTCTCGATTTGAGACCTAAGAGGACGGGTGCGGCTGGAATGTATCGGAACACTGGTGTACCTGAGGATAAATTGTTTGTTTTGCCCTTTTACTAAATTTTCTTGTTTGGTTTCTCCCTCTCTCTCATCACTGTTTCCGGCACCACTACGACCGGCGACCACCGTCGCCGCCGCCGTCAACGACCTCCGATGATCACCAAATTTTACCACAATGTACAACACAACGCAAGGAACAACTTTTATATCTACAATGAAATTCGATTCGAAGTGGAAAGGCACAAATTCGCCTTGGAAGCTTGAGGTGGCTGAAATTTCAAACCGTCGATTCACCATCTTCCGGCAACGTATTGAGCCACGACTGGTGGCGTTGAACTCGCAAGGATGAGGGCTTCAAAGCCCAGTAGGTATCTTATATCGAATTGATCGGGGTCGTGAATGGGAACGATGAACAATTCCCGTTCATCGTTAATTTTGGGTTTTTCTCTCCTTGATTTATCTTCCTACACTGAAATTTGATACAAGAAGTGGGTATAGGATGGATGAGCTCGAGGAGACGAAGAAAATGGGACAAGTCTCATGTAATTTGGTAGCCGGAGGAGGGAGATATCGTCGGCAATAGTGAAGAGGGAGAGAGGAGGCAACGGGGAGAGGGAGGAAAAGAGAGACCAAAAAAAAAATTAAGGGCAAATATGTTAATTCCCTAATTCAATTTGTAATTAAAACTATTTAATATAAAATGAACGGTCCAGAATGTGCCACGTCGTCATATGGTGCACACCAATTCTAGTACATTCCAGAATTGGCATAAGAGGACATGTGTACAAGAGAATCCTGAAATATAAACGTTGATATAGCCTATCGAGAGGTCTCTAGGGTTAGGCCTATGAGGTCCCTAAAATAATTTTACGAGATTAAGTTCTGAAGAGGTTCATTGCATTAGACCTTAGAGGTCAAGTTCTATGAAAGTTGGGCGCAAGAAGACCAAGAGCTTATCCCAATGGGATGTGGATTAGAGAGCACGAGCTCCCCACGTGAGCTGCTCAAGGAGTTGATTGCCCCTAACCAAAACAAAACTTCTAGAGGAACCTAGATTGATCATGGTGCAGGCAGCGGTGGCGGAACCAGGATGAACCACTTGAGGGGGCTAGGTAATTTTCAAAGCAAATTTTTTTTTTTTAAAACCATTGTGTTGTCTTCTTCATGGCCGTTCAAGTCATAAGTATGGTAAATACTTGCTCAACTCCTCTTTCTTTGACAAGCAACAACACTTCCATTAGCCTTTGTCTGTTAATCAAATTGACTCCAAGAAACGAAAGCCAATGGCAGCTGCAATTGCAAGTTCATGGTTCCAAGCCCTCTCCGATCTCTTCGCAACACCTACCATTATCTTCTAAGGGATCACCAATCACTCTCTCTCTTTCCTCTGATTTCTCTCTTCTTCTTCTCCTTCCTTCCTTTATCTTATTCCCTTCCCTTTCTTTTCCTCCTCTTTTTGCCTTCGTATTAGCTCTGGCTGCTCTGCAAGTAAACTATATATATACATAGGTAAATTTTTTTTGGCCAAAATCTTGGGGGGGCTTCAGCCCCCCTAAGTCTCTACATAGTTCCGCCCATGGCAGGCAGTATTATAAAACTTCTCCTAATCAAATTAAAAGTTTCACAAAGACGTGATCTCGAAGGCACGAAGTCCTAGATGGTCTTGTGATCTCAAAGGAATATGAATCCAAATATTACTTCAAGAAGTACGTAATCTAACCTCCAAGGGACAAGACAACTATATATTTTTTGGAACTAAAATTTTGAGTCCCAAGGTGAATAATGAGAATGTAGAAATTTTTTTAGCATATGGCGTGTACATATATGATACAATTTGAGTAGTCCAAACCGGATTAGAAAAATAAGTTAGTATTTTTTTCTAACCTTTGAATGGCTCGGTGTACTGAAGACTCTCCGCGAAAATGTGTCTGCACATGTTACACAAAAAAAAAAAGTTATTGCAAATGCGGAATCAAACCCTAGACTAACTATAGAAGACTACGAGTAAAGGAGGTGCTAAAAAATTGGCCTATAATTAGTTTATGTCAAAGATATGATTATTATTTTGCTTTTCTTTTTTCTCAAGTAGAAGTGAGGGGGCTTGAGGCGACCACCTCATATGCCTCACCCGAGGTTGACCCCGACTCCTTTATGTAGAAACCCTTAAAACCTTGTCACTAGGTGCTTAAATCTTAAAAAACTCTCTACAAGCTCTCGAATATGCATGAATCATAGACATCATCGGACTAGGTTTTCCTCTTTCTTAAATATTGTGGTAGACGATCCAGAATGTCCCACCAAACTGATCCGGAAGATATGTGGACCTACATCAACGAGGTCCTCTTTTTAACTATTTACCTTTGCCTTATTTACTACTGCTCTTATACATAGGCATTAAATATGAACCATTTCCACGTATTAATTAGAGATTATCAGATATGCTACAAAAATTATTTATCTACAGTTAAAAAGTAAAACTTTTTTTACATGGTTCTTTACTTTTTACTATTCACCGTGACCAGGCGGAAACCTACTATGCCGTCTACACAAGTACACAACCAGCCAAAGATGGTTTTGTTTTTTGCTTCGGTTAAAACTCAAAACAACCAGCCAGATGGTTAGTTGAGCAGTAAACAATAATGGGGTCACATTACTGACAGTGGCGTTTCCTCTTTATCATTTATGTTACCTGGCAACAACAGCACACAAAAAAAAAAAGAATTAGTGGGTTTGCTCGATTCAAAGGTAAGAGAGAGAGAGAGACAGAGACAGAGAGAGGGAGTGTGTGAGAGAGAAAAAAATCTAGCGCTTAGGCGTAATGGTTGTTGGAAAGTAATGCGAATTAAATATATATATATACATGCTAAGGTTGTTTAGTCCATGTTTATACTTTATATCTAAAAAAGGAAACCTCTACAAAAAATATCTAAAAAAGGAGATTTGATTCGTGGATAGAAACATGGCAATTTGGAGTTCTAAAATGTTACCGGTGGAAACATTATATGATTATTTTGAGAAGAATATGTAGCATAATATTATATGTATATGAAAATAGGTATTAGCAGGTCTACCTGATGAGATATAACGGAGGTTGGATCAAACGCCGAGAGTGAGAGCAGCTTTAACGTCGAGCCTCCATGCAAATCCTCCACCGTCCATCCTCCATAAATCGCATGGCACCAATTGCGAGTAGTAGTTCTTGTCCTCCTCCTTCTTCTTCTTCTTGTCCCCATGTTGAGTACCCGGCACAGTGTATTTCAGCTTCACTTGGCATGTAAAAGCCGCCGAGTTGGTCGTGTGCGGCAGCTGCTCATTCATCGCTAACCACACCGTTACCTCCGGTAACGGTCGTTGCTGCCTCGTCATCATTACCATCCTCTTAAAAGCTCCATTAAGCCACAGCACCCTGTTCCAACCGTCCGATATAAACCCGGGACACGTGTCGCCCTCCAATCTCTTCATTCTCTCCTCGTCTGCACTGACCCCAGAGAACATAAACCCAAACCCCTGAGAAGAAGAAGGAGCAATCATGCATGTGCCTCTCACGCACTCCACCGTCACCCACGACTCTACCCCTCCCATCCGATCCATCACCGCCGACGGATCTGCCACGCTGTCACCTCCCATCTGCTTCTTCGGATCTGACACGCTGTCCACCTCCCCCATGTAATCGACATCTCCGATTTTACTGAGACTCAACCAGTGAAGATTATCATCACTGACCCTAGGATCAAAATCACAACTACTGGATCCACCGCCCTTGGAGGGGTCGTTATCACTACTAGTCTCCTCCAGCAGCCCAGGCAAGAGCTGCAGTGTCTCCACGCGCCGGCCGTCTTGTTCCTTTAACTTGTGAACCGCCCTAACGTACTTTCTCTTGGTTCTTTTGGGCAACTTATCTGAAGGCGTGCCACCGGTGAACGGTTTCGGCGCAATCGGCCTGAATTTGAGCATTATCCGGCTCAAAACAGAGGAATCCTGCTCGCCACCGCCGCCGCCGTTGCATTCTCCGCCTTCCATCTCTCTCAAAATTAAAGCGCTAGTGGTGCTATAATATATGAGGAGCGTGAAGAAACAACAAGCGCCCAGGCTGTCTAGCTAGGGCTGAAAGAAAGAGAGAAAGAAACGATTTGATTTGAGGATTTTTGATTGCTTAATTAGTTAGTTTCTCTCTCTCTATCTCTCTTTCTCTTTCTCTGTCTATGGCTTGTGGGGGCCCACTGCTATGCGGGTAATTGAGTCCTATGGTCCTACGCAGCATCCAATGAACGGCCAGAATGTGTCAGGAGCACTGCCGGATCAAAAGCCAAACATAGGGGCACCTTGGTTTCCGTAGAAGCGTTGGCCCTTGCGGAGAGCCAATACGCTGTCGTTTTGCATAAGGGAATGCTTGTTGACATTCAGATCCTCTTGAGCTTACACGCTACGCAGACCGCGTGATGTACACTCGAGTCCGCTGTCGGAAGAAGTGAGGCACGCTGAGAGGAATGCGAGTGGTGTAGTGGATTTCCTTGTAGAAGTGTTGTTATCAGTCAGCTTTAGATTACGAAGCGTGGTTGGTCCAAATGGCCAAACCCAGATATTCGAGAAACCCTTCTCGATTTCTCTGGATTTTTTTTATTTTTTATTTTTCCAGAAATGGAATTGTAAAATTTTCCATTTACAGAGATAGAGCTTTACCCTCTATCTTACTGCCACCTGCCTCCAATACTTGCTCTTACAACCACAAAAGACGAATATAATCCCTTGTCTGTCAGGATCACATGCCCCCACTCGCTCCAATGATTAAATGGCCATTTTTTTTTTCCTAACATACATCCGCTTAGCCGACTAAGCTAGTCTTTTTTATTTTAAACATGTTAGTCGCTGAATAGGAAGTAAAGACTTTTTCTTTTTTTGGGACAAGACATTTTTCTCAAACAAGGTCCCATTGATTGAAAGAAAATAAAAACATCAGTTTATTCATTGGGAAAATTACACAACAAATTTATATACACATGTCAAGTTGGTTTTTTTGTCTAATTTTTCTCTCAAACAGAGTATTTTCCAAAACACAATTAATTGCCCTCTTTTACCATTTTTTTTTTCACTCCTTCATTTCGTTCTATTACATTTGAAAATTTTCCATTCCTTATATGAAAAAAAAAACATAAAAACTTGTTGGTTTTCTCGATGGCATCATATATCTTGCCCAAAGTAAACACATTGCCATTGGATGCAAAGAATGAAAGGAACAACATTTTGAAAAGAAATTTTTTGTTTGTGATTGTTTTTTTTTTTGTAAATAAAAAGTCGTCACATTTACATATTAAATTGATTCATTACTCAATCATGTTTAACTGTCATTGGATTTGAATCCAATATTCAAAAATAATGTGACAAATAAATAAATTTTAATTAACTCATTATTCTCCACAACTGAATTAAAATCTAATAATAATTGAGCAATTGAGTAAAAATAAAATAAATTAAAACTACCGATTTTAGTAATTTTTTTTCGGCCCACGAAATTAGAGACAGGAACCAATTAATGGCCAGGACGTGTCAGGGGCACGGGCGAATCAAAAGCTAAATTCTTGTTGACAATAACAGCCTTTTGAGCTTACACGCTACGCGGACGGCGTGATATACACTCGTCACAGATAGCTCACTTAAACTTAGGTGTCGGGAGAAGTGAGGCGAGTGGTGTAGTGAATTACAGTTTTGTTGTTATGGGTCACTTTAGATTTGGACGCGTGGTTGGTCTAAATGGCAAACCAGGACATTTCATTGGAGACAAGTCGATAAGATTTTTTTTTCTGAATTTTTTTTCTTCCAGAAATGGTATTTTTTCCATTATAGGGATAGAACTTTACTCTCTCTCTTACGGCCACCTCCTTCCTACACTTGCTGTTACAACCACCACAAAAGACGAATATATATATAACCCCTTGTCTTTTAGTGCCACTAGCTCCAACTATTAAATCTCTTTTTATTTTTAATTTTTTTATAACAAACGTCCGCTTAGCCGACTAAAATATTTAGTCTTCGTTAGTCATTGACTAGGAGTAAGATATTTTTCTCTAATAGAGTTTTTATTTTCACGCCCGTTTTTATCTTGGTTACTAATGGTTAGTCATTATATACATATTTTTGTTAATTTAATACACCCCCAAAAATTTTGTGTAACAACTTTCGTTTATGTCGTCATCATTTTAGAGTAACGCTCTAAAATTATATCATTTTAGACTAATGATTTAAATTATATCATAATTTATATCTACTTTAAAATATTAATTATATCTAATTCAAAATCTATTAAATTGTCAAAAAAAAAAGCAAACATTATACCAAAATCATTCACCCTATGCCCTAGCCCCTAAACTCTATATCACAAACCCCAATACCTAGGTTTAGGGTTTGAAATTTGGGGTTAGGGTCAGAGAAATTTTTTTCTATGAGCCCGTCACTGTGTGGCGAGTCTCATCTATTGGTCAAAAAAATAATTGTTTATGTTTATATTAATTTTTTATTCATCATTGGCCAATCAGTGCAACCCGTCACACATGTGACAGGCACACTGAAAAACTTATAAGGGTCTGGGGTTTAAAGTTTATGATTTATGGTTTGGGGTGTAGGATTTATGGTTTTAGGATTTTACGTTTTAGTATTATGTCAGTGTTTTTTATTTTTAACATTTGATAGTTTTGAGTTGGATATGATAAGCTAATTTAGATAGTAATTATAATATAATTAAAGTCATTAGATGAATATAAAAGTTACAAATGTGGTTAGTTTCATATTATGAAGCTAACATGTTAATTATAAAGCACTACTCCATCATTTTAATAAAAAAAATAAAAAATATGTCACAACCATACCTCCATGGCTCCATGTTACTTTAACACCTACAAGCAGTCAAGCTACATCCATTGATGCCACCATGACGCCTCTGTGGTGCGACCATCAATTCATTTGTCGTGAATAAGATCCATATCAACCAAAAACTCATATCCGACCTGATTACCCATTAACACAACTTCATCGAATCTCCTCTTCATGACCACCAAACAACTTCACAGCGATGGTGTTAGCTAGGGCCCAACGACACGATTCGACTCTCCCAACAAAAAAACAAGAGAAAGAACGTCTCGTTAGTTCCGGCAATTTTTTGTATTGGGTAGCAAATCTTGACATAATTGACTGTGACCCAATATCAATTTCATTCATGATGTCATGGGGTTACTTAATGGGCACAGTCAGATAAACATACTCTTTAAGCAATATATCAAATAGTTTTTACAAAAATAAGGAAAACACAATTGCCCTCTTCTACCTTCTATTTTAGTATTTCTTTCACAACTCCATTTTAGAATATTGTGTTTTTCTCTCTAATGCAGTCTCTTATATTAAATTCAATAGTCGGGAGATTGAAGTACGAGAGAAGTTCTCAATTAAATTTATGGGGCTAGATTTGATTAAAAAAAAAGGGGGATAGATGAATAGTAACATATACTTATTTTTATGAAAGGTGGAAGAATTTATATTTAAGATTATCGGAAAGAGAATACACTTGTACTCCTTATGATTTGTATAAAATTTTCTTTGGCAAGTATAATTTTTTGAGAAGAACTTAAATTCATACACTAAAGTCTGTACAATTCATGACTAACCATACTTCACCTATTCAACTTAAAAATGAAAAATAATCCCTAATAAATAACACTCGTTAGTAAAAAAAAACACTAATTCAATGCACAAATAAAACTGTTAATAATGGGATATGATGTCAAAGTACTCTAATGCGAGCGTGGGGCAAGTGATCCAGACAAAGCAGGAATTATATATATTCGTCTTTGTAGTATATGTAATTATGTACATACAAAGATGAGGTGGCAGTAAGGGAGAAAAGTTATACTCCTATAATGGAAAATTTTCCATTCCTTTTCTGGGAAAATTGGAAAACAGAAAACCTTGTCGGTTTTCTCGAATGGCGTTCAAATATCTTTGCCAAAAGTAGAGACATTGGCATTGGATGCAAAGAACGAAAGGAACAACATTTTGAAGAGAATCATTAGCTAAAATGGGCTGTGTGAGACCTTTCTTTATCCTGATAAAAAAAGAGACCTTTCTTTACAAGCCCAAGTTTGAAACTACCAATTCTACTCTTTCATCAGCCCCAGAATTGAAGAAACAAAAACCACCGTTACCTTTTCCACTTGTTCACTCAGATGTGAAAAAGAAGGAAGAAACAAAAAAAGTGGGCAAAGAAGAACAGAAGAATGCAATAATGCATGCAGCATCTTTGTTTTGACCTAGCTTCAAGTTATAGCAAAGTGATTCTAGCTAGTTATCATATAATTAACCATATGAATTGGGCTCGTTTTTTCGAGGTTCTATAAAAAAAAAAAAATCATATGAACAATCATGTGCAGAAAAAATCGATTACGTCCGTCGCATTACGTACACTCATTAAGAGAATTAAAGAAATAAGCTAGGTCTACGTACTAATTAGACATGATGACTAGCTACATATCAACTAGCTGAAGTCCCCAGCTGATATCCTCACAATGTCTCACATGAGATACAATTGCACCTGTATCAGTTCCTCTTTTTTCCTTGCAGTCCCACAATGGCGGAGCATGAAAACAAGGCTCCATCGATACGAGCCGACGACAAGGTGGATTCGGGACTGTTTGATTTTCGGGCTTGAACAGAATCCATGGTTTCAGACCTCCAAGACCTTGAGCCACATACCCAAATGTAGACCACGCACTTGTGACCAACACATCAGAGAAACTGAGTAGAAACATTTCTGCCAAGGCTTTTCTGTCATGCACTTTATCATCAGTCCTTTGCTCCCCTTCATGGCTTGGCTGGAAAACCCCGATTAAGTCCCCACTCACAGTAGGGTGTTCCCAGTACATACTCCTCAAATTCTCAGAGTAATCTGGCTTTAAAGAAGTCATCAGTACCGATTTCAATTTCGGGTTCCCTGACGATGAACTGATGTCCACAATCGGCTTATGCTCATCCACTCGTGGCAGCAATTGCTCCTTAAAAACACAAGATGAAATTTGATCCATCACATGCTGAAATGGACCAGGCCCCGCCGGCTCGAAAGTTCTGACTTGAATCCCAATCCTCTCGTCTGCCTTTGCCAGATAAGCTTGGTAGTACCTTGTGATCAGCCCCCATACATGATTTGAGGGGTGGAAAAGGTACCTTCCCAAGTGGTGGAAGACGGTTTCTCTCTCCGGGAACAACTTGTTCAGTTCTTGCTGAAAAGATGGCATCAAGAAAAGTGATGGGACAAAGTAGTTATCCGTTTTCATAACCAACCAAGCTACTTTCCCAAGAAGACTCTGCTCTTCATCGCAGAAAAAAAGCTTGTCTTGCTCATCATAATCATGGCCTAGATGGAGATACAGATACGATGACGGTAGTGATAATTCCGATGAGTTACTAGTCTTTTTCAACATGTTCCCGTAACAACGAGGAGACTTCTGATCCAACTTGTCAAATTGGGTTTTGATGGGGAAGTGATTGGAGAGTAGCCATGATGTTTGTGGAAATGGCTCACAGAAGAGGTCAGGCAGGTCTTTTCCAGGGTCAAGAAGAAGGACTCTATTTGTGAGCAGAGCATAAAGGAAAGCTGCGGTTATACTCAGTATTCTGTTTCCCAGGCCACTATTAGCTATCCAAACCACATACCTGCACTCATCTCTTGTACTAGTACTAGTCTTACCATTAGACTTCTTCTTGAGTTGTTTCAGAGATGTGTTGTAGGGTTTGGTATTGGGCCCACATCGTTTATGAACATCTTCATAACTTCTGAGTCTAGATACAAGATAAGAAGAAGGTTTGTGGGATGAGATTTTGCGGTACAAGCTTGATTGGTACCGGCTTAAACAGGACCCTCCATCAAACCCAGGAGTAAGCAGTCCATCATATAATTTGTCTTCTTTGGGCGTTTGGGTAGGTAATTTAATTTCGGGTTCTGCATGGGGGAATCAAAAGGATAATCGATCAAATTTTAATCTCAACAGCCAAACAAAAAGAGTAGGATTTTCAATTGCATACCCAACGAATATGAAATTTTGTCATTTTAGTTTTCTTTCAATTTCAGAATATTTATTTTCAGGTACATTTTCGTCCACCTAGAAGAGATGATGAAAAATTCAACAAAAACTGCGTCCATCCATTAATGATGTTAATGACAAAGATATAAGATCATCAAACATAGACAATGTTCCATATGTAAACAAAATCATTTTGTAGTTAGAGTCGGGGTGTAAACTCGTATTAAATCCAAAAGAATAAGTAAAAATTTGAACTGATATAGAGAATATGTTACCTGCTGAATTCGATGAGGTGGTAGGAGCTGGTCTTTCGAAAATCTCAATATTCGATGAGGTAGTGGTATTTGGAGGAGGTGTTTCCAAAATCCTGGCGTCTGCGAATCCCTTGATTTGATCGGGAGGAGAGTCGCGAAGAACGAGAGAGAGCGTGATGAGAACTGGGAGAGACACCAAAAGAGAAGCGAAGATCTTCATCAAATTCATTATCATAAAACCCTGAATTCAAAATCGGATCGACCCGATTGACAAGATTGGATTGGATCGCCAAAACCATATATTTCTCCCTGTTCAATTTGCATAAATACACATAGAAAAGCTCTAGAGGGTTTGGACTGGGAGGACTCTGTTTCGGAGTTTTTGGTTGAACTCTTCTCTGTTTCGGAGATGGTGGTTATACTAGTCTTACAAATGAGCGGGTTCGTTTCGTCTTCAACGGTCCAAACGTGGCACTGCGCTGACTGCAACGATTTATCATTTATATTATAAGGTATTTCTCATATTCGGCACTGAGTTATTTGACTTTTATATGCTAACAATTTATAAAAGTCAGGTTTGAATGCCAAATATTTGATTATTATTCCAGAAACTTAATGAAAAATCCAGCTACCATAATAAAATGGAAAATGATTAGTAAGGAAAGACATAGGCAGAATCAGGAAAATGTAGGCCAGAGATTTTCTCAAATTACTAAAATTAGTGCATCAACTATGTACATACTAGGAAAAGGACCATAAATTGATCCATCATTTTTAGAATTCTTTAAATACAAATCCTAAAAAAAAAAATTTGATCTGACTTATCAGTAGAAAGAAAAAAAAAGGTGGGTGAATACTGTTTGGGAGGTGAACGATGTTTTATTTTGCTTTCTATATATATATATATTTAACTTCAAAATCTTACTAATTACATGAGAGATAATTGTAATTTGTGAGAGAGTACACGAGACCGCGCCACATTAGGTTTTTGCCTTGAGTTTTCTTTGTGGCTAGTTCATCAATAGATTTCGCATAAAGGTAAAGGAGGCGGTTGTGTGATAGGCGTTTTGAGATTATACTTTTATTGTGATAGTTTCAATGCTTTATTGAGATCATGCATGTTACGTTTTAATGACTATTTTTGTTGTGTCACTAATTGTTAGTAGGCTACTAAGTAATCTTGTACCCCTCAAGCGAATGAAAATAAATTTTATACGCTTTAAGCCTTTAAGGTGCAAGTCTGCAACATTTTACTAAGAAATGAATTCGACATTTTTCGGCTTCCATTAACTGCTAATAGGAGACCACGTCTTGTTAGGAAGTGTTTTTATTATTTTTTCCATTTAAATAAAATTATATAAATTTTACGATTTTCAAATCCATCCACCAATCTTGACTTTTAAATACATGTTAGTGTCTTGTCCAAAAAAAAAAACATGTTAGTGTAAGGCAAATTTAGTTCATTTTCTTTTGTTGGGCCAACTAAAGCCAAGCCCTTTAATTTTTTTTTTCCCATATTGCGATTTCATTTCTAGGCACCTCATTAGTTCATTTGACATGTAAAACTCCAGTTGGTTTAGTCTCCAGGGTCAAGAAGAAGGACTATGTTTGTGTGAAGAGCATAGACGAAAGCAGCGGCTATATATAGTCAGCATTTTGTTTACCAAGCCACATAATTACAGTTTTCGATCATCTGATTGAACTTTTCGATACTAACGCTTTTGATTATGTTGCAGGCCCTTATGTTGCATTACATTCATTCACGAAACTCATTATGACTATATATCAACTAGCTGAAGACCCCAGCTGAAATCCTCACAATGTCTCACATGAGGTACAAGTAACCCCAGCTAGGCCTGTATCAATTCCTTTCTTTGCTTCGCAGTCCCAAAATGGGGGACTGGGGGAGCATGAAAACAAGGCTCCAATGACATAACCCGACGACAAGGTGGATTCGGGACTGTTTGATTTTCAGGAATGAAGAGAACCCATGGTTTCAGATCTCCAAGACTTTGAGCCACATACCCAAATAATGTAGACTTTGCACTTGTGACCAACACATCAGAAAAACTGAGCAGAAATATTTCTGCCAAGGTTTTTCCGTCATGCACTTCATCATCTGTCTTTTGATACTCTTCATGGCTTGGCTGGAAAACCGCCATGGCTATCAGTGATTAGTATTTTTGTCTCTCTTTATATTAATATATTGTCATCCCTTCCTTTAAAAAAGACGAAATAATTGTGGTCAAATAATTAAGTAATATTGTTGATTATATAATTTAGCTGTTAATCCTACTTCTAACCTGACAAAAAGTACGCGTAATCAACGACTGAGATCGAACAGTCAGTCCAAGTTACCATTCACGTCTAAGTCTAACACGGTACCCCACAGATGGTCAGAAGAGAATTTGCATGTGGTGATCCCCAGGGTACCGCATTGGGCATCATCATCTCTTCCAAGAGACGCTTCACCGTCAATGGTGACGCGTGTATTTTAACACTGCGTTGTTGCAGTTGAACTCGGCTAAAAGTTATGGCCTCCTGAATTCTACGTACAGAAGTCGCTGTATATCTCTGTATAGAAAATTGAAGCATGTAAATGTGTAATGCTATATATATTTGATCGAGACGAATCGAGTCACGGAGCTGCATGTAATGAACTACGTGTTACTTGGCTTTTATGCATATATATAGCCATAAACTTAATTGCTGCAGGCAGGATAGCTCAGACAGAGTTTATAGACTTCCAGTTCTTCAAGACTAAGAAAGAGGTGATCGAAATGGCGGTGATGGGTCTCTGAAAACCTAAATTTTGCAGTCTTCAACTTTCATAGTATCTGATTAATTACTCACACTGAATCCAGCAGGTATTATCAATTTTTACTCTCACTGTCTAATCAACTTGTTAGGTACTCAATGCATGTGACTATCTATGGATGCATGGGTGTCAATTAATGCAAATTATCCTAATAATCCCATTATGTGTATCCTCTCTTAGTTAGTTTCTTGTTCAGATAAAATGTTAATAGTACCAAACCTCATTAATAATCCATAAGATCCCAGTTTGGGCTTCTACTGACCTTTGCATGTTGGGTTTTTGGTGAACAGTATTTAGATCCATAGCTCTTTGCCCTCTCAGTTTTGTTGGTTTTGAACTTTTGATTTGAGCATTGCTTCTATATATCTTTGCAGAAGAAAGATAAAATACTATGTAAATGTATCTTTTTTTTTCCTTTTTTCCCCCCCCCGGAGAATCATGAAATTTTGGCGCTGTTGATTGCATGTGTTATGACTTATGAGTTATGACCTTGTACATGTTTGAACTGGTAAATGGAAATTACTGAAAGTTGAGAACCATCATACTTTGTGCGTAGATTGTAACATAATTAAGCAGCTAACAAGATGAAATTCGGGAAAGAGTTCAAGAAACAAATGGTGCCGGAGTGGGCAGAAGTCTATATGGATTATAATGGGCTTAAGAGGATACTAAGAGAGCTGAGAGAGTACAAGCAAAGTAAGAAGCACCCTGCTGTGACACCCTCTAGAGATTTTGAGCAGAAACCGCCTCCAGCCGGAACCTTGAGTGGAGGAGGAGACGTCGAGGACCAAGTAATAGATGTGAACACATTTCTTGGAGACGGTTCCAAACAGTTTTACAAGACCAAGTTCTTGAGGCAGTCAGAAGAAGGAGGAGAAATTGAGGTGACATTCTTCAGAAAACTCGACGAAGAGCTCAACAAGGTCAATACATTTTACAAGGACAAGTTGAAGGAGGCGAAGAAGGAAGCAAGTCAGTTAAATAAACAAATGGATGCTTTGGTTGCACTGAGGATTAAGGTGAAGAATCCACATCAAGATGGATTAAATTCAGAAAGACGTGACAATATTTATTCTGTGATGCCCCTGACAAGAAATACAAGTGGGGCTGATACTTCAGGTAAATGTGAACTACCCTTAACTCAACAACCATCCCAAATGTGGAGCAGTTGAGCATATGAAAGCGATAACCGAGTTGAGACTAGCTTGAGTTCAAGAATTTACTATCCATTAAGAATGTTATCTGTTAATTTGATCTTCTAATTCCTCAAATATATAATTAATTTTGCGGCAAATTTGCAGGAATTGAGCTTAGGGGATTGGACTCTGGAGTAAAAGAAAATGGTAAGGATCAGCAAGAACTATGCCCTGGTGCTTCAGACGTCGATGCAGCCCATGCCAACAATATTTCTAGTAGTGATACCTGTGACTACAAACAAGGTCCTCTGGAAGTTCTTGAGAGTGTGAGAATTAATAATACACTTGAATCTCCAATGTCAACCATAAAAGGTGTTTTTAAGGACTCAAAAGAAGAAGGGTTGAGCTTCGATAAAGAGGAGCTGAGGAGAGCAGAAGAACGACTACGAGTGGCGTTTATTGAATTTTACCATAAGCTTCGACTTCTAAAGCACTACAGGTGACAAATAGTAATTTTGGATACATGTTTGGGTTGCCAAATTTTAATGTGCTTATACTTTTGCAAATGGATGAAGCAGTTTTGTGAACCTCTCAGCATTTTCCAAGATTATGAAGAAGTACGAAAAGGTTGGACACACACTTCAAACCTTGAAGTCTCAGAATTTTCAGTTGCATACTCTAATGTGATTTAAAACACAGTATTCTGATGAAAATTCTACGCTCATTTACTTTTATGTTTTGCATTAACACAGTTCTCATCAAGGAGAGCATCCAGATCATACATGCTAATAGTAGATAACTCGGATCTTGGCAATTCTGATAAGGTAAGTATTTGTTTACCTTCTATTGTCAATCACTGCAGCATTATATTTGCTATAATCAATTGCCTCATGCTCATGGGATACAAAAATATTTCTAATCATTTTATCTTCACGGTTTACTTGGTTTTCTACATTTCCTTATAGGTTAGTAACCTCGTGGAGAGGGTGGAGGCTACCTTCATCAAGAACTTTTCACACTCAAATCGTAGGAAAGGTATGAAGTTATTGAGGCCAAAAGCAAAAAGAGAAAAACATAAAGTATCGTTTTTATCTGGTAAGTAACTATCAATGACAATTAACAGTTTTGCTCCACCATTGTACAAGATGAAGGTCGCAACATGTATTTTTAATGCTTTATGCAAGTAGTTGAAGTATGAAAATTAAGGATGCATTCCAGCAATTTTCTGGGGGTCTGAATTGATTACTTCCTACTTTTGATTTTTAGGTTTCTTTTCTGGTTTCTCAATTGCTCTACTGGTTGCTATTGTATTAAGAATACAAGCTCAAAAACTAATGGATAAGGAGGAGGGCACACAGTACATGGAAAACATTTTCCCACTTTACAGGTAAGTACAGATAATACTTCTACTTTTCATTTGACCTGTCTTTTCTCTGAGATGCAAGCGGGTTTCTTGCAGTTTATTTGTATACATTGTCCTACACTTGCTCATGTATGCTGCCGATATATACTTCTGGAGGCGTTATCGGATAAACTACCCATTTATATTTGGTTTCAAGAAAGGAACCGAGTTGAGTTACAGGGAAGTTTTCCTTCTTAGCACTGGTCTTGTGGTACTTGCATTGGGCGGTTTCCTAGCAAATTTACACTTGGAAATGGATTCGAGTGGTAAACATTACAAGACAGTCAATCAATTGATTCCTTTGGGCTTACTTATTGTAAGATTTGCAAAACTTAAGTATTTTTTGTAGAATCCTTTGAACTTGATTATCACAAATTATCTCTGAACTATAGCATATATGGTGTTTTTTTTTTGTTTTAATAGAACATCCTTAGTTTATGCAAACTATTTCCTTTCTCTGTGCAGTTGATCCTTGTCATCACCTTCTGCCCTTTCAACATCCTATACCGTTCAAGTCGTTTCTTCTTCACTCGGACCTTATTCCGCTGCATATGTGCCCCTCTTTACCCGGTAATGCATGGTTGAATATAATTATATAAATGAGTAGACAGGTAGCTGAAATAGGGAAGTGCCTTTCTTAATTGATTTTCTTTACAGGAGACGTTCCCAGACTTTTTCTTGGCAGACCAGCTTACTAGCCAGGTAGAATTATCCCTTGTAGGTTATTATTGGCTACCATTACAAATAATTGATGACTGTTATATATTTTTAGTAGTTTCTCTGGTTTTGTTTGATCTCAGATGCAAGCCTTAAGGAGTTTTGTGCTATACATCTGCTACTATGGTTTGGGAAAATTTTCAAGGAGGCAAAGCAAGTGCCATAAGCATGGTGTCTACAATACTTTGTATTTCGTAATTGCTGTCATACCATTTTGGATGCGATTCCTGCAGGTCCCTTTACATTTTTTTGTTTTTTAGTGTGTTTTTAGGCATGTGCTACCTTCATTCATGGTGGAAATGTATTTGAGATAGATAACATCACTTTGATTTCAACATCCAGTCTTTATTCTAATCTTTGGAGAATCATGTACGTAATTTGTGTGGAAAAAGGCATTGAGAGATTGCATATGTTCTCTTGTAGTGCATTCGTCGACTGTGTGAAGAAAAAGATCTGAAACACTTGTGCAATGGTTTGAAGTACTTTTCGACGATTGTTGCAGTTATCATAAGAACTATTTATGAGATAAAAAAGGGAAAGACCTCCTGGATGGTGTTAGCTTTGATCAGCTCTGCTTTTGCAACAATGATGAATACATATTGGGACATTGTAGTAGACTGGGGCCTTCTACGAAAGCGATCAAAGAACAAGTTTTTGAGAGATAGACTTCAAGTTTCACACAAAAGCATATACTTTGCAGCCATGGTAGTGTATAAGTGATGAATTTGTGAGAGGGTGATATGGTTTCATATTAAAGTTCCTGCTTTTAATTCACTATATTTATGGGAACTCGTTACAGGTCTTAAATGTAGTATTGAGACTAGCTTGGATGCAGTTGGTGTTGGAATTTAGATTGCCGTCGCTTCATAAAATGACAGTAACAACCATCTATGCCTGCCTAGAGATCATTCGTCGTGGCATGTGGAGCTTCTTCAGGTATATTTTTTTCCCTTTCGTCAACATACGAATTGTAGTAGTGTAATAGTATTTAGACTCGTTATATATTTATCTCCAGTCATTGTTGGTCGAGATAAAAATATTCAAATTGTCTGATGCTGTTTAGTTTATGCTTACACAATTAATGATGAATGTGTAAAATTTAACCAGGTTAGAGAATGAGCACCTAAACAATGTAGGTCAGTATCGCGCTTTCAAGTCGGTCCCTCTTCCTTTCAGTTACAATGATGAGGATGATGACAAGGATGATTGAACCTTACAACCAGTTTAGCTCCTTCAAACCATGAAACTTGAAATTCCAAAATTCTGTACAGCCAGCCTTGGGAACATGTTTTCAATTGTTGACCATCCACGATCAGCATAGGCTAAAATGAATTTGCCTGGCTTGTTCTTTATTGATCATGAACAACTGTTAATATGATGCACGGTAACTTCTACTAGAATGAGATGTGAAGCTGCTGGGTCTACTTGCTCTAGAGTTTACCCACGATTTCTATTCTGTTAATAATGTATGTCCTAGTTATTAGGATATGTTGTTAGTGCTGTTAGTGTTTGAATTGGTCTTAGACCTCAAACACTTTTATTTTTTTAATGATATTTTTTTCCCTTTCCGTAATTGTGTATATAACCATAGTCTTTCATTCAATAAAACTAAGCTTCATCTCCCAAATCAAAGTTGTATTTTTGTTAGATATCCTTACAATTTCAACCCCCCCCCCCCATCAAAAGGGTGAGTTTTAAATAAAAAGAAACTGCAGATTTCTTTGAGAGATAGTTGAGTGTAGAGACTAGTTAGATGTCAAAATACAAGATCTCAATTTTGAACTCCATACCTAGATTCATCATTATACCATTTCTATCTCATAAAATTTCTACAAAAGAATATAATCTATTCAGAAGGAATAAGTTATGTTTCTAGTCAAAAAATTGAAATTATGAAGATTTGAAGAAGAATTATCTCTTCCAATCCATAGAAGAGATTATAGAATCTTAACAAAGAGACTAAAAATTATCCCAAAAATACACTCTACCAAATCAAACTCAATTAATTGAAAGGGAATTTGAAATTTATAAGGAGAGAGAGGTAGATGATTATTTGCAAATTTAACTTTCAAATAAAATGAACTCATGAAAAGAATAAAAATGATCTAGAGAAGATTTTAAGTCCATGACTTCAAATTCAACTATTGTTGTTCAATTGAGAATCAAATGATCTTACCACTATGAGTATCATAACTTCAACACTTCTGTCATGACAAAAATAAAAAAAAAAAAAAAAAAAAAACACAAAAAATTCAAAAAAAAACAAATTTAAAAAAAAAAAAAAAACAAATTTAAAGAAAGGGAAAAAGGTAGAGGCAGACAAACTTTCTCCAGAGACTTCGTAGAGTGTTTAAATTACAAACTAGCACTTATCGTTAATGAGCTTGATCAATTCGCAAAGAGAAAAAGGAAAAAAAAGGAGGGGGAGCCCACCCCCCCCCACATTATAAAAAAAAAAAAAAAGCCGGGGCGAGTGGAGGAGGGGGGGGGGAGGGGAGCGCCGGGTTGGGGGAGAAATAATTTGGGGGGGGGGGGGGGGGGGGGGGGGGGGGGGGGGCAAAAAATTTTGGTGTTTTTTTTTTTTTGGGGTGCTGTTTGAATTGTAGAGGGGGTGGGGGGCCCCCGAGGGGGGAGGGGGCGAAAAAGGGGGGGATGGGGGTTGAGGAAAGAGAGAAATTGGGGAATTGACCCCCTTAACAAAAGGGGGAAAGGGGAGGGGGGGGAAATGGATTTTCAAAACCAAAGTTAAGGGGAGGGGGGAGGTGGACAAGTTCAAAGCTCGTTTTGGGGAAAGGGTTACTCAAGGAAATGGGTGTACAATAATTTTTGTTGGGGGGGAAAGGGGAACCCTATAAGTTTTTTTCTTAAAGAAAAAAGGGAGGGGGGTGTACCAATTGGAGTGAAAAGTCATTCTTGATGGAGAATTAAATGAACTGTGTTCATTGATCAACCGCAAGGGTTTGAAAAAAAGGGAGAAGAAGATAAAGTTTATAGACTTAGAAAAGCTCTGTATGGACTCAAACAAGCTCCCCGAGCTTGGTACAACAGAATTGAAGGGTATTTCATCAAAGAGGGATTCGAGAAATGCTACTGTGAGCATACACTGTTTGTGAAGATTGAAGATGCAGGTAACATTCTCATTGTAAGTCTTTACGTAGATGATTTGATTTTTACTGGCAACAATGAGAACATGTTTATGAAGTTTAAGCAATCGATGATGAAAGAATTTGCCATGACTGATCTTGGCAAAATGAAGTACTTTCTTGGGGTTGGTTGTACAGCAAGGCAAGGGTTTTAGTAACAAAGAAGTAGCACAGAGGTGTGGGCATACCTCTGTATCCAATTTTTCAGGATTTAAGTTGTCGGGGGGGGGTGCTAGATGCTATAATGGTGTTGAGTTTGGGACCAGATTTGATATTCTCATGTCAACTTGATAGTAGATATATGGAGAAACCCACTAACTTCACGTTCTTTTCCTTCCCCTTCGTCCAAAACCCCCCCCCAAAAAGGGGGGATTCCTTGTGAACCCCACAAAAAAACTTCAAATTCGCAATTGTACAATTCTTGATCATCTATGTGACTTTGCTCCATGTTTCGTTGGTCCAGGTTTGAGTAAGGGCTATCTGTTATTTTGATTTTGCTAGAGTAATATTCTCATGTCAATGTGATTCCACTAAGTAAAACTTTCTAAATTAATTGCATTTACAACTTTCCCAAAAAAATTGAAGTAAACAAGAAAATCTATCTCAAATTCTCAATATATGAATGAAAAAATAAAAGGGGAAATAAAAAATGCAACTTGACAGCTTGTATACAATTTGAAATTTCAGCGGTGCTTGTATGAGACGTCTAATCCTACACTACACAATTACACATGTTTGTGGTCTTCATCATAGTTGAAGGGCAGTGGCACAGACTTGAATGCCCGGTACTTGCCAACATTGTTCAAATGCTCATTCTCTATTCTGAAAAAACTCCATATCCCTCGACGAATTATCTCCAAGCTGGCTACAACTGCGATCATCGTTTCTTCATGCAAGAAAGAAACATTGAAATCCAAAACAGTCTGCAACCATGCAAATCTCAGCAACACATTCAACACCTGAAAAATAAAAGTTCTCAGTTAGAAAATGTTAAGGTCCCTTAACAATAATGGAAGCTCTTTTATATATGTTACTCGAGGCTGAATTCTACTCACCATGGCTCCAAAATATACACTTTTGTATGGGATTAAGAGTTTGTCTCTCAACCAGCGGTTCTTCGAACTACGTTGCAGTAGTCCCCAGTCTACAACAAGATCCCAATATGTTCCATACAGTGCTGCAACAATTGAAAAAATCCCGGCAAGAATTTTCCAGTTCACTTCCTCATTAAGACTGTAAGCTGTCCTCATGCTAACGGCGACTATGGTGAAGAAGTACTTGAGCCCATTGTAACCGTGGTGAGGATCCTTCTCTTCAAACAGGCGGCGGATGCACTGAAAATTTAGTGCAGTGGCAAACATTTCTTAGTGACTGAGGGCTGATAATGAAGCTTACGACGCTTTTGTTAACCCAAAAGCTTAAACTGTTCGGGAATGAGCTAACAACGCACTACAACTCTACTAGCTAGGGATGCATAGATCGTACCTGAAGGAGGCGCCACCAATATGGAATACAAGCAACGATGAATTTGAAAGTCTTGAAAACAACGCTTGATCTGCAACTGGTTTCTCTGAGTTTATAGTCTCCCCAACCATAATAGCAAATGTAGAACTCCAAGCTTCTAATGGCTTGCACCTACGTACATTCATAAAAAAACAATTTAGAACTTGGTTATTAATTCAAAATTAAACGAAAAGAAATGAAAGAAGGAAAATGATTTTGGTGTATGATATTGGTCTAGTACCTGGCTTGTTAACTGATCTGCCAAGAAGAAATCTGGCAGTGTGACCTGAAAAAGAACCAAAATATTATTTAGATTAATAGATTGATCCCTTCAACCAGTAAGTTCAGTTAAATTATTTATATTTTCAAAATAAGGTGTCTGTAGTTAAAGTTACCTTATATAGAGGAGCACATATACAATGAAACACACAAACGAGGAAGAAATAACGACTTGGGCGATAAATGATGTTAAATGGGCATAGTAATATGACAACTACAAGCTGCACAGAAATTAAGAATTTAGTTTAGTTGCGACTTTAGAGTTGTAAAAGTATGATAAAGCAGCAAGGCAAAGCAGCTGAAAATTAATGTTCAATGATGTTACCAAAACCAAGAAGAGAGGGAGAAGTTCGGTTAGTGCTTTGTAGTCTTTGGTTTGGGGGTCCACCTCCATTTCAAGATTTGAGAGAACAGCAGATAGTGCTAGCACTGCCAGACCAAAACTTAGAAGGAGAACTTCTCTGTAGCCCAACTCAGTTCCTTGCTTGAAACCAAATATGAAAGAGTAATTGACTCTGTACCGTCTCCAGAAGTATATGTTCCCAGCATACATAAGCATGTGTAGAACAATGAATCCAAACAAGCTGCAATTTTAACTTTTTAAGTATAACATGTCAAGCAAATGAAATACTACTATTCCTTTTCTTTTAAAGTTGGACAAATTTAAATTAAGCAAAACAAGACTGGCCTTAGTTACATTACCTATATAGGGGAAATATGTTATCCATGTACTGAGTCGTCGCTGAATGATTCATTATATCGCGAGTGCGTACAATCAAAATCAGGGCTAATATGAGAGCAGCTGTGCAGCCAGCAAAGCAACCTAAAAGAGTTTTGCAATAAACAGATTCAGAGGAAGAAAATTATATGGAAATTTGATCAGTCTAAGAAACTTGAACTCTATATTTACTGATTTAATTATCTAGAGGTCCAGCGTACCCAGGAAAAATGTTATCCTATGTCTTTCTATCTTTGGCTTTGGCCTTAAGACGGCCATCCCTTTTCTGCGATTTGAGTTGGAGAAATGCTTGATGAATGTAGTTTCAACCCTCTCCATAAGCTTGGTAACCTGTAGTATTACCAATTTCACATCGATCAGATTAGAACGAAACTGAGGTGCCAAAAAGAAGAAGCTAAGGCATTTGGACAAAGCAACAAAGTTATAAATGCAGAGTCCTTCAACATATTCATCACAGAGATTTAAGGTTGAATCCATTTTGATCAAACCTCGATCTCTTTTGTATCATATAAGCATGGAAGAATTCGATCTCACCTCATCAGAGCTGCCAAGGAAGGAGTTATCTACCATGGTCATGTAAGGTTTTGATGTATTTCTTGAAGTAACCTGCAAAATTAATAGGCTATATATAAAATTATAAATGTCAAGTAATGCAGACCAAAAATAAGACTGGCAAGGATTTTACTAAGACCGAAGATGTCTTTTTATTACTTGATTAATCATCGTTCTAAATATATAATGGCAGGGGCAATTACCTTGTCATATTTTTTCATGATCTTTGAAAATGCCAATGTATTCAAGAACCTGTTCCATTAATGAGAGATTATGATTAGTTAGTTACACATGCAGATAAATTAACCATTAAGGCCCAAACTAGGAAGCTAGTCAATCATAAGTCCGATATATATCTTACCCATAGCTTTTTAGAAGCCTAAGCTTGTGGTAAAATTCAATGAAAGCCCTCTTGAGCTGTTCTTCAACTTTATTGAGATTTTCCCTACTAAATTTCAGCTCAGTCTGCTGAGGCACATTGAGGAAGCCTTTAATCGTCGACCGCGGAGTCTCAACCGTTTGATTCATTGTCACACGACTTAGTACATCTAGTGGCGCAGGTCTAGTCGCTCTGAACTTGTTTGGCTTCTCTACCTTAACGGTTTGGTTATCAACATGATAATCATCTTTCTTTCTCTCATCATCTTCGCCGGAATGTTCTCCCTGGCTGCTCGATCCACCCTCTTCGATCACATCCATAGCCATAGCCCCACGTCCTGGAAGTGAAACATGCATAATATTATGACATTTGATCGATCTTAAACTAATTAAAATAATATATAATGCATGTTATGAATTTCTACCAAGTACTTACTGCTTGGTTTGGCCCCTTTTGGAGTTGAAGCAGCCAACTGAGCTGTGGAAGCTGCAACATCCGAAGCAAGACGAGTCATCTCGCCTGACCAATCAAACAGCCTCTCAGGATTCTCCACCTTAATCCTAAAAGCAATCAAAGCATCCATTTGTTTGTTAAGCACAGCAGCTTCCTTGATTACCTCTTCAACTTTTCGCCTATAAAACTTGTCAACTTTGTTGAATTCATCATCAGCCCTTCTGAAATACTCCAACTCCATAACTCCGCCTTCCTCCGCCGCCATTAAGAAAGTGGTCTGGTAACTCTCATGAGGCTCGCTATCTGATCTCACAGCGTGGACCAGAATGGCTTGGTTTTCGATATCGGGAGATGGGCTAATGGGTTCTTGGTGGTGCCGATTTCTGGTCAGACCACTGAAGGCTCTGTATAATGTGAGCCTCCGCTTTAGGTGGTGGCGTGGTGTGGTGGTCGGAGGAGGAGGCTTGTTTCTTTGCTTGGAGTGTTGAATATCTTTTACGAGGGATTTTAGGTAGTTGTAGTTCATGTATGCTTCTTGCCATTCTGGCACCATTTGTGCTGCAAATTCCTTCCCAAACTTCATTTTTCAGATTTGGTTTGCAGAGAGCCAGATACCAATTGCAGTAACAAAAATTAATGCACTAAGTGAGAAAGAAAAGTGATCGAAATTATCAGAAAGTTGCTTAATTGGATAAAGGATGTTGCTAATGAGATTGGCAATGTAAGGAAACCAAGTAGGTCTATATCTATAATGCATTTGATTCCTTTTTTCTGGTTGAATATTTATGTGGATACTTTCAAAATTGGACACACAACACCATAGGGCGACTAGGTCTATAATATTTTTTTTCTTAAATATTGTATTATTGGCAAGAACCGACGTACGATCCAAAAGTAGTTTGAGCAGTGAGCTATACTGAGCTTGACTGTTCTTTGTTGCAGAGATAAATTAATAGAGAAGATGGGAACCAAAAGGACACATTTTTTTTTTTGCCAAGAGGACCAAAAGGGCACATGCTACGCGTGGAAGCAGTCACAGTTGACAACATTATCCATGAGATCGACCCTAAACAAAGAAGAAGCAGCTTCATGAAACTTTCTACTCGTGCTTAATAAATAAAAAAATTTCTACTCGTGTTGTTTCCATGTGGCCTTTTGGCCCCGTCTGTCCAAGTGCTTATTTTTATTTACAGATATGGAACCTGTTAGAGATTGTTTCTGAAAAATCTAAAAACGTTTTTCATCAAATTTAAAAAATATTTTTTTAGGAGAAAACATTTGACAAATACTTTTCAAAATCACTTTCAAGTGATTCTAAAACTCACCAAAGACACGTTTTATTTTTTTTTATTTATACTTGATTTTTTCGATTAATTCAAAATCGCTTTTGGATTTCAGAAAAGCAATCCCAAACAACTTTGTAATCTACGTATAGAGATCTAACCTTTAATCAGTTAGATTGTCGAAATGTAATTGCAAAGTAGATTTCACAAGCAATTCTCTTTAAAATGTCCAAAATAAAAAAAATTACATAATAAAAGGCTGGATCAATGTCACGGGAAATTTTCTAGTGATGACCAAACAATGAGGACTTGTTGAAAACTTTCAAACTCAACCGTTGAATGAGCTTTTAATGAGTTTTTTAAATATCAACTAACATTTAAAATACTTATTTACCGGTTGAGTTTGAAAGTACTTAACAAATCTTCATTGTTTGGTTCTCAATAGAGTTTCTCCCTCAATGTCACTATGTCACCAGCACCGGCCACTTGGAAAATAATTTTGAGCTTTAAGCTTGCCTATTCTTTAGAAAGGAAAGGCGTACAACAAATGTCAACGCATTGACCTCCATAAAGTACGGTAACACGGTAAGTACCAACACAATTATATGGAAAATTAATAAATAACAGTCTTCAACTGCCATGATAATTGACTAAAAAATCTGGTTAAGCGGAAACGAATCTTGATTTAATAAAAACGAAACTAGATTATCATGACCAGGTCTTTAGGTGCTCTAAGCTGATTCTTCAAAAAAAATAAAATCTAATAAGGATATATAGGATGAGGACAAATGGAGATGGATGTTACCTGGTTATGTTCAAAGGTTAATTGCCTCTGGACAAAGTATCCACCTGCTTTCTTTGTCTCTTTTTAATCGGGTCAAATAATTACTCCCCCTCAAGGAATAACCACTCTCGAGTATTGTTATTGCCTATTGTAAAACATCTTTGTTTTTTTTTTGTACAACATCTTTGTTGAATTATAAAAAAATATTTAACTTTTTAGTCACGGTTGTCAAACTTTTTAAACGAAACGATAATATTTTTTTAAGGGGTGGGAGAAATGTAACGAGTTCGAGCACATCATATCATCTAGAAATCCCGATCAAAAAAATATACTAATCTAGATATTTCCCTAAAAAAACAAAAGAAATGAAACTTTATTAAAATAATAATAATAATAATAATTAATAAAAACCAGTTGAGTTTAATAAGGCAAGTTTCAATATTTTATGCATTTGAGTTTAATAATGTGATAGTGGCCAATTATAGTACGTTTTGGACTTTTGGTATGCAAGCTGATTGATTCAGACAAGCAATTAGCTAGGCACCTAATAATATTTAGGGTTAGTTTCAGTTTATTATATTGTATTTTTGAGGAGTGTATTTTTGTTATTTTATACTATAATATTCATAGCCAAATAAAAATTCATCACAAATTTACATCCAATAAGAATTGAACCTCAACCTTATGGGTTGCTGGGTGCCGACAAAACCCAACAACCACCGCACTATATATAAGTTCAACTTAGAATATATGTGGCTTCAATTATATATTACCGGGTTTTTATCATCAGTAGGATCTGGACTTTTTGTGACCGGACAAAATAGGGTATGAACTTACAAAACAATCAATTAGGTGCCCGTACTTAAAAACAAAGGTCATTTATGTACATTTCAGTCAAAAATAAGGGCAAATGAGACATTTCATTATAATTTTTATTTTTATTTTTTTATTTTTATCTTTTATCTTTTATTTTTATTTTAATTTATTTTTTAGCTGTTTCCTTTCAATTTATTTTATATTTTCTTGAGCTTAGTTTATACAATTATTTTTTTGGGTGTATTTTTATTTTATAAATACTTGTGAGTTATTTTGAATAAATTCTTAAAACGTAAAATAATTTGTGAACTTTGTATTTTACAATGAATTTTTGTAAATTGTTATTGTGTTTATTATCTATTTAAAATTTGATTTTTGTTTTATTTCTAATTTTTGTGAGTTAACTTCAAGTTTATTTTCTTTGTTAAATTATTTTTATTTTGTTCGGTTTGCTTAGTTTATTAATTATTGCATGTGTGCTTTGAAAAATAAAAATAAAAATCATAAAAATTGTCATTTAGTGTGAGATATTTAGGTTACAATTTTATCAAGTGGATTTTAGGGCCTTCCAATCTCTTGGTTCGACAATTTCGAGCTTAATTTATATTTACCACTACACTTTGACATCATCAAGAATATATATATATATATAAGTTTATAAAATATCGGTGGCTTGTTTTTAATTTAAGTGGTTGAGCATCAAGCCTCTAACCAAAATATTCAAGTTTCGAACGCTACCTAATGCAAGGGTTTCTAATTATTTTTGTTGAACATTTTATGTGGGTTCCACTTGACCAATGAGAACGTGACACATCAGCAAAGGGGTCCATGATTGCCATGTGACAATCAAGTGATCGATGACTAGGTTCAAGTGGTGTTAATTCAGTGTTTGAGTACCCACTACCCAAGATTAAGCTCAATGTCAAATGATTTCACTCATACGGTCATACCCTCATGTGGTGACTTGAACTAATGACATTGATTTTGAATAGTGGGTGCTCAAACACTGAACTTATATATATATATATATTTATACTTGACGAGGTCAAAGTGTAGTGGTAAATATAAATTAAGCTCGAAATTTTCGAACCAAGAGATTGGAAGGCCCTAAAATCAACTTGATAAAATTGTAGCCTAAATGTGCATGGACTAACATGACAATTTTTATGATTTTTATTTCTCAAACCACAAAATAATCAATAAACTAAACAAACCGAACAAAATAAAAATAATTTAACTAAGAAAATAAACTTGAAGTTAACTCACAAAAATCAAGTTTTAAATAGATAATAAACACAATAAAATTTACACAAATTCATTGTAAAATACAAAGTTCACAAATTGTTTTGCATTTTAAGAATTTATTCAAAATAACTCACAAGTATTTATAAAATAAAAATACACAAAAAAAAATAATTGTATAAACTAAGCTCAAGAAAATATAAAATAAAATGAAAGGAAACAGCTAAAAAATTAAAATTAAAATTAAAATTAAAAGAAGTAATTAAACAAGAAAATATATCTCAAATTCTCAAAATGCAGCTAGATTCACAGCACTATCAATATATGACTGAAAAAATAAATGGGGAAATAAAAAATGCAGCTTGACAGCCTGTATACAATTTGAAATTTCAGTGGTGCTTGTATGAGACGTCTAATCCTACACTACACATGTTTGTGGTCTTCATCATAGTTGAAGGGCAGTGGCACAGACTTGAATGCCCGGTACTTGCCAACATTGTTCAAATGCTCATTCTCTATTCTGAAAAAATTCCATATCCCTCGACGAATTATCTCCAAGCTGGCCACAACTGTGATCATCGTTTGTCTATGCATGAAAGAAACATTGAAATCCAAAACAGTCTGCAACCAAGCAAATCTCAGCAACACATTCAAAACCTGCAAAATAAAAGTTCTCAGTTAGAAAATGTTAAGGTCCCTTAACAATAATGGAAGCTCTTTTATATATGTCACTCGATGCTGAATGCTACTCACCATGGCTCCAAAATATACACTTTTGTATGGGATTAAGAGTTTGTCTCTCAGCCAGCGGTTCTTCGAACTACGTTGCAGAAGTCCCCAGTCTACAACAAGATCCCAATATGTTCCAGACAGTGCTGCAACAATTGAAAAAATCCCGGCAAGAATTTTCCAGTTCACTTCCTTATTAAGACTGTAAGCTGTCCTCATACTAACGGCCACTATGGTGAAGAAGTACTTGATCCCATTGTAACCTTGGTGGGGATCCTTCTCTTCAAACAGGCGGCGGATGCACTGAAAATTTCAAAATTTAGTGCAATGGTAAACATTTCTAAGTGACTGAGGGCTGATAATGAAGCTTACGACACTTTAATTTGTTAATCCAAAAGCTTAAACTGTTAGGGAATGAGCCAACAATTAATGCATTACAAGGGATGCATAGGTTGTACCTGAAGGAGGCGCCACCAATATGGAATGCAAGCAACGATGAAACTGAAAGTGTTGAAAACATCGCTTGATCTGCAACTGGTTTCTCTGTGTTTATAGTCTCCCCAGCCATAATAGCAAATGTAGAACTCCAAGCTTCTAATGGCTTGCACCTACATTCATAAAAAAAACAATTTAGAACTTGGTTATTAATTAAAAATTAAACGAAAACAAATTAAAGAAGGAAAATGATATCAGTGTAATGATATTGGTCTAGTACATACCTGGCTAGTTAACTGATCTGCCAAGAAGAAATCTGGCAATGTGACCTGAAAAAGAACCAAAATATTATTTAGATTTATATTAATAGATCGATCCCTTCAACCAGTAAGTTCAGTTAAATGACTTATATTTTCAAAATAAGGTGTCTGTAGTTAAAGTTACCTTATATAGAGGAGCACATATACAATGAAACACACAAACGAGGAAGAAATAACGACTTGAGCGATAAATGATGTTAAATGGGCATAGTAATATGACAACTACAAGCTGCAGAGAAAAAATTTAGTTTAGTTGACACTTTAGAGTTGTAAAAGTATGATAAAGCAGCAAGGCAAAGCAGCTGAAATTTAATGTTCAATGATGTTACCAAAACTAAGAAGAGAGGGAGAAGTTCGGTTAGTGCTTTGTAGTCTTTGGTTTGGGGGTCCATCTCCATGTCAAGATTTGAGAGAACAGCAGATAGAGCTAGCACTGCCAGACCAAAACTTAGAAGGAGAACTTCTCTGTAGCCCAACTCAGTTCCTTGCTTGAAACCAAATATGAAAGAGTAATTGACTCTGTACCGTCTCCAGAAGTATATGTTCCCAGCATACATAAGCATGTGTAGAACAATGAATCCAAACAAGCTGCAGTTTTAAGTATAACTTGTCAAGCAAATGAAATACTACTATTCCTTTTCTTTTAAAAGTTGGACAGATGAAAGTAAATTAAGCAAAACAAGACCGGCCTTGGTTACAATACCTGTATAGGGGAAATATGTTCTCCATGTATTGAGTCCTCCCGGACTGATTCATAATATCGCGAGCGCGTACAATCAAAACCAGGGCTAATATTAGAGCAGCTGTACAGCCAGCAAAGCAACCTAAAAGAGTTTTACAATAAACAGTTTCAGAGGAAGAAAATGATATGTCTTAGAAACTTGAACTCTATATTTACTGATTTAATTATCTAGAGGTCCAGCTTACCCAGGAAAAATGTTATCCTGTGTCTCTCTATCTTTGGCTTTGGCCTTAAGACGGCCATCCCTTTTCTGCGATTTGAGTTGGAGAAATGCTTGATGAATGTAGTTTCAACCCTCTCCATAAGCTTGGTAACCTGTAGTAATACCAATTTCACATCGATCAGATTAAAACGAAACTGAGGTGCCAAAGAGAAGAAGCTAAGGCATTTGGACAAAGCAACAAAGTTATAAATGCAGAGTCCTTCAACATATTCATCACAGAGATTTAAGGTTGAATTCATTTTGATCAAACCTCGATCTCTTTTGTATCATATAAGAATGGAAGAATTCGATCTCACCTCATCAGAGCTGCCAAGGAAGGAGTTATCTACCATGTTCATGTAAGGTTTTGATGTATTTCTTGAAGTAACCTGCAAATTAATTAATTGGCTATATATAAATGTCAAGTAATGCAGACCAAAAAACGACTAACGAGGATTTTACGAAGATGTATGTAGTTTTATTACTTGATTAATCATCTAAATATATAATGGCAGGGGCAATTACCTTGTCATATTTTTTCATGATCTTTGAAAATGCCAATGTATTCAAGAACCTGTTCCATTAATGAGAAATTATGATTAGTTAGTTACACATGCAGATAAATTAACCATTAAGGCCCAAACTAGGAAGCAAATCAATCATAAGTCCTTTATTATCTTACCCATAGCTCTTTAGAAGCCTAAGCTTGTGGTAAAATTCAACGAAAGCCCCATTGAGCTGTTCTTCAACTTTATTGAGATTTTCCCTACTGAATTTCAGCTCAGTCTGCTGAGGCACATTGAGGAAGCCTTTAATCGTGGACCGCGGAGTCTCAACCGTTTGATTCATTGTCACACGATTTAGTACATCTAGTGGCGCAGGTCTAGTCGCTCTGAACTTGTTTGGCTTCTCTACCTTAACCTTTTGGTTATCAACATGATAACCATCTTTCTTTTTCTCATCATCTTCGCCGGAATGTTCTCCCTGGCTGCTCGATCCACCCTCTTCGATCACATCCATAGCCATAGCCACACGTCCTGGAATTGAAACATACATAATATTATGACATTTGATCGATCATTTTCTCGATCTTAAACTAATGAAGATAATACATAATGCATGTGATGAATTACTACCAAGTACTTACTGCTTGCTTTGGCCCCTTTTGGAGTTGAAGCAGCCAACTGAGCTGTGGAAGCTGCAACATCCGAAGCAAGACGAGTTATCTCGCCTGACCAATCAAACAGCCTCTCAGGAGTCTCCACCTTAATCCTAAAAGCAATCAAAGCATCCATTTGTTTGTTAAGCACAGCAGCTTCCTTCATTACCTCTTCAACTTTTCCCCTATAAAACTTGTCAACTTTGTTGAATTCATCATCAGCCCTTCTGAAATACTCTAACTCCATAACTCCGCCTTCCTCCGCCGCCATTAAGAAAGTGGTCTGGTAACTCTCATGAGGCTCGCCATCTTCTCTCACAGCGTGGACCAGAATGGCTTGGTTTTCGATATCGGGAGACGAGACAATGGGTTCTTGGTGGTGCCGACTTCTGGTCAGACCACTGAAGGCTCTGTACAATGTGTGCCTCCGCTTTAGGTGGTTGCGCGGTGTGGTGGTTGGAGGAGGAGGCTTGTTTCTTTGCTTGGAGTGTTGAATATTTTTTACGAGGGATTTTAGGTAGTTGTAGTTCATGTATGCTTCTTGCCATTCTGGCACCATTTGTGCTGCAAATTCCTTCCCAAACTTCATTTTTCAGATTTGGTTTGCGGCGACCAATTGAAGCAACAAAGAATGCACTAAGTTAGAAAAGTGATCGAAAACCCAAATTAATCAGGAAGTTGCTTAATCTTGCTGGGTTGTCGATGAAAGCAAACCAACTGACAATGAGATTGGCTAGTAGGTCGATTATATAATGCTTTTGGTTCCTTTTTTCTGGTTGAATATTTATTTTGTGGATACTTTCAAAATTTGACACAGAACGCCATAGGGCTACTGCGAAAATTCTAGAATACTAGGCCGGTCTACAATATTTTTTTTCTTAAATACTTTATAATTGGCAAGAAGAGCGTACGACCCAAAAGCAGTGAGCAGTGAGCTACATATAGCTTGACTGTTCTGTGTCGCAGAGATAAAATAATAGAGAAGATGGGGGGCCAAAAGGGCACATGCTACGCGTGGAAGCAGTCACAGTTGACAACATTATCCACGAGATCGAGTTGAGGCCTGAAACTAGGTCGTTTAGATTGTCGAAATGTGATAAATTTCACAAAGTCCAAAAAAGAAAATCCCATAATAGATGGCTGGATCAATGTCACTATTTCCCCAGTTAAAAAATAAATTAGAGCTTTAAGCTGAATATTCTTTAGAAAGGAAAGACGTACAGTACATGTCATATATATTCAACCCATTGACCTTTATAATGTACGGTAACAATGGAAAATTAATAAATAACAGTCATGATAATTGACTAATAAATTAACAAATCTTGATTTAATATAATAAAAACGAATTCTAGATTATCATGAGTCATGACCAGGTGTTTAGGTGCTAAAAGTTTCTTCAACGTAATTGATCACGTTTTACTGTTTTAGAGGATCAACTTTTTTTGCTTTCAGACCTAGCCTGAACACACACTCCAAGGCTCTACTGCTTCTTCTATAAATAAAAAAAGAAAGTATCTAATAAGCTGCTTTGCCTGAAAAAAAAAAACATAAACATAAATATTAAGTAATTAAAACATAAAGGCATATATATATATATAGGATGAGGACAAAGGGTGATGTTGCCTGGTTATGTTCAAACTTCAAAGGTGCATGGCCTCTGGACAAAAGGGATGGGATGGGAGCAATTGTTGAAGACTCTTCAAAAGGTGCAATGACTGTCTCCAGCTACCTGCTTTCTTTGTTTCTTTTTAATCGGGTCAAATAATTACTTCCCCTCAAACAGTAACTATTCTCGAGTATTGTTATTGCATGTTGTAAAACATCTTTGTTTTTTTTTTTGCGACAATGTACAACATCTTTGTTGAATGTTAAAAATATTAAATTTTTGGTAACGTTATTGATAGAAAATATTAAAAGAAAATGAATCATTACAATCATAAAGTGATAAAACAATCTCACCAAAAAAAAGTGATAAAACAAAGCCTACTAAAATTCAGGTAATACCCTAACTCAAAGCGACAAAATATAAGAATAACAAACAAATTAAATAATGATTGACACTACATTTTGGTAAAATTAACCATATTTTTTTTTGCCAATTACTCATGTCAATATGTCGTTTTGTATAGTCTAAACAAAAGTTACGAAAGTAGTAACCAAAAACTTGACAGCCAAAAGTTTTCCATTCAACATAGTATAACAAGGGTACAACATTGTAGAACAACATCTATACATGTTTGTTGGGGATCATTTTTTTTCCTCAAGAATTCTTTGGTTCTTCTTTTCTTTGTATAACTCTAAAATTCTCAAAATGTCACTTTTACTCAAATTGTAACATGACAATTTCTTTATAGCACATTACATTACCAAAGAGATTATTTTACTATTTCCAAAATTGTCCGATATTGTTATCCTATCTCCGGCCATGTTCTTCGTTTAGGGAATAGTCATTAAGTGTTTACTTTTTTTTAGGGGTGGGAGAGATGTAACGAGTTTGAGCACATCAGAAATCCCGATAAAAAAATTATTCATCTAGAAATTCCCCTAAAAAACCAAAAGAAATGAAAACTTTATTAAAATAATAATAATAATAATTAATATAAAAAAAAATCGGTTGAGTTTAATAAGGCAAGTGTGTATTTTATGCATTTGAGTTTAATAATGTGATAGTGGCCAATTATAGTTTTGGACTTTTGGTATGCAAGCTGATTGATTCAGACAAGGAATTAGCTAGGCACCTAATTTATGTCTTTAAGTTGAATAGTCGTAGATATGGAAATGTTATATTCAACCCATGCATTTTCCTCTAGAACGTACGATATAGATGGAAGTACCAAAACAACATATGAAAAAAAAAAATCTGCCACAACAAATAAAGGGAGACTCAGAGAGTGTGACATGCATGACATGTCCATTTATTTAAAAAAATGTTCATTTATAAATCTTAAAAATTGAAACAAATATCTCAACTTGGCATTTGAAATATTGAAAATACATAAGTATTACAATATAATTGGTCAATCGGATGTGTCATTAAAAACTTTCAAACAAGATAAGGACATATGTTAAATTTATTTTACGTAAGACAATGAATTGCATTTACTGTTTTCCCAAAATAATTGAAGAACACAAGAAAAGATGGATGCAATTAACTAGATTCACAATCACAGCAATAACTGAATAGAAAAAGAAAAAAGAAATTGCAGCTTGACAGGTTGTACACAATTTGTAATTTCAGAGGTGGTGTTCATCATATCTGAAGGGCAGTGGTAGAGACTTTAATGAAAGAAACATTGAAATTCAAAACAGTCGATCAGCAACCAAGCAAATCTCAGCGACACATATATTCAACACCTGCAAAATAAAAGTTCTCAGTTAGAAAATGTACTAATTAAAGGTCCCTTACTTCTACCATATATGACAAATTGACTAATTACATAGTTAGGTATTTTTAGGTTTGTGTAATAATAAATCTTAGATTCTCATGACTGACTATGTTAGTATTTAAGTTTCTTAAATTTGATCAATCATCACGGTTTGAACTATCAACTCTTATATTTTTCAGCAAGCTAACATTTAGTCTCTTGATGAAACGTTTTTTTTCTTTCTTTTTTTTATCAAAGTATTGGTGGAGATTTCAAGTTTGAGTTTCTTATTTCTAGTTAAAAGAAAAAAATGAATTCAGATACAATGATACATAAAAGGTGCATGGCCTTCATGCTTTGCAGCTACATTGTTTATTTTATATTTTTTTTGGTGCAATTGTTTCTTTTTTATTTCGGTCAAAGAATTACCAATGTTTGTGGTGGACTTCCCGCACCCACCCATTCTTATGTCTTTGTAACATGACGCTGAAATTCTCAAAATAATTTGCGGAAAGCTAGGTCGACACCCACTAATGTGGGGAACCCAAATTATTTGCATTAGAATTGTTTAGGGAAAAGTAGAGAAATTGTTTTTTCTTTCATATTTTTCCAATGGATGGGAGAAATGTCACCAGTTTGAACACATCATATTGACATATTCATCTGAAAAATCCTCAGCAATGAAATATAAATAAATAAATGTATATATATATATTCATGTAGAAAATTAATCCTCAGCAATGAACACATAATTAATTAAATATTCATGTGAAGCCATACTCATCAATTGCATTGCTTTCTAACTTCAAAGAGATTCGTGTATAAATCACTACTAGTAGCCCATTTCCCCTATTTGCAATTGGATTTTTATTTTTAGAGAGAAATGTCACTAACTCAAAAGTTACTAGCTAAAATATTGATAGTTTTGTTTTCAATCTTTCTATACTTGGAACAACATCACAACCACCATACCATACTAGTTTATGAACTCCTCTAACTTAGCGCAATTGTAAACTTTAACCATTAAGCCAAAGAGAAAGCCAAGTATTAGTTTTAATTCTCAAACATAAGTAATAAATTAACATCTCAAAGCTAGCAAATAGGAGAAATTTTTCCATGTGACGGTCACGGCATGTCAGCACAATGAAATGACGTGACTTCCCAATACCATTCTGCCACGTGTCCAAGCTCATTCAACTTAAACTCTCAGACTTAACTCCGTTAAATTGCTCTTAACCAAAGAAAAAAAAACCTTTAAACAGCTTGAAATCATCACTCTTTTACTCTTTCTCTTTCAAGTTCATGAACCAGTGCAAACCCAGATTCAATCTGACACAATCTCTTTCTCTTCTATTTTGATTTTCGTTTTTCATCTGATTTGTTGAGAAAAATTATATAAACCCTTTGAATCTCGTATTCTCTTTCCCAAGTTTTCATTTTTCTGGGCAAACATTATTCAGTCCCAAACAAATTTCACCAAAATCCCTTGATTCATATGAATTATGGAATTTTGTCTCTTAAATATATAAGAATATTTAACTTGACTGGCTTTATTGAGATTAACATATGGGTATGGGTAATTAGAAAAAGAAATCGAAATACCCAAAGACAATACGAGTATTGTCGAATTGATCTTGAACGATTTAAGGATTTAATTAATGAGCAAGTTTTGTGGAGTGATAAGACTTTGAATATGGGTAAAACCTTGTAGGTTTTCCATTCATGGATACAAATTAATAACACAGAGAAGCACGTACAGAGAAAAGAAGACATATATCGAGTCAGAGAGAAGAGGACATGAAGAGAGAGGAAGAACACCAGGGATTTATTTCTGGGTTTATATAAGGGAAATCTTTGCTGGGTTTTTCTGTAATTTTGTATAGAATTTAGGGCTGGTGGGTTTGGTTTGGTCTGATTTGATTCCTTCTTGTGTGTCTATGTGTGTGTGTGTGTGTATATATCTTCATCTTTTTCTGGGTTTTCATTTTTCATTGCCAATTTGATTTTGTTTTGTAAATGGGTCAAGGCACATCGAAGCGGCGCAAATGGTAATTGCGGTGGGTGTGCTGAGACTACTAGGCATGGATGCTTGAGCATTGTGAGAGAGAAGAGATCCAGGATTTTTTTTGTTCTTGTTAAAACTGGGTTGCTTTCGGTGATGAGATTAATGAGAAGATGAAGCAAACTTTTCAGTTTTTTAACAAGATATTTTTCAGTTCGTTTGTTTTTTTTTTCTTTGTCAATAGTTTAACGGGGTTAAGTTTGAGAGATTAAGTTGAATGAAATTAGACACGTGTCGGGATGGTATTGGGAAGTCATGTCATTTCATTGTGCCGACATGCCGTGACCGTCGCATGGAAAAATTTCTCAGCAAATAGTGCCAATTATAGATAGTCTGTAATTTATAAATTTTAAATTTAAATGAAGACATAAATGCTTTATGAAAAAAGACCATCTTGTGCTCGTTACACACCTAAGATTACCTTTGTAAAAAAAAAGAACACCTAATATTACCAGAAAAAAAAACACACACACACCTCAGTGAAATAAGGAGATCAATCAGGAGATGAAACAATGAAAATTGGATCGTTATAAAAAAAATGTAATTTTGGTCATAACGCTACTGCTTGTAAGTGTAATCAACATTCAGACATAAACAGTTAAATTTTTTTTTTTCGGCAAAGAAAAATTTATTGAAAGAAGGAGAATACAACTAAGAGGGGGATAAGAAACCAAACTCCCTTAGAGAAAGGAAACAACAATTCAAAAGGCAAAACTAAAACCTTTTCAATAAAACCATAGCCAAATGAATCAAAGATATAAACCGTTAATTATCATAAGGGGTAATCTATCCTATAAATCACCCAACCCGATCGAAATATCTAGAAACACTAGCGTACGTGAACAATGGAAGTCACTGTCTTCACTACTATACTTTATCCTCCACTTGGCTCTGGTCTCCTCTCAGAACAAAAATGAAAAATCCATCTCAATCTCTATATGAAGAAGAGAGCAGCTCTTCCCTTTCGCGTAATCACGTTGTTCGGGTCTCTTCTCTCCCACAATGTGACCTATCACTCCCTCCGGCGGTTCAGACCTGACAGCTTGTATACAATTTGAAATTTCAGCGGCGCTTGTATGAGACGTCTAATCCAACACTACACAAGTTTGTGGTCTTCATCATAGTTGAAGGGCAGTGGCACAGACTTGAATGCCCGATACTTGCCAACATTGTTCAAATGCTCATTCTCTAATCTGAAAAAATTCCATATCCCTCGACGAATTATCTCCAAGCTGGCTACAACTGCGATCATCGTTTGTGTATGCATGGAAGAAATATTGATACCCAAAACAGTCTGCAACCATGCAAATCTCAGCAAAACATTCAACACCTGCAATCCCATTAATAAATCGTACTGGTCAGTTAGAAAATGGTTAGGTCCCTTAACAACAATGGAAGCTCTTTTTATGTATATATGTTACTCAATGCTGAATGTTACTCACCATGGCTCCAAAATATACACTTTTGTATGGGATTAAGAGTTTGTCTCTCAACCAGCGGTTCTTCGAACTACGTTGCAGAAGTCCCCAGTCTACAACAAGATCCCAATATGTTCCATACAGTGCTGCAATAATTGAAAAAATCGCGGCAAGAATTTTCCAGTTCACTTCCTTATTAAGACTGTAAGCTGTCCTCATGCTAACGGCTACTATGGTGAAGAAGTACTTGAGCCCATTGTAACCTTGGTGTGGATCTTTCTCTTCAAACAGGCGGCGGATGCACTGAAAATTTAGTACAATGGTAAACATTTCTAAGTGACTGAGGGCTGATAATGAAGCTTACGACGCTTTTGTTAACCCAAAAACTTAAACTGTTGGGAAATGAGCCAACAATTAATGCACTACAAGGGATGCATAGGTTGTACCTGAAGGAGGCGCGACCAATATGGAATGCAAGCAACGATGAAACTGAAAGTTTTGAAAACATCGTTTGATCTACAACTGGTTTCTCTGTGTTTATAGTCTCCCCAACCATAATAGCAAATGTAGAACTCCAAGCTTCTAATGGCTTGCACCTACATTCATAAAAAAACAATTTAAAATTTGGTTATTAATTAAAAATTAAACGAAAACAAATTAAAGAAGGAAAATGATTTTGGTGCAATGATATTGGTCTAGCTAGTACCTGGCTAGTTAACTGATCTGCCAAGAAGAAATCTGGCAGTTTGACCTGAAAAAGAACCAAAATATTGTTTAGATTATTAGATCCCTTCAACCAGTAAGTTCAGTTAAATCACTTATATTTTCAAAATAAGGTGTCTGTAGTTAAAGTTACCTTATATAGAGGAGCACATATACAATGAAACACACAAACGAGGAAGAAATAGCGACTTGAGCGATAAATGATGTTAAATGGGCATAGTAATATGACAACTACAAGCTGCACAGAAAGAATTTAGTTTAGTTGAGACTTTAGAGTTGTAAAAGTATGATAAAGCAGCAAGGCAAAGCAGCTGAAAATTAATGTTCAATGATGTTACCAAAACCAAGAAGAGAGGGAGAAGTTCGGTTTGTGCTTTGTAGTCTTTGGTTTGGGGGTCCATCTCCATGTCAAGATTTGAGAGAACAGCAGATAGTGCTAGCACTGCCAGACCAAAACTTAGAAGGAGAACTTCTCTGTAGCCCAACTCAGTTCCTTGCTTGAAACCAAATATGAAAGAGTAATTGACTCTGTACCGTCTCCAGAAGTATATGTTCCCAGCATACATAAGCATGTGTAGAACAATGAATCCAAACAAGCTGCAATTTTAAGTATAACATGTCAAGCAAATGAAATACTACTATTCCTTTTCTTTTAAAGTTGGACAAATTTAAATTAAGCAAAACAAGACTGGCCTTAGTTACATTACCTGTATAGGGGAAATATGTTATCCATGTACTGAGTCGTCCCTGACTGATTCATAATACCGCGAGCGCGTACAATCAAAATCAGGGCTAATGTGAGAGCAGCTGTGCAGCCAGCAAAGCAACCTAAAAGATTTTTGCAATAAACAGATTCAGAGGAAGAAAATGATATCGAAATTTGATCAGTCTAAGAAACTTGAACTATATATTTACTGATTTAATTATCTAGAGGTCTAACTTACCCATGGAAAATGTTATCCTATGTCTTTCTATCTTTGGCTTTGGCCTTAAGACGGCCATCCCTTTTCTGCGATTTGAGTTTGAGAAATGCTTGATGAATGTAGTTTCAACCCTCTCCATAAGCTTGGTAACCTGTAGTATTACCAATTTCACATGCATTGATCAGACTAGAACGAAACTGAGGTGCCAAAGAGAAAGAAGCTAAGGCATTTGGACAAAGCTAGCAACAAAGTTATAAATGCTGTCTTTCAAGTTTCAACATATTCATAGCAGAGATTTAAGGTTGAATCCATTTTGATCATTCCTCTCTTTTGTATCATATAAGCATATTAAGGAAGAATTCTTACATCAGCAGAGTTGCCAAGGAAGGAGTTATCTACCATGTTCATGTAAGGTTTTAATGTATTTCTTGAAGTAACCTGCAAAATTAATAGGCTATAAATGTTAAGTAATGCAGACCAAAAATAAGACTGACAAGGATTTTACTAAGACCGATCGAAGATGTACGTAGTTTTATTACTTGATTAATCATCTAAATATATAATGGCAGGGGCAATTACCTTGTCATATTTTTTCATGATCTTTGAAAATGCCAATATATTCAAGAACCTGTTCCATTAATGAGAAATTATGATTACTTAGTTACACATGCTGATAAATTAACCATTAAGGCCCAAATTAACCATCAATCATAAGTCCTTTATTATCTTACCCATAGCTTTTTAGAAGCCTAAGCTTCTGGTAAAATTCAACGAAAGCCCTCTTGAGCTGTTCTTCAACTTTATTGAGATTTTCCCTACTGAATTTCAGCTCGGTCTGCTGAGGCACATTGAGGAAGCCTTTAATCGTCGACCGCGGAGTCTCAACCGTTTGATTCATTGTCACACGACTTAGTACATCTAGTGGCGCAGGTCTAGTCGCTCTGAACTTGTTTGGCTTCTCTACCTTAACCTTTTGGTTATCAACATGATAATCATCTTTCTTTTTCTCATCATCTTCGCCAGAATGTTCTCCCTGGCTGCTCGATCCACCCTCTTCGATCACATCCATAGCCATAGCCACACGTCCTGGAAGTGAAACATACATAATATGATAATATTATGACATTTGATCGATATTAAACTAATGAAAATAATATATAATGCATGTGATGAATTTCTACCAAGTACTACTTACTGCTTGCTTTGGCCCCTTTTGGAGTTGAAGCAGCCAACTGAGCTGTGGAAGCTGCAACATCCGAAGCAAGACGAGTCATCTCGCCTGACCAATCAAACAGCCTCTCAGGATTCTCCACCTTAATCCTAAAAGCAATCAAAGCATCCATTTGCTTATTAAGCACAGAAGCTTCCTTCATTACCTCTTCAACTTTTCCCCTATAAAACTTGTCAACTTTGTTGAATTCATCATCAGCCCTTCTGAAATACTCCAACTCCATAACTCCGCCCTCCTCCGCCGCCATTAAGAAAGTGGTCTGGTAACTCTCATGAGGCCCGCCATCTGCTCTCACAGCGTGGACCAGAATGGCTTGGTTTTCGATATCGGGAGATGGGCTAATGGGTTCTTGGTGGTGCCGACTTCTGGTCAGACCACTGAAGGCTCTGTACAATGCAAGCCCCCGCTTTAGGTGGTGGCGAGGTGTGGTGGTCGGAGGAGGAGGCTTGTTTCGTTGCTTGGAGTGTTGAATATTTTTTATGAGGGATTTTAGGTAGTTATAGTTCATGTATGCTTCTTGCCATTCTGGCACCATTTGTGCTGCAAATTCCTTCCCAAACTTCATTTTTCAGATTTGGGTTGCAGAGACCAATTGAAGCAACAAAAATTAATGAACTAAGTTCGAAAGAAAAGTGATCGAAATAATCATAAAGTCGCTTAATTCGATTAGGGATCTTGCTAATGAGATTGGCAATGCAAGGAAACCAAGTTGGTCCATATATAATCTCAACATGGAGCGACTATGTCCAAATGGATAATTCATAAAGAGGCCGAAACAGCCAAAGTCTACAAAGTGGAAGAGTCCATGCATAGGCTTCCCAGATGGAGCGACCATGTCCACACAGTCCACATATAATGCATTTAGTACGTTCTTTTTTCTGGTTGAACATGTATGTGGACATTTTGACACAGAACGCCATAGGGCTACTAGGTCTAGTACGTCTGAGCAGTGAAGTACTGAGCGTGACTGTTCTGATAGAGATCGAAGATGGGGGCCGAACGGGCACATGCTACGCATTGAAGCAGTCACAATTGACTACTCGTGTACTATCCATGAGATCGAGTTGAGGGCCAAAACAAAGAAGTAGAAGCTTCATGAAATTAGCTAGGTTCCCCTGTAATTAAGCCAAGTCCTTTGTCACATTTTCTCATTTTCATCATAATTACCTCAAAGACACTAGCTTAATAAGGCAAGATTATCCATTCTGAGCTTAATCCTTTTCATCGTACAGTAAAACCTCGACAAATGAATGTTCGATAAAGTAATAACCTCGCTAAGATAATAAAAAACTCCAGTCCCGACTCGGGCATGTGTGTTAAAATAATAATTTCGCTTAATGCATAAGATAATAATTTTTTCTAACTTTCTTTAAGGACCATTGAATATATAAATTAATAATTCATTAAAATATATATAAAATAGTACATAAAAATTCATAATGCATATGACGGAGAGTTGATACTTTTGTAGAACCCATTGTTGCAAATCTTTTTTAGTAGAAGAAAGATGCTCATTTTTATACTTGCATAAGGCTTACCTCATCTCATCAGTACGTTAATATATATTTTTTCACTCCTTTCAAATGAGAAGTCATGGAGGAACAAGATGACATGATTTTGGGCCTCATATATTATTTATATAGTTCTATACTTCTATGTATATACATGGGCATTAAGTACGGTGATCTAAACCACTTTATCTTTTAGTTCTGATCTTTAAAACCCTTATATATTTTTATTTTTAATGTCCATTAAGAAGTTTGACTAATATTTGAATCTATGGCTATGACTTTTCATAAGATACATGCACTTTTTTTTTTGAAAACATAAAATTCTTTATAAATGAATAAAATATTAATTTATTGATAAATTAATAAATTATTCATTTATCGATAAATAAATAATCTCGCTAAGATAATAATTTTTCCTAGTTCCAAGAGTATTAATTTATCGAGATTTTACTGTAATTACTAATTGACCTAATATAAATTTAAAAAAATTCCATATATATCAATGTCACCACTCACCAGTCACCGCTTAAGCTTTAATTATGCTGTAATAGTCTTTAGAAAAGGAAGGCGTACAGTAAATTAATGTCAATACCCCAATAATATTCAACCCATTGACCTTTATATGTATGGTATGCATGTACCAAAACAATTATATGGCTGCTTGAAATTTTCAACTTAATTTCCACTAAAAAAAATTATATGAAAAATTAATAAATAAGAATCTTCAACTTCCATGATAATTGACTAAAGAATCTAGTTAAGCGGAAATGAATATTGATTTAATAAAAATGAATCTAGATTATCATGACCAGGTCTTTAGGTGCTAAAAACTAGTTTCTTCAACTTAATTGATCATGTTTCTCAATTTAATTACGGTGAATAGATACTTTGGTACCTTAAGTTTCAAAACTGTCATAATGGTACCTCAAGTTTTCATCCCGACCAACTATTCATAAATGTAGTTCATGAAGCCATTAACCATTATGTCATGAATATTTTCGTAGTGTGGTTTAACGCTGCTATGGACGGAGGGTACTATTGCTATGTAGAAATAATAAGTTTAGGTACCAAAATGATAGTTTTAAAACTTGAGGTATTAAAGTGTCGATCGACCTTAAATTAATGTATTGTTTATGATTTTTTCTCATTTAATAATCTCATAATTAACCATATTCAACCCATTGAGCTCTAGACAGTACTAAAACAATTACTGTATATGAAAAATAATCAAGAACAGTCTTCAAGAACATACCATGACAGTTGTTAATGCTTTGTTTGATGGGGAGGTAAGTTTTGGGGATTGAATTTGCTAACTATAGTTAACCTTTACAATAAATATCATAAAATAATCTATTGTAATTATTATATTATTTTTTTAATTAATTGCACGATGATCCACCACCCTCTCACTTCGAAGTTCGAACTCTCTCTCTCTCTCGCGCCTTCAAGAACTTGATGAACCCAGTAATATGGCTTGATTTTGCTGTTGGTTTGAGAATTGAGGTAGATGTAAGAGGAGAGGAATGAGAGATGATGATATGATGATGTGTTGTTTCTTAATTAATTGTATGATTGATTACAGAGAGATGAGAGATGAAAGATGATCTGGGTAGTAGTATTGAACAGGAGAGGGGGGCTGGAGAGAGGGATGAGAGATCAATGATGGTCTTGCAGTTGCAGGGATAAGGGAGGGATGCGAGATGAACAATAGAGGTTTTACCTTTTCAGTTTGGCACCGAACACATCACATCATCATCTCTCATCCATCGACAACATCATCATCATCATCATCATCATCTCTCATTCCTCTCCTCTTACATCTATCTCAATTCTTAAACCAACAGCAAAATCTAGCCATATTACTGGGTCACCGAATTCTTGGAGAAGAGAGAGAGTTCGAACTTCGAAGTGAGAGGGTGGTGGATAATCGTGCAATTAATTAAAAAATAATATAATAATTAAAATATATTATTTTATAATATTTATTGTAAATTTACTATATACTAAAGTAGAAGCAAGGAGCTTGCACTGTTCATAACCGACCACGTGAAATGAACTTTCTGTCCCTACTTCCCGTTTATTCACGGTTCTACCCCTCCTATTATGCCACTGTCTGTTCTCTTTTCTTCCCCGTCTTTTTTCTGTGCCCGTCTATTCTGCAATCCAATTCATCTAATCATCTCCAGCCCATAATCGGTCACACTTGCCTCTGCCTTTTGTGCTTCAGGCGACGATCGTCCGTTTTCCTCCGCTCTGTCTATTTTGCCACTCCCTCTCTCTTCCTCTCTGATTTAGGTTTGTTCCCGACTTTCATCTCCTTCTTCGTTCGATTTGTCGCTAAAACTCAGTTCTCTTTTTCGCATACCACACTCTTAAATCCGCCACCGCCTTACCTCCCCGGAAGCGGATTAAACCCTCTTCAACTTTTCTCCCGCTCTCTCTCTCTATATATATCTCTCTTAACTCCTTCCAAAGGCGATTTCGTCTTTCTTTTCAGATTAACGAGTTTCGATTGCTACTGGTGGTTACTGAATAGCTGTTTTTGCAATTGTTTGATAGCTGTGGTTATTGCTACTGGTAATAGGTTTGTTTTCATTCCTCTTATGGTCTGTGTTGAATTTCTTTCTTAATTCTTATTATTGTTTTTGGGGCATGGAGGAGCTAAGTAATTGTAGTTGACAACATCTTAATCTGTCAGATTTAGTGGTGTTCTAGCCACTGTATATATATATTTATGTATATATATTTATAAATTGTTCATGAGAAAAAAGAAAATTATGATTAGTCTTTTTTTGAATTGATATGCTTACTCATGGATATATGCACTAGATTGTTCATGGGATTTCTTGCTTTACTCATGGATATATCCGTCAAACTCCCTGATTACAAATCTGTGAAGGTATCAACTTCTGTTAGTCTGTGAAGTTCACATGAATTTGCATTTTAGCTGCAACTTATATCCACATGTTTGATCTAACCGTAATTTTTGGATGCTTAGATGTACTGCTACTATTTTAGGTTTGACATAGTTTCTTTTGTTGTTAATTCGTTAGGCTGTTTAGGAACAGCCTTTCTAATTGATCTAAAACAAAAAAAATTAAAGTGTGTTTACTTTTGTCAACAAGATGGACATTTCACTAAAGACTCGGTCAGAGCTGAAAACATACAAAACTTACTATGAATGATTCAATCATCAGTTCATCACCAAAACAGATTTCCTAAACACAACCTTGATTCATCTTGGTGCTACTAATTTGATAATCCCCTAAATTCTAAAAGTACAACTAAATATACAACATAGAGGAAAATGATCTTAAATTCTTACTCACTATCAAAGTAGTTAATTTAGAGGCTCATAAAGTTCGTAGCAATCAAAACCAATAAAACTACCTCTAAAATAAGAAATATTTGGTAAGAAAAAAAAAGACATTGAGGAACTAGGATCAGTACTATCTAAGAAATAAAGAAGCTGTTTCCAAATAAAGAACAATAAAGTTATCTATATTGGAAGGACTTACGGACTTGATTTTGTTACTCCAGCAAACCCTCGTCAAAACAAAACTTTCCCAATTCTCTTAAACACAAATCTTTCTAATTCAAGAGGGTTGTAAATCAACCAAACAAAGTAAAACTAAATCTTAAGTTGCAGAGAACTTCAATAATACTGAAAAAACAGAGAGATTTTCTGCCATAGTGAGATTTTGTTTTCTGGCACAAAGTAAATCAATTCATATATGGAAAAGGTTACACCTTTTGCTATAGAGAGATCCTAGCTAGCTAGCTAGCTTCCATTGTTAACAGTAAAATGATTTGCCTTTTGGGTTCCATTTGGGTTTGAGTTTTGAATGAGAGGTTAAGAAAAAGTTAAGAAAAATTTAGAAAAGGGTGTTTGTGCCTTTGCCACTGGAGCTTCCTGCTGGTTGCCTTTTTAGATCTTCGGTAATCAATGTCATTGAATATTTATGTTTTGACAAAGAAACAATAATTGCATACATGTTAAGACACTTATATGCATGCCTAAGCTACACATATATATAGCTAATTAATTCTTGAATATATACATACGAGACATAACCAAAAACATTCAGTACAATATGCATTTAAGGGATCACTCAAAGAAGTAGGAATGATTTTGTTCAGACTTAGCCATGTTTTTGCCTAAAGAAGTAACAATTGGTTTCTTGACTTTCTTCTACTATGTACAGTAGATTTTGCACTGATTTAGAATTGGATCCATTTTGTCTTACAATGCCTTGAAGTACACATAAGGTTAGGACATTTTTATTAGGACTCACGCAAAAAATTACTGAATACGATGTGTTATTTTTCATTTGTCGTTACTAATATTTTGAGTTATTGATCAAATATAATGTGATTTTCAGGTATGTTGCCTAAATTCAGAACTTCTAAGTGGAAGGGCATTTTCCGAATGGCGGAACATTTGCAACAACAACTCACAAGTCATGAGACAGCAGCAGCTTTGCGCTGTTACGAAAATGAGGGCACACACGTATCGAATCAATCCAAAAAAAAAGGTAATGAAAACAATCCTGATTGTATTGACATGTACAATAAGAATAGTGTACTAGGTAGCCCTAAGTTTTTGACATTATACAGCTCTACATTAATTATAATGGTTACTACATCAAATGTTTTTTAACTGTTTTCCTGCTATTGGTGTAGGGCATTAATAACATATGTTCTATTTAATATGTATTGCAGTTACGAATTCAACCTCCTATGGTTAGGCGCTCTATCAAAGAAGTTGTCAAGGTTAGTCACATTACATTTCATTTTTTGAATTTGTAAAACAAATAATGTTCATATCACTTAAAACAAAATCTAGAAGGTAAACCAGTCTTTGCTCATGACTACTTTTTTAACATGTCAATCTTCCTTATCTTTTTCTATAATATTTATAGATATTGCACTATACTAACTTCACTTTCAATTACATGCTAAGATGATACTAATTGCTTTGCCTTGCTTTCTTCTTTTTGAGAGGGTAAGAAAACCAGTCTTTGCTTTATTGCTTACAGTTTACAAATCTACAATCACTTTAAACACAGAATGCTTGATAAAGCAAAACAGTGGCAGTGTATATAAATATATATACAAGTCCAAGAAAAGATTAGAAGAATATGATTGACCACATTTCATGGTAGAGCACAGAAATCAATGAATTTGCAGATGCGGATTCTTAGACTTAGAGGGAAGGGAATATAGAATATTGATCAATCTATGCGAGTACAACAACTTGACCATGTCTGGATTGAATTTGTATTATGCTATATTTCTAGACTACATCTTCCTATTTAGTAGAGGGAGGCAGGGGAAGGAGCATCATCCTCATCAAGCATGCAACGGCAGAAAAGAAAGAATGCAACAGCGGAAAATCAATGAGGTGAAAAAAAAACCACAAGGTATACCTAATAGGATAACTTTACAATTTTAATGTTTTTGTTCTGATTGCCAAAAAAAACTTCTTCTTTTTCTTTTTCAGCAGCATTGTATTATGATTCTTACCCATTCATGTATGAAAGTTTATGCAATCTATTCATACAAGTCTATAACTGTTTTACCTGTTCATTAGGTTAACATTTCTTATGTTCATCCTTTTCTTTCTTTCAAATGCACACTGATATATATAGTACAGTTACAGACCTGTTTATATAGTACAAGGTCAGGAAATTATTTAGTCATGATACTTATTATTTGTGCAGGAATCACTTTCATATTTTGATCGATTACCTTCAAATTTTACCTTTTCTTACCTGTTTTAGAATTCTTTACCTATCACAATGAATTTGTTTTTCAATTGTCACAATCAGTTTTACCTTCGATTTTGTGTATAGTAGCCTCACATTATCCCTCTTCTTTTTGAGAGGGAGAGCATTACATTGAATTAATCAACTTTATAATTTTATTGCATCTGTTGTACAAATACTTACATTTTTTTTTGTGTGTGACAACAGCCTGTTCACTGCCTGCAGTTTTTGTGTAACTGATCCATACAAGAGTTTTTCTTTTCTAGACAACTAATCCGGATCACACTCCAAAGTGTGGCACATCAAATTTTGGCAAACAAGAGCAGTTTTTGAAAGCTTTTGTATACAAACAACAAAGATGTAATGTATAGTTATCTATAGTCTACTGCAATGTAATGCACAAATTCAACGTTTTGTATCATATAATGTGCTGCAATGTATTATAATGTGTGCAACTATTCCATTTATCATCTAAGACTACTATTTCTAAAGTTGTCTAAGCTTAGTTTGAAGTTATCTGAACTTAGGTCACCATTATGAGCATATCGTCGATTACTAGCTCCAATAATTCGAATACCCATCAATTTTCAAGCCTCACAAAAATCAACCGCGGCTAGGCGCGGGCATACTACCTAGTGTTAACTATAGTTGATTAGGAGAACACGTGTCGTCGTGTCGATGTTTGAGAGAGTGGTGGTATGAGCAGCTTAGTTAAGCTGGTTAGCAAATTCAATCCCTAAGTTTTGTGGCTGATGGGTACTTTTTGAATGGGATCAAAGCAATTTAATAATCTCTCTTGCTCTTATGCACGAAGAGAATGTCATAAGGTTGTGCATGAGCTAGCTTTGCTATAAAACAGCATTTTTCATACACTTCGTTCAACAATTTTTCTTCTTGGTTAATTATGTATTTAAGTGTAATTAGGCAGATTTGGTTGCCTAATGATGTGTTGGATTTTTTTCATCCTTTGTACTAAATTGATCTTATTCGATAAATATCTCCTTCTTAAAAAAAAAACTGCATACCATTTTAAATTGACTAAAAAATTAAATTTGTGTGATAACGAGTCTTAGATTCTCATGACCGACCATACTAGTGTTTAAGTTTCTTAAGTTTAAGGATTATGTTAAAGAAACAGCCAATTATTAGTGTTAATTCTCAAACATAAGTAGTAAATTAACATCTCAAGGCAAATACAGCAGTACTAATAGATAGTCTGTAATTTATAAATTTTAAATTTAAATTAAGACATAAATTAATGCTTTATGAAACAAGACCATCTTGTGTGCTCGTTAAATATATATTACCCTCCCCCCAAAAAAAGTAATTTTGGTCATAACGGAATAACGGCACTGCTTGTAATTTTAATCAACATTCGGACACAAACCGTTAAAACTATCCACAAGCAGAAGCTATAAATCAACCGACCCGATCGAAATATCTAGAAACACTGCGTACGTGAAAAATGGATGTCACTATCTTCACTCTATCCTCCACTTTGCTCTCGTCTCCTCTCAGACCAAAACTCAAGAGACCAACCCATCTCAATCTCAATCTCAATCTCAACAAGAGAGCAGCTCAGCTTCCATTTCGTGTTCGCGTCTCTTTCCCGCAATGCGACCCATCACTCCCTCCGGCGGTTCAGACCTTCTGGCAGTGGCTCCGGGACGAAGGCGTAGTCTCTTCCAAGACTATCGTCAAACCCGCTTTGGTCCCCGAAGGCATGGGACTCGTCGCCCACAGGGACATTGCCAGAAACGAGGTCGTTTTGGAGGTCCCCAAGAGGCTCTGGATAAACCCGGATGCTGTGTCAGCCTCCGACATTGGAAATGTGTGCGGTGGCTTGAAGCCTTGGGTGTCTGTCGCTCTGTTTTTGCTCAGAGAGAAGTCCAGGGACGATTCCAAGTGGAGGTTCTACCTTGATATTCTCCCGCAGACTACTAATTCCACTGTGTTCTGGTGGGACGTCGGTTTCCATTTTTCTTCTTCGTTTAATTACTATCTATCTGTAATTGGGTTTGTTTAATTGTGGGGTTGATAAGACTACGTACGTGTTTGTATTGATGGTTTCAGTGCAGGTCAGAAGAGGAGCTTGATGAGCTTCAAGGTTAGTGTACCTACCTGCTTTCTGTAATTACCCTTAATCAATTTCAAGTCTTGGCCGGTTTCTAATTTTAGTGTTAGGAGTCTTGGATAAGAAAACTAATTAAGGCTTCGAATCAAACATGTCATGATAGTTCCTACTAGGTCTGTCCAAGTATTTTGGTTCTTAATTGAGGGAATGGATTTCTATGAGAACCAAAACTTCTAATTAATTTGGCCATGTTTATTAGGGAAATCTGGAAGATTTAGTAAAATGCATGATGGCACATTTCTGTACACTGTACAGTATTAAATTTGTTCTTGATTGTTGCAATCCATGATAGAACTGAGGTGGTTTGGCGCGCAGGAACTCAACTTTTGAGCACAACAATGGGTGTGAAAGAGTATGTGCAGAGTGAGTTTCAGAAAGTGGAAGAAGAAATCATCCTCCCTAACAAGCAGCTTTTCCCTTCTCCTATCACATTGGAAGACTTCTTTTGGGCATTTGGTATACTGAGATCTCGGGCATTCTCACGCCTCCGTGGTCAAAGTCTTGTCTTGATCCCACTCGCAGACTTTGTAAGCTGATCGATCTATCTGTGAGCTAGCTCTTGTCAAATATACAAATAGCTCTTCAAATATTACAATTGCTTTGTTTAACCCGGCCTGATACTAAATTAAAGATTTTTTTTTTATCAGATTAACCACAGTTCCAGGGTAACCACAGAAGACCATGCATGGGAGATCAAAGGAGCAGCCGGTCTTTTCTCTTGGGATTATCTGTTCTCTATAAGAAGCCCACTCTCTATCAAGGCTGGTGAGCAGGTGAAGTTTTTCAGCTGCATGCGCGCTGTTGTTTTCTCTAAGATTAATGATTAATCAACTGTATTATATATGGTGATAATGGACATATATGTGCTGAAAACAATAGCATGATCGATGCCTCAGTACTTTAAGTACTCATAAGTCATAATGAATGAATGAACTGAACACTGTTTAGGCAGATCGAGGATTGATGATCGTTGAATGCATAACAACTGTGTGACTTCTCAACGTACAGGTTTTCATCCAATATGATATAAACAAGAGCAATGCTGAGTTAGCTTTGGACTACGGATTCATAGAGTCCAAGGCAGATCGCAATGCATTTACCTTAACACTGCAGATATCCGAGTCAGACCCATTTTATGAGGACAAGCTGGACATTGCTGAGTCAAATGGTATGGGTGAGACTGCATTCTTCGACATATTTTTGGACTGTTCACTTCCAGCACAAATGATTCCATATCTGCGGCTGGTAGCTATTGGAGGAACCGATGCTTTCCTCTTGGAATCTATATTCAGGAACTCCATCTGGGGCTTCCTTGATCTCCCTGTAAGCCGAGCCAACGAGGAGCTCATATGCAGAGTAGTCAGAGATGCCTGCAAATCTGCTCTTTCTGCCTATCCCACCACCATTGAAGAGGTCTGCTTCTATCCTTATTCCTTAATGCACATTACCTTAATCAAGTCTTCAGTAGTATATATGTGAGACCATGATCAGTTCATTAAACTTTTCTGAGGTTTGAACTAGACTTTGTAACTACTGCACACAAATCTTCCATTGCAGGATGAAAAGCTAAAAGAATCAGAACTGAATCCGAGGCTGGAGATTGCAGTTGGAATCAGAGCAGGGGAGAAGAAGGTGCTGCAGCATATTGATGGTGTTTTCAAGGAGAGAGAGTTAGAACTAGACACATTGGAGTACTACCAAGAACGAAGGCTCAAGGATCTTGGACTCTCCGGGGAGTTAGGAGACATCATTTTCTGGGAGCCCAAGTAGGGAAAGTTCTTGTAACTCGCCAATAATGAAAATACTGAGATTTCTCTGAAGAGGATGAGAAAACATTTTTCTTAGATGATGGATCCCATGCTTCTTGTACTTTCATGGCAGATGTACCAATAGAACTACTCCTTTTCGCGACATTGAAACATACGACCCAGCACTCATGTGCATAAATGTAACACTTGTACTCCTTGAATTGCTATTTTTGGTAAAGCCTCTGTCACAACGCATGATTCTTTGGGAACTGGAAGTTAATTGCATCAATCATTTCGGTTTCTCATGACTAATACAAATCATTTTCATATATTTCGTGTTAATAATTATGAGATTATAGAACTGAACAGCACTGAATTCATGTGGAGTTGTCAAGTACAGATCAAAATAAATAGATATATGGACATTGATTTGAAGTTTAAAAACAAATGAATACCACTTATCTTTGTTGAAGCCCGAATTGGGAACTTGAATCCATTCTTTATGCCGTTTCCTACAAAACTCTTATGTGTGTGTGTACACTGCTGCATGCTTACTAATATGAAAGCAACATGGATTGTCGACCACTCTCAAAACAATACCGTGGAAGCTGATTCCAGCTTTTGACGGCTTGTACTTGCAGTCACCTAGTTTTACTCAAGTTACCAGGGCTAAGCAAGTCATCACAATTCTTTCCCACGCAGAGGCACTCCTGAGGATTTGCATAAAAATAGTCTTCCTCCTTTGGCTTCTCTGGGATAACTCTTCGCCGAGTTGGCTGTCCCATTCTTTTCTCATGAACGGATCTTACGGCAACTGCAAACTCATTCCATGAAAGTGTCCCATTTACATGCATGTCTAACAACTCGACAAGTTTTTTCCGATCTAGCAAGATGCTTTTTTTAAACCCAAGATACCTGCACAAGATATAATTAGCAGCATAATACTTTGTTACTTGATGAAACAAAAATCCATCTGGTGAGAGTGTTCACATACCTACGATGACCCTCAACAAGTTTCGCCATGTTTCCGTCATAGGTTGGGACAAAAGTATTACTGGCTACCGCAACCATAAAATCCAAAGCTGCCATTTGAGATGAATGATTCTGGAATTGTTGCAACTCCTCTGGTGCGAGAAGAGTTTCCTTCTTAACCTGAAATAAACAAGCAAGAAGACAACATTTTCTGTTATGAAGCTTACCTTTAAACAAAGCACAAGGTCTACACAGAGATAGCTATTAAGGACATGAATGTTTTAGAGTCAGGTCGGAACTTTGATGGGATCTATGAGACCCCATGCTTTCTTTTCAAATGACATATGGCCTCCCCGCTAAATATAAGTGCTTGGGGTTTAATCAACAATTAGCTTGTTCATATTAGTAAACATATCAGAGTCTGGCAAAGTACTCCTTATGAAACGAGGATAGCCAGAATCTGGAAAAAGGCAAAGTGTTTCACAACCATTAAGCAAATGCACAAAACAAAATGAGGCAGTGCATAATTTAACAAACTGACTCACAATTTGGGGAAACGCAGCTCTTAGAGGTGCAAGTCTCCTTTCCCTGCCATAAATCTCACCAGCTGCAATATAGATCTGTGTGTCCTTACTAAAACCCAATGCTTGCAAAATTAATGAACTCTCCTCTGGTGTCAGAGGACACAACCCTTGAGACCTCTTCTCTTCAGACACTATCTCTTTCTCTCTCCACCAAGGATATGCATACCTGAATGAAAGGTACAGCAAGCAACATTGCACAGTATATGTGAGTAAAACTCAATGTAATAGCTAAATATAAGCAATCTTGACAAGAAGAAATTTGTAGAAAGTAGACAATAATTTTTAGCCAGGAACTGAAGACCCTACACCACAAGAGACACAGGGTGGGACTGGCACTGTCATTATTACATTAGCAATTTGGCTGTTTCTAACCATCCTCATTCTGCCTAAAATTCTAGGAATTGTTTTTCATTCTGTATTTCTTTTTCCCAACTGAATAGGAATTTATAAATCATGGAACATTTAATTATTATTTATGAGCAAAACTAATTGCACAAAACTAATTGTTATAGTATCATAACTTAATTCATCATGTATATCTTTTTCCCTACTGAATTATAATATTATCTACTAGCAACAGTAAGATTTAAAGCATGAGCATGCCTCGTTCATAATGCAAGCAAGTCATCATCAGAAAATTAACGAAGATAGTTTGATTTTCAAATGAGCATACCCAAAAAGCTAATTGTTAGATTGTAAAACATGACCAACCTTAACCGTTTGAGCTCCTCAGCTTCTTCCAGTGTGCAGCCATGAGTACAACCTGAGAAAGCCAGCATGTCCATCTCGTACCTTAGATGCAAAGTCACAAAAGGTCCCTTTTCTTGAAGTATACGAACCAATTTGTAACCCAAAGTTTCAATCTCTGGAGTGAACTTCAGTGCCTGGAAATTAACGCGACACCTAAGTTTCTGAAGATCAAGAGGTAACCAATTGTTTGCCAAGCGTGTATCTGTTCTGTTAAAGTGCAACACCTTATGCGTGCTAATAAGTGGCAGAATCTGCATAAGGGAATCAAGGCACTGAATCAGGACGCATCACTTAAAACTTCTGCATAATGGAATGAAATGAATACAATCAGAAAGCAGAGAGAATAGATAAACTCATTCAGGGCCCAAAAAAAAAACAGAAACCTCAGATACATTTTATCACAATGATGTGAATCACATGACAAGAAGTTTAAATTACATCCCACATCAGGCAAAAGTTAAGGCATGCTATCAATTGGATGCTAACAAACAATTTAAAGTGTAGAATCATCATCAATTTAGTACCTAAGTACCATGGATCTATATAAAGTTGTCAAATTTACAAGAGATGAATTCTTCACTCAAAACAGACTAAAACGAAGTACACAAACCTGTTCGAGATAGTATTTTTCATTTGACCAACTAACAGGAGGCATCTCAAGTGGTTTATATCCATGTTTCCTACTAAACATTTTTGGCAGTCTTCGGACAATTCGGACTTCGTCCCTCAGTGAATCAATGAAATGTCTTACATCAAATATATCCTCAAAATTACTGCAAAAAGGATACACATAGTTGAAGTTCCAAAGCAGCAATGAAAGACTAAAGACGTTTAATAATCAGAATCACAGTTCCATTCAGATCAATTACTATACCTAGGATCGGCCCAGAAAGATGTCTTATCAAGCTCTGGAACAACCAAAGTGAGATTTAGAAGTCGAGCAACGGTCACCATGTCACAAATCTGAAATGCAATAGTAGCAGTCAATAGCTGTACATAGGATGAGGGCAGAAGAAAATGAAAGAAAAACATAGTACAAACCGCAGCACGCATTTGATTCAAGCCCCCATTGCATGAAACTCTAAGAAACCCATTACTTGTATAATTTCCTGCAATAATTCACATCATTAGGTCCATCTTTTCAGCCTCGTATTTTACGCATATCTAAGCTCATATTCACATCTCATATCACGACAAAAAAAAACATTTGCAGTGGAACAACCTCTAAGATACTACAACGATAAAATCAGGAGACCTGAATAGAAGCAATAATGCAGTCAGAAAGCCTTATGCTCTCACCACACATGGTTCGCAATTTCATCATTAGCTTAAAAATTGAGCTCCTCATAATTGCCAATTTAAAATTTCATCAACACAGCGAATTCCAAAAACTCTAGCATATGCTCCAAGCAACACAATCCTACCGGCTTCACCATAACCTCACATGCTTCAATTTGAAAATCACCTTGTGGCATTGTCAAATGGGTTTCCATAGCTCAATTGGAAAACAGCAATATTCACATGGAAAAACACTCAACTACTGAGCTAAAGCATTTAAATGCATGCATGGACTATGCAGGCATAACATAATCCAGCACTCGATTTCCATCCAGCCATGTCCTTAAGAAGTTCAAAAATCCATGCTCAATACAAGTAACACCAACAACAACAACAACAACAACAACAACAAAACTTACTTGCAGGAAGAAGAGGCGGCGGCGATGGAACCACCTGAACCGGAATCTGTGAAATTTGCGATATCCGATTTGTTATGTTGGAGAGCAAATGCGGATGCCATAGCTCCCCAACGGCCACTAACTGAACCAAACACGTCCAAAGAAACAAGCTTGAGCAGAGGCGAATGAACCACACCTGTAAACGCGTCCTGGCAATCACCGGCGACGGAAGCTTATCGCACCGGACATGTACACCCTCAGATCTAACCTCCATTTCTCTTTCACACACCGCATCGCCGCAGCTTCATCGATCAACTCCGAAATTCCCAAACGCCCAATTCAATGCAGCTCATGAAATCCCCAACCGCATTGTGAAATCCACCCACATTTGAATATGAAGCCTTCAGCCTTAGCCCTAGCTTCCGCGGCAGAAACAGAACAAAGAACCAAACTTTGCACAAGATCGGTCGGTGGGTATTCACGAGTTAAAAAGATGCGACCGTCACACGCTTTTGCATTTCCTTTTCCGGGAAAATTTTCCTTCTTTCTTTCGCTACTTGCTGTGAATTTCTTCTTTTCATAAAACAAAAATAAACAATTTCAGAGAAGGGAATATTAGATCCAGGCTCGCGTCTGAGACTTGAGAGAAAGGTCTCTCCTCTTCTGACGACAACGATTGTATCTGTGAAAATATTATAAAGCTTTTTATTCTTTTTCTTTTTCTGGGTTACAAATTCTCTGTTTCCATCTTTGACAAATTTTACTGGAATTTCGTTCTTTCTCAATTCTCACAAGTCCTGTCAAATGTTTACCTCTAAAATTGGACCGCTCCTTCACAGTACAATGATACGCGCTCTAAGTGGAAAATCATGATATACCTAATTCTTTTTTTCATAATTTTTTTTCTTTGATTTTAACAAAAAAAAAATGTAGAAATAGATTGAAGCCCTATAATTTTTTGGCTGCAAATTTGAGCTCATATCTAAGAAATTGATGTATGTATTATGGTTTAGTGAAACATGAACGTAATCTTGTTCTTTAAAAATAAAAAATAAATTTTTTTACCTTAAGATACTCAAAACTATTTACCATATTTACTTTAAGATAGATTGAAATCTAATCAAATGCGCACTTTTATAAATGGTTTTGGATAGAGTGCGACTTTCTTTCATGTAGCAAATGGTATGCATGTCTTTTGCAATACATAAACTATCAACCTCTACTACTTCAACAAAAAAAATATTAGAGTTCATTTCTAAACACTTTAGTGATTTGCACGTAATTGATGAATTCAAGGTATTTATAGAAATTTAGTGATATTTTTTTGGTTGGTTCTCTGTGCTTAAGCCAATTCCTTGCCGGTCAACGAAGTTTCATATGATTAAGTATTGATTAACAAATTCGCTTGATTTCACTTTTTGTGCTTAATCTAGTGGTCAAAACAAATATTTTTGAAGGTATTATTACAATTAAAAAAAGAGTTACAATTATAACAAAATGAAAAAATAATAATTATATCATCATGCTAATTACAAGCAACTTCTTAATTAATTACATAATTTTTCTAAATGAAATCCAAAATTTACAAATATCTTTCGAGAACACCTCTTTCATATCTATTATCTCCCATAACATTAGAGTCAATAACCCTCTTAGCCAAAATACAATAATGTTTCTTAACCGTACACTCGTAGTTAGAGTTCGAAGCTATTTCATTGACTATCTCGATCAAACTTTTCACTATAACACTTATATCTTCATTTATAATTACTTTTTAGGCATTATGTCCCTTCCCTCATATTTGGTTGATTAATTAATGAAGGCTCGAAGAAGGCTAGGGCTCTTCTATAAAAAATAATAATAATAATAATAATGATACCGTCTTGAAATTGACTTTAAAATATGCTTTGATTAAAAAGTAGAAATGAAAATAGTTATTCCTCGGTCTCCGTAAAAATATAATTTCTTTAACACACAATGAATTCTCTTTCGCTCACTGCAATATTCAAGCCTTATTACTTTCACGAAAAGTTTGCCTCGTACATTTGCAAACGTGATGCAAAACTGACGATCGATGAGGCAATTATACTGTGTGTTGTTCAGTCGAAGGACAAAACTGTCATGAAACATAATAACACGGCTTTGATCCCACAATTAGCCTTAATTAAAGCACCTTAATTAATGAAATAAGGACAATGACTGTAGAAATGAAACAGCTGGCTTTCTTTTCCTAATAATAGGAATGGCTTTACAAAAAGGATATGCTGGACTTAATCGGCATTAAATGATGATAATTAATGATCTTACAGATAATGCATGCAGTTAAAGCGCAATGCTAATTCTTATGTATTAATGTTTCATCTGCCACAAACTGGTTTCAATGGTTTTTTAATTAATAGCTAGCCATGAGCTAGGTTTAATCTTTTAAATATCTCCGAAATGATCGAAATTTTCGTCTATAAATATTTGAGTGATATCCAAATATGTAATTAGTGTTTACATATATGGGATAATTGAAGGGTTATTATATCAGTCATATGATTGAGGTCACATTCTGATCGAGCCTCCGGCAGAAAAAATGTACCCCTACAGAAAATTCTAAGTGCAGAAGTTTATAGATACACTTACAATCCAAAAATTCTTGTATCCACCAGGTGGAACTCCACCTGGTGAATCTCAGCCATCGATTGATCAACTGTTCATCAAACCTTTTACTCACCTATGCATTTTAGCCGTTAGATCGTCCGAGTTGAAGTCCATTAGGTGGATGGAAGACTCTCTACTTACAATCACTGGCTCAAATTTCCTAGTGGTGTTCTTGTACGTACGTCGTATAGTTCCCTTCATAGAGTTAATGCACCGAACATAATGCCAATGCTTCCTCACCAACATTTTTCCCCATCCATTAATGTCCCCAGAAAGTGTGCCGCAACTCATTGGTCATGTACATACCATTTCAGTAGGTTACTTCATGGCTATACAGTTATGATACAAAACTCAAAAAGCTATGCCACACCATGGAGCATGTGGCAAATTTACTTATTACAACGTGTCATTAACTTGAAAGTTGAAATCGCCTACAACAACACAATATTATGCTCTCGCTTGTAGATAATAATTTTCGGTTGATGATATGTTATTTATCAAGTCAAATGTCACATCATTTGAAAAATTCAAATTTAATAGTTTGGTACGCAAAATTTGAAATATGTGGCCATACTACTAAAGTAAGAAAATGATGAGTAAACCAAAAGCCTAAAATTGAATAAGTGAACAAGCAGTCAAGCACAATGTTTGGCTATGTATTGAACAAACTGTTTATCAAAGATGTAGCTATGGATGAGCTTTTGCCTTGTGCCCCCATGAGGCCATGAACACCTTTTGGGCCCTATAATATTATCTTTAGCTGGAAAATTGGGCCCTGAGGCCTAAAGCTTAGAAGAATTCACAAACTTGCCCACAAAATTTAATTAAAAAGGAAAGTAAAAATTATTGTCTAAACCATTTCAATTACGTGTCTCAGCGAGTAAGAGAGAAGCACGTGTCGAATTGCCTAACCTTCTTCTTGTCTGGAACCACCTTTGTTTGAAGCCCACTCAAAGGCCCAAAGCCTAAACGTGTGTAGTCGGATTCCAGATTTTGCTCCGAAGAGAACGAAAAACCCTTTCTTCCCAGAGTCTCAGTTTTTCTCAGAGTCAGAAAATGGTTGAATTGCGTTTACTAGCTGCTGTGATCTTAGGGTTTCTATTGTCTACATCCGAATCTCTCCGGTTCGAGCTGCAATCGGGTCACACCAAGTGCATCGTTGAAGACATGAAGGCCAATGCCATGACCGTCGGAAAGTACTCCGTCGTCAACCCCGATGAAGGCCAACCCTTGCCGCCTTCCCACAAGCTCACCGTTCGGGTACGCGTAATTGAAATTCAAATTTGGATACTTTGCCGACCGAATCAAGTGTTTGTTTGTTTGTTTGTTTGTTTGACTAATCGGATTTATAGGTGACTTCGAGCTATGGGAACAGCCATCACTACTCGGAGCTCGTTGAATCGGGTCAGTTTGCATTTGCGGCAGTGGAGGCCGGAGATTACATGGCGTGTTTCTGGGCGCCCGATCACAAGCCCCAGACAACGTTGACCATTGATTTCGATTGGAAGACCGGTGTGGCAGCGAAGGACTGGTCCAGTGTCGCCAAGAAAGGCTCTGTCGATGTAAGCCTAATCTCTAATTTAAAATTTCCAATTGATTTTAGCTCTGTTCTTTAACGAGTTTGGTGATGAAGTTGTACTGTTACCTCCTTAGTAATCAAATCTAGTATTTTATCTGCAAGAAAACAATTTTACTACAAATTACCTCACAATTTTTTGAATATATAATGAAAATGATGGTTAGTATTTTGTTATGCTTAGTGTTTATGTTTATAGAAATTGATCTACTTGGGAGTTGTGAACCGACTCCATTGATATACTTCTTAGACTTTCCCTGGGATGCTGATAACTTCTGTAAGCTCTGTACTGAGAAATGTTTTCTTGCGATCAATCTGAACCATGGAGAAGAGGGATTCTTGTTTGATTTTGTGGTCTGATAACTTGTGAGACTGTCGGAAAGCATTTATTTTGCCTTGAGGTGTACTCCAATTTCTTCCCCAAAATGATCTTTATGTTAGTTAGAGTAATGCTGATGTATTCAGTTGTGAAATCGAGTTCTCTAGTCAATCTTATGCCTTCTCCATACTTTCAAATGCCAGGTCATGGAATTAGAGCTTAAAAAGTTGTATGACACTGTTACTTCCATTCACGAGGAGATGACCTATCTCCGCGAGCGGTAGGGAAACATTCTCTCCCCTTTGATCAATATACATGAAAAAGAAAGATGCATCGATCATTTCTTCACTTTTTGTTTCTGTTTAATGTTCTGTTTCAGGGAAGAAGAAATGCAGGATCTTAACATAGCTACCAACTCCAAAATGGCCTGGTTGAGTTTTCTTTCGCTTTTTATTTGCTTATCGGTGGCAGGTTTGCAATGGTGGCACTTGAAGACCTTTTTTCAGAAAAAGAAGCTTATTTAAGTTTGTTCTAGAGTTCAATAGTTTCATCTTGTACTGCTCTTTGTAAAATATTTCACAGAACATTGTACTTGGGATGTCAGATTACATTGTTAGGTGAAGTAGGGCAACCAAATGTTCACTATAGCACAAGAGTTCTGTTGAAGTATACGGTCACATTGTATTTGCAGAAACATGCAACGATAGCAAATTTTAATTATTCTCATAATCATTTTGACTAATAGAAGGTTTCTTTGTTAAATTTGCTTCACCACTCTCGGGATGATTTCTTTCAATTAAGTTGTATGATACGGAATCCTAGTGATTTGCTTTTCAATAATTTTATTGGTTCCATGATTCTTTTAGGCGGCATCTTATTCTCTTTAGGCTCAGAAACGAAACACATACAACCGTGCCTCATTCTCTTATGTCAATTGCCCTTGTCATCACACATTTGCTGCCTATGTCATTTGTTATGTCTTTTGCAAAAAGCACAATTTCATGTTTAAAAAGAGACTAATAACCATCTGACTAACTCCATATGAATGAAAGTTTAAGTCTTGCTTGATCAACAAACCCCACCTTACAAAGTGGTGAACCTTTATTCAAGTTATAAATAATGGTAAGAGAAGAAGACACTGTTATCCTCATCGTATCACTTCAAAAGACTACAAACAAATTACAATTGATATGTATGAAAAGGAGATTATCCAGTCGAAACATGAAATCTCTATAATTGTTAATTTCGATGAGATTTTCTGAAGAATAAAAAATATATCCTGTTACGCAGAAGCACAAGACAAATATCAATCTCCTCTCCTCATAATAAGAATCTGAAACAGAATAGTAGAACACTAATCACAATGATTTCTCTCGCAAGCTTTCCCTGTTTAGCGTATTCACAATCGCATCTGCACCATTGGGACTACAACTGACTGGCACAGGATCATCTATGTACCTGAGAACGTCATCACCTTCAAATTTATGTATTGAATATGTTCCAGTGATGCTCTGTTTGGAGATGTTCCTTTACCTTCTCAAGCTTTTTCAGAATTTCCAAGAAAGAAGGTCTTTGGTTCATGTCAGCAGACCAGCATTGCTCTATTAACCTGTAAAAGATTCAATGGAAAGAAATAAACTACCAATATTCAAGGTTCAATACCTATTAAGGTATAACAGCACTTCAATTTTGACTAGCAACCAACTCATGTTTATCTAAAGGGTGTTGGGATTTTTTACAAGAGATCTAGAATGCTTCAATTTAAGATAAATTCCAGGATTGGCTTACTCTTTCAGTTCAGGAGTGTGTCCTTTTCCATGAAACATAGGCCTGTGTCCTTCTGCCACATATTTGGCTGCGTCATAAGGCTCGTAATTAGCAAGTGGTGGATCCCCTTCGAGCATCTGCTTAAAAGTTGAGAGTGACGCAGATCAGAACTAGAATAAAACATTTTACATCCCTTTTGTTTTTGTTTGAAGGGCGAATCTGATTTTTACATCCTGCAGAAACCAACATTACCTCATACAGTATCATTGCAAAAGAGAACACATCAACCTTCTTATCATATCGCCGGTGCTTGAAAACTTCGGGAGCCATATATCGGTCTTCAAATTTGTTCCAATGCAGAAGACAAGGAAATAGTAATTGCAACGATTTTTATGTTATTTAACAATAATTTTTCAAAGGATACTTACAACTTCCAGTTTCACCAGTCATTTTGTACACATCATGAGAATTTTGAACCTTGATGAGCTTGCTCAGTCCAAAATCTCCAACTTTGAGATGGTCTGCACTGCTATTGACTAAAAGCACATTCCTGAGATGAAAAAAAATTCAGAAGTAAAAATATTAACATATTGCAAGTCCAGAGTTTTTTTTCATCCTGTGAAGACAGAATCCTCTTGGCCAATGTATAATTGCAGTTATTAGTACCACTTAAACGATGACATCATATGCCACCAAGTTCTAGCATCTATAATCAACTCACCTTGGTTTTAGGTCGCGGTGAATTATAACATTTGGCTCGTTGTGAAGATAAGCCATGCCTCTGTCCACAAAATATTTAGAAACTGAGATAGCAAAATTACTAAATTTTATGATTACATCATGTTTATTTAGTAAAAAAACTTTTGGGCTTTTGGCCAATGCTTGTCTTAAAAATTAAATCTTTTTCATTTCTCTCATGTTCATTTTTCAAATAACCAATACTACAGCATATTATGAGAAAACTAAGACCCATATTTCTAAGAAGATCTTCCTGCAAAACTTAAGGGACCTGATTATCTTAGCAAGGAACAGTAAGTGATTTATTCTGAAGCAAGATATAAGAGCTCTTATGCCTAAGAATGAAAGACACGATAATGAAAGTATGTCCTGGATCTACTTATCCATTTTACCACGCATTGTCAAATCTGTCAAACCATCACATATTCAAAGTCTATATGGTCACATTCAACAATTTTGAATAGTTTAATATGTATTGAAATCCCCTATAATCCATATATATGACACTTCTTGGTTTCAAGCAGCACAAATAAAACGAAGTATGAGAGAAAAAAAATTGGAAAAAGCAAACATAGTCTAACACAAATGCTAGAGTAAACTAATACTCTGCACTTTCCGAACAGAAAGTGATCTAATGATTGCTATCATGAAGAATTAAACTTCCAGAAAAACTAGAACTGTATGCAACTGAAATTCTAAAAAGGACCACACCCTTATCTCCCTTTCAAAACTATTCAGAGTGTCTTAAACTATAAGGCAGTAAGTTAACCGAAGCTTCATTAAAGTACCTGGCAATGTCCAAGGCAAAGCTGATAGCTGTTGAAGGACTAAGTGAACCCTTTTCCTTGAGGTATTGATGAAGATCTCCCTACAACAGCACACAATATGTTAATAAAGCAGCAGTGACTTTGTAAGACACATCTCAAAAACCACTTCAAAGACTTCAATAAAAAAGTAAAAAATGCCGAACATAAATAGAACATGCACATGCATACCCCTCTTAAATACTCCGTAATTAACATAAGGGGCTTCTTCTCTGTGACAGCTCCAAGAAATTGGACTATATTAGGGTGGCGAAGCTTCACTAGCAAATTAACTTCATGCCGGAAGTCCTGACTGTTTTAGGAAAGAAAATAACCAATCAGAAATTTACAATTTTTAATATAATGGAAAATTCGGGTATAGAAGCAATGCTGATTGTGATTTCGATATTAATCATTGTAATTGAGGACGAACATCTTCCCAAAAAACTTGATAGTAAGAAGAAAAAAAACTTTTGATTAAATATAGTAATCATTTATAGGAAAGAATGCTGCATTAAATTGTTTCGAGAACCCACTCTCTGTGAGTCAAAATCAAAATTTCATTCATGTGCCAATCAAAACAAATTCATGAATTAAAGTAAAAAGCAACAGAGAAGCTTTCACTTGCAAGAAAAAACTTCCATAGCAACTAAGTTGCAAAAAGAAAATACAAAAATAAAGTGGAACTTACATCACTAATCTATCACCAGAAAGAGATGGAAGAATGCGTTTGACAGCTACTGGTGTTCCACGCCAATGTGCTTTTAAAATCTCACCAAACGAGCCCTACAAGTAACACACATCAGGGTGAGGTCATATCTTGCAGAATGCAGATAGATTATAGAAATATAGAAGCACCTAACTCGGTAAGAACCAGTTCACAACAACTTCATCTCGCAAAACAAAAGACAAGTCCAATAAATTAATGGCACGTAAGAGCAATAAACTACAGTGAAGAAAATTGGGTCCAACTTTGGGGGTTATCTTAGCCCAAAGGAACTGTCATCTACTACAGAGATCAATGTCAAATGCATTCTACATTACAAATACATGTAGGAAATAATCGAGTGATTACTATCTGTAGCACCTGAGAGTATAACTACAGATTATAGTGGATGGGGATAGACACACAGTATATCAAAAGGATCCAGAGTAATAAAATATGGATAGAACTACATTACAAACTGAATTTAAAGTTTCGACAGTACAACATTCATAAAAAATAAAATAAATTATTACAACTTTGCCGCCTTATAACTCGTCAATGAAAAGAAATTCAGACCTTCCCGATGGTGGTTGAGCTGGAGAAGTCGAGCTCAGAAGGCTCAATTTCCCAATCACACTTGTTTGGCAGAGGGGGCGGCACAGGCTTCGGTTCGAAATGGCTCCCATTTTGACCCTGCACCATCAACAACATTCAGAAAAAGAAACTGAACTAGAGCCTAGGCAAACCAAATACCAGTCCAGAGAAAAGCTACGCTAGCAAAATGTTGATAAACGAATAATAAAATAGCCGTGGAGCTTAAACTTACATAAGACAAGCCACCATAAGATTTCAACAGCTCAATCATGGTATGCTTCTTAGCTCCTTCTGCATCAGCTAGAGGCTGCCATCAGATTTCAACATAAACTATGTCAATAAGACTAAAATTACAATTGCGCGATAAGCATAAGCATTGCATTTCAATGCCTCAAACAATAAAAAAGGAGGAAGACTATTACGGTGTTCTTCCAACGATCCTGGGCGTTGACATCGGCGCCATACTCAATAAGGCACTTGGCGACGTCGATCCAGCCGTGGAGCGAAGCCACGTGGAGCGGAGTGCGATTATCGTAGTCTCTGGCTTGGACGAGGCCGCGATCCTCCTCGAGGAGCTTGCGGACCGCAACGGCGTCGTTGTGGTGTGCGTGCCAGAGTATGAGGGAGGTACGGCTCACTCTGGCCTTCTCCTTCTGCTTGTCCTTGTCCGCAGTCGAAGCACAGCCCTTAGTTCCCGACGAGTCGGCGGCGTCGGAGCTCATCAGTGAAGACCGGATCGGAAAATGGAATCGGGATCCGAGTGTAGACAAATGGAATTAATAAATTAATTTATTTCTTGGAGGTTTTTTTCGGTGAGTGGGGTGACTTTTGGAGTCGGTTGGTCCGGTGGTTATTTTACTTATTTGGGAAATTTTGGAGCGGAGAGCAAGTTTGTGGGAAAAGTCACTCCAATATTTAAAAAGGAAAATTTACATTTTCAAATGAATCTCATTCCTTTCTCACTTTCTTTTATCTTTGCCTCGTGCCTCATGTGAATCCAGATAAGATCGTACGCTTGTACCATTTTGGTGATTCTGGCGGCCTGCATCCAAAATCGCATCGTTTTATCTTTTGGGAGATTAACCAAATGAAGTCCAATGTGCACAACTGACATGAGTTATTACGAAAGAAATAGTCCAAGCCTTTATCGCGTGAAACAAACAAGAATTAAGAGTAACCTTCGTGAGGTTAGTATTTTACTATGGAATTGAACTACATGTTTATCAATTTAGAGGTTCATTGTCAAGTGCTCAAATGACCGGAGTGTTTCGTTTGTATCCACACATGTAATTCCTCGAGTTGCCCAATTTGAAAAATATCTTAACGAAAAAACTCTTTCATCTTGTTTTATTGGGCTGTTAAAAACCGTCAAACCTGCTCTATATGGCTATTGCTTCCATTGCTACTTGGCTATTTTTATTAACTTAATATATTTTGTCTGGTACTGATTGATTGTTTTGGGCTGGAGTTACCAATCCATAGTTGAATACGGCCGCCATATAAGAACCTTGTTCGCATATGGAAATTTCTTGAATAAAACCATTTCAATTTGGATCCGGGACCAAGGCAGCAGCCAACTAAATTAGAATAAGGTACTGTATGGCGATGCCTGCAGCCTGCGCAAGTTATATAGATCTCAGAGTATGTAAAGATGAACTTATTTTGTACTGATGAGAATGAGAAATGAAGCCCACAATTTACAAATGAATATATATTACAAATTCAGGGCAAGTATAGTTTAGTTGTATAGAAGCAGGAGTGCTGTAAACCAAAAAAATATGGAAGCAGGAGTGTTAAACCTACACCAAGTTGTTTATATACCAAGCGAGTCTAACTAGTCTTGTTGGTCTTCAAGGGAGCGCTTCCTGGCCCTAAGGTTGAGCTCCAGGCTTTGAGGCAGAGGAGGCTTTCTCCCGCGACGAAACAGAACTGCTAGAGCTCTCATTTTCTGGCACAGATCAAACACCTATAACATTTTAAACACAAAAAACAATTACCAATTGTAGCACTTTAACACAGATCAGGAATTGATTGTAGTCATTGCTTTGTTCCTTACGGATGAGGCCTCTATTTCTGCAACACCTTCACAACCTTGACCACCTCCTTGCAGCAAATCACAGTACTTGACTGCTTCATTCGCATCCTCAAAAACCTACAATCCCATTGAAATTCATGATCAAATAGTTCACAGGAAATGAAACATTGTCTAAGCAAGTGGAAATCTTACAAGCACTCCATCGCTAATATCCTCCACAAGCATCTGGAATTTGGTACCATTTCTGGGCTGTTTAGCTTGATTCCACTTTCCTCCTTTGGAAAACAATTGCCCAAGCTCCCTTTTCAACTTCACTGTCATAAATTCACCAACAGTTTTAACCAATCGCAAAGAACAATGACAGAAATGAAGAGAAAAGAGCACAAAAAACGCGCAGACCTGCGATTTCTTCGTGTTTTCATTGTGCACAGCTGGTTTTCCCTCTGGGTTAATACATACACAGGCTTGGAAGTTTCTCTCCAGGGATTAGCCTCCAACACTGAACAGAAGGGCAACCAACAATTATGAACAAACACAACCAATAAATTATACCACGTAAACCTCAGTCCCAATCAAATCTTATTCGCATGGCATTCAATTCAAGCAAAATGCATTAGGAATTTTCGAATTGAATCGAACGCATGTCCGTACCATCATAGCTGCTGCTATCGAAGGTCTGCTGGAGGTGCCGCCGCATATCGTAAGCGCGTGACGACACGCGCTTCACGAACTCGTCCGAAGTGGATGGAATGCTGCCGTCGAGGTGAAGCGCCCTCTCCACCTGCTCGCTTTCGTCGTCGTCGTCCTCCGGAGGAACCCCAGCTCCGCCGCCGCCGCCGGCCGATCTGCACGAAGCTTCTCTGAGTCTGAGGCGCCTCCTGGAAAGATCGGGAGAACGCGGCACTCCGAAGACTGAGGTCAGGCAGAGGTTGCGGTTGTGTAGGATGACCGGAGTGAGAGGCAGCCGTCGGAGCCGTGGACGGAGGTGATTGGTGGTCGGAGGGAGGGTTATAGAGGGCGAGACCGATGACAGGGAATCCATGGTAAATGATTTTGGCTGTAAATTTTGGTGGTGCTGTAATCAAAGATGAATGAAATTAGGGTTCGAAAATCGAATCCAATTAATATTAATAGGGAGCGTGGAAGAAATGAACTGAGAGAATTCTTCAGCGTGTTGGTTGGTGGTAGTTGGAAGGTAGGAGAAGGAAGCTTTGGGTTTTGCCTTGTGGAATCTGAACTGAATCGGATATTTCCTTTGCAGCTCTCTCGTGTGGGTCCAGGTGAATTAGGTCTTCTGAATTTTCACCCCTTTCCCCCCCCTCCCCTTTCCCTTACTACCAATTAATTTTTTTCTCTCTCTTTTCTCTCACCTACCCCTTTCCTCTCTTTTTTTTCTTTTTTCTTCTTTCTTTTTCTTCCTCTCCCTCACTCCATCCTCCCCCATCTCATCCATCATATCAATGGCTTGACTCAGAACCCACGAACAAATATCGTCGACCACCTGATGCTCATATTTCCAATCGAGGAGAGAATTTTCGAATCCATTTTCTCACTCTTCAACTCTCTCTCTCCTCCATGAATTGAAGAACCATAACCAAACTTGCTCACCCCTCTTGAAGAACCCAGAAGTTGTAGGCGAGAGGAAGAAGAAGAGAGAAGAAAAAGGAAAAAAGAGAGGAAGCTCAGTGAGAGAAAAGAGAGAAAAAGTTAACTTGTTAGATAGGCGTTAGGGGGGACGGGAAATCTCGTAACTCCTCCGACCCACAATTTATTTGAATATTACATTTCTCCGATTAATTAAAAAAATAAAAAGAGAATTGCACAAATAGTCTCTCTTTTTTTTCTTCATAAAATTGCACAAATAGTCCTAAGTTTCGATAGAAATTTCATTTTGGTCCTCAAACCAACGTAATATTTTTAGAAAATATATAAAATGATACTTGAACTTTACCTATATCTTATATTGATACCTGAATTTCAATTTTTGTCACAACCAACACCTGAACTTTTCGATTTCATCTAAACTAGTACCTAAAGTCACATTCGGTGAGCACTCCAGCAAAAAATGGCACTTGAGTTACATATGACTTAGTTTTACGGGGCATTTTGGACAATTTCCACCCGATTTAATCACTTTATTTTATTTTTCATAACAAATTGAGAATGATTTTATTAAATCCAAAAGTTTGGTGAATTGGTGGGCATCCTTATCAAGAAGACATTAAAGTCATTAAATCAATTTTTTGAAATAACAATGTTAGGGTAACGCGGTCATTTTATCATGAACAATGGCTCACGCGCCAGTTTTTGCCGGAATGTTCACTAAATGTGGTTTTAGGTACCAGTTTAGTCATATCCAAAAGTTCAGGTAGTGGTTGTGAACATTTTGGTACTATCGATCAGATATAGGTAAAGTTCAGAACGAATTGATCACTTTATTTTATTTTTTAGAACGAATTAAGAATGATTTTATTAAATCCAAAAGTTTGGTGGACATCCTTATCAAGAAGGCATTAAAGTCATTAAATCAATTTTTTGAAATAATAATGTTAGGGTAACGCGGTTATTTTATCATGAACAATGACTCACGCGCCAGTTTTTGCCGGAATGTTCACTGAATGTGGCCTTAGGTACCAGTTTAGTCATATCCAAAAGTTAAGGTACTGATTGTGAACATTATGGTACCATCGATAAGATATAGATAAAGTTCATAACGAATTGAGAATGATTTTATTAAATCCAAAAGTTTGGTGGGCATCCTTATCAAGAAGACATTAAAGCTATTAAATCAAAATTTTTGAAATAATAATGTTAGGGTAACGCGGTCATTTTATCATGAACAATGACTCATGCGCCAGTTTTTGCCGAAATGTTCATTGAATGTGGCCTTAGATACCAGTTTAGTCATATCTAAAAGTTCAGGTACTAGTTGTGAACATTTCGGTACCATCGATAACATATAGGTAAAATTCAAGTATCATTTATGACAATAACCCAAATTATATAATACGAAAAACAACAAATATATTAATGGATCTTTTCTCTTTGCACCAATTTTAATTTGTTTTAATCAATACTAGGTTTTAAGATCTTTCTTTATATTCATCTTGTTTAATTACCGACTCCAGCCGATGACATAATCTTGGCGAATCCAAGCGTTTCGTGTGGGCGAGTGACGAAGTAAATCCCACTCATGCAATTTCCACCAGCAGTGATGGTTCTTGGCAGCACAATCGTACTCCGGCTTCAATGGCCAGAACCACCCATCCCAGGTACCGTCGTCCAATAATAGTACACGACATTTGTACTCGGGTTCAAAAAACCACCCCCCACATATCCACAACTCCGCCACGCCGTTGGATTTGGATGCTACAGAAAGCTCACTGTCAAGGGTGGTCGACAGCGAGTTCGTAGTGTGACATTCGAGTCTGAAACTCAGATAATTTGGGTGCCCATTTTTGAAGTCTTGATCGAACTCTTGTTCAACGGTGATTTTGTACTCCTGGCCACCCAGGCAACGCCACGAGCTTTCCACAGAAACGGGGAACGATAACAAGAGGGAGAAGATGATCGTACAAATCAAATCATTAAGTAAATGCTCATGAACACCCATTCCCATTCTTAATTAATTTTCTGATAAACAAGTTATATATACGTACAGAAGGAGATCGATCAACTACTTAAAAAGCATGCATGCATGTGATTAATTAATTGTGAGTAGATCATAACTGAGATATGAAATTAAACCTCTATCGTTTATTTGCTAAACGCCCGTGACCTCCGTTTTAAAAGATGCATAACGTACATTCCACTGATTATTGGTTACTTACTCTAAACGGTAGTCATTTAAGTGTAGACAGAGTTATTGATCGAGTACTTTACAAACGGGATGTTTTCCTCTCTCTTTTTTCATAATTTAGGAGCGAAGTAATTGACCAAAAAAGAGAGGGGCGAAGTTAATTAATGAAAATACGAAATCATGCACGCAAATAATCTCAAACCAGAACAGAAACATGGATTTAAACCCTAAATAGGTAAACCCAATTCAAGCTACCCGATTCATCTCTCTATTCTGAGAGTGCGCTTAGTAACACTTACAGTTTTGTGCTTGTGCTTACTATTTTGGGTAAGCAAAACCTGTTTCTGGTGTTTAAGAAAAATCGAAAATCAGAAACAGAAAACTTGTTGATGGCAACCACGAGTCATGATCACCTATTTCTTAATAACCACATCAGTAATAAGAATGTTCTAAGGGTTCTATTTGAGGACTTTGTCATTTGAGTGATTGAGCCTTGGATGATGCTCAACGCCTCAACTATTAACTATATACAGAAACAGGATATATAAAGATGGAAAATATGACAAGAATATGATTCATACAATTCGCTGGACAACAAGCATAGATACAAATAGTGGAGATGTATGACCTGTACCACAGAAGGTGATCAGGAGTCCATTAATGAAAAAGCTTAAAATATAGAATAAATAGGATTGCAACAACAAGAGCTCCGATCACTGAGCCGACGATCCATTTATGCTTGGTCATCCTCCGTGACATAGCAGTTAAAACCTTTTTACTCTTGTCAATGGCATCGTCTACCCCATGAAGCTGCAATAGAAAAATAACAAGAATGAATTCACCAACACTGTAGCCACTTTGTTCATACATATGTCGGGTTTCTGGCACCTCAAGAAGGACGCTAAGAAAATCTGGCATTGGATATGTGAATGAATGGTATCTAAAAGAGGCATGTTGAGTCCAGCACAAGGGAACCAAAACAATTCAAGTCTAAGTGACAATATTGAAACTTGAGCACAAACATACTTTCTTATGGGAATGGAGGAGAGTTTCACGCTGTTGATGCAAATCTTGGAGAATGGAGACACCAAGCTCTTCGGTCTCCAGTATGGTTCTTCTACTCTCAACAATTCTTTCACTTGACTGATTTAATCTCTCAACTGACATTGCCACCCTCTCTCTTTGATCAGAAGAAACCTGTTTGTTGTCCAAAAATCACCGAGACAATTCATTTCACTATAACAAAGAGAAAGCAAACGAAATATAAAAGATAAAGATTAGATCTAGCCCTGTAAACAATCTACAATGAAGACGGCCTAATAGTTTCCCTTCTCTTATGGCAACAACCATGTGATTACGTATGTTTTCAACCAAAGGAAAATTCTGATAATTGGGAATTCAAACTTGCATTACAGCATATCAAACACAAATGCATACAATTCCTCCAATCAAATACCATGCTATTCTCTCAACATACCGCATGCATATCCGCCATTCCAGACTCCAAAAGCTCATCACGAGCAACCTCGTTAGCATTAGGTGATGTAATTCTTTTGATCTCCCTCTTCAACTTATTGAGATCAGATTTGTATTCCCTCAACTTAGCAAGAAGCACCGCCTTTACGCCCGGCTGCAAACTTCTTGCTTCAAGGTCCATTTTTCGAATCTGAAAACAATCGAATCACATCACCTCATTCAGAAACAGGAACAGCAATAAGACCCCAATTTTTTTAATTTTATTTTTTTTGCATCAAAACGAAAAAAAGCGAAATTTCGGTGTCAAATTACCAAACCATCAGCATCATCCAATCCAGCTTTAATCTCAGAAAACTTTCTGCTGCTTCTGCCCTGCAATTCAAATTGAACCACCAAAACCCAATTTACAAAACCTTAAACCTGACAAGCACAACTGAAAACATATAAAACCCCCAAAATTCATCTAGCTACAATCTTCCATGTTACTAATCGCTGCTACCAATCTATGAAAATAGTAAGTACCATCAATTAAGAACATGAGGAGCTCAATTTGAATAGGATCACAAATCCGGTAACAGAATATTACCTTGGTCAGGAAGAATAGCGGCGGAGTTGCATTTCCGTGAAAGATTGGCGGAGAGCTCACAGTACTGACGCTCGTAGCCTTCGAAGACCTCACTCATCTCTCTGTGGTTTACTAATCGATTCAATCAGAGTCGGAGAACGAAGACGATCTGAGTCTGAGGACGAAGACGATCCGAGTCCGAGTCCGAGTCCGAGTGCCTCACAGATTCGACGAGTTGTGTGATTTCGCATTCAGCAAAACAAAGTCGTCTGCTTTTCTCTTCGTTGACAGTTAAGCGACGTGAGGTAGATTTGATTTGAAGTTACCATGTCTTTTTGGTCTTCCGCATCTGCCTGATACAACGCTGCGTTTCGATATATATTTCATTACACGTACTACTTTATCCATTTTCTTGCTCGACATTTTGATTTCATTGAGACTTTACTAGCTTCTATAACAGTGTGACTAAAATACATTTTTATCGATAAGATTGACCACTTGTGACTTCTAAATTCCAAATTGGAGGAGTTACTCAACATTTCTCCATGTAAGATTTTCCCTACTAATACCATTTTGATTGCTCGAAGCCTTCGAAGAAGAACGGATCTCGAGTCAAACTCAAGGCCTTTTTTTTTGTTTATAGAGTGGAGACTTGTGACACTAAACTACATGGTTGTGGCATTTTGATGCTTAGTTAGTACATACAAACATACTGCATCACATATACGTTTGGCATAGTTGTAACTAAATGATTCTAGTGAAGTCTGTTGTTTCCGGTATAAATTAATCCGATCCTCTATAGTATCGAATCCATTGCCTATAATATAACATGTTCTTTTCTAATCTAAATATTGACAAGATAAATACGGACCTACACCACTATGGCACTACTTAAAAACTTCAATCTCACAATCCTGTAAGTCTGTAACAAACAAAGCAAAAAAGTTGTGCTACAAAGAGTGAAGCTCAGCTGAAGAATTAACGGAGGAGGGGGGAGGGGCTTTAAAAAACAACAATACATGGTCAAATCTCAGAAAATTAACTTCCAACCTAGAATCCAAACAATCTGAGTACAAGTTCCACGTAAAAAGAAAATTTTCCAAATGGTAGAACCTACCAAACCCACAGTACAATTGAGGCTAAAAACCAAAACATGAAACGATTACTGCTGGCCTGCAATGCATACCAGTTGAGCTATCACAGAATTGATCCAGAATAGAACCAAAAGAAACAAAGTGGCTCTCGCTACCTTATGCCATTATCTTGGCAGACCTCACGTAGAGGCTATCCACAACCTTGCCCATATTGGATATGGTTTCCAATGTTGCAGGGTATATGGCATCGGTCTTGAGATCCTCGAAAATGATGAGGCAGCCAGCACCCTGATCCAACGTTCCTGCAAACTTCTTATCGAGAATCATTTGAGACAGCTTCTTCTCCACGTGGTCGACAGGCAGTTCAATCAGTTCCGCAATATGAGCAATCTCCACCCTTGAGAAGGGCTCAATCAACCTGCAGAGATTCTGTTCTAACAGAGTGTCATACAGGGAAGACAGGTGCCTGTGGACAATTGGGTCTTCCTCTAGCTGTGCCTTATAATCCCGCAGAGCAGTCTCAAAAAGCTTTAAAGAGCGCTTCGAGTGAGCATCAGCCACTGCCTTCATGGCATCAAGCTCAGGCCCAACATACTGCAAGCCTGCTTTGGATGATATTATACCTGCAACATCATCAGCCTGGCTCACCATAATTTTGCACAACAACATATACTTGAGGCTAAATACAGCCCGAGGATCTTCAAGAGCATTGAAGGCCTCAAATGCTTCAAAGAAATAACTGTAAGCAGTTTTGTAGTCTTTTTCTTCTGCGTGAAGGATGCCACTCTGCAAATCAATAGTTCCCTGTTGAGCTGGAGGCACATAGATAGAATTGGCTGCTGTTCTTGCTGCAGTCAGTGAAGCCTTGGCCTTGGGGAGATTTCTCAAAGAAAAGTGGAGCTTACTCTCCAACAAATCTATGTCCACAAGGAGAAGCTTGTCATCTAGCCTTCTCACTTCTTTGATCAAGCTTGATAGGAGAGTTAGTGCTTCTGAGTACTCCTTGCTTTCCAACAAAAGAGCTGCAAGCCTGGCCTCCACTCGCTGCCGAAGGAAAGTTCGCTTCTCAGCACGAGTCCACTGCACCATGTCTTTGCAAAGGGAAATCTGAAGTTCAGATGTGCCCGGTATTTTAGCTACTGTATCTATTATGCCACGCACAATTTTTGCAGTTTTTGCCTTTGGAATCAAGCTAAAGAAAGGCCTCAACTGGGTAAGAAGGTTACGAAGATCTTCTCCCCGATTCTCTTGTCTAAGAAGATCTGAGAGATTTGTGATAACCTGTTCTTTTAAGCGCAAAGCTTCAGAAGAAGACGATGGGTTTTCAAGAATACGATACAGAATAGAGATGGCTTCAGATGGAGCTTTGGTCTCTAAAGCCTGAGCAATCGAATCTGTAGTTACTGGGAGATATGACGACGACATTGTCAATGCTTCAAACTATCCAAGTTCTGCAGAAAAAGGTCGGCCCAAACAATTACTATAATATAACAAAATCACCTTAGACTATATATTCAACATATTTTGGCCCTATGAAGATAAAAGAGGGGCAGAAGTTTCAATCCCCAAACAGTTGCAAGCCTCTTAAAAACAGTACGTGCACTGTGATTCTCTTGCAATATAACATTGCAAAGGAAGAATGTTATTAACCTACTACAGCACTAACATTTAAACATGAACATGAAATCTCAATTCTCTGATATAGACAGTAATAGAGGAACCCGCATACATAGGAAGTGAAAAGTGACAAATTTCATCCCATCCCCGAGGCATTCACCAACTTTATTTACCCATATCCAAATAGGAAACTGATTTACTACTCTAAAACAACATTTAACCAGCTTCAGCCCCAAATCTGTGCACCCAGAATTTATCTAGTTGACCCCAGGTTCGAGAAACTATGAAATTCTGTTTCATTTAAGTGCAATCTACACAGCTATCTTATAACTAACTTGGTCTATTCGCTACTCTAGTATAACTTCATTAGCTAAGTATCAACTTCAGGGTTCAATTTTGTTTTAAGTAAACACATACCATCCATCCATGGAGATAGATGCACAGTATACAAGGTCAAAGGGATAACAATTCTACATACAGAAACTCTCCAATTGCGAAAAAAAAACCCTAATTTTGAGCAAGCGCTAGTTCGAAAAAACGAAACTTTCAACCTAAAATTAGCAAAATTAAAATAAAAGGAAATCCATTTAGAACAATCAGAGCTAGAAAAAAAACGGCACAGTTGGTCGGAAAACCAGAGAAGTTCAGCAAAAGAATTAAACAGATACCTGGTGAAATTAGAGTTAGAAACAAACTTAACAGAAAAATAGATCGCCACCGAGAGAGAGAGAGCGGCAGATATACCTGATACTGACTCAAGTTGGAAGAGCGAAGATGATAATGCGCAGAGAGAGAGAGAGAGAGGGTCGGTGGTGATGAGCAGAAAGAAGAGAGGTCGATTTGTGAAGTTCCAACTCTTAAGTAAAAGCTCGATAAAAATAAAAATAATCTCAAATTTTAATGTTATTTCCTATTGGTGCTGTAAATTTCTTGATGGACTATTGCCGTACAGAATAAAAACCCTACCCCTCCGGAAGAAATTAGTTTTTTTTTTCTGTCTTTTATAAATGAAATTTTTCCTATATTCGAAGTATGTCATATTTGGACACGATACATACTCTACCGCCCTTAAATGATAACTATACCCTACCATCCCCTTCTTCCTAAACACTGAAGCATCACCCCTTTTATAACTAAAAATTCCTAATTTAGAAAAAAAATATCTGTGCTATAGCGACGTCAGCGTTGGGGCCATGGCTTCAAAATGGCGGGAGTTTGACCGGCAGTTGGCCAGCGACCCTTCCTTCCATCCCTCCGAAATCCCCAAAATCACCTCCGATTCCCCAGTAGAAAACACCGTCGTTTTCACCATAACGACGGAACGAACTCAACGAAGCTTCCCTTCCGTGAAAAAGAAGCAAGGAACGCGTAGGGGCAATGTCGGTATATAAAAAATGAGAGAGTGGAGTCTGGTTGAGCTACTAACTGAGCAAGTACAAGAAATTATCAATTTTCAGCAGTAAGATCCAGTGCTAGCGGCCAAAAGCTCCGAACTTTCTCTAGGGTTTATGAACTGAACCACCGATCGGAGAAATGCTGGTTTCGGCTCTGGGGACGTCGCTGGCGATAAACTCCGGCCTGTGTATCATGTTCTTCACGCTCTACTCCATCTTGAGGAAACAGCCCAGTAATTCTGAGGTCTACATACCGCGAGTGTTGGCCGAAGGAGGATACAAGAAGACTAGTCATTTCAATCTAGAGCGGCTAATTCCTTCTCCTGATTGGCTCAGAAGGGCCTGGAATCTTTCCGAGGACGATTTGCTCGAGGCTTCAGGTTTGGATGCTGTGGTTTTTATGCGGCTTATCAATTTCAGTCTCAGAGTGTTTTTGTTTGCCGGTGTTATTGGGGTTTTCGTTCTTCTTCCGGTGAACTGCTCCGGCAATCAGCTCGAGTATGTTGACTTTACCGATCTGTCCAATAACTCTCTGGATGTGTTTTCTATCTCAAATGTAAACACAGGCTCAAGCAAGTGAGTTACAGTTTCTTTCCGATTACAGATTCAGTGTTAGTTATTTACTTTTTAACTTGATCATTCAATCTGTTTATGGCTTTCTGCGAGCAAACTAATAATTTAGTCCTAAATTCAATAAGAAACTAAATCGAATTTCTATCTTATCCTAAATAAACACAGATATTCCTTGTATCTATCATCCTGTAGTTTACCTTGTATCTTATAGTCATGTAAGTGAACCGCGGTGCAGTTAAAGCTTGATATTTTAATACTTTGCTAAGCAGAGTTCTAGTATAAGTAACTGACGTTTACATTTTTGGCAGGTTATGGATTCATTTTTCTGCTGTGTACCTTGTCACCATCTTTATCTGCTGTCTACTTTATTATGTAAGTAATCAAGGTTCAGATATAGATTGACATAATTAAATTTTCCTAAACCAAGTTCTAGTGCCTAGAAAGCTTTATGCTTTTTAAGCGATTTAGACCGTGATGATATAGTTCAGATATATTTATAATGTGGTTAGATGTATTGTTACTTTTTCCTGGGGAAGCAAATTGTGCGCTGTAGTGTCGGAGTACAATGTCACTGATTCTCAGTTTATGATCTGTGGAAGAGCAAAAAGCTGAAATAGATACTGAATAATACTTCATTGTGCAGGAATATAGATATATCTCTGAAAAGAGGACCAATTATTTTCTTTCCTCCAAGCTTCAACCACATCAGTTCACCATCCTAGTTCGCAGCATTCCTGTTCCTGTTGGGAGCAGTGTCAGTGAGAGCGTTGAGAGATTCTTTAGCGAGTATCACCCTTCTACGTATCTGTCACATAGTGTTGTTCGTCGAACAAACAAACTTCAGAATCTCATTGTAAGCATTACTTTTTTTGGATGGCTATCTTCTGATCTGGTGTTGTCAAGTTTTTCTTACCTTCTTCCCTCTTTTAATTGAATAGTTTATTCTCCTTTCTGAAATATTCTTACGATTAATAAACTGAGAAAGATCCTTACAATCATAATTGCTTGTTCTAATTTTCTAACTTGGTTCATGCTTCAACCATGTTTTCTGTACTGTACTGACAATTATCTGTTTTTTATTTTTCTCTAGAATGATGCAAAAAAGTTATATAGTCGGCTCATTCACTTGCAATCAGATCCCAATAAGCAAAAGTATAAACGTTCCGGTACTTTTGGGTTGTTTGGACCCAAGGTTAATCTTGTAGATCATTATGAAAAGAAGCTTGAGGACATGGAGGAGAATGTGAGAATGGAGCAATCCGAGGTTTCGTTAGCAGAAGAAGTAAGTGCTGAACATTCTCTCTCTATCCCTTTTTCATAGAAATGAAAAAGCGAAATATGGTTATACTATTTTCACACATACCAAATCTTTTGCTCTTTAATTAAGCTGTTTGTTGGATGTGCTATTGGTGTTCTCGGGGAATGTTATTAATTGCATTCTTCCTCGTATGGATTAGGAAGTTCGAGCTGCTTTTGTGTCCTTCAAGTCTCGGTATGGTGCCGCAATTGCTTTCCACTTGCAACAATCAACCAATCCTACACGATGGGTCACAGAGCAAGCTCCTGAACCTCATGATGTTTACTGGCCCTTCTTTTCCTCATCATTTATGCGAAGATGGATATCTAAGCTGGTGGTTATAGTTGCATGCATTCTTCTTACAATCTTATTCCTCATTCCTGTTGTACTTGTTCAAGGTCTTACTAACCTGACACAGTTGGAAGTCTATTTTCCCTTCCTCACAAGCATTCTAACCATGTGAGTGAATATCCTGTACACACCAATTGAGATTATGAATTCATCTTTTAATGATGCAAAGTTCTAATCGTGTGGTGTCTTTTTTCAGAACAGTTGTTAGTGAAGTCGTTACAGGATACCTTCCCAGTCTCATTCTTCTGCTATTTCTGAAAATGGTGCCCCCTGTCATGCTGTTCTTTTCATCCATTCAAGGATATATTTCTCATAGTGCAATACAAAAGAGTGCATGTTCAAAAGTACTTTGGTTCACAGTATGGAACATCTTTTTTGCTACTGTATTTTCTGGATCAGTTTTCTACAAGATTTCTATTTTTCTTGATCCCAAGAACATTCCTGCAAAGCTAGCTTCTGCTGTTCCTGCACAGGTGTGAAATATCCCGTCCATAATATAATTGTATTTAAATTCTCCAATTTCTTAAAACAATTTGGAGAATCACAGATTCAATATGCTTAGATATATTTAGTGTCAAGCACATCTCAGAACTGACACTTGTTTTAGGAAGATAAACCTAAATCTGAATTATATTGCCATCAGTTTAGGCATGCAATAAAAATGATGAGTATACATTTTCAATACCTTGTTATAGACATCATGAGGCCAACTATTTCCACATTTCTAACATAATATACTGTGGGTAATGCAGGCGTCATTTTTCATTGCATACGTTGTCACATCAGGATGGACGAGTACTTCATCAGAACTATTTCGCATAATTCCCTTACTTTGGAGTCTAATGAGAAGACCTTTTACTGACAGTAAAGATGACGAACTTGAAGTTCCAGCCATTCCTTACCATAGTCACATACCGAGAATTCTCTTCTTTGTACTTCTTGGTATCACATACTTCTTTCTAGCTCCACTAATCCTGCCCTTCCTCTTGGTGTACCTCTGTCTTGGATACATCATATATCGTAATCAGGTCAGCAGGCTTAGTTTATTAATATTTTGATCTTGGAAAGTTATAATGTTGAGGTATATATTGGTTGAGTTTGTGGCAAAAATATTTAAACTTTCTTTTTAGATGTTCTGCAATTTTTCCTGCCATTTTGAATGGATACGATGACAAAATCCCCTTAGATTGGAAACTATACATTGTATTGTCAATGAGTTGTTTTAAAACTATTACGTCTTTTATTTTGACGTTGTCAACGGTTTTCATAAAATTTTCTAAGCAGTTCTGAATCCTGAATTATTGGAAAGTTTTCCTATATAAATAAAGATTCTGAATTTAATTTGAATGCACTGTATTGATGCTCAGTGAAAATTCTCTGTGCAGTTCATAAATGTATATGCGCCGCAGTTTGAAACTGCAGGGAAGTTCTGGCCGATTGTTCACAATTCAGTGATATTTTCTCTGGTACTTATGCACGCTATTGCAGTTGGAGTCTTTACATTGAAGAAACTTTCACTTGCATCAACCCTAATTTTCCCTCTTCCAGTGTTCACTCTTCTTTTTAATGAATACTGCCGGAAACGCTTCCTGCCAAATTTTATTTCTTATCCTGCTGAGGTATGTTTAAAAGATGTACACTATTGGTAGCACTAAGATTCCCTCCTATAGATAAATCATTTTGCCCCGATGTTAACCTGATTTTTCTTTTTATGTTTCAGAGTTTGTTAAAAAAGGACAGGCAAGATGAGAATGATCCTACAATGCCTGAATTTTTCAGTACACTGGTTGGTTGCTATCAAGACCCGGCTTTGATGCCTTTCCATTATTCTGCGAATGCTGACAGACAAAACAGTCCTCTTCTATCTTCTTCTTCTTCTTCAACTCAGTCATAAGGTTGCGGTATGGTTGTAATCTCTTAATGACATATAGATGGTGTTTTTAGCATAGGTGTTATATGTTATTTACTTTCAGTTTGCTTTGATAGCTTATTCTTTCTCCCTGTACAATAAAACTGTCTGAAAAGATCATTCTCCATCCCGATTGATGTGTTTGTTCTCCTTGTGTCTCTACATTTATACATATCCATCTGTGAATGGGTGTCTACGACCAATTTATAGTTTTCTTAAGATCAACCATATGTCGATGGTATTCCATCGTATTTTTCCAGATTAGACAAGTGAACTTTGAACTCTTGTAGTCATAATTTGACAGCCTAACTGCAAATAGAAAGTAGATCCATTGTTTCGTTTCTTCTGGTTTTGTTTCTCCTTACTCTAAATGGGATGTGAGAGTGCTGAGACAAGAACAAGCAATGTAACTAAGCTTCTAAACGAATCTATCGAGATGTGAATTGCTGCAATATCCATGCATGGCCCTTGTATTTGAAACCAGTCACAAGGTAAATCATCATTACTGTCTTCCTTTGGTCTAAATCATCATCATCCACCTCTTCAGTTACCAGGATCGAAATACCATATTTCGAAACAAAAAGATAGTCAAAGATTGCAGGTCTCATGGTCTAGATTTTCATTTCCAGGATCTTCTATATCTTCCCCACCAACATCCATGAATTTAGGAAAAAAGAAAGTTGTTCGATTGGCTTTAAGATAAACTCATATGATTCCTCCCCTTTTCATAGCAGATTGTCAAAAGTTTTTCCTTTACATTTGCAGGAATTGATCTTGTTTATGAAGAAAGATGTTTCAAAATGAATATACTAGTACACATTCATAGATCTTTGAACTTCCAAATATCTAAATATTTTATCATTACAAAAGTGATTGCTCATTTTACTGCTTACAGTTTGAATATGTCCCTCTTTGAGTTATGAGTTAAACAAAACAATCTTGGAAACATCAAAGACAAAATTAAACATTAGTTTAAAAATTATTGGTTTGTTAATTAGCTCCTAACTGTACAACTGACCTGTTCCATTAACATATTCCTCCCATTCCCAAATGACACCATTGAATGGTCTTCATGCCGCCCCACTGAATTGTATTCATGGATCATAATTATCTTTGACTGCAATATTTTACAAATTGTATTAGAATATGTAAATAATTGTTCATTCCAATCCTAGCAACTTAAAATTTAATTTTTTTTTTTTTTTTTTAGTTGATAAAAAGTAAGGGTTGTTTTTTTTTTTTTTTTGGCCCCCGGGCCGTTGGGGGGGGGGGGGGGGGGTTTTTTTGTTTTGGTTTTTTTTTTTTGGGTTTGTTTTTTTTTTGGGGGGGGTTGGGCTCCCCCCCTTTTTTTTTTTTTTTTTTTATTTTAATAAGAATATTTTAAAAAAAAAAAAAAAAAAAAAAAAATTAAAGAAATAGTAGTAAACTATCTCGACTAACATACTTCCACACGTATTACATTAGAATTCGTCTGCATTTTGACGATTAATTTGGTCGTACATGCTTAACATCTACAATATAATTTGTCTACATGTATGGTTCAATCCAACCAAAAAAAATGACAATGTAAAAAAATATACAAGTCCATATCGATTATTTTAAGTCTTGAATCCCTTTACTCATTTTCAGTTGATATTCTATTGAACGTTGACTGTAACGAATGAAATTCTGTGTATCCATTCACTACCCTTAATCATTCCGGAAGATTTGTTTAATCAGGATCATATTTTATGAAGGTCAAAGACAGACATTAAAACAATGGCTGGGGATGAAAGTGATATCTTGAATTCCCATTTCATTTTGAAAAAATTATAATATTCATCCATATCAGAGTGCTGATAGAAACAATCTCAGCAAAAACTAGTAGTAGTATATTTCTTACCACTATTTTACTCTGTGTTTCTGAGCAAGTTTAATAACATCGAAGTCTCAAACAACTAGATAATAGAGAATCTCCTATGACTATAGGATTACGCAATAATGAAGACATAAATATATATATATATGTGAGGCACCCTATTCTATATTTTTTGCTCTTAGCAGGCTTTGGTTTATGTACTGTTTTGGCACATGTTAAGGACTTAATTCAAAGGCATATGTAGTTTCTTCAGCTAATCCTGATCTTTTATGAGGCAACATTCAGCAATTTTACAAGCACCATTTCAATAGGAGGTTAGTCCTGTTGATAACTGACGCGTGTTGGATAGAATTATTTTGGGGGGAAAGCTTTTGTTTGGGGGGTAAAGAAAGCATATTATTCAATGATATGAATTGGAACACTAACAGTCTTTTCACTTGAGAAAGGAAAGAAAGGCAAAAGCCATTGTCCTTCTTCATGTTTAATTTGCTGGTGATTGACATCTTAATCACCCAATTCAATGAGGATTATCACCAAAAGCGTAATCTTTAAATATTAACCAACTTTCTTTTCTTCTTTCTTCTTCTGCTTCTAGCTATAGGCTGGTAATTGAACACTGAATCAAGCAAAAGCAAACTGTAATCGGTCTGACTAATGACCGTCCTTGAGATTTGTCAATATTCGTGTTATACAAACAAAAGGCAAAAACAGTGAACAAAATCGATATGTTTTGCTGGTATGGTTTGAGGTAATGTGGTCCAAATCTTGTGAGGTAAGTTAAATATGAATTGGCTCCACCGTGCACACTAATCATATTGTCCCATCACCACATTCCACAATGTTTATCCTTAAAATTCAGAGAGACCCACCTTCCCAAGTGCATGAATGACCCCCTTCTCATCCCACTCCCACTAATCATGTTCATAAAAGATGAGGCAAATAGGGGTCTTGAAGTAGTAGCAACTAGCAAAAGGGAATTTTAATGATATATGTTCAAGAGAAAGAGAAGAATAAACTATTTCTCTTTTCTTGAGTGGGCTCATTGTGGTGATCTTTTTTTTCACATCATATGTTTAAGGGAAATGTTCAAGATCTTCCTTTCTCAGATTTTCATCTAAGATGTCATTAAGCTATATGGACAACCTTTACTAAAAAGTTGATTTCTCGTTATTAACTCATTTACCACCAAGTTATGTATTGTATTCATTTTTATGTGCTACCATTAACCTTGAGGTCCGCAAAAATTGTTCCAATTCATATAAGGGGCAAACCAGCAAAATTCTTAGAGCATGAACCAATTTTAAAAATCAATTTTTTAAAAGCGTTCTTGTACAAAAAAGCACTTGTCAAATGCTTCTCGAAACACTTCCAAGTGCTTCTAAAATTCATATATGACACATTTTATTTTATTTAATATTTATAATTAATTTTTTTAATTATTTCAAAAGCCATTTTTAGTCTCAAAAACATTCACAAACATCCATACAAATGTAAAACACTAAATAATAATCAAAATATATAGATTAAATTACACTCTAATAGTACATCAATTTTTTTTATTTTACCTTTCCCTCCTCTCATTTACTTTAATTTTTCATTCAAAAATATACCTTATATATCAATTTAATATTATAATAATTAATTTTAATTTATATTTTTTATCTACAAATCAATTCATATTTATATTTTTATACAAATTTTATAATTATTAAAGAGCACTAAATGAAACACAAGTTTTCTAAAACTCATATATGACACATTTTATTTTTTTTAATTATTTCAAAAGCCATTTTTAGTCTCCGAAAAACATTCACAAACAGATCCATAGTCAAATGTAAAACACTAAAATAATAAAAGTACAAGAAATGATATAGAGGTTTAACATTAATCACTCTAATAAGTAGCAATCAAATTTTATGTTTATTTAAATGGCCAAGCCTTTCCCTCCTCTCATTTGACTTGTAAACATTTTTCATTCAAGGAAAAAGTCTATAGCACCTTACTTATATAGGGAGATTCTTTAGTGATGACCACTATAATGAGGACTTGGTGAAGACTTTTAAATTTAGATATACTTTTTTATTACATCTCGACAAATCAACCGTTCAATATTTAAATATTTCACTTATACAAATTTTCAATAAAATCTAAAATCGTTAGGTCATCTATAATTATGATTTACCATTTATGAATATGAATTGTTCAAAATTGACAGATTTGGTTCGTCCATTTATTTGGTCTAGTTCGGTACCTTAACGATTTCAAATTTTGTTGAAAATTTGTAGAAGTGATCTACTCATGAATATCTTAACATTGAACGGTTGATTTCTCAAGATGTAATCGAAAAATAGATATAACAATCATTAATCAAAATTTTTTTATCAAGTCTTCATTATATTGGTCCTCACTAGAAAACCTCTGTACCTATATATATGTTTGACAGATAATCGAGGGACCGGAAAAGAGTCTTCGAATAGTGAATACCCTACGTCCCTACCAGAAGAGAGTCTTTGAATAGTGGTAATACCCTACTATTTTTTATTCACACTCTACAGTCTACTACTCTACTCAGAGTCAGAGAGAGACTGATAAGGCTTTATTTTTTTTAACTCTTCTCAACGCATCAGGTCCACTTTTCCCTTCCAAATATACTCTCCAGAATTAAAACCTCCTTCAGAGCTCGACATAAAGAACCTTGGGATTTTGTAGCTAAAACCCAAAATCTCCATCTGTAATAACTACACCTTCCCACTGCTATCACAAACAGAACCCATCTTTATCTCTCTCTTATGCCCAAAACCTCTACTTTCTCTTTCTCATTCTTGTTGTCTACACAATCAAGCCATGGAAGAGACAGAAGAGTCCAATGGTAACAAGAAATGCCACACCAAAACCATAAGGGGCAGAACCAACAACCCACCTCAGAAGCACCATCACCATCACCATCATCAACTACTACAATACTCAAATCAGTTTGGGTTTTTCAACCAGAACCAGTACTATCAGAGATACTACTACCCAGCTCTTCTTCCTCTCCCTCCTCTAATACCTCTGCCTCTGGCTTTAACTCCACCCCTGCCTCAAAACCACAGCTTAAGGTCAAAAGCCCATTTGCAGAAACCTTCATGCAAGCTCAATAACCCTCCTCTTGCTGCCTCCTCAGAAACCCAAGTGCCCAAAGTCTCAATTTCACCAGGTACATGTCAAAGTTCTCTGCTTTTTTGCTATCCTTTATTTGCATTTTTTTAATATTTCCAATTGATACTATGCATTTGTCTAAACAATTATCAGTAGAATTTGTTCTCGAATCAATGAGCATACATGATACATTTCATTAGCAAATTAGGCCTAATTTTAGATGAAATATTTTTTCTCTATGTTTTTCAAGGCTTAAAGACAGCAACTTTCTGATGTAAAACTACATATATTGTTATCTGATATGAAATGAGAAGACTAATTGCTCGGACTAAAGAGTATATATCTTGCCAGTTCTATAGCATAAATATCAAGTCTTTGTGGCTTTTACGGCTGATTAATTTAGACTTGAATTGTTAAACAAACAATTTTGACTCACCTTATTCTTTACTAATATTCAGAAGCTTCAAAAGGGTTTCAAAAGCAAACCAATTTGCCTCATAAAGGTGAAGATGGAAGGAAATACAGAGGTGCAAGGACAGGGACAGCTATAGTGACAGCAAAGAGGCCAGATTCTGGTGGTGTGGAAGGGACTTCTATCTCTCTATTAGCTAACCATTTTCTTGTCCAATTTGATTCATCGGAGCGGATTTTCCATTACAATGTTGAAATCTCTCCTAGTCCCTCCAAGGACATTGCGCGAATGATCAAACAAAAATTGGTGGAGGATAACTCAGCTTTGCTCTCTGGTGCTAGTCCGGCTTATGATGGCCGCAAGAATCTTTACAGCTCAATCGAATTCCAACATGATAGACTTGAAATGTATGTAAGCCTCCCCGTCCCTACAACCAAGCCAACCTTGCCATATAGGGAGTTTGGTGCCTGTCAAGAGAAGCATCAACAACTTAAAGTTTTTCGTGTAAGCATCAAACTAGTTTCAAAGTTTGATGGAAAAGAATTGAGTAGCTACTTGAGCAAGAATGGAGATGAGTGGAAACCTATTCCTCAGGATTATCTCCATGCCTTGGATGTGGTTTTGAGAGAGAGTCCATTGGAGAAGTGTGTACCCGTGGGGAGATCACTTTATTCGAGTTCAATGGGAGGAACTAAAGACATTGGAGGAGGAGCGGTGGGATTGAGAGGGTTCTTTCAGAGCCTTAGACCAACCCAACAAGGACTGGCTCTCAATGTTGATTTCTCTGTGACTGCTTTCCACGAGAGCATTGGAGTGATCCCGTTCTTGCAGAAGCGTCTCGAGTATCTTCGAGACCTTCCTCAGAGGAAGACAAGGGGTTTCAGTTGTGAAGAAAGGAAAGAAGTGGACAAGGCATTGAAGAACATCAGGGTCTTTGTTTGCCATAGAGAAACTGTTCAGAGATACCGAGTTTTTGGCTTAACAGAGGAAGCCACCGAGAATCTTTGGTTTCCAGACAGGGATGGGAAGAATTTGAGGCTGCTGACTTACTTCAAGGATCACTATAACTATGATATACAGTTCAGGAATTTGCCATGTTTGCAAATTAGTAGAAGTAAACCATGTTATCTTCCTATGGAGCTATGTATGATCTGTGAAGGTCAGAAGTTCCTTGGAAAACTTTCAGATGATCAGACTGCAAGGATACTTAAGATGGGCTGCCAACGACCGAAAGAACGAAAAGCCATCATAGATGGAGTCATGAGAGGGCCTGTTGGGCCAACAAGGTAGTTATCTGAACTGTGTGAATTATCTTGAAGGTGGAGTAATACCATTTTCTGTTCTATTGCTAAACATATCTCAGTTTTCTCTCTAATTGGTTGGATGTTCAATCTTTTCTCTTTACAGTGGCATTCAGGAAAGGGAATTCAAACTCCATGTTTCTAGAGAAATGACGCGATTAAGTGGCCGAGTTCTTCAACCTCCAAAGCTAAAGCTCGGTGATGGTGGCCTTGTAAGAGACCTCATTCCTTCCCGTCATGATCGCCAGTGGAATCTTCTGGACAGCCATGTGTTTGAAGGAACTCGAATCGAGAGGTGGGCATTGATTAGTTTTGGTGGCACCCCAGAACAGAAGAACAGCATTCCCAAATTCATACACCAGCTATCTCAAAGATGTGAACAATTGGGAATTTTTCTTAACAAAAACACAATCATTAGCCCCCAATTTGAACCATCCCAAGTGCTTAACAATGTCTCCCTTTTAGAAACTAAGATTAAGAGAATCCAAAGAGCTGCATCAAACAATCTCCAGATGCTCATCTGTGTACTGGAAAGGAAGCACAAAGCGTATGCAGATCTGAAGCGAATTGCGGATACAGGCGTTGGGGTTTTAACCCAATGCTGCTTGTACTCGAACCTTTGCAGATTGAGTTCACAGTTTTTGGCTAACTTGGCTCTCAAGATCAATGCCAAGGTTGGAGGATGCACAGTTTCTTTGTACAACTCTTTACCATCTCACATCCCACGGCTGCTTCAGACTGATGAGCCAGTGATGTTCATGGGTGCTGATGTTACTCACCCTCACCCGCTCGATGATTTCAGCCCTTCTGTTGCTGCTGTGGTTGGTAGCATGAACTGGCCAGCAGCAAACAAGTATGTTTCAAGAATGAGGTCGCAAACTCATCGACAAGAAATCATTGAGGATCTTGGTGCAATGGTGGAAGAATTGTTGGATGAGTTTCACCAGGAAGTAGGCAAACTACCAAAGAGAATAGTTTTCTTCAGAGACGGGGTAAGCGAAACACAATTCTACAAAGTGCTTCATGAGGAATTGCAAGCCCTTAAAAAAGGCTGTTGTAAATTCCCTGGTTACACACCACCAATAACCTTTGCAGTGGTTCAGAAGAGGCATCATACAAGGTTGTTCCCTTTCAAAATTGATCCATCTTCCAAACAGAACCAGTTCCTTGACGAAAACATTCCCCCGGGGACTGTGGTGGACACAGTGATCACTCACCCGAGGGAATTCGATTTCTATCTTTGTAGTCATTGGGGCGTTAAGGGAACAAGCCGGCCAACGCACTACCACATTCTGTGGGATGAAAACCAGTTCACTTCGGATGAACTGCAGAAACTGGTGAACATTCTGTGCTACACATACGTAAGGTGCACCAAGCCAGTTTCTCTGGTGCCCCCAGCTTATTACGCTCACCTTGCTGCGTATAGAGGAAGGCTTTACCTCGAGCGATCGGAGTCCACAACGGCCTACACAAGAAGTGGTTCTATACTCTCCAGAGCTGCCCCTCCAAAGGCAATGGCTCTACCAAAACTAAGTGAGAATGTTCGGAAACTCATGTTTTACTGCTGAACCTCACGTCCTGGGATGTCACATAATATATTGTCACATGCATAGGTGTAGTCCAATGTAACAGAAAACAAAGCTGAATAGCCTTTGGAGAGTTATGATTAGATTCAGTTTGAAAACTTGATATAGTCAGTCATTTGTGACTTGTCACTGACTCACATTTATTTACCATGCATGCAAATATGCAATGATCGAGGGCAAGAAGAAAAAGAGGAATTTCTGATAGAGGCCCCACCCTAACCCTCAACTGATGAGTCACAGTCACTGTGCAGTGAATGGCAGTGCCAGCCTAAATTGAAAGAGGCAATGAATAAAAGGGTTGAGTAAGTCTGACTTTAGAGTTGCCCTTTTGTCTCTTGAGCTTTTCTCTCAGCTGGCTCACTGCAAATAAAGCCTTTACCTTCCCACCGTTACCTTCTCACCATCCATTTCTCTATGTCTGCTATCTGCATGCATCAGAGACTCAGACTCAGAGAGAAAGACTATTACGTACTGCCCGGCCACGGGAACAAGAAACACTATAACTACTGGGAAACAACGTGGCTTTGTCAGAACATTACTGTCTACGTCTCAGTCTAGACCGACCCTACTCTTACAAACCTACTTTAATTACCTCTGTTGCAAGTATCAAATTTAACATTTATAAGACAACCCAACACCGCGTAGTTAGTTGGAGACAATATTAATACGCTGCTTGATCAGTAGTTCTAATCCGAAACTTTATATTTCGAAATATATACAGATATATTAATTAATAGATTTTCAATCCAAATTAAGACTTGGTTCTTACCAACCAATCAATACTTGGAATTTGTAGTTATTGACCAAACAAAGTAACGTATCTATCTAGGTTGTTTGACAATGAGATGTTAATCCAATCTTCATACTTCATTGGCCTTGCCCAAATTATTCACCAGTTGTGCTAGTTTACTAAGATGAATAAAATAGTAAATTATTAATAGTTTAAGTTGGAGACGATATCAACCCTAGTAGAGTAGTAGTAATTGATAGTGGACCATTTATTTCGATCAAAATGTGTCTTGCAATACCAAGTGATCAGTGCTATTGTTTCCTATCAAATACACACACACACACAAATAAAAAATGGAGCCAGATAAAGTGATAAACCCGATTGATTATTTGATTATTGATTGAAGAAGTAGATTCATTCGCCAAAAATTGCATTGCAGGCTTTGCACTTTTGCAGCAATGGCCTGACTGTCACAAAACTCAACAAGACGTTTTTCATTTTTTACTACAAAAACAGAGTAGTTGTACTAGTACTGTACTGCTCCCATAGTCCAGTCCCATCAACTCATCCATCTATATATTCCCAGATTCCCCCGACAACCCAATTCGATGTTATTTTACAGTATTCCCAATTCAAGTGAGAATCATCAATTCAAGGACCCAACTGAGTTGATCTTCTATACTAGTACCTAGCTAGGTCTCAAAGACCAGATCCACCGGTCTCAGCCCACTCTCTCTCTCTTTGAAAACCCAAACACCCTCTGGACGTACTGCAAATTGAAGATGGTGAGTGCGTGGACTGCGGCGAACCTTGTCCGGAAGTTCACTCCACAGGTCGACCCTCGATCGATAGGGACGTTGTTCAGATTTTGGAGCACTCAACAGCCATGATCCTAGTCTTGACTTGTATATATGGTCAGTAATATATCTCCTAGTACCTAATAATTTAGCCGGGGCGAAAATCAGCATTTTTGTATTTACTCTCATTTGCCTATGAGTGGAGGAACATTTGTGCAAGCCAGTAAATGTCTTAGAGCAAATTATTAACAGCATGCATTTCCAACAGGGTACAAAAAAGTTTAGGGGAGAAACCCAATTCAACAGTTTATCTATACTATATATTAAGAGAACACATGTTGTCAACTAAAACAGAATTTTTTTACCAAAATAACCTTCAAGTATTAAATAATCTTATATAAAAGTTAACTGTTAGGGACAAAAAAGTAAAAAACAAAATAATTAATAAAAGAATAAAAAATAAAAAGCTTACCCACTACTTTTCGAAGAAAAAAACTGCTTCTTAAGAAAAAAATTGTTACAATGCTCTCATTTCTAGTTTTTATTATAAGGATTCAAAAATTATAATTTTTCATATGCAATACCCAAAAAAAAAAAAAGGTAAAAAATTCTAAAAATATGTAAAAAATGAGAGCTCCGAAAGTAAAAAAAATAATGCATGTCATCCACACGTCCGCCGTAAGACGTACGGGGATGGGATAGTTAAAGGTTCCCTGGCCCTAGCTCTGTTTCATCTTTGTATTGCATCTGTTTTGTTTTTCCCTTTTCAAGTTTTGTCTTCGTTGTCTACTTCCTCTGTTCTTCCTTTGTCTCTGTTCTCTTCTCCCGTTGTATTGTTTTCTTTGGTTCTTAATGAAGTTTCTTTATTGACCAAAAAAAAAAAGACTTGTAGGTTCCCACCCATTACGACACGATTCCAGATGGGGAAGGTTCTCTAGTGACCAATCAACAATATTACACTGCTTTATGATTCAAAGGTGTGATGATGTGTGTCTTTGATTCTATATATATATATGTCGGACGTCCTAGCTAGTCCGCTTGTTTTGCACAAGTAAAGGTCCTCTGCTACATGATCACATGCATGGCTTCAATTTGGATCCTCACAATCTTCATCAATTATATTTGAAATAGAAATAATACATATTCATTCACGTACCTCCTAATCTGATCGATCTCCATCTGTAAATTGTTAATCTACGTACATTATTTGGCTTCTAGTTTAAACAAATTAACCCAGATCGAAAAAGATTAGCAGCAGCTAGACACATATATTACAACAAATCCGTATAATGGACTTTAATTTGTGGCGATCCACAACCGACTATTCGAATGGGGTACGTGTAAATTAAAATCTGGAAAGGATATAATGATATATAGCTTGTGGTACATGACCACTTGAGGCTGGCTGGCTGGCTGGCTCAGCTTGCTTACTTTTGCAGTAGTAATTATTGAAGAAGAAGGCGGCAAATCCTTGGCCATGTATGATCTGATCAAGGAATTCAACACGTACACAAAACCAAAAAGCTATATATCCAGCTGCACGCAGAATCTATTTCTTGTACAAAAACAAAACCTGGCTAAGGAGCTAGCGAGCGAGCTATACACATACCATGCATATATATACCAAGTTATAAGCAGCTTATAAATTAGTTTATGCTTATGGCTAGGGCTAGGGTTAGAGATCGGGAGACTCTTGTTGTTGGGAGAGTGATAGGCGATGTTCTAGAGCCGTTTACAAAGTCTGTTTCTTTGAAGATGACTTACAGTAATAACAGGGAGGTTACCAGTGGTTGTGAGCTCAAACCTTCTCATGTTGTCAACCGACCTCGAGTTGAGATAGGTGGAGATGATCTTAGGACTTTCTACACTCTGGTAATTAATTATCTATGTGTATATATATATATATATGTTCTTCCATCTTTCATTAAACCTTAATTAATTCTGTATATGCATGCACAATCTTAATTAGGTTATGGTGGATGCTGATACACCCAGTCCGAGTGATCCCAACCGAAAGGAATATTTGCATTGGTACTCCATCTTCCAACCTAGCTAATTTTTCAGTAATTTGTCATCAATATATACAGGTATATTGGAGAAAATTCGATCCCAGATGAGCTATATATATATATATTATCCCTCCTCATACGTACTATTGCTAAGCTTCCATGTGTTTAATATTCAACCCAAGATGGCAAGAGTAAAGATTTAGGACCAACAAGGATATAATTTTACTTGGGAAAAAGAACGTTCTTTCTTTTTTATTGATTGGTTTTAAATTTCCAAGGCCATCTAGGTTGATGATGATGAATAGTATTAATTCTTTGGAATTTTACATACTTTTCCAGGTTGGTTACTGATATTCCAGCAACAACTGCAGCAAGCTTCGGTGAGTTGGTGGTTTAATTGTCTTGGGTTGCTTCCGGCCAGTTCCAGCTTTAAATTGATCAAAAATAATAGCCAGTAATATTTATATATAAAAGCATTCTCTTGCAGGCCAAGAAATTGTGAGCTATGAAAGTCCACAACCAACGATGGGGATTCATCGCTTTGTTTCGGTCTTGTTTCGACAATTGGGAAGGCAAACGGTGTATGCTCCTGAATGGCGCCAAAATTTTAACACCAGAGACTTTTCTGAGAACTATAATCTTGGATTGCCGGTGGCCGCTGTCTATTTTAACTGCCAAAGGGAGGGCGGCTCTGGCGGAAGGAGATTATAACTTAAGATTTACTTGCAATCTCTTACATGCTGTGCATGTGATGAAAGACATAAAATTTTTCTGTTCTGGTTTACAAGCTATGTTCTCTTTTTGAGGACCTTTGCAATTGTAACCGAGGTTTAGGCTTTTCGTCCCCCTCGGATTACACGCTACATCATCATCAATAAATAATTCTTCTTTTCTCTAAAAAAAAAATTATATAATCAGCACTAAAACTAATCTATAGTATCATAATGATCGCGGTGAGAATAAGTTAGCCAGCTAGCTTGTGAGTAGTGATATAAACATGTACTAGTTAGAAAGGGAAGTATAGAACCCTGTAGGACTACTTGGAACTCCGAGCTAGAAACACTTCTATACAGTATACACTTCAAATTGGCTTTCGAGCTTTCTGATTCAGCTATGATAGTAAGTGACTACTGCTTACTACTTTCCTAGCACAACTTGAAGATAGGAAACAGCATAGAAGCATGTTAACAACTGATCATATATAAGATTAAAGATGAAATTGTAAACAAGACATCTGACAGTCTTTGATTTCAGTAGCAAGTCACAAGACAACAAAGTAAATAAAGAAGTTGTCAAAAGTGCTCTGGCACAGGTTTCTCTGCTGGAAGCTGGAGTAATTCCCGAATCCCTTCGCATACCTGCAAGCAATTTTCCAAGATTGTTCTCATTTAACACTAGTTGTAAAAGACATTGTGTTCTTCACATTCAGCAATATTCCAGTCTGACAAACATGCAAGGGGAAAACCATAACAATGAAATGAAAAGCATTGTCCAAGTGAACATACCATCTTTATGTGGGATTTAATTGAGGCAATGCGATTAGTATAATCTTCAATTTCCCTACAGATCGAGAGTGATTTGATACATGAGATTTAACCCAAGGAAAAAAGAAGATTGAAGGTACCAAAATTCACTAGAATTAAACCAGTTTCATAAATTGTCTACCCTCATGAGAGAGGTTACTTTGGGTTGCTCTGATTTCACCCAGTTCACCTAGGTGTGACAGTTTGAGCGATCCCACTACAACAAAATCTTCCAACTCTGAACAATTATAAACAAAAGCTTGTAGCTTGTACCTCTCTAACTTTTCTTCTCTTTGAGATATGTAATTCAAAGCTTCAGACCAGGTAAATTCAACATGGAATCCAAGTCCAACATCTACAAATATGCGTCGTGTATCTGGCCTGCAAACATGTAGACAAAGAAAATGCGAGAAGCCAGAGCTATCAAGATGGAAATGAAACTCATAATGGACAACCCTTTAAGAATTGAACAATGGAGCACCAGAAGAAGAAATCAGAAGACTTACACGTCAGCTTGCATATATACTTCAGAGCCAAGATTAACCATCGTCCTAAGACTGGTTACACTATTTTTCTCCAAATTCTCAATGTTCTTCCGCAAATCCGAGCTTAGAGAAGTCAAGTAAACATTTTTAACAAGCAAATGAGGCTGCTTAGTTGTGGGTACTGAGCAAAATTACGAAAAGGATACAAAACTTTCTGTTTCTCAAACACCTTGTCCCTGCATAACAAGAAGAGAAAAAGCTATCAATAATCAAAACGAGCTTCAGTTCATTACACGCAATTCGAAGAGAAACCCTAACACAGCGAACTCAAGCTTGTTCATTTACTGCTATTGGAGCTTGGATATAGTTCTATTCGATTACCGTTGAGCGATAGTGTGAACAAGGTCTGGTTTCAGGCGGCCATCCACGAATTCCTCCAATTTCTGTACTTTTTGTTGGCGGTAGCTGTCCATCTTCGTCCTCGTTTTCCAATCAATCAAAACCCAATTCGAATTAGAACAAGCTCTCAACAATTTTGGGCGCGGCGCAGAGGACGTGTTTCTGGTTCATTGTTCTTATTTGGGTAGGTGGGTGGGTGGGTTTTAATCTCAGCCCGTTATGAGTTATGACCCAAAACCCAATAGACAAGGCGCTTTGCTTTGCTGACAAATATAGACCTAAAAACGACCCGTCAAAATATAGCTCGGTTGACCTGGTAGTGTTAGACCAACCCATGAAAAATCAATCTTGCTGACCCGTCTCCAATTCATTTCATCCTATAAAAAGAAAACCCAGTTGTTCACGCTTGCCTTGAAGAAAACAAAAAACCAGTCCAAATTATCCAATCAAACCCTTCACAAATTTTCCAAACAAAAACCGAAAACCACCGCGTTTCTTCGCTCCCAATCCGGCATGGCAAGCCCGTTGGCGTCTCTAAACCTCTGGACAGTGCTCGCCGAATCGAAGCGCATAATCAACGCCCACTCCCGCCACTTCTTGGCGCTCTCAGTCCTCTTCCTTCTCCCAATCTCTTTCTCCTCCATCGTCTACCCAACTCTCCACAACCTCATCACCGATCGATTACCAGACAACTCCCAGGCCTTCTTCAAAATTTCCAATTTTGACTCTCCACAACACCAACCCACCATCCCTACCAAAACCCTTGTTCTCGCTCTAGCTTTTACTCTCTTCGTCTTCGTCTTCTCTCTCCTCGCTCTCGGGTCGATCACCTACAGCGTCTTTCACGGCTTCTATGGCCGGCCCGTCAAGCTCATATCCGCTATCCAATCCGTTTCGTTTTCGCTCTGGCCACTATTGGGTACTCTTCTTACTTCCCATATTGTCTTCTTACTGATTGTCTTAGTTGCTGGGCTGTTCCTGTCCTTGGTGGTTGGAGGGGCTGATATGATGGGGCTTGAGATGGACTACTCTTCGCCTTACTTTGTTGGGCTTTCTGTGGTGGTTGCCATTGCTTTGGTGCTTGTTTTGCTGTATCTTCAAGTGAATTGGACTCTGGCTGGTGTGGTTTCTGTGGTGGAACCGCGTTGGGGGTTTGACTCATTGACTCGGAGTGCCAATTTGATCAAGGGAATGAGAGGGGTGGCCTTGTCTTTGATGGTGTTTTTCGGGGCTTTCACTGCCGTTCTGGGGTTCTGCAGCTCGGTTTCGGAGTTGGGTTTGGATGGGGCTACTCATGGGTGGAGGAATTGGAAGAGTTTGGCATTTGTAATGAAAATTGTGGGGACTTCGACTCTGCTTATGCTTGTACTGCTCTATCATGCTGCTGCGAATACGGTCCTCTATATGTATTGCAAGGCTATTCATGGAGAGCTTGCCATGGAAATTGCCGAAGAGTTTGCCAGTGAGTATGTCAGCTTGCCCGTCGATGATGGAAAAGTTCCTCATGTTGTTTCTGTTGCCTATGTTGGATGAAAGAGGAGGTTAGTCACCCTCTGACAATGTTTTGCACTCCGTTCTTTGTTACCTTCATTAGAAAAGAATGAAATCAATTGGTGAATAATGCAAACAATATCAGACTTGTAAATAGAATGGTCTAGTTTGATCTCTGTGTGTTCAAATTGTGAAGTGAAGCCGAATGCTCTGGCCGTTGTTTAATGTAATTCCATACTCTAGTATTTCACCAAGATTTACAACTCTTCTGTCTGAATCATGATATCAAATATGTTGTTCCAATTTACAGTATACAAGTTATGACTCTTTTGACCAAACGCCATAACTGATTCTCATATTGATCCGTGTAAATCATTTGCATCAACGTATTGGCAACACTTTTCTCTGATGGACATATTTTCAACTCTTAACCACCATTTTGGTGGAGGATTCTCTCTCTCTCTTCCCTTAAATCTCATCTCCTCTTCCTCAAATTCGAACTAGTTGTCAAAGAACAAATGATACAAGAACAAGAAATCTTGAGTGGGAGAGCATCAATGGAATGGCTACCAACTTTTTTCTAGGTAGAAATTGGGTGGGTTAGTATTACTCCCATAAACGTGCCACATTTGTTATCATAACCTAGAAAAGTAGAAAAAGTCTTTTGGTCGTGATCGAGTTTGTTGCCGGTGAGTGAATTTTGTTGTAAAGTTTGAATGGTTACCACTCAAAGGAGAAAGAAAAAAAGAAAGAAAAAAGAAAGAGAAAGCTGACCGAGCATTCAGGTCCTCCTTTTATCATCAAGTATGATCGGAAATAATCCTACTCACATTTTCAGAATCATTAGCCAATTTGGACAGACTACTATTTTTGCAGAGGATGGCAACAATGTTCATTTACAAAGGTTCCCTCAATAACTGAAATAAAACATCTAACAGAAGCTTTCTATGACCACACACGGCAAAAGCTGAGTATTGTGGCAGCAAGCTTGCCATTTCAGGCAGTCCCTGAAATATCCACTAGAATCTTCAATGAAGTTTTCCAGACGAGATACAATGTATGTGCATCTCTCGGTTGAAACCAAAATCATAGAATTTTACTATACAGCGCATGCTATGCCTTGCCCATGAAGCCACGAAACTAAGATCTCATGGCTGATTACAGCCCACAAATGAAAGAATATTGAACTGCCCCTCTTAACAAAACCAATCAAAATGACCTAAGTTTCATTACGACACAATTGATCAAAGCTTTCTATTGTTAGCCAGGCTAGAAGATGCTGCTTTCTGTATGACAACCCTTTCATCCTGATCAGAGCCAAAGAGAAGGTTACTCCAGTTTGTCGTTGACCTTTCAACATTTCTGGGAGGAACCCTGTCACTATCTTCTCCACCAGAAGCATCATATCCACCATCACTGGTTGACCTTGACAGTGGGATTCCCTTCTGAGCAGCTGCAATAGCGGCAGGCAGACCTGTAAGCCGCCTTGCCTCTTCTGCTCCTGATGAGGACACCCGGAAGGGATGGATATCAGGCGAGTCTAAACTGCTCTCAGGAGAAGAAGCAGCAATCCCTATGGAGCTTGACATAGCTCGGCTTGTTTGGAAAGCACTCCGAGCTTCAAGCTGAAGAGGGGCCAAACTAGTCGATGTCTCGGTAAAACCTTTATCAACAGCTTTAGCTGTACCCTTTGTTAAAGCCTCCACAGGAAGGTCAGCTGGGAGGCGCACCCGCTTGGTAGTTCGCCTTCTATTATTGTCAGGCTTTGGAACCATCCGGCGGCCACTGCTGCCAAAGCTATTATCTCTTTCCAGTCCAAAAGGAGCATCGCGTCTCACAGGCTGTATGATCTTAGACTTCTTTCTTGCCTCTGCAGCAGCTTTTGATACCTCTTCTGCATTTAATCTTGCCAGAGTCCACGGACTGATCTTTACTGCTCCAGTATTCTTCTTCTTAGTTGGTTCCTCTCCCACCATCTTTTTTCCGTATGAGCTAACAGATCCAGTCTCAGGAGGTACAACATCAAACTGGAAGGAAAGCAAAGCAGAAAAACCAATCAGACCACTTGTTTTACATTCATGTTTTACCTGAATGCCACTGCAATGTTCAGTCTACTCCTATTTACAGCACTACAAACTAGTGCATTGTTGACAATCTCCACCCTAGATCAAAAAGGCTGGCTTGTAAAGTGAACATAGCAGCCTGACTTGTAATTCTATAGTAATACATTGCAACAACCCCAATAAATAGGCTCCCTGCACAAATTTCATTCCAAACTGTGTATAGCCTTTTTACCACTCCTGCTTAGACAGATACCAGCTCCAGCCAGACATTTTTTTTACAACAAATCCATCAATTGGGAAACCACCACATGTTGGAAATGCAATAAATTTTGAAATTTAAGAATCACTGTAAACAGTTAAACACAAATGGCAAGCTGGTAAATTACCTGATCTTCAAGGAACAGTCGTGGAGGTGTACACCATGCATTTCGGTGAAAAGTAGTAAAGGAGCTTGCACTGCTTAATCCAGTAAGTGAACTTGCAGGAGACATTTGGGGACTATGCTGACCTCCAACTCCTTGTTGCTCTTGCTCCTGCTCCCTTAAAGCAATGATGTAATCATATGTGCTGATTCCCTGCATTGAAGTCATGTTAACATGATCAGCTCATAAACCACTTATATATTCACCTAAAGAAGAGGTCAAAATGATTATAGGATGCAATTGCAATGCTAACCTTCTTTATAAGGAGGATGTGGAAAAAGAAAAGTTGAGCAAGTGGCAGGGTTGCAATCATAGCCAAAAGGGTGCACACTGCCTGCAACGTAATCAAAGGAATTGTTTCTCCTCATAAGTGAAAATAGCAAAAGCCGCAAATTTATAGATGGTGTATCAGGATTGGCAGCTTAATCCAAAAAGAGAGAGATATACTAGCAGAGACTGACCACCACAATGACGAAAGGCACCAAAGAAAAACTGCTTCCCAACTTTGTAGATATATCCACAGAAAAGTGCTTCCTCTCAATAATACAGCAGATAAGCACGAAGATTCCAGTTGACCATTGTAAAATTAGCTGCAAATTGATAAATTACAGAATCATTGGCAAATTATTATCGACATTTAAGTGAATGCCTTAGATATGGCTGAATGGCAAAAATTAGATCCATGCATTTTTTTTTCTACCCCAATTAGTCACAATTGAGGCTTACTACTAGAGGCAATAAACAATGCCATGAACATCTCTTGTAAACCATTGCCTACCGTTTGTTGATGGCTAGAGGGAGAGGTTATAGTAGTTTAGGACTAAGGTTACGTGGAATGAAAGTAAATTCAAAGTGCTAGATATAGAAGAGATAATATGTCAGTGATTGTAGGTTTGACCATATGAAATGTTCTGACAAAGGCACAGAGATGGAGACTTATGCTTACCAAGAGGAGAGAAGTAACCATAAGGGTGAAAAATTGTCTGTAATTCTTTTTCCCAATACAGTTGTTGAGCCACTACAAAAATGAAAATGTAATTGCCATTAGAGGAATTACAAAAGCACAAGAAAAGAATATTCAACAAATCAAAGTCCTTCATACCCTGCAGTGATGATCAAAACGGTCCACACATTTGTCACAAACTCTGCAGTGTTTGCTGTACTTGAAAACCTGCATGAGAGCATTTAATGGAATCACATATCAAGGCAGAAAGCATGTGAGTATGAAGAGCTATCAACAGAACAATGATTTATGAGATATCATCCTGATGTGTCACTTTTTACCCAATCTTTTCTTCTTCTTTTTTCTTAATCTTGAAGGAAAAAGAAAAAGAAAAAAGAGAATTAACCATTTTCAATTTATGATACCTCAATGAGTCCTTACCTCTAGTAGTTATAGACTGTAAAACACAACTGAATACTTACATGGAGAAATCATGAATCTAGGCACATATAAGAGCGTTTACACACCTCAACTTCACACAGACTGCAATAGAACATGCCTTCTTCACTCATTTGTACTGAAGATTCTTCACTTGATCCGGAGCAACTGCAGATATAAGCACATGGAGAGCAAAGCAAAAGGAAGCAAGAGGAATTTTCTGAGGATGCATCCTTCATTTCAATACCACTGTTAGACGTTTTTGAAGTAGCATCTTTGCCAAACGCATCCTTGTCCAGAGGTTTTCTTCCAACTGTCACATCATTAGCTTCATGCATTGATGATGTAGATTCCCCACAAAGTTTAGAATCTTTACTTCTAGGATGCTTTTCATTGGCTGGAATATTGAGATATTTCTTTGACCTAAAAACTCCTGGATCTGCAGGATCAGCAGCTGCGCACCAAATATATAGGCTGAAGACACATGTAATCTGAAAAGAAAAGAAACATTACTACTTGATAGGACATATATAATAATACTTTATCTAACCGATACAAATTCATGACAAGTGACATATCTTTTGCTAATTGGCACTTCAAATACAGCATTTGGAGACTCTAGATTTCATATTTATACAACTCAATCTGGGAGCTACGTATACCATTTTTAAAAATACTTTCTGGAATCATTTGGAAATTTCTGGACAAGGATGCGTTTGGCAAAGATGCTACTTCAAACAAACGCGTCATTTTTGAAATGAATTCATACCCACATATCTGGTAACTCTGATTGGCAAAATTAAATAAACCTCACGCATTGTTTTTGAGGTTTGAAATTTCTGTGGGTCTGAATTATCACTTTAGAGAGCAATAAGTTCAAATTAACTATAAAAAATCAGCACAAGTAATTTGATATTAAAGCTATGGCTGCACAGATAATCTCCGCATGAGCTAGTTTGTTCGATAGAGGGTTCTGTAGCAATTACTCTACCTCGCATCAAGAGATAGAGCTCACACAAAACTAATAATGTGCTTGAAATTGATGCAACAAAAACCAGGAGTTCATACAAGATATTATATATACATACAGCCCAAAAGACAAGCACCCATTTCCCTTATCAGCTAGACTAGAGTGATATTCATAACATACTTCAAAGAACTAAATTACCAGTATAAATTGAAATACCCTGAAGGGTAGAACCCAGATTGGAGAATCATAGCATCTATATATATAGAACCAAACACATAATTCACATGCCAAGCAGAGAAAGACCGGATCTCAGTTCTTAACCCACCGGAACTGAGCAGAGCTTTTTATAAACAAGAAGGAATTTCAGAGAGAAATGCTTACAAGAGGAGTGTAGAGGCCGATCACAACATACTGAAAAATCTTCTTCCCCACAAAAGGAGCAAAGAACACATAGAAAGCAAAGGCCAAAGCCAGAAACACAGCTACAGCCACCACCTTGATAGATAACAAAACCAAAATTAAGCCTTTATCTTGTGAGCTATAACAAAACAATGCCAAGATTTCTGAAACTAATACCTGGAGAGGATGATAAGGGAGTTGCCATCCATGCTTCCTCATTTTCCGGTTTGAATGCTGAAGACCCAACACAGGAAAGAAGATAATACAATGTAATGGAAATGGAGCAAGAAAGGTAACCCTTTTGCTTGTTTGTCTTTATTTATTTAATTTGCTCCACTTTCCCTCATTTTCAGGGGAAATTAAAGCTAATGGCTTCACTAAGGAACCAACCCAGCAGAGATTTCATGGACATTTTCCAGGAGGGAGTCTAATCAGAAAGGAAAAGGAGCTTTGAAGATATGACAGGTAGGAGGTAGTGGGTTTTGAAATGGGTCTCAATGAGGAAGCTTTGTCTGCTTCACTACTTGATCATCAAAAAGAAGAGGGCTTCCCTGGTTTTGGATTTTCTCTTGTTTCTTCTTCTTAACAGGTCCTTTCACTCACAGCAAAGATCCATGACTTGAATTGACTATACTGTATACAAAGAAAATGAGCTCGAGAGAAACAAAGAAAGAGGGTCTCACTGGTTTTTTTTTGCTTTGCTTTCCTTGCCTATAATTACCCACAACCCCTACCTTTTACTTTTTTCTTGTTTCTTGCGTTACCTTTTTCTCTGGGCAAATCATGTGTCACAGCACAGGACAGACAGTTGTAAATTTTTGCTTCCTCTCCTTTTTTGTAAATCGGCCCTCAACCCCCAAAAAATGAAGAAGTATTTTTCTTTCTTTAATTGCTGTGTGTGTATAAAACTATAAATGGTGAAAATGATTTTGTGCTGTGGAGTTGGATAAATCTTACCTCTTGTAGAACTGAACAGAAGCAGTTTTTGTGCTTTGTAACTCTTTGTGGGTATTGGACAAACACCTACTTGTATTGAATGCTGGTCATCATCATGTTTGTTTAAATTATAAGGAGGGTGGTTGGTTTTGATGCCCTTGTAGCTAGAAGAGGACCAAGCTTGGATCTAGTGGTGCCAATAGGAATATATATTTGCCTACTACTATTTGCAACCCATGATGATGATGATGATGACCCTTCTTTTCTTTTGTCTGGGTTGCTTTGATGAGTGAATGCTTAATGTTCAAGTTTGGTGCATTGCAAACCCATTAAAAATGCTGCTACATGAATGAGTGTGACTGTGTCTTTGGTGCATTGCAAACCCATTAAGAATGCTGCTACATGAATGAGTGTGACTGTGTCTTTGCTCCCTTATCATTTTGGTTTTGGCTCAAGGACTCAAACCTAACCTCCATTGTAATCACATCAAAATGAGACCGTTTGGATTTAAGTGGTTATTTGGTAAACAACCAGAGAATTCTGTTGCCAAAAGAAACCAGTCCAGTGAATTCTTTTAATTGCAAGTAGCCAAATTTGAATGTGCCATGTGCCTGCCGCAAGGCTACAATTCAATTAGAGCTTCACGGGTTTAACGCAAGCAGTTGATCCTGTTACATTTTTTTACTGCCAACTCTTGCTGTTTATATATATATTTCCTTTGTCAATTTCTCTTTGGCGTTTTCTTGTCACCATGTGTCCATATCATGTCTTGATATCCACACTATTAAAAAATCCAATGGTTGAAATCGAGGCGTGGGCCCTTACAGCATTAAATGGCTTGGATCTCTCCATCTCTCTTATCATCACTCACGATATCTTATCCTATGATTGATGACCGAATCAACGCTCCAGATTAAGGAAATACCTTGGCCTCTAAATTGCACGAGCTCTACAGGATAATCGTTCCAGCTCTTATTGGTTATTCCTTTCCGCTCTGGGACCATTTAGTAAATTCCATTCAGACGCAGTTCCAGTTGCAGTCACATAATCCGGATAGACCAGTTTCGTTGTCTGAGCCCTACCGTATTGCAAGATAGCTCAACAAATTAAATCAGGATTTTTTATTTTATTTTTTAAAAGACCAGGGGTTGTTCTTGGTTTAGTGGGAATGGAAGTCAAAATCCAACCAACTGATACCAAGAAATTGATGCTCTACTTAATTCTAGGTTTCCTACATCTTAAGTCTTAAGTCTTAACCATAACATAAGAATAATTAATTAAATAAGAAGAGAATACCAATGTGGTGTAATAGAACAGGAATGGAAAACAAAGGGAATGGTGCAAAAATCTGAGTTTATATAATTATAATAATAATAGGGGAGTTGTTTCACATTTGTTTATCCCTACTTGGATTGACAAAGGCGAAAGGGATTTGACCACTCTCATCTCCATTTCTAACTTGTTAAGTATAAACAATATTTGTCTAACAACACTTTAGGGACATGTGATTGTTCATATCCGTGACACATAGCTAGCTTCCCTAGTGTGTTGGACTTGGATTTCAAATCGTACGTCTTTTCACCTAATAGCGTAAGCAGTAGATCGAGAATTTCTCAATCAAATAGGAACTATCTAGTTCTTAGTAGACATGGGAATTATTAGATCACAACACCCTTTTTCTTTCAATTTAAATAGGTGGCACAAAGCACCAACTCACCAAGTTCAAGTAGGAATGTCACACTCACACACAAGGCTAGATCATTACGACTACTTTTTAGATAGTTACTCTCGCCTAAACAAATTTAACTATAGAATTATGTCTCTATTACCTAAACTGACACCTTGTTTATGGGAAATTCGATCTCTTGCTAGCTTGTTTGTACAAACTAGATGAGTCTCATGAGAAGTAGTAAGTAGTTGTCGCTAGGAGGAGCATGAGAAATATTAAAGCTCAGGGAGTTGGGGGTCACTCTATACTCGATGTGAAATTAAAGAGGCTTGCAGTAGTAGTTGGTGTTGGTGTCATCATTACTCGATCAGTCTCTTAGGTCTTTGTAGTTTATGCAAACAAACATGTGGTGTGCATTCAATCATGGCAAAGCCTCTGACCCACCTAGGCCTCCCATGTCTATGTCTGCTAAAAAGTAGTTTGGTCCAGCCCAATTCAACCCCCACGAACTGGGCTCAGATTCATACCCATCTTGCATAAAACTCTATTGTTTGCTGGGCTGGGCTGGGCTGGGCTTGTGTTTAATTGTTAAGAATATACTAATATAGTGAAGTATTAAACAATTTTGTTTATTTTATTTTCCCAATAATAGTTTTGATTTGAAAATGATTCTCTCCCATGTTTCCATGTGCTAAGCTACAGTTTACTAGAAATCTAGAACATGGGGGTTTTAATGCTTGAGGCCATTGATGAAGTTTAGCTACCTGTTGGGTACTTGGGTCCTTAAATTCTATATATATCCCCCAGTCCCAGCCTTAAATCTTTGTCCCCAAAACATGGGGCACACTCTAATGGAACCATGCATCTACCTCGAACTGCATCAATATTTCATTAAGTGACACAAGACTAAAACTGACCCGATTTGCATGCATGCTATTCTAGTTGGTCCATTAATGTTTCTTAATTGGTTAATTCTGCTGCTAATTATTAAAACTGGTTGAGTAGTCTGCTTTCCTGGCCTGGAGGTTGCTGTTGAAGTGGGTGTGGGTTACTGGGTTTAGGCAGAAGGGAACACACTACAAAACAACAAGCAGTATTGGTAGTGTTATTGTAGCTGTTTACCACAACACAATAAATCATTGGGTTGTTGATGATTTGCACAAAATAATATCTTGTTTTGTTTTGTTGGGTTTGCTAATTAAAGTACTATTGCTAATATCTCACCAGTATATGTTAATTTTTTTTATGGGTTATCAGTCCTTAATTAGATGATCATCCACTACTTTCTTCAATTAATTAAACAAAAATTAACGAGTAGAAAATTCTACCAAAATCTTGAAAGCAAGACTAAAGAATTCATTGTCAGATTATATATATATCCTTTCTGATCTTTAAAGTAGCTGTTAGATATATATTCTTACATTAGTCTTGAGTGTGATTGCACCTAACTCGGATATCATTTGCTTGAAAGATTCTTTCTTTGATATCCTTCTTTCTCTTGGCTAAAGCTTCATTCAATATATAATTAATTACACAGACATATAGCTAGCTGGGGCACAGGGGTGAAGGGTAATACCAAACTGAATTGCTTGAAGAGGGTGTTCTAAACCCTACAGTTTTTATGGTGCAATCTTTCCTTCCCCCTCACTTTATGTGACTTTTACTTCCAAAAGAGATTCAAAAGTAGGTAATCATGCATGGATAGCGGTCAACAATGAATCTTTAATTTAGGACTTTAAACTTAAAAAATAAAAAAAATTAATTTTAATATTGGAGTTAAAGTGTTCAATATTGGAGTTAAAGTGTTCGACTCTCGTCTTTTTTATTCTTGATTATATTTTTTTTCCTCAAAGAAGCGATAAATAACATTAATTATGTTCAACACAGGCACATAACTAAGGAGGGGCTGAGGTGTGCTGCAGCACACCCCAGTTTTTTTTTTTTAAAATTAACTAATATAGAATCTTCCTTCTCCAAAACTTGAATACTTGAGGCTTCAACACAAAAAAAACTATGTTCTTCCTTCTTCAAGGCTTCAATCCTCCTTCGGCTCAAGATCAGTTAATAATCAATATCATTATATCAATTCCCAGTAAACATTCATTTTTGAGCATTTTTTAACATATAACCTTAGCCCACCCCAATTTTGGATCCTGGTTCCGCAACATAATATAATATCATAGCTAACAACTTTGTAAAGCAACAAGTATCGATTATTCTCTTGATTACCTAATTTTGTTCTTATGAGACATCAAAGTCTATTTTTTCCTCATAGTTTCTTAATCTGCTTCTGGTGGTTGGTAATGGTTGATAAAAACACATCTCTTTACGGCCCAACCGCTTAAACACGGCCACGGGGGAGAGCTAGTCCACTTCAACTATATATATTAGTCTTAAATCCCTAATCAAAGACAAAACCAACTAATTATTGTTTTAAAATATGGTTTGCTTAACAGCTTAAGCATCCCATTGTGATTATTAAGAACCCCCTCGATCCCTCCCCACGTACTTTAATTAAACACATTGTTTATGTCAATGAACTCTTCAAAGCAAAACGCGCCTAACTGCCTAAGTTTGGCAATGCCATTCATGCTGCATTGAAATTTTTGAATGAGTTGGTTTGTACGTACCTGAAACTGGTGGCCGGGGGTACGTAATTTGAAAATTGAAATAAGAGAGCGAGCGGAGAGAAGTTGGTGGCGTGTTTAAGTTTATTTAGCAAACAGAGCTAGAGAGTCGTGGTCAGCATTGGTCGATCAGTTGTCACTTGTCAGCGGCCGACTGGTTCTTCTGGACATGGACGTGCACAGAAAATTAAACACACGTACATAGAGAAGAGAGAAGAGAGAGAGACATATAGTCTGGCTTTGCCACTCTGCCATTGATGCTGACCTTCTTGGCTTCATCCCCATTTTTCTTTCATTTGTTGGGTTAGTGGTGAGCTCCCCCACTTGTACCAAACCATTTTGATCAGCTACAAAGCCTTCAATTAATTTAATTAATTTGGTAATTAAGTGCATGCAAACATTGCAAACTTATAAAATATGTGAATATATTGATTCTTTAATGAATATAAAACTATCATACGGAGTGATGAAGTATGTTAAATAAGCTAAAGCCATATAGTTAAAACACGTACTTCAACACTTCACAAAAATAGAATCGCACCAAAACACTTGCGTATGAAATAAAACGTTACTTTTTTTTTTTTAGGAAAACATTACTTTTGATTGTTTTGTGATAATATATATATATATATATAAAATAGAGCAATGATTTATTATTTTGTCATGTTAAAAGACAATGGATCAATTTGAAAGCCGGGATTGTCACACTTGCATTCACAAGCAAAAAGGAGCAATGATTTATTAAGTATTATAGACTAATTAATTAAGATGGTACATAACTACATATCTTCTTGTGATTTAGGATGATAATTATGACTACTTTGATAAAAAAAAAACATGTACGTATTTAAGAGAATGATTAAAAGATAAGAAATTTACGTTCGAGTAAATTTGTTGATGATAGAATAGGTCGAAAGTGGTTATTAGATATTTTAGGTTATTTAAGTGAAAATAGATTGTCAATTTCAAATGAACATAATTATTGGCTAAAGAATCCACTTGTGACCGTGAAAACAGCAAAACAAAGAAAATTTTGGTACGTGAAAGTGTAGTAGGGAGCTACGTACGTTATGAATGGTCTCATGCCTTTTCACCAATCAGTTTTAGTGTCCCAGTACAAAAATGTGCAATTTTGATTTGATTCTTTCGGTATTTTATTTAATTTTCTATCTTGTTTAGGTTTTATTTTCCGGGTAAGTCTAATATACAGAGCTGCATGGTATGCAGCTCTTTTTTTGAAATGCAATTGCTGTTCAAAAAGGTAAAACTAATTATTTTGAAATGCAATTGCATTTTTTGGAATGACAATTGCATTTTTTAAATGTATAGTTTCACATTTTTAAACGGCAATTGCATTTTTTTTAAAAGCTGCATGCTATGCAATGATGTATATTATAATTTTCCTTATTTTCCTACTAAGAATAATTTTAAAATTTGATTTTCTTGTTTTGGATCAACAGAGATTTCTTTAGTGATTTGTTTCCTATTCTTTTATTCTTTTTATGCTTTAGGATTATTATTTTTTATGCTTATAGATTTTGGGATGTATATATAAAGTTCCACTTTTGAGTTTGCAAGTAAGAACTCAAAAATCATAAATTAAAAACCAAAAACATTAGAGAAGTATCTCTTCTTCTTCTTCTTCTTCTTCCGGGTGCCCTTTACCAGGTATATATTGGATCTGGGACGACCCTGGTCATTTATTGTTTGTTTATGTGAATTTGCATGGTTGTAAATTTTCTTGTTTACATACGTAAATTTGCTTATGCTATTATATACATACATCTTGATCAAAGACTTGTACTATCATCTCGTAACTAATTAAGTCAATGGTAATCCAAACCTGAAACTTAATGCAAACAAAACAAAGGCAAGAGAATAGTGGGCACGTCAGACCCGGGAAGAAATAAAAAGAAAGAAAAAGCGTACGAAGCGGGAGGGTATAATAAGCTGCGCCAACAAATTAATAGAGAGCCACTGCCCAAAATAGGATCCGATTTGAACGCAAAACTGCTGTCTCTGTATTTGGATGCTCAAATCAAATTTGTTGTTTAGTGTCCTAATTAGTTAATACTCCGCGGATCATCGTACGTATAACTACGCACCCTTCACCGGAAGCCAGCCGGTGTGGGTTCAACAATTAAACAACACAGAAAGAGATCAAAACCAAGTTTCGTTTCAAGGGAAGGAGGAGGAGGCCGAGTTCCTCACCGGGAACGACGGTTTTCCTCTCTTTTTTTCTTGCCGGAATACTAGTTCTTGACCCGACCCAGGTCGCTTTCTCTTCCTTATGCATGCATTAATCATAATTTGTATGTCCTTGTTTTCATGATGATGACACTGCTGGCTTATTTTCAGATTTCTTCGTTTCCTCGAAGTTTACGACCATATCTACTATTGTTCTGTGTTCTGTCTTTTCTAACTTTGCTGTATTGATTGACCCATTGAATTAATGGATTGAAAGTTTGGATGTGATTATGTATTTACTGTGTTTTTAATGCTTCCATAACATCTTGCAACTACTCTCTGTTTGTAATTGTACCGCATCATTACTTTGTCTTCATTTCTTTAACATACATAGATTTCTGGTTCTCAATCTATCAGCCTATCATTTTGTCTTGTTCTATCATAACAGATGGAGACTCGTGCAGGCCTCAATTAATTTCCTCTTAGTTTATTTTTTCTAGTACTTTGATCGTGTCAAGTTTTTATGTTGAACTCTGGATTTTTGATTCTATTCGATCAGAATTGTTAGACCTTTTTGACTAAACGAACTGGGATTCATTTCCTTGTTGGGGTTTTGTTCAGGTTTTGCTCAAAGGTATCAAGTATGGCATTGTGAAACGTCTTTTTTCCAATTTCCACGGTGCCTTTCTCAAAGTTGACACTTGAAGAAAGGCTTGATCGAGTAGGAGTTGCGGTGGTTTGTACAAGTGAGTGATGGGTGTATGTGTCTCAAAGCCAAGTGAAACTATCCGAGCCCAGAAGAAGAAAGTCCACAGAGGCCGACGCAAGGGAAGGAAGAGCAAGAAGGTAGCCACCTCCATTATTAACTCGGAGATTGCTGCGCCGACCCGACGGTCTGTTAGTGAGTTTGTGCATCTTGACTTTGAGAAAGGTGCTGCAACCACTTGCAAAAGATCTGAGGTTTCCAACGGCACATTTCATCTCACTCAGCTTCAATGGAACCACAGTCAAATTGATGCCAATGGTGGTAAGAATACTTTTACTTAGCTGCTTAGTTTCTTGTTAGTTAAGTAAATTTTTATTATAAAATCTCAACTACAGGGAAATGCCAAGGACCTGAAACTTGGTTCGACTCGCATAGTATAATGGAATCTGATTCAGATGAAGAGTTTGCTAGTGTACATGGAGGTGATGTATTCCAATCTCAATTTTCCTCTACTTTGTGGCTTGAATTGTGAACGTGAGCTAGTGATCTTGACACTAGTAAATTGTTTGTTTTCGGGTTTGTCAGATGGGTTTCCTCCTATGGTGGTAGGTAATGGAATTGGGAACATCCCAAATAGTCAGTTGGTCCAGTATGAAAGTGCAGCATGCATTGTAGATAATGGAGGCAAGTATGAAGGGTTTTATGAAAGTTATCTAAAAATCGATGGCGGAGGGGCACGTCATTCTGTAGAGAAAACCCAAGTCAGTTTTAATGACAAGAATCAACCCAAGCAATCTGCAGTTATCATGCTTTCTTACAAGAGGAAATCCGTCGACAATCCGGAAAGGACTTCATGTATGTACCCAACTTAGTATGGCCTTTTGTAATTTCAAAGTTCAAACTCACACAATGTGCAAGTATAATGTGTTGCTTGAAATGAACATGTACAGGTGCGTCTGATCAGAAGTACTTATTTCGTCCCAAAGCAGGACTTCGCATTCCTTGTTCACCGGTAGAGAAGCCAACTCCAGGATCCTGGTCTGAAGTTTCGCCTTCAGTCTTTAAGCTCCGCGGGGAGAACTATTTCAAAGATAAACAGAAGTACCCTGCTCCAAACTATAGCTCATATGTACCAATTGGTATTGATTTGTTTATCTGCCCAAGAAAGAGAGATCACATTGCTCAGAGTCTTGAGCTTCCTTGTGTAAAACCACATGACAAAGTTCCTTCCCTCCTCATTGTCAATATACAGGTACTTATCTGCAGTCTCAGGTTTGATGGTTAGAGACTTAAAGTTGGCACGAGTGTTTTGAGTGCAGTGTGTAGTTTGCAAACAATGTATATCGAGCTAACAAAGACTTGTGGTGTTGTTGTTGCAGTTGCCTACTTATCCTACTAATATGTTCCTTGGTGATTGTGATGGGGAAGGCATGAGTCTTGTATTATACTTTAAAGTTAGTGAAAATTTTGACAAAGACATATCTCCTCAGTTTCAAGAATTCATCAAGGTATTTGAATGTATTCACCAATTTCTCAGTTTTCACTTTTCTCATTCGGCTGGTAAATAGAAGATGACATTATTCCTTCTTTGTTTTATGTAACAGAAATTTGTTGAGGATGATACCGAAAAGGTTAAGGGGTTCACAAAGGAGTCATTGGTTCCTTTTAGGGAAAGGCTGAAAATTATGGCTGGATTGGTGAATCCAGAGGAGCTCCAATTGAGTTCAACTGAAAAGAAGCTTATAAGTGCTTATAATGATAAACCAGTGCTTTCGCGCCCTCAACACAATTTCTTCAGGGGACCTAATTACTTTGAGATTGACCTAGACATACACAGGTTCAGCTACATCTCCAGGAAAGGACTTGAATCATTCAGAGACAGATTGAGGAATGGGGTACTTGATTTGGGATTAACAATCCAGGTACATTAATTCACTATTTTAGCACAATGTTACTTCTGGTTGAACAATTAAAACTAACTTTGTTTGAACAACATTACAGGCACAAAAACAAGAGGAACTACCAGAACAAGTCTTGTGTTGTATGCGCTTGAATAAGATTGATTTTGTAAATCATGGACAAATACCTACTCTTGTAACTATGGATGACTGAAACGCCTGTGGAGTTCTGGAGGGTTTGCATTAGTTTATAAATCCGGCGGAGAAACCGATCAGAAGATGATTTGTTTTGTTTTTTGGTAAACGTTAGATCGTTACGACCTATTTAATGGTGCAAAGAAGGAATAAAGAAAAATGAAAAGCAAATGGTTTATTATTTTGTCCAAAATGGCATCAATATCTTGTACATACTATACCCTAGCTCTATAATATCATTCATTTGCCAACTTTCCTCAGCCATTAGATCCTTAAGCCATATTTAATCGTCAGAAGATTGAGGGTTTAAGCCTTTAAGGTTCTGAGAATAGAATTGATAAGTCTGTCATACTAAGTAAGAACAAAACGTACAGCAAGCTAAAAGGAGAAACATATTCCTAATATTCAAACGTCAATACAATACCAAGAGCAACAGAAAATAATCATATAAAACCACATTACATTACTGCATTTCCATATACAAAAGAATGCACTTAAGTTATAAATCTCAATACAGTATGCTTGTAAGCTAGTTACGTACAGCAAAAAAAATTGAACCAACTTCTTCCTGTTTTCTTTCGTATTACCCCCTTCACTTTATACATTAGCATTGGGGTACTTGGCCATGATCAAAACTACGGCCACAAGTGAAAGATTCAGACAAAAATCACTTAAAAGCTTTTGCTTGATTCATGGAAATATCAAATTTTGGCTACTCAAAGTCACAGAACTATGTTATTTGTTCTTCTTTTAAACGTAATCGCGCTATAGGCTGTTGGTCATTGTTTCTAGGATCCATCCTGCTAACTGAGGCATGCTTCTCAGTTCCCGGGTTGCCTGATCTTATATTTGATGCATTGTTGTTCGCTGTGTAGTGGCTGCCAGTTTTAGAAGCAGGTACATCATGATTATGTTTGCCCTCATATGTTGTTATGACGGCTTTAGGATCAGTAGCTGCTCTCTCTACATGCTTACGGACATTGCATCCCTGGAATGTGCATTTATAATAGCTCCTGCAGATTCAGTAAGACAGCTCAGAAAAATTCCAGACCAACCATGCAACAGGCAATACGCTAAATATAAAATCAATGATATCTTTGACATAAGAAAAGGGAAATTGAAACTAGAAAGATCAGCTCTCACATAACAGGACACAATTTTATGCTAAATTTTTTTTTGCCGATATGTCCCAGCTAGTACCGGGCATTTTAGGCATCAACTTTGATGAGCTGAAACATAGTTTAGCACATAAGAAAATCTAGCTCCACCCAGTTTAAATGTTAGGATAAGTAGTGTTACCTAGGATAAGGATTTCCCTTGACAACTTTCTGCCCATACTTTCGCCACCTGTAGCCATCATCTAACAGATCAACTTCACTGGTTGTCTGCACTATGATTCTAGGCTCTGTCACAGTTCGATGAGAAGAAGCTGGCTCTGAATGCCTGACCTCCGTATTTCTACACAATCAAAATAAAGTTGTTTAGAACACAAGACAAGGTGCATGTCCATAAGTAGATAAAAAGTAAAGAGATGTGTACCGTCTCTTGGCGTCAGGTTCATCTTCATCTCTTTCTTCTACTTTTGTTTCAGCATCTCCAACTTCCTCACTGTCACTTGTCCCAGATATTGCTTGGCTTGATTCCTGACCCTGCTTAGACGTTGAATAAGTCCCTTCTTTCGAATTCCCACCATGAACTTGGGAAGCTAAGTCATGATTCACCTGAACATTTCCATTTTGATTTCCAGAATCCTTTGGGCGCTTGGACTGAGGACGCTGATGGTTATGCTCGCCCTTGTAAATAATCTCAGTTATCTGGCCATCAACTGAGCGTTCAACCTTTTTCTTGACAGGACAACTCGGATGCGTGCATTTGTAATAACTTCTAGGAAACTCACTCCCCTTCACCTGCTTCTGCCCATATTTCCGCCAATTGTAACCATCATCATTAGGCTTATCAACAGTCAATGAAGACGGCTGGGATCTCTGATCCGCATGGGACATATCAGACGATTCTTTCCTAGTGACCCCAGAATCGGGTATTCCAGATGTAATCTCCTTGGGTGCAGTTGTACTGGACGTAAACACCGGAAGCTGTGTTATAGATGTAGTAGTAGTGTGTTCATATGGGATATGAAAAGTGTAGGATTGAGAGTGTGAAGCCTGAGCTGTGACTTGTGCTAGGGCCTGCTGGTGTGTCATTCCAAAACCTCCCTACATTACTCACAAATCACAACCATGAGAAACCAATAGAATTAGGGTATTGATTCTTTTGAAGTAACAACATTTATGTAGAAGCAGAAAGGCCAAAAAGTCCGAAGCTTTATCATTGCACTAGACCAGGTTTATTCACTATCTAACAAGATCAGGTTTCCCAAATATTCTCTACAATGTATTCTCATTCCTTAAATGTTGGAAGATGAATTAAATTCCAAGAAAATCGCCAAAGATAAAGGAAAGCAAATTTTGTAGTCAAATTGCAATTACTTACCGCCATTAAAAACGGACTCAGTCTATCTAGCTCCTAAAGAAAATGTAGTACCAATAGGTACTAAACAAAAAAGGAAACTTTTCAAAAGTGTCAAACTTTATAAATACAAATAGTGTGTGTACCTGTCCCGGCGAGAATAGTCCCGGCGAGTCGAGGAAACCCGCCGGAAACATCGGCGAAGGCGGTCCAATCGACTGTCCGGCCGGTTCATTCTGCTTGAACCTGAATTCGGAGCTGTCGTCGCCGGAATTTCTGTCTTCGAGCTGCGGGAATCCCGCCGGAGACAGCATGGCTCCGGCCAGCAGCTGAGAGAAGGACTTGCAGTCTTCGCCGTCGGAGAAGAAGCTGGAGACGAGAGTCATCGGGCCCGGGCTGAAGCCCAAGCCCTGCCCAGTGGTCCCTCCCCCGGAGGCGTTGAAGAGCGTCTCGAAAGAAGTGCGCGGCGGGAGAGTGATTGTGGGGCGCGAAGGAGCTGACGGTGCCGATGAGGTGGACGGCGGCGTTGGCTCTTCTTGTTGTTCGCTCTCAGCCATTTGATCAAAACCAAACCAACAACAAACTAAACTCGCTGTTTCAAAACCAAACCAAACACACTGTTTGGTTTTGGGCTCTGTGGATCTGAAATTCAGCAAAAAGTCCACGCCAGAGAGAGAGAGAGACGAAAAAGCTCTTTGCGATTTTTCTGGCTTGGTTTCTGCTTTTGTAGTTTTGTCCTCTCTTTTTTTTTTCACTTTCGGAACTTCTTCTCTGGATTGATATTGATGTGGTGTGTTGGTGTTGGTGGCTAACTGCCTCCATCGACCTCCATCTCCGAATCGAAATGACGATGCTGCCCCCGAAGACTTTCTGGAACTACGTTACATCTTCCAAGTGTAAAGACGGAAACGCATTACCTAGACACACTTACACTGTTACACACTCATTTACTGGATATTTAGATGTTGGCCCTATTATGGTGCAGACGTGCAGTGCCGGCGATGGCATTAGATTATGTCATTTACCATAATTAAAATCTATAATCAAAACACATCCACCTCCTTTACCCCGTGACGAATGAATTTGTGGTTACTAACCGTTAATCGATGCTCTAATTAAATACGTGACAATACTCAATTGAGCATCCACAGAAGGGATTCCCGGTTGCCCAAGTAATCTTGTGAATTGTAGCACATGCATAGTCGACAGAGGCTCAGAGCCATCATCGTAAAATCTAGCATACACTGTGTGTGTGTGTGTGTTAAAATGGAGCAACAGTCGTAATCACAAACTGAGTTGATACAATTAATGTAACAAGTGGAGTTTAGAAAATGATATTTATGTCGGTGTTTGAAGCTGTAAGCTGATGGCTAGTTTAGAAAACGATAACAAGTGCTCCAAAACTCTCCCTGCAACACACGCATAGTGGAGCTCGGGGATAGAATTATTAATAAGAGTAGCTGATGATTTGGACAATAGATATTAAATTTCATAGTTGCCATACAAACGTGGGATATATGAAATGAAATGCAGCCAAAAACGGAGGAGTTCGTGGAGACACATAACGTGGCAGCCTGGCAGAGAATCCTCAACCATCTTCAGATTAATTTGTATGGTATTGCAGAACTAAAACATATATAGTCACTCTTCAATTAGGGTAGTCCATTCTTCTTTTGGATCACACAACTGGATCTATGGTTTAAATATCAATGATTTACACGGCATATGGTAATTAGATCGATTAATCTACATCCGATTTCATATTAATAAACAAATACATATTATATTGGATCACACATTTGTCTACTAACACAATAAATTAGCAAATTGAGATCAATTATATATATTCTTATTAATAACATACACAAATCAATTAACAGATGCACGCCTATCAAGTAAGAAAATTAATAGATACATGCCTAGATCAATTATAATTAATTATTGGCTTTAGTTATTTTAAAAATTTGTGTTAGATGTGGTAAACACATCCTTTGGTTCTTGCCTCTTTTTTTTAATAGATGATTGATAAAATTTAGAATATAAAATTAGTGCTTGTGGTTTGTGGTCAAATGGCATCAATCAATATGATCCACTTAATTAAAGTCCAAATGTGTAATTTGGCTTTTAGAATTATCAAATTGGAGAGGAAAAGGACTTGTAAAATTATGTAAACTACAAAAGTAAAGCAATTTCACTTTCTTTTTTTTGTCACACTTGCACTCTTCTTATATTTTCATGTTTTATATTTTCATTTTATAAGTTATTCTCAAGTTAATTTCTTTTGACTTGAGAAGTTTCATTATCTAAATTTCATGTGACCAAATATGGTGCAAATTAAACAAAGGAGAGTCAAGACTCAAGAGTGTGTGGTGTGTGCCTTAAAAGCATTCGTTATTTTCTCCCGCAAGAATCCTTTTTATGCAAAAAGAAAATGAAAAAAAAAAATATTAGTTTACGGATGCTGGCTAGATTACTCGGCTTGTGAATTCTTCTATGTCAAAGCATCAACTGACACTGTTGACTAACCAGATTTGAGTCGTAGAAAAAGGTCGGAGCTTCAGACCCAGAACCCAATGGAGGAGAAGAGCAACAAAACTCTGCAACAAAGCGGTTCTATTCATCTCACAAAATCGATTCGTTGCATTGTCAAACTCGGTCTGTCACCTTTTGCCTGTTCTTATTCATTTGCTATTAGAATCTATTGAAATATATATGCTATTGTTAGTAGTGCTTGCCCAATTAAGGTTTGTTAATCGGCGATTGATAAAGTTTAAACCCTTCTTCAAATTAATCACTGCTTGGATAATAGAAATTGATGGAATCAATGTAATTTGAGCAAAGACAGCTGCTTTTTCAACTTGGGTGAATCTAATGCTATGCCACTTATAATTAAGGAAGCTAATTGGGATGAATGGTTGCCACGCATTTCTTGGTGTATTTTATAGATTGTTACAATGCGATTTTTACTCCTTGTCTAGGAGGTGCAGCAATTACTTGCAAGAATGAATTAGAGACCATTAATGAAGAAAATCTCAAGACGGTTTCCTCGCAGCTGAGGCAATCAATGATTGCCGGATCGTCTTCTGGGAGGGTTCTTGGGATGGATTGGAGCAAGAAATCAGGAGAATCAGAGATCTCATACACTGTGGATGATTTCGAAGATCATCCAGTTGTCGAATCGAGCCCTTTTATAGTTGTTCATGGAGCAGGTCGGTTGCTTAGCTTAAATCATGAATTTGAAGTAACTTAGAATCTTACATGTGAAAAGTGTACTACAATTGCAAGAGGCTCATTGTGGTCTAGATATATGCAATGGTCTAATATATAGTCTACAATGGTGGCTGTAGGTTCTTTTGGGCATTTTCAAGCTAGTAAATCCGGGGTTCATAAAGGAGGATGGAATCGACCCCTTGTCAAGGCTGGTTTTGTTGCCACCCGCATATCTGTAAGTTATACTGCCTTGTTGTTTTCGTCTCTTGGAGATTGTCTTTGTATGAGACTACAGACTTTCCTCCATTTCCATGTTTATCATGTCCTGTTTCATCATTTCAGGTTACGAATCTCAATCTTGAAATTGTTAGAGCCCTAGCCAGAGGTATTCATCTACCTAGAACAGTGCAAACTTTAGAGCAGGGTTTTTCTCTGGCAACTATATCACCTCACTTTTCTGAGTTCTTTTATGTCATTTCCTTTTAGAGGGGATTCCTTCAATTGGAATGTCTCCATTTGCATGTGGATGGTCAACTCGTGAAAGAAATGTTAGTAATTTGATGATTTTATATGCTGCAATTCTGAAGTTATTTTATAGTTCCTTTTTTTTTATTATATGTTTTGAGCTTGTTACCTAATCTTCTTTTTCTGACTTAACTTTCCTGTTTCTGCAGATAGCCTCAGCTGATTTGTCTGTAGTGGCTAAGGCTATTGAATCTGGTTTAGTACCTGTAAGTTTGCAATCCTCAAGTGACAAATGATACTTTTAAGGCTTGGTGTTAACTATTTTTCTTCCTGTGGTTTCTATATATTCTTGATTTTCTGATTTTCTTTTCATATTTTCCTCTGTGACTAGCGTTGATTGTTATCTGTTTCCTAGGTTCTCCATGGAGATGCTGTGCTCGATAACCTTCTGGTATGGTGTTTCTTAATACTTATAGAAACTGATAACTTATTGCTTATGGTTAACTGGTACTGATGGCTTGTTAATTGATTTTCCTGACCAGGACTGCACCATATTGAGTGGAGATGTCATCATTAGTCATCTAGCTGCACACTTGAGGCCTGACTACGTTGTTTTTCTTGTATCCACCATTATGTTGGAATTTGACATACAGAATGCATATCTTGATAGTTGATACATTATCAATGTTGGATGCTTGTTTTCTTCTTAACTGTGAGTTTAAGACTGATGTACTGGGGGTATATGATCGTCCACCATCAGAACCCAATGCAATACTCCTCAGAGAAATTGGTAAGGACAAATTGATAATCCCATATATGTACATAAATGAAATGAAATTTAATTAGTAGTGATTTTAAATTGAATCAGCTTATAAAAAAGTTAAATTACAGCTGTGGCTGAAGATGGGAGCTGGTCCATTGTGAGGCCAACACTCCAGGACTTGAATAATCAAGGTGAGCAAGAGGTACTCCAGTTTCACCCTAAGTGACTGTCAATATTCCAGTCGCAACAGCAGTAAAAATGAGTCCTTTGCAGCAGCATTTGTCTCATGTATCACTTGCCATTTTTAGGACTTCTGGTGAAGTTTTACTCGTATAATAGTAATTTTCCTTATTTATTAGTATAGACATTAACTTCGGAGAGAGACTTATTGTGATGTCAACAGTTAAAACAAGCGTAGCAGCCCATGATACAACTGGTGGAATGATGACCAAGATAGCAGAAGCTGCAATGATTGCAAAGCTAGGAATCAATGTCTATATTGTGAAGGTAAAATATTAATCCCCCACCTTCCCTTCATTCTTTCTTCCACTTTGATGCTCGTAATTTCACATAGTTAGCTTCTGCTTTCAACAGGCAGCCACAAGCCATGCGTCGAGGGCCTTGAGTGGTGAGTTGAAAGGCGATATTCCTGATGACTGGCTTGGAACACTAATCCGGTTTGCAAGTAAATGACCATTCGATGCTAGAGTTGCTGAACAATCAACACTTGAATCGAAAACAGCAGTCAACATTAATCCCAGCTTCTCTATTCTGTTTGATAAAGTTGGCCTTGACTAGGTTTCCATGTTGATCGATTTCCCTTAGTTTTCTAGTGGGAGCTGAAGTATTTGTAATTCATTCATCATTGCAGTTGTAGAGTGATGTATGAACTAGCCAGTACAGGTTAATATGCGAATATGGTTTAATGGTTATGTGACAGTTTTATATGACTTGTTTTTTTTTTTTTTTGTTTTTTTTTAAAATGGAGTAACCATTAATAGATGAAAAAAATGGAATACACGATACTTTGGAGTTTATTTCCCTTAATACAAATACACACCATTTAATAACACTACCTTTTTAATATATATTCATTTACTATTTACACTTCCATTTAACTAAAAATATATATTAAATCTTAATAATATTAATACTTAACTTCCCATCTTCACATCATAAAAAATATATATATATTCATAAATAAAATATAATAAATAAATCCAATTGTAAAAAAATATTCCAATCACAAAAAAATTCTAACATTCAATACTCCCAATATTAATAATATAAATAAACATTCAATCCCCACACATATCGATCAAACATCATAACAAACATTTAATTGAAATAGATCAAATACATCAAATATAGTATTAAAGATTCACATTCTATTACCACAAATTACTTCCTATTACTATATACTTAAAAGAATCAAAACGGAGAAAATTTTCATTCAAATAGGAGTTTTTATCAATTAATTCAACTAAAATAGATTTTATATATTAATTTTAGTCAAAATTCTAATCCTAAAACAAAAAACTTATTCACCATAATATATAATTATTATTACTTACTTTTAATTTATTTATATATAACCAACCAACTCATTTAAAAGGGACCGGTTTTTGGGGTACCGACTTTAAGGGGAGGTTCGGGCGGGGCGGGGGCATGACAAATTTCCATTAATATATTCTTTTGGGGGATTAATTGATGTGGTATGTATATATAGGTTCCATCACCAATAATAGCAAAACAAATTGTGAAAAATCATATCGCAATCTAATTAAACACGAAAACAATTTCCCTTAATATAAATATGCTCTTGCATCCCCTTACTCAATCGATCTTGGTCTTCTTGATCATCCTTGTCTGTTGTCTCTCTTTCTTGATGATCTTATTCACCAAATTAAAAATGGTCTCGCTAATCTGGTCCATAGCGTATGCGCTGCTCCACAATGTTCCTCACCACCAGTAACCCTTGAGACACAGACCAACCAGATGTAGTAGCCACAGCAGTAAGAGTGTTTGGCCCAAGATAAAGATCACAACCGGTCGCAAATTCAAGTGCTTCCAAGTAGTGCTTCTCGAAACATTCACGTCGTTTGACGAATCGCTTCTGGTCGATCCCATATTCCCAGGCAAACCCATCTTCTTGTAACCCTATCTTGATGAGGTCGTATGTAATCTTGTCGTTGAGTGCTAGTTCTATTGCCAGAGATGGGGGGACATTAGTCGTTGCCAAAAGGTCAAGAAGACGCTGAGCCTTGTAGTTGTCTGAATCTGAAGGTTGAGTAGTACGTCTGGACGGTCTGGTTATTGAAGCTGTCATGAGAGACTCGGTCAGGTTGAGTGTGCATGAAGAGACGCCGCACTTTTCTAAAGACGGTTGCAGCTCCGGCCAAGCTTTTTCCAACTCTGATGCGCGGCTTTCAAGTAAGAAAGCCGTATAGTAGTAAGTGAATCCCTCTTCCTCTTTGTTGTCCACCATCGCTTTTGGGTTGTTTGCTTCGATTACAGCAGTCATGGTTTCCTTAATTGGGTAAGTAGGGCTTCTGAATTGAAAGATTTAGAAGTAATGGACAAGAAATGGGTATGTAATACGGAGAGAGACGAATGATTTTGATACTAGCTGATGTGAGGCATGAATAGAGAAATGACCTATTTATAGTTGTAAGGGAATATCCTCTGCGCAGGAGGAAATCGAATCCCCTTGGAATAAGGAAATGATAATTAACCCACGCGGCTTTTGTATAATTAATGGTTGATAGCTTAGACTAGAACTTTCCATTAATCTCCCTTGGACTAGGAAATTATGGTTTTTCTTTTAATTAAAAAAAAACTATATGAATGACTTTTGCCGACCAATATTTCGTCGGAAAAACTCTTCACCTATTTTTTCTAATTTCATTATTAAATTCCAAGAACACGAAGAAATTCTCGATGGTCGGGCTTATCATAAAACAACCTCATTTAGGAAATGATAATTCATCCCACTTGGACTAGGAAATTATGGTTTATTAAATTTCTTTATTAAAATCCAAAGAACACGAAGAAAATCTCAATGGTCGGGCTATATCCTAACTACCCCATACCAATAACATAAGAACCTCATTTAGGAAATGAGAATTAATCCCTCTTGGACTAGGAATTATGGTTTATTAAAAAAAAACATATGAATGACTTTTGCCGACGAATATTTCGTCGGGCAAACTCTTCACTCATTTTTTTTAAATTTCTTTATTAAAATCCAAAGAACACGAAGAAATTCTCAATGGTCGGGCTATATCCTAACTACCCCATACCAATAACATAAGAACCTCATTTAGGAAATGAGAATTAATCCCTCTTGGACTAGGAAATTATGGTTTATTAAAAAAAAACATATGAATGACTTTTGCCGACGAATATTTCGTCGGGAAAACTCTTCACTCATTTTTTTAAAATTTCTTTATTAAAATCCAAAGAACACGAAGAAATTCTCAATGGTCGGGCTATATCCTAACTACCCCATACCAATAACATAAGAACCTCGTTTAGGAAATGAGAATTAATCCCTCTTGGACTAGGAAATTATGGTTTATTAAAAAAATATATGAATGACTTTTGCCGACGAATATTTCGTCGGGAAAACTCTTCACTCATTTTTTTAAATTTCTTTATTAAAATCCAAAGAACACAAAGAAATTCTCAATAGTCGGGCTATATCCTAACTACCCCATACCAATAACATAAGAACCTCGTTTAGGAAATGAGAATTAATCCCTCTTGGACTAGGAAATTATGGTTTATTAAAAAAAAACATATGAATGACTTTTGCCGACGAATATTTCATCGGGAAAACTCTTCACTCATTTTCTAAAATTTCTTTATTAAAATCCAAAAACGCGAAGAAATTCTCAATGGTCGGGCTATCTCCTAACTACCCCATACCAATAACATACGAACCTCATTTAGGAAATGATAATTAATCCCACTTGGACTAGGAAATTATGGTTTATTAAGAAAAAAATATATATGAATGACTTTTGCGGGAAAACTCTTCTCTCATTTTTTTAAAAATTTCTTTATTAAAATCCAAAGAACGCGAAGAAATTCTCAATGGTCGGGCTATCTCCTAACTACCCCATACCAATAACATAAGAACCTCATTTAGGAAATGATAATTAATCCCACCTGGACTAGGAAATTATGGTTAAAAAAAAACATATGAATGACTTTTGTCGACGAATATTATTTAGCACTCTTCACCCTTTTTTATTTTATTTAAATCTAAAGAACACAAAGAAATTCTCGATAGTCGGGCTATCTCCTAACTATCCCATACCAATTATATAAGAACTCTTTTTAAAAATCATGTCTTTCCAATGATGAAGTTTTGGCACAAGCAAAGTTAAAGGGAAAAGGAGGTTGGCAAGGTTGGGCAGGCTAGGGCATACCGTGACACCTCCAAACGTGCCAAAACCATGCCAACCCCCTTTTTCCTGCAACTTTGTCCGTGCCAAAACTTTACTGAGAATAAAAAATAATTTTTAAACCTCGAGTTGTTTGTGAGTTATGATTTTTCAAAGTCTGAAAACTTAAAAACTCATAAAAGAGTCAAGTTTTTCAAGCAAAGTCAGTTGATACGCCTTTTAAAAATAATCTTTTACCAATGATAAAGTTTTGATGCATGCAAAATTGAAAAGAAAAGTACAGTTCACATGGAGGAATCCGGGTGTCTCAGACACTTCAAACAATACCCATGCTAGCGAAGTTAACTATTGATGCATGCTCAAACTAGTGAGGCTAACTAACAATGCCCATACTAGCGAGACTAACTAACGATGTCCATACTAGTGAGGCTAACTAACAATGCATGCTCATGCTAACGAGGCTAATGATGCCTACGTTCATGCTAAGAACGTCCACGATGCCCATGCGATTTCAAAGTTGGAAAACTAGAAAATTCATAAAAAAATAAATGATTCGAGATTTTTGAGTTTTTTCAGTATGAACACCTTTTAAAAAATATGTTTAACTAATGGTGAAGTTTTGAGAAACTTTTTTTTTTTTTACCGAAATCATGGTTTTCCACCAAGAATCGTAAGTTATAACACACGATTTTTGGGCCAAAATCGAATGTTCTTATTTTCACACCAAAATATTTCCACACTAAAATCATGATTTTTAAGAACTTCTCGAGTTGACAGAAAGCAAAAATATCGACTCATTCATTTTTTACGATTTTTCAACATTGGAAAATTAGAAAGAAAAAAACGATCCGAGATTTTCGAGTTTTTTTAATTAGAACACCATTAAAAAAATATGTTTGACCAGTGGTCAAGTTTTTAGAACTTTTTTCTTTTCAAAACCTTGGTTTATCACCCAAAATAGTGGGTATAACACACAATTTTTTGGCCAAAATTATATTTTCTTATTTTTGGACCAAAACTTTCCCACACTCAAATCATGATCTTAAGGACTTTTTTAGTTGACAAAATGCAAAAATATATACTCGTTTATTTTTTACGATTTTTTTAAGTTGCAAAACAAGAAAATTCATAAAATTAAACGATATGAGATTTTCGAGTTCTATAAATTGGAACTTCTATTAAAAAACATGTTTTACTAGTGTTAAAGTTTTAAGAACTTTTTTTTTGGCCGAAACTTTGATTTTTCACCCAAAACAATTGGTATAACACACAATTTTTGAGTCAAAATTGCATTTTCTTATTTTTGGATCAAAACTTTCCCACACTCAAATCATGATTTTTAAGAATTTTTCGGATTAACAAAACGGAAAATTATCTACTCGTTTATTTTCTTACGATTTTTCAAATTTGAAAAACTAGATAATTCATAAAAATTAAACAATTCTGGTTTTTTGAGTTATGTCAGTTGGAACTTCTTTTAAATAACATGTTTTACCAACAGTAAAGTTTTAAGATTTTTTTTTGCCAAAACTTTTTTAGCCAAAATCGTACGACTTTTGGGCAAAAATTACATTTTTTTGTTTTCGCACCAAAATATTCTCACACTCAAATCATAATTTTTAATAAATTTTTGAGTCTACAAAACACAAAAATATTAAGTCATTTATTTTTTACAATTTTTCAAAATTGGAAAACTAGAAAATTCATAAAAATTAAATGATATGAGATTTTCGAGTTTTGTAAATTGAAACTTCTTTTAAAAAAACATGTTTTATCAGTGGTGATGTTTTGAGAACTTTTTATTTATTTTTTGCCGAAACTTTGATTTTTCACACAAAATCGTGGTTTATAACACACGATTTTTGAGCCAAAAGAGTTTTTTTATTTTTATTTTTGGACCAAAACTTTCCCACACTCAAAAATATTATAGTTCAACGATTTGAAAATATATATATATATATATATATATGAGTAATGCTATGATATGTTAACATTTTTCATATATAATGCGGAGATAAAATCATTGTTAGAGTAAATAAGATTCTTATTAGAATAAATTAGGTTATCATTTGAGTAATTAAATCCTAAAAATTGTAATTATAATGTTTTACGACTTGAGGACACGTATTACTACTTTGACAACTCATATGGTAACTACAAAAAAATTCTTGTTAAGGTAAATATAATCCTCATTAAAATAAATAGGTTCTCGTAATTAAGTGCTAAAAATAATAATTGTCTATAAGATACGTCATACACTAGAATTTTCCTATATAAATTTCAACAAAAGTTGACAAAATGCTTCAAGTTGTGCTAAAGAGACATTTTAATCCATCGGATACAAATTGCTTTAATTTTTAAAAGCCGGGCTTGCTTGATTTAAAAAAAAAAATTATAAACATATACAAATGACTTTACCGACTACGTGAAAGGTCATCAACAAAAATTTCTTTTTAATTACTTAATTAAAATTCGATGCACACAAGGAGATTCCCAATGTTGGGTCACCAAAAGCAAGCCTTGTGGGAGTGCGAAACTATAAAATTAACAGGAAATTGGTATCCTACTGTACGAATTTAACACTAAACCTGATTGTGAGAAATTTGAAACAATGAACACATCGAGTTGGGAGAAACAGATAACTTGAAACAAGACACTATACAGTCTTAATATGACTTACCAACACCATGAAATAGGGCATATGGTTCAGACAGTAAACGGAACAGAACATATGGATCACAAGCTAATTAATGGCAACATCAACTTATAATCCAAGGCCAACTACAATCAAGAATAGCTCCTGAACGGTGACCCCTCAAGACACTATTAACCGTCCCAATTCAAATTTTTAAGACTAAAAGCATTCCGGAGGAATAAAGGATAACTACTTTGGACCAATGTCCTTGAGGGCACAAATCTGCTCCTCACCCATAGCAGACATCACAGACACAACCAGATCTTTCCCCTCAGCAAAGCCATCCTTGATCTGCATCAACCAAGAAAACAAAACCAAATCAGATTCTACAGCGATAAACACAGCAATTGGAATAGTTGCCTAGATGCCCAAATATGAGTTGGCACAATTACAAACATTAGAAGTGTTGTTACAAAGTTATATTAATCCAAGTAACCCATAATTACAAATTCCTACTCCACACACAACTATGATATAAAAGATACATCAACTATGATATAAAATAGCTCTTCAATCAAAGATCTTACCCACGCAATAAGACAACTAAAGCCTAACAACATGCAGTCACAGAATGAGGAGATTCAGGAGTATCAGATGCCATATTTCAAAATAACTAACCTGCGTAAGCAGACTGTCATCGGTTGGAAGCCTCAGGTCATCCTTGGTGTTGCCATTCTCAGTCAGAAGACTCACCTGAAATATGCAACAGAATAATGTTGATATTAGACTAAGCATTGTAACCTATTGGGAATATCAAAGCAAGTCATGTTATAACCAGGAGAAACATTTTATTATAAGAACTGGGGAATCTAGGATCTTACAAATCCATCCTCAGAGATATCAATCAGCTGGTAGTCAGTACGGTTGACATGGGGAACCTATGATAACAGAGATACAAAAACTGATAAGCCACAATAAACAGAAGATAAACTTAATTACCAACCAAACAAATTATAAGAAAGTTCGTACATCACAATTGTGGGAAGAGGGGACAATATCCTCAAGCTTCTTGGCAGTGAAGATGTCAATACCAACAAAGTGACACTTAGCATGTCCGTGCTTGCCAGTTTTGGAGGTAGAAACCTCCACAACCTGCAGAACATTAAAAAAAATTAGCACCAACAAGAGAAAAAAGGACCACCCAACATATCCATTAGTTAGTACATATTTGTTTGATGACTGGCACAATCATAAAATCCAAACTGCAAATATCATAATTATAACAAATATGAGAAACAACCACATCAAACAGTCAATTCAACAAACCATTTATCACCAAGAAGAACGATCAAATACAGCACGCCAGATTTCGTGTGACATCAAATACAAACGATCAATTGCCACATGCAACTAAATAATATGATTTTTTCTAACAAACTACTGTAATAAAAGACGATCAAAATCGTGGACCAGCTCATACTGTGCTAAAAACGTCACTTGATGGATTAGCTAAACAATTACTAATCCGTAATCACTAAACCATTCCTAATCCGTAATCACTAGGAGGAAATAAAATCACACATAAGAAATCCCTAAATTAAAAGTTGCCAAAAAAATAAAATCCTATCTCGATGAAACTAATATCGATCATATTCATACAGAGAGCAGCAAAATCTAGAGAAACAAAACAGAGAAGAATGATCGAATACACATGAGGAACGATCTCAAAGCAAAGGACTGCAAATCTTTCAGATCCGAAGAAAATCGGCGAGAAAATAGAGAGATCGAACCTTGCAGGGCCTGGCTTTGATGACAATGTAACCATTCTTGCGGATGGTGCCGGCCTGCTGTGGATAGGTCTTGGAAGCTCCGGCATCGGCCTTCGACTCGAAGTGGTGCTCCTCGTCGGACATGGCTGGCTCTGAGCTGAGAAAGAGAGAGATAGAGAGCGATGGAATTGATCAAGAGAGAGACGAGAAGCGTAAGAGGGGTGATTTTGGGAGAAGCGGGTATTTATATAACAGGTGGAAAAATGAACTGACACAGTCCCCTCTAGGGTTTCAGTTCCACATTTAATTTTTTTATTTTTTCGGTTATGATTTATGAAAGGTGGTCTGAGTTGCTTTCCACCGTTGGATGGCTTGACTCTAAACCAACGAATCGAATACAATTAGAAATTTTATACTGCGTAGAGGTCACGCTTTAATATATGTTCGCCACGTGGGCTCTTTCTTTTTAGCTCTTTTTTTTTATAGCCAATTTCTTGGGTGCTGCTTCAGTGCTCGGGATAGACTAGAGGATGCTCGGGCAGCATGGGGTGCATTTACATAGGGAAAGGGTGGGGTACAATCATCATCTAAGGGCAGCCGAGCATGCCAACTGCTCAAGCATGCCATGTTACACGATGCTGTTGTAGTTACAAGCGATGGATTATTATGCAGAAATTGGCTCTTAAACTCTACTGAGAAACCTGGAGACTTGATCCAGAAGGCACTCAAATGGTTTGGGAACATCAGGCTAAAATGTGTCATGGATTCAGCAACGACTAATTTTATGACATTGGTCGGCCAAGTTTAACATATTTAACACAAATAAGCACTCATGCTTTACATTGCCAATTTCTGGATCAAATCAGTATTACAATGCACAACGGAAGTGAGCTGTTAGCAACATTCTACAACAGGAACAATCCTACATTTCCTGCTTTGCAGCTTACTATCGTTCATCCAATTCAATCTGCATATCAAAAGACAATTTCGGTGGGTATAATCATTTCTCCGGTTCAAAAAGGACACGCTTCATGTACAAGGACGCCACCAACATCAAAACTTTACACATGATCCTGAAAATTAGGCAGAATTTGATTACATTCAGGAGTCTGAAATACTATATAGAAGACATCTAGTATACTTGGTTCATACCTTCATCCCACTGTGTACAATTAGTTACGGCTTGAACTTCCTATGTTAATTGATCTCAAATTAGCATCGCCAATTTCTTGTATAAATACTTGAGGGAGCTCTTCTCTATCACACGGAAGTGAACATGAAGGAGAATAAAACAACAGGGATAGTAATGGAGTCAAGATACAAAAAGATGACAGTAGAAAATTACTCACGATTCAATAGCTTGCCGATACGTGTAGCTTGATGCAACAGCCAGAAGTTGTCCATTGTGGTGATACGATAAGGATGCCACGCTATTTGGGTACCTAGGCAACTGAGAACATGAAAATGTTTAGAGAATTGCATGGAAAAAAGAAAAATAACAATAATTGAGCAGGCTTCAACAATGACATGAACCATGTAAAGATATTAGGGTAAGTTACATTTACTTTAATAAGCAGTATAAGCATATATCCATGCAACTCTAACGAAAGTACGAAACTACCTGAAATAGCCTCTTTCTGCTTTGAGCGTCCCATGCAATAACATGACCCTCATCATCACCAGTTACAAGGGCACCATAAATGCTAGATAAAAAACATCACATAGAAGTAAGTTTTGTGGTCTGAACTTTGTTTTTTTTTTCCGGGTCCAATATAGAAGCAAGATAATCAATGTTAGTTTTAGCTGATAGAACTATACATACAGTGGATTGAACACAATATCATTCACCGATGCTAGATGATATCTTCTATCAGTTGACTTTGGATGACACCGGAACATATATCTGTAACAGTTAGAGAATTTGTGAGAAAATTCAAAGCAAAAGTGTGGCTTTAGCCCAAAATGCATTCAAAAGGTTATGATCTCTTGTCTTTTTGTCAATTCCAAAAGAAAAAAAAGATAGAATATAAGAGATGATATTTTGGAAATAAATATTCTGATATTGCATATCATTCCAGGCAAACTTAGTCCAGAAGTCATCAAGAACACCAAGACTTTAAGAAATGGATAAGTGCTCACCCAAGGAACTTAATTTAAGATACATGTTGATTTTCACAGTTAAACCAAATTCAACCCTTATATGCATTGTCCCTCAATTAGGTCCCTGAGATGAGGACTTCTCTAACTATATGTTGTACACTTGAACGACAAATAAACAGTATCCATTATGCTTGTAGTTTGATAATGCAACCTGGCTGGATATTATATGACAGAATACTGCCTCATGTTTCAAAATTAACACCATATTTTAGTATGTTTCAAGGAAAGGTATAACATAGCTACGGAAAGTTAAAGACAAAACAAAAAACAAGTAGACCAATATACTTATAATTCAGACATTCAGCAGGTTAATCAAGCCCTTCCTTCAGCCGAAATAAAGGCAGAAGGATTAAGCACATAACCCTGAAATTAACCTGATGTCATCTGAAATAGATGGACAGCAAATCTCCAATGCCACTCGTCCATCTGCTGAGCCAACTGCAAATCCTGCAAGAGACAATTCAAAACTGCTATAAGATACAAATAAAGCAAAACTGTTGGGATTGTAATGAAGAATCAACAAGCAGATGTTCACTTAAAATTCAAGATGTCTATCCAATTCAAATATGTAAAAAAGTTCAATATATGGCATGATGTCCTCCTGAGCTACTATGAAGTGGAGATGGTTTACTACATGCTGACCTATGCGAAGTACTGAGATAATACCTTTAGCATACGGAATCGCACTGCCACATATTATCGGTGTGTTCATATCTGGATCTTTTGATTCAAATGGTTTTTGGGGGTTGCGCAAATCACACACATATATTGACGCTCCCATGGTTACCATCATATCCAGACCTGAGAGTGACATGGACGTCGCCTCTGAGTCAAGACTTTTTACAAACACGGATGTTTTACCCTTCTCCATACGTGTGTCCCAAGCAAGTATCTTCTTGTCCAAACCAGCAGTAATTACTTGGCCTATAGCAATTCCAAGTGAACAGTTATTAACAATTAAGTTGACAAACAAAGTTATAGCAGAAGACTCATCTGTACAGAGGCAGATGGTACAATCAACTTTTGTACATCCCACTAAGTTTATAAGTTCAAATGTTTGCCAAACAACAAACCATAAGGAAAAAAATGCAGACGTGGCAATCCCTAAATTCATGGATTTTATGCATCGCTCCTATAGTTATTATTTACTGCGACTTGTATGTCTAAGAAAAAACCTACCAGAATATCATGCAAACACATGTTTCTGATATATCAGACATAAACTGTTATTGTTCTTGCTAATTATGTATCTTAACAGGAAATTGAATTTACATTTTTCCCTATATCAACAGAAAATATGAAAAGCTAAACTTAGAAGGTAACTTAGAATCCAAATGACAAAGTAATAAAGCTTACATGTTTCATCAGAATATCCAATGCAAGTTGATATGTCATCATGATTTCCAATTGCCTCGTGAGTTCCAGAATGCAAGTCATACCTTAAAAACAGATTCAAAAATCTTACTAGTCAGCACAAATTTTATTAGTAATCAGAAAAAACAGCCTCATCAAATGTTGAAATAGAGACTAAGAAACTTAAATTTGTCCCACTCTAACATCCAGTACCAACAGAACAAGGCAAACCCAGTATTCCCCATTTCTCGAAGCAACTAAAACGAACATAAAGACTGTGAATTGAAGTTGATTTTAACTACATCCCATTACAAAACCCAATGACTTACCTTCTAATGAAGCCATCAGAGCCGGCGCTAAAAGCGACCGACTCGTTCTGGAAACAACAATCGAGTAGCGCAGCTTCCGCCGGAGCTTCTAATCTGAGCACCGAGCTTCCCACGTCGTACAATCGCAGGCTCTGCACAAAGAGTCGATTTTTATGAATGAAAAAGGTCAAAAGCGCGACGAACACCACATTGGTGGAGCCCAAAAGTAGAGTGCCACTTACAGAGTCCCAAGAAGAGATGAGAAGGTTGTCTGACTGCGGAGCGAATCGAATTCTGGAAATGGCATCTTGGATGGGGTTTTCGAATTTCAAAGGGGCTCCGCTCATTTTGGGATTTTGGAGTTCGAGATGGAACTCAATGCATCAATCCAGAGTCCGAGCATGGAATTGGAGCGAAAATAGACTCATGACGAATTGGGATTTCCAAAAACCCTAACGGAAGATGGAACACCTGAAATGTTCCCGCTCAATGTGTACATTTCAGGTGGATTACATTTAAATTCAGCACAGCATAATGTTTAGTATTTATAATTATTAATTAAATAACATAATAGCAAGTGGATCCGTGGCGCAATGGTAGCGCGTCTGACTCCAGATCAGAAGGTTGCGTGTTCGATTCACGTCGGGTTCAATTCCCTCTTTTTATATATATATATTTTTTTTAAATTTCTTCATTTTCCATCATATACTTTGACTTTTTTTTAATTTCTTCATTTTCCATCATATACTTTGACTTATGATGATGTGATTGCTGACTCTTTTAAACTTTGGAGCAACACGTGTTTCCATCTAGACATGTATTAGCTACTTCATTTGTCCCTTCATTAATAAATCTTGACATGAAGTTATTTTAGCTACTTCATTTGTCCCTTCATTAATAACTTCAAAATGATAAGTCACTTGTAATAATTAGGTGCGTCCGATACATAGGGACGTTAGCATAAGTGAATATCATAACCAGGCATTAATACAACATCAATCATAACAAAACCGAGAACTAGCAGAAGAAAAGTAGACCATTAATTGCCTCACATGATTTTTCCATATATATACAGGAAAACAAGGTTGTCTCACTCGCTGAGATCGAAACACATCTAAAAGAGAAACTCATGTTATTTGCCAACCACAATCTATTTCTCGAACCAAGAAATCATTGGGCTCATTCATCAGGGACGAAGAAATCAAACCTGACATCCACAGAACCAGAACTCTCACCAGTATCTTTGTATTCGATATTTGTTATTGTTCCAGTCTCATCTCCAATTTGATATTCTGGCTTAACCCTTCTTACAGGTACTGTGACAGAGTAAATGGTTCCGAGGTCAGTATCAGTAGACACACTCAGCTGAACTTTGTCGCGCGATTCTATCTCCACAAAATCTGATAGAGCATGCACAATGTTGTTGACAATCTTCCGTTTAGCCTCATCACTAACTGCACATCGGTCAGAGAAGAGGATCATCTTCAAGCGCTGCTTGGCTATGTTTGCATTAGAGTTCCTTCTAGAGGCTGGTGATGGGAACAATATCTTCCAAGCCAAGTTGAACCGCTCAAAGAAACTCATATTGACGGCATTAATGAGGAAGCTCTCAGCATCTTGGTTAATGGAGTTTGGTGACATTTTAAAATCTCCAGTAGATCGCTTGGAATGTTGGCGAATATCACGTCTATCAAATGCCATAATGGGCCACTTTGGTTTGATTTCAGAAATGCTAGACCCTCCATTCAGAAAGCTAACAGATTCTACCTATACCACAGCATAAAAGTTGGAAGTTCAGCAGAGGATGAAGTTTGCATATCTTATGAAATCATTTGATTAAATTTGACAGTTGGGAGGAATGAAATGGAAGTGAATATTTCTTTCCTTCATGAATAAGGAAAATTAGGCACACCATAACCCCAACTATATAGATCAATAAGTAACCAGCCATAAAGAAACAAAACACTTCAATTTCTCATTCAACATCAAGTTCAGAAAAATATCAATGATGATGATACAATCACCATGGAGATTTTACAAGATGAACAAGCACTAATGCAGTACATGAAACGATAGCTTAATAGACAGCTCACTGAACACCCCCCCCAAAACACACAATCCCTGTTACAGTGATAACCAAGAAGCAACACATCATTGTAGACTCAAAAATCTGACGAAAAACCCAATCAACAACGACGATAGAAAAAGAAAAAAAAAGTATTAAAAATAAAACCACACCATTACCGAACTGCTAGTTTTGGATTTACTTGGTCCATGGTCATCATTATGAGTATGAGTATGACAGCAAGTCAACAATCACAATGCCAAAACTGCTTTCAATTTCTCTTATGAGCAAGCTCCATTCGACGTAACCCACTAGATATAAAAAAAATCCTCCAGAGAGTCTTGTGCTCTTATTCATTTTGCATACTGCTTCACATTACATTAGACACCTAGATTGCAAATCTAGACTGAGAAGACAAGTTAGAGTGAACTCTGAACCAGAAAAGGTACAAGTAAGACTGTCAAGGGCCGCATACAAGTTATTGGGTTCCTTTTCAGCTATCAGGCCAAGTCCAACTGGAAAAACCCTCAAGCTAATGCCCATAAATAACTAAACTTCACAACTTAAGCTTCTGAAGTAACTCTTACTTAACAGAGGCTATACAATCTTCCGAAGTTTCTTTCTGAAACTGAATTGGAAATTTAACATAGAAATTGAGACTTAGGTGCATATTGCAAACCCCAATTCTTAAATGTTCCCTGTATCTCACAATTGGCCCCAACCAAAACCCAAATTTCAGTCCATAACTCAAGTTTACCTGAGAATTAAACAGACAAGCAAGCAAACTATGGCGAAACTCATCAAACCCAGATAAATTAGACACAAAAGCACATAAATTTATGAAAACTGACACTGAACAAAAGGATAACCACAAAAGAACAAATCGAGGAGCAAAGCGCAACAGAATTTTCAGACCTTTGAAGACGGCAAAGAGCTCCGGAGAGAGTGCGTTGTATGAGAAGCCAGTGTGGCCGAGACTCTCAGATCCCCAAAAATAGCCATACTCGCAAGTCTCACTGCTCAGATTTTCGCTGTCACTCGCACTTTTTCGTTTGCTCAATGAGGAAAGGACAAGGTTTTTCGGCCTTTGAAGAAGTCGAATGAATTTGTTACAAGGTTTTAGCAGCGTCGTTCATTTCCGAAGTATAACGACACGTCGTCTGCCCACAAAAGTTGGAAGAGAAAGAAACGGACCCAACAAAACTTTCACTTCCCTTGAAAATCAGAGCAACATCAAATCAGAAAAATCAAACTCGCAGTTGCAATTAAATTTCAAGACCCTGAAATTTCAGTGAATGGGGAGATGGAGAGCAGCTGCTCTTCTCCTCAACCACATAGCCACAACCACAGCGCCCAAATCTTCTTCTCTTCTTGCTTTCAAGCCTTTCTGTCTCTCACGCTCTTCTTCTTCTTCTTCAAGCCCCACCTTGCAATTCTTCTTCCTCAAGTCTAGACCTTTCTCTGCAATCCCATCTCGGGTCTCCATTGACCCCACTGATTTCGACTCTGGGCCTCCTTATTGTGCCCAGAACCAACCCGAGGAAGACGATGAAACCGGAAAAATTCCCATTAAAGCCTATTTTCTTTGCACCAGGTTAGTCCCTACAGCTCTTAATTACGTGAATTCGCAACTGGGTCTGTGTTCAAGCTGGTGGCTTTCCTAAAGATGATGCCTTTAAGCTTTGGTTTTGGATATTCTGACTTTTCGCTACTTGTTTAATGCTTGTTTGATTTGTGATTCTGATTTCCGTTTTGGGGTCTGTCAGTATTTTTGTAATGGGTTCGTTCTCTCTCACTTTCTGGTTTGTGCTGGCTATTTGCTTTATGATTTGGCTTTCTCAGATTCATGGTTTTCGCAGTATCAATTTGAAGAGCATGCAGGCCGAGTATTTAAGCAATGTCATTCCTCCCTCTTCTCGCTCAACAAATTATATTGCCCTCAGATTTTGCGATTTCCCTTCAGAAAATACTGTAAGATGATTCATTGAACAATCAAATATTTTGCTCGCTTGTTGGATTTGAATTTCCTTCGATCACTTTTTGGGCCATTAAAATTTCATTGAGGCAGTTCAATGCATCCACTTTTCTTCGTTGGGCAATAATAAGAGGAATTTGGACTGTCTTTTATACTAGCCAGACTGAGAAACTTGACCCTCGTGCTTATCTATGAAGCTCTTTTGCTAACTAGTGTGAGCATATTGAATGATTTGACTGTTTGAGTTTGCATAGTTGACTGATTGCCTTCTACTGGGGACATCGAAACCATTTTTATCATTCTCATGCCTGAAAATTGTGGAGAAACTCTTCTAAGCTATAACTGCACATTATTTTGGTAATAACCAGTAACAGCATTGAGTGTAATTAATTTTACAGTGTTTTTGATATCTTGCTGCTCTCTTTTAGGGATTTGGAGTCTGGGAGAATCCAAGCTCCTGGCGTTACATGGTAGTATTCCAATATGGATCTACTGTTCTGTTTAATGTTGAGGAGCATGAAGTTCAAGCTTACCTAAATCTAGTCATAAGACATGCTTCCGGAATGCTACCAGAAATGGTGAAAGACGGTAAGTTCCTTTAAGATAATTCCATTTCATTTCAGTTCTTGATAGTGTCCTACACTTGATTTATGTTGTGCACTGAATTTGTCACATAGAAATATTTTCGGGATATTTATATATTCTCATTTGTGCAGAATGAGTATTTCATAAACTGTATTTTTCTTTCCAAATTAGCATCTAAGATGACCCCAAAATAGTCTGGATGAAGATGACGACTAAATGTATGACTACATTAAGTTGGAACTTAATCTTATAATATCAAGCGTATAACATGTTACTTGCAATCTGCTAAACAATTTTTCCTTAGATTCTTTAAATATTTTAAATTGGTATAATAATAAGTCACTGTTTGACTCTCTCTGTCTGATTGGATTAGATTATGCTGTAAAAGAGAAGCCACAGCTGGTTGACGATATGCAGGGTGGTCCAGACTACATAGTGCTTAGAACTTTGGACACTGATAGTATCCGCATTATTGGAAGTGTGCTTGGCCAAAGTATTGCTTTAGATTATTTTGTTTCGCAGGTAACTCCTATGCATGGTTCAGTTTTATGTTTCTCATCTCTCCATATTAGAATAGGCACTGTGTTGGTACCTTCCTTTTTTTCGTTAAACAAGCATTGATGCATTGGAGAACCTTGTGTCACACTTGTCATGACTCGTGACATATAAACATCTCTGATATTTCTTGAAATCCATTCTGCAATTAGTTTTGGTTGAATCTAAATTTTAGATTTATGGTCTAAATCTTTCGGGTGTGCGGTTCTCTCTCTCTAGGTTGATGGTATGGTTGAAGAGTTTGCAGATATAAATCGTGGCATGGAAAAAACTGGAACTTTCACTATGCATAAAAAGAAGCTCCTTCAACTTGTTGGAAAGGCTAACTCAAATCTAGCTGATGTAATTCTCAAAGTTGGTCTTTTTGAGAGGTAATGCCATTGTAGCTGTTATTGGTTGTTTTAAGTGATGGTTAGAATCTTGATATAGCATATACTCTTTTGCATTTGGTAAGTGCCAAAAAAGTTCCTTCTGCACACTAGATGAAAGTTTCTTATGGACATTGAATATTTGTTGTTTCAGCTCATTAATTTCAACTTCTTCCCTGTTCTTGATTATAAATCCTGGTACAAGTTATGTATGAGAACTTAGCAAATATAACACTGGCTTGACTGAACAAAAATCAGAATGACCTCTAGTTTATTTCCTGAAGATGGTTGCTATGATCTAATCAAGACTTCCTTTTTATCTCTTTGGCAACAATAATTTGAATACTTAAGTTTGGTTCATAACCTAGCTTGCAGCTTCTGATATTCATTTTCTTCTTTATCCATCAGATCAGAAATTGCTTGGAGGGATGCAAAGTATGCTAAAATACATGAGTATCTAAGGGAGGAGTATGAGGTTACACAACGATTTGGAAACTTGGATTTCAAGTTAAAATTTGTAGAGGTAATTATGCCTTACAAGACTTATCAAGTCATCAGTTCCTATGAATGGAGACTTGCAACTTATTTCTTTTTTTTTTCTCGTTGAAAATGCTGTATTGGTGGTGTAGAATGTTATGTGTTTGGAATTAAGCCATCTGTTTCTTTGAACTAAACCCTTCACTCTTTGCAGCACAACATTCATTTCTTGCAAGAAGTCCTACAAAACAGAAAGTCGGATCTTCTGGAATGGTGCATCATCTTCCTGTTGACTGTAGAGAATATTATATCGCTATACGAGATTGTTCGTGATTCAGCTGCAGTTTCTGGTTGATCTGGCAAGCAGATGAGAAACTTGCAGTAGCAAAATTCACTATAGGAAACCAATTTTGTTCTACAGGGAAAAGTGATCTTTATGAATTTTCACTTTTTCAGACGTGTCAAAAACTCTCATATTCAATCACAATTAAATTGCATTTGGCTGTAGAGGTATTAGAATGTTAACTGCAAGTACTGTAATCATTTCCTGTGCTCTGCCTAAAATAGGATTCACATCAAACCCAGATGAAGCAATTGCATTATCCATCCCAATATTGATATTTGTTCAACAGCCAAAAAAAAAATAGATTTCCAATGACCACATAACATGCAGCACTTGACATTGTCAAAATGAAGCAGCCAAATAAATGCCTACTAAACAAAAAACTAGCAAGGATTCAGGTCATCTTCCCACTGAAGACAATATCAATGGTGATGCTCAATATACCCCAAACTCAAAACTCTTGTACTCTAACAGCATCACGGGGTGTGATGTAGACATCCTTGGATCTTGCCTTCTTCACACCGGCCGTAAACCAGACCTTGTCAGACTTGGAACTTTCCACTGCTACACAAGTAACCTTAACCCATACAACAACCTTCGTCTTCATTCCCTCTATCCCTGTGAGCTTTCCCCTCAATAGATTTGCCTTTACCCGCGTTGCATACCTAATAGCAGATGAATCCTTGAAGCTAACTTCAGATGGAGCAGGCAAGTACACAATCAGCTTGGCATTTGTCTCAGTAAATTCATAACAGGTTATGTTTGCCGGAAAGAGCCCTGGTGGCAAGTTGTACTCTCGGAGGAGATCTGGTAAGCTTTTCGGTGGCTTTCCTGTTGGAGAATCAGCAAAGAAAGAAAATTCATCCTTCCATCAATATCCATCATCATTTTTGTAGTAGATGCTAGCTTTTATTTAAAGAAACATGGCATTGATGGAAAAGAAGAGATTTAACATAGTTTGGTGCGAGAGAAAAAGATAAATGCTTAGTTCACAATATAGCTTCAGTTCCACACCTTTTAGCTTGTCGAAAATCCATTTTGCCTTCTGCTCAACAGTGTTTGAGAAAGTCTGCAACAAGCCAACAACAAACAATCTAATCAAGAATACAGAAAATATCCATTTTTTGTTTTCAACAAGTTCTACCACTTCTACATTCCTTCCTGATTACCAAGTAACTTTGGTTTTCCTTCCAAGTAATTATTGCATTCAGTAGATGCCAACCATATTGAATTGATTCAATGAAAGTGCAAAATCATGAATCATAATATACCAAATCCCTGAGATGAATCACTGATTTAAAATTTTAAAGCCTTTATTGCACAGAAGCACAGGAATGGAACACTTAAGCATATGCCACAACATTAAAGTTCACCAGAAAAGAAACCAAATATCATCAAGGTTCCCTAAATCCCATTCCTCAATCCAAGACCCACATCCCCAAATTCCCAATTCACTCATTTTCAGCTAAATTCAATTAGATCTCATCCCAGCCATAATTACAAATGAGAAAAGCAAGATCAGCGTGAACTGAGTACACTCATTTCAAACCCACATTACCCAAATCATGACCAAAAGCAAACCAAAATCAAAAAGGGTACAAGAATAAACAGAAAATCTGTACTCACAGTGATGTCGTCGCTGATGTTAGAGATCTCTTCCTTGGCTTTCTTTGAGATCCATAAGCTCCCAACTTTTAAGCTGTTCACTTTGGTTAGAGCTTTCTCCATTCTCTTTCGTGAAGTTGTGAGTACACACTACACACTACACAATCCTGGTGAGGAGGAGAAGCGAGTACATCAAATCCGAAGGTGGCGGATAGAGACAAACATGCTCCTTTCACACTTCACACTCATCAAGAAGAAACCCCCACAACTGATTATCTCCGGAATCAAATACCGTCGAGGGTAATTCTGTACTTACCGCGGTTTGCATGCGATTTTCTAGACCTTTTCTAACGAAACGTAAAAATGGCATTTCCAAAATTCACCGGTTCTACCCAATGTTAAATTTTTTTTAACTGTTAAATCATCCCTCCTCCCTTGTGTAGATTTTTGTTCTTTAGTCAAAGGAGGAGGAAAGTGCACATGGAGGGGTCTACGGTCGCGTAATCTCCAGGCCATTTGAGAGTGACTACCACTTTACAGAGAGATGCAGAATGCACATCAATTCTTGCGGTTCCGATTCATGTTAGTTGTTTTTCTTTTTTTTACACTAGTTTGTTTTTATGTATTGCCCAAAAAAAATATAAATATTGATGTTATAAAAATGTTCCAACGCTCAAAAATCAGTAATATTATAGCTATTTTACATCAAAAATCAGTTTCAGTAAAGCACCTAAACTAACCTATATTTCTCTATTCTCTTTTCTTTATCCATATGTCAATGTATTACTTGATAACTAAAGTCATATTTTATTAAAAATAAGACAAAAATTGTTACTACAAGTCGGTCGTTGCTATTTCTCTTTTTGAGTCATCCTCCCCTACTAAGACTTTCAATTTTACTGTTTGATAGACTTGCAAATATCATGAGTATTTACAAAGGTAATTTCTTATTTCTTATTAGCTTCTCCCAATATCTCATCTCGGAAATCATGTAACTCATGTAAGTTGCAAATTGTTTGAAAAATCTATAATTATGATCAGGTAGATTACTTTGTTTGGTAGATGATACTTATATATATTACTCCATTTCATGACTGAGACGTGCTACTGGTCATCCCCTTCATGCTTAGATGCAAGTATGATTCATATAACGTGATCACCAAATCATAAAATATTTCTCTTGCCAAAAAAAAAATCATAAAATATTTCTGATAAAACAAAAATCATGTTTGTACCCAAAAAAATTTAATTAATTTAGACTATGACTATCATGCTATTCATGCATATTAAGAAAGATACAATATACAAGATAACCAAGATAGAGCACAGCGCTTCATGATTATATGATTCTGTAAGAGAGATCTGACGTAGCTAGGATGAACAATAATCCTCCTACTTTTAAATCATCTTATTAGCAAAGAAATGTAACTAGTTGACTCGTAAAAATTAGGAGTACGTCATTCACATCCGCGATAAAACTACATGCAATCTCGATCCCAACATGGACTAAACTCTGAAATAGAAAAATGACTGAATAATGTTATCTCTTTTCATTCTAATCCAATCTCCTCAATAGGTATTCAACCTGAACTTCCTTTGTGAGAGGCATGATCCAATCCCCATACAGATTGGCAACTAAGTTTGGCTTGATCTTGTATACAGGATTAGCGTCATCTTCTTCGTCTTGGTTGATTTTGACCTCCTGGCCATATGTTTTAGTCTTCATCTCTACTCTCTTCTTGATAGCTGCTTCCACTGTTTCAAATGTCAGCAAGGCCATCAATTGAGTCCTGTCCTGCAAGAACCAAAGGACTTCAAATTTAAGATAATAATCATCGAGAATAATATATAAGCCAAACCAATGGATGAGTCGGGGGACTTTACTTGTGCTCTAATGGCAGGCTCATATTCTGCAGGGGAATGTCGAAATTTTGCCTCTGCAACAAATTTACCGTAGTGGATTCTCTTCGACAGTGCCTGTGAAACAGCGGTTTTTAGGCAAAAAGGGACGGATGTAGAATCTAACACCAATAACACAAACTCTAAGAAAAATGTTGGTTCACCAGTAAGTTGGGAACTGATCGACTGGTTTAACACAGAACGTACAGCTTTGCAAATACTTGCATGTATATTATATAACTGCAGCAAGTACTTATTCAATTCAAACACCACCAGGGATCGGATAAAAACATCATAAAAGGCCGACTAGATTGGTTTGCTTAAGAGTGGTTCGGTGGCTTACCTGCAAACAAAGTGTGTCACAAACAGCAGCTGATCCACAATTACCATCATCTCCTTGTTTGACTAATCTGGGAAGAAGATCTCTAAAGTACATATTCCAAACTTTGTTGTTTATATTAATTGAATCAGCACAAGGATGCAGAACCTAGTTGCACATCAGCAAAACAAAAAGGCCAAATCAGAGAAGAAATAACACACAGCTCAATGAAAAGTTGGCCTTAAACTTGCAAAGATCGATGAGGTCCTTAATTGAGATATTTGTAAAAATTTAATGCCAAGTAAATTTAGGGTACGTAAAGACATTGCATAAACGTCGTAGGTATCATGTTCTGTGCATTGATAGGAATTACCTGTGGGTACTGCAAAGGAGGAAGCGTTGGCTCAGGTAATTGTGCCGGAAAGAAAGGGTGCTCATCTGGGCTCTTGTATCTGCCAACCTGTCTTGCAAAAGTTAATAGTTTCTAACCTAGTAAACTTACAAATGGCACAAAAATAGCTTGCTGCTTATCATTTGTTACAAACAGGATTCAAGTAGTCACATTAATCTTTTTTTTATCTCCATTCGATTACCTGGGCATGGAGCTTTTCGGTTTCCCTGAGCATAAATTCCACCAGTGAACCACGAAATCCTTCCATTGAGAACGCTTCAAGGTCATATGTGTCAGCATTGTAACAATACTGTGCCCTCTCCAAAAGGCTAAATATTATGTCATCCTCTTGTCGAATTAAAGAGTGTCTAATACTGTCCAGAGTCAAGCTTTCACTCTCATCTACCCTTTTCTTCCTTGAATATCTGTAAGAAAAAATATATAAGGACTTGTATATTCACCTGAAAATTGGTAAAATTTCAAAGCCATCCAAAATTAAATTAGATTAGTAAAATCCCTAAGAGGAATACTGCTCCCAAACGTTGCTGTAATTTATCTCAAACATCAATTTGATTAGCTAAAGTTGGATCCTTGGTAATCCATGGTGTGCACATTATACAGATTAAAGCAGTGCAAGTCACCTTGCAATCCCAATTTGCTCTCTCTTTCACAAAAGACCATCGTTTTCTTAGAAGATAGCCTAATCTTTTGCTAATTCTATTATTCTTGATTTATCAAATACATGCCTCATCTCAAATCTCAATGGTTCAGACCAAATCTAGAGGAAGAACAACAATAGTGGCCGGTACGTAGCAACGATGAAGATGAGCCTAAGCAGCAATAGCATAACACACAACGATGATCGAATGTAAAACAATCTAAAAAATCATTGTTGCAGATCGATAAAATATACACTAAAATTTTCAGTACCTGATGGGATAAGATGGAGATATAGAAGAAGAAACTTGCAGAGCAATAGAAGCATGGTTCTGTTTTCTTCCGGGATTAGATGGAAAACTATTGCCGGCGGTTGTAAGAATGGTCTTGGAGACCAAATGGAAAATAGGTCTTGAGGACTTTAGGGTACGGTAGTCTGAAATGTTGGGCACTGAAGGTTTTAACAACTTGGCATCCATGGTGGTGATTTGGGGACTGAAACAGAGAGGGAGACGAGTCCGGTAAACGTTTTACGTTTTAATCCATGTAACAATATTACAGCCATTCTAACGTCACTAATATATTTATTTATTTTGTCCCGTTAGGTATTGGTATTTGGGCCAGAAAGTTAAGTACTGGTCTTTTCTGGATCGAAATATTTTTTGTTTTTGTTTTTGAGAAGATCGAAATATTTTGTTTTATATGGTGAAGATCAGAATTGTTAAAAACTTAGCCAAAAAAAAACAAAAGGTATCTTTGGAGCCCGAGCTTTCAAGGCTAATATATATTTTTTTTTCACATGATGAAAGAAATCAAATACTTAAACAAGGATTTGAATGGGGAAAGCCATTTTGGGTTGCTGGACTGTACTGAATTACTGATCCTTCCAAATCTCATCTATGTAATCTTCTTGATCTTCACGTTTAATAATAGTTTTATAGCAGACAAAAACACTAATTAACTATTGTTGTCCATAAATTTGTTAGCCTTTTCATAAGCTTTCTTCAAATACCTCTTGAACCTAACCAAATCCAGTTTCACATTCTGTTCAGATATTTCAAGTAAATGTCCATAACCTCAGTGCGCCAACCCTCTTTCTGAAGAGCAAATGGATCCCTTACTAACAAACTACCATTCCCATACTTCGTCCACCAAGCTACTCTCTTCCACTCCAATCTTGTACTCAAAGTACTCCAAGTACAACCCCTTTACAACTCTCCCAAAACAAGCATTGGCGGCCCAGTCCACCCCAATCGGCACCACCTGCACGAACACCGACCCTGGCCAGGTTGCTTGGTGAACATGTTTAGTATATCTGTATACTTACTCAGCCACCAATTGCGAGCTTCCGAGACCACAATCACCGAGTCCTGATCTGGAAAGATCGTGTTGGCGGTGATAAAGAGGGGGATCCGGGGATGAACCCATCATTAAAGTCGTGCCAAAAGTTTCCGGTGTAACCACCAGCGGTGAATACTAGGTCTGGACTGTACACGGTGGGCTTCTTGGGCCAACAGTAAGAATGAGGTCCTTGATCTGAGCCATTCTGACATGTTCAAATTTTCAAGGATAATTAAGGCCGGATTCTTTCCACAAATGGAAGTTGGGTCGAGTCTATAGTGAAGAATGTGGATGTGGTTGGATCCAAGACTGTTGGGCCGTTGATTGAGCAGAGATCATGTTTTTTAGACGTACGGTCGCAAATGATCGGTCTTTCCACAGGAAGTCGCCGAGACTCTGGATTTGTTTACCTCGAGTCTCTGCTGAAAATGGAAAATTAAATCTGGAGGTTGACGAGATACTGATCGATCTGAAATACAATGAAACACAAGCACAAAGCAGCCACTCCTACCAAAACCCTCTTCTTCATCTTCCTCATTTGCCTTCGATCTCGTATTCGCATCAACTTAACTATAATTAGTGTATATAGATGAACAAAGGGCCCCCATGCATGCATGCATTCTGATACCCCAAAAGTTAAAATTGTATATATATGAGTAAATGACTCAAGCCGGTTCAGGGTTTTTCTTGGAACAAGAATTTGAATTACGCTTAATTAATTTCGATCGAGTATATTATGAACTAGTACGTGACTGAGTGAGAGAGTGAGAGTGGAGGGTAAGATTGCTGTAGGTGTTGGAGTGTACAGAAGAAGATACATGGTTCATGGAGATCAGAGACAAAACGAAGAGGTTTAATACTCGATCGGATGATCGGTAAATTAACACGTTGTGTCCACACTTAAAATGGAAAAGAAATAAAGTGAATGCCTTATAGAGATACTGATAGAAGAAGACATTAACTACAATGGGATTATGGTTTTAAAATGATATCCATTACTTGAACTTGAAGATGGTTTTTATACTAAAGCTAGCTTCCTTGAGGCGCTATATATGTAATTACAGATTCTTATAATTAATGAAAAATCTCACTTATGAGTCCAGGATCCTTTTTTTTTTCTTCTCTTTAATGAAAGAAGTATAAAGTTTGGATACCACTTATTATCAATCTAGAACGATAAAGTTGAAAATTAATATTAAAAATATACGTTCATGTATTGTTAGTACATGTGAGGGACAAATTTTGTGGTTGATGTAATTACGGTTATAGGTCATTTAGAGGATCGATATTTTTATTTGGAACAATTCTTTACCTTTGTCATTTAACTTCAGTTTTTCAGTTTCATCAATTAGGCTCTAGTTGTATTAGAGGTTTTTTCTTATGATTTTTGTGTTCTTCTGTAATTGAAAAAAAAAATAAGTATCGAAATTATTGATATCAATCATGATCCATAAGCAATATAAATCTGAAAAAAAAAATAATACAGACAAGTAGCATTTGAAAGCATGTGCATGCATTCCCGGCCCTTTTACGCTAAACGTCTATAAGTTCTATTTGTTGCTACTGTTATTCCATTGCAATTGTACCAAAACCACTAACCATTGTTGTCCATAAATTTCTTAGCCTTCTTATAAGCTTTCTTCAAATATCCCTTGAATCTAACCAAATCCAGTTTCACATTCTGTTCCTTCAAGTAAATGTTCATGACCTCAGTGGGCCAACCCGTTTTCTGAAGAGCAAATGGATCTCTTAGTAACAAACTATCATTCCCATACTTGTCCACCAAGCTACTCTCTTCCACTCCAATCTTGTACTCAAAATACTCCAAATTCAACCCCTTGGCTACTCTCCCGAAAAACGCATTAGCAGCCCAGCCCAGTCCGATTGGCACCACCTGCACGAACACCGAGCCCGGCCGGAGGAACAATGAGTGCGTAAGTGCAGCGCCATGAACCCCGACAAAAGCATGGCTTGAATTCAGTAATGCATAAGACTCGTGCAATGAGGTATTGGCTTTAGGCTCGAACACAATCACATCAAAACCTGCTTTCTTTATCAGACGAATTACTTGGGCTTGGTTCATAACTGTGCGTCCAGTGGCATGACTTCGGCTCGCCAAAACAAGGCGGGGCCGAGGTTTTGAGGGCTTAGAGGTGAACATTTGGGCTTGGGCTTGTTGGTTATAGGCTTTGTCAAGGAGCCCACGGAAATGCATGTATGTCTTTGAGTTGGGTATTAATGTTTGGTTTATGGTCATGAAGCCATGTGTTATAAGGCCTAGATTGGCAGAAGGAAAACAATGGGTGGTGGTATCATTTCCCGTGGCAATGATAGGATGCTTGGTGAACATGCGTAGTAAATCGGCATACTTACTAGGCCACCACTTGGGAGCTTCGGAAACCACAATTACGAATTCTTGATCTGGAAATATCGTGTTGGCGGTGATAAAGAGGGGGATGAACCCGTCATTGAAGTCATGCCAAAAGTTTCCGGTGTATCCGCCGGCGGAAAATACAAGAGCAGGAGCGTTGTGCTGGACTCTACACCGTGGGCTTCGTGGTGCGGCAGTGAGTGTGAGGTTCTTGATATGAGCCATTATGACATCTTCAAATTTTCGAGGGTAGGGTCGGATTCTTTCCACCAATGGAGATGGGGCCGAGCTCATCGTGAAGAATGTTGATGTGGTTGGATCCAAGACTGTTGGGACGTTGATTGAGCAGAAATCATAACGTACAGAGCTACGGTCACAGGTGATCGGACTTTCCAAAGGAAGTTGCAAAGACTTCAGAGGGTGATGAACTTGTTTACTAATCAAATTTGATTCCCCACGTGTTGTTTCTGAAATCAAGACTTCACATATATTAACAGGTTATAACAAAATACTAAAAAAAACATTAAAAAATAGGAGTGTAATAAGAGAAAAGAGAAGTGTTAAAATCACTTTAGTAAGCTTGAAGTGAGAGACATCACTAGCTAGGTTTTTTTTTTTGCAGAACTTAATAGAACGCAAATGCGCGCTATTGGCATTTTCGCTAATTGTGCAAACGATGCAAATTACAACTAATGAGCACTAGTTACACTACTGGCGCGCACTGCTTCAAGAACTGGCTAAAATACATGCGTCTATTAATTAGAAAAGAACAATATTAGGTACTATGGACTCAGTGATAAACAGTAGAAATTAATTACATAATCAATGACATTATCAACTGCGAGTTGGCGACATGCATGCGCAAATTAATAATTGAAACTGAATTCAGTTGCGTCTGAAAAACAAATTAACCAAAATAACTTGGAAGATTGCGAAAATGGGAGACCGAGCTAGCTGGAATTAATGGAAAAGCTTTCTCTTCATATATACGTACCTTGAGTGCTCTTTGCTGGAAATGCTGCATTATTAAGGAATCTGGAGGTTGATGAGACACTGATCTGGAATACAATGAAGAACAAGCACAAAGCAGCCACTGCTACCAAAACCCTCTTCTTCATCTTCATCGTTTGGCTTCGATCTGATATTCGATGATATCAACTTGGTTGTATGTACATGAAGAAAGGGTCCCCGGCCATATATATATATGCATTGTGCCCCAAATGTAAAAATTGTATTTGACTCTTGGTTTCAAGATTATTCTTTGGAACAAGCTAGAATTTGAATCTGCTTTCGATCAGGTATATATGGCTGAGTGAGAGTGAGAGTGGGAGTGATAAAGAGTGGAGGCTGAGACTAATGGAGGTGTACGTTGGAGTGTACAGAAGAAGATTGCAGATCGAGATCAGAGACGAAACGAAAAAGTTATACTCGATAGGGTGCGTAAACACGTTGTCCACGTAGAAAGAAAAGAAAGTGAAAGAGGCTGATAGATCGAAGCTAGAAGACATTAACTACAATAGGATTATGTGTTTTGAAATTATATTATTCATTGCTTGGACTTGAAGATGACTTTTATAGAAAAGTTTCCTTGAGGCGCTATCCAATTAGAGATTCTGATAATTAATGAAAAATCTCTAAAACTTTTTTTTTGTTGGGATGCCAAATAAATTAAGAAATGATTTTTCTTTAATTTGATGAAATGATTATTAGATTCAGTACAAAAGTTTCATCACTCGTACGCGTGTAATGATAAAAACGTATATGCGTTGAAATTAACAAAACGTAGAATTTCTCAAACACACTAACATAAGTTTTCTCTTTTTGAAAAATTTATTTATAGGTTATGAACTTAATTGTAGTCATAATATATGAATGTCATATAGAGGTGTGAATGAGATGTGACCACATAGCATTTCTTCAACATGATTTCATGGCTTAAAGAAATAAGAGACTAAAATCACTTGAAATTCAATGTGTATAATTAAATGTGTGTATCGTTGATGAGTTAAGATAGTAAACGGTTAAAGAGAGATTATTTATTCATGAAAATATATTGCCTTCAAAATAAGAACATGAAGTGGCAAATTAAGGCTCTTATCTCGGATCGGAGATGCTAACCACTATCGAGGAATTGAATATGCTAATAGTGTCAATTATTTATCTCTCGTGTTAAAAAAAATTCCTATATTTTCTTTAATAATTTTTATTAATTTTGAATTTTTAAGCTTTACAAATTAATTTGTGAAACTGATTTGAAAAGTTGCTAAAAATAAGAAGATTTGAGAACTAGACTAATCATGCATGTACAAACAACAAATTAAACAAAACGAAATAATGAAAGCTGCCGGCCGGTAGCAAGTTTTCGATATACAGTACCCACACCATTTTATGCTCTCAAACTTAATTAAGCAACATAATTTATCAATGCAAATGCAAAAGTAGTAGCTAGCTAGTAAATAGTTCGAGGAAGATCGAGTCATTTATATCCTTTGCTTGAACTTGGTTGCCCGGTTATCTTCAAAATGGTGGACCAAGAGCTTCGTGGTTTACAAAGTGGTGTTTAACGATAGAGACGGATCCATTGCGAAGTAGGTTGAGGTAGAAAGAATCGGATCGATGAGGCATTAATTCTTCGTAGGTGAAAATTATCCCGTCTCCGTTTTGGTTTTCGACTATCATAACAATATTCAACCACGCGAATTTAGTATATATACTACACAAAAGATCACCATGAAATTAGAGAGGTTGGAAAAAACATAATAGGATATACATAGTTTTAATGTCAATCGTCAGATTTGTTTAAATGATATGATCTGACAGTTTGCATTAAAACTATGTACTTTAAAGGTATATAGTCATATGTAGTAGATAAAACATGTATATATATATATATGAGTACAGACGATAAAATCATCATCCAACATTACTCTGATATAAATCTTTGGCACGAGAAGAGAAACATCCCATCTGCAATTTGGACTATCACACCATTAAAGCACACTGCCCAGTTCACCCATACACACGTAACATATAAATACATCTTTTGGTTTATTGATAATATTGTGTCGTAATTAACCGAAAAAGTTTGAACGGAAGCATCTACGTACGTACTCAATGGTTTTGAAAACCATTAATTGATCACTTTCATTATACAACTAATCAAAACCTGTAATGCACTATCCTTCCTTGTTCATAAATTTCTTGGCCTTATCATAAGCGGCCTTCAAAAACCAAGAAAACCTATCCAAATCCAACCTTACATTTTGTTCCTTGAGATAAATCTTCATAATCTCCATGGACCAATTCGGACCGATCTTAGCCGCCGGATCCTTAACCACAATGTCATCCTTGCCGTACATTTCTCCCAAGCTGCTCTCCTCTTCGGTAATCCTATAGTCAATGTACTGCAGCCCCATGGCCCTGCCTGGAGTTTCATAGCACACTTTTGCCAGCCACTTAGTACCTAGCGGCACAATTTGCATGAACACCGTCCCCGCCCATAAACAACAAGTGAGTAAGGGCTGCACCATGAACACCAACCACTGCATGGCTGTTACTAAGTAAGTCATATGCTACATGCAAATCGGTCCTTGAAGTTGGCTTGTAAACAATCACCTCAAACCCAATTTTTTCCGCCACTTCTATTGCTTCCTTTTGGTTCAAGATTGCCCGGCCGTCACCTACGGTTCGACTAATTAAGACCATGCGCGGCCGCTCATTGCGGTGACGCTGACGGTGGTAGTGTTGGGCAGTTTGGCCAAAGGCTTTGCCTATGATGGTATGGAAATGGGGCAATGTTTTGGGGGTTTTTAACAATTTGGGGTTTATGGTCAACAGTCCATGAGAAATAAGACCCACGCTGGCAGAACGAAAACAGTGGGTGGCAGTATCATTATCAAGGTTTATAATTGGGTGCTGGCTAAAAACCTGTAGTAAATCTGAATACCTTTGAACCCACCAATCACGTGCTCTGGATACCACAAGCACGGGAGGTTGATCATGAAGGATCGAATTGACGATTATGTAGAGGGGAATGAACCCATCATTGAAATCATGGAAGAAGTTTCCGGTGTACCCGCCCGCACTGAATACGATTGCCGCGGCATTGTGTTGGACCTGGCATTTCAGGTCTGCTGGGCTTGAGGTGAGGGTCAGCTCTTTGATTCCCGACATTGTTGAATTCTCGTGTTTTCGTGGGTAGGGCTTGATTTTTTCCACCAAGGTTGGGCCGCTGGAGTCCGTTACAAAAAACGTGGAGGTGGTGGGGTCGAGAACTGTTGGACCGTTGATGAAACAGAAATCGTAGTATTTGTGAGAACGGGTGCATCTGATCTTTGCTGATGGAGGAGGTTTCAAAGGTGTCGAATGGATAGAGCCCCGCCCACTAATATTTGATCTCGGTGCTAAGCGTTTGAAGTTGTCTGCAACCATTAAGTAACAACTAACAAGTAAGTTGATAGAAAAAATGACGCCAATCACACTGTAGCTGATTTTTCATATTTAGGGGAATAATTACATGTTATATGCAAGTAAAACTTTCTATGATAGCATGTTAAGGTATTGCAAAATGTGGCTAAAGAAATAAATCGATCTTCAGTAAAACTGTTTTGCCATGTGACAATAAGGTAGCTTAATAGCCAAGTGTCGCATGTGAGACCCGCCCTTGACGTGACACACATCTATTGAGTTGTTCTACTAGTTACGTACCACGACATCCACGGCATCCTTATTCAAGACTAAGTATAAAACTAAACATTTATACACAACAACAATCTATCCATCTCTATATATCTAGGTACACCAAAATCCTAACATTTTGTTTCCACTTTAGTCTTTAATGAAATTGGACAGTTACATAGGTACTTGTATGCTTTTCCAATTGCCATTTGATTTTGATAATTGATACCTTCCTTGTAATGTTGTTAATACTTGCTATCCTATCTGGACAACTAGCACATCTTTACCCAGACTGGCCAGCATACAAAAAGAAAAAGAAAAGAAAAGCAAGAACAAGAATTGTACGTACTGTTTGCAAGAGAATTGATCCAAGTTTTCAATTTGGTGCATACCTGGTCCTGGAGTAGTTGTAAGCGAATGAATGAGTTCGAAGTTGGACCTCAAATTTGCTGAGAAATTTACGTGGCAAACAAACAACACCACCAACATCGCCACGCACAAAATCGCTGCTATTGAATCTTTCTTGTTCATTGCTATGACCTATATATTCGATTTTCGATCTTCTTCCTTCTTCTCCTCTGATTCAAACTTGCTCGACACGAACAACAAACCACAACTTCTTGCCGATTTGTGTGACTCAAATTCAGACAAGAAAAAACAAAGAATTGACGGGAATGGAGCTACTTTGTGCTTAGTCAGGGAGTGAGGCAGAGAAAGATTGAGATGGTGGGCGGCATTTGAGAGCTGCAAAATTGGTTTATGATCGATCCCACAGGTTCATTAGGGTGTGATTTAACGCTTGGGGTTTTTTTGGTTGGGGGGATTTTAGAAATGTAATATTTTTGTTTCTATTTTGTACATCCACGTACTTCCCCACAAATTAATTATGCTTCCAAATCAAGATTGATGCATTTTGTTTTATGGAAGTCAACACATATATCAGAACGGTTGACCCGCATGAACATTACAACATAATAATTCTCTTAAGTCTTAATGTGGAAACGTTTTCAAAATAAATGGAAATCTTTTGTATATGTGTACAAACAAATCATGAATTTCTTGCGTGTTTGGATCTTCAATTAGTACTTTTCCCCAAATATTGGCTTTCTAAATGTAATGATCTTACCCACAAAAGTATTTGATGAGTAAAATCCTATACAACAACGTTTCATCTCGTAATTATTCGTATATGAGTGCTCGACAATCGTAAAATTTTACTTTAGATATAAAAGTGCCTATATTATTGAAAATTGATTAACGGCCAAGATCTAAACTCCAAAGCATTAAAGAATTTTCCTGTAACAAACCGTTAATAATTTAATTGATGAAAATTAACAATAAATCAAAAATTATAAACTGTCCCGTCATAAAGAACTCACGCTGCACTCGCCCGCAGTGGATAACACCACACTGGACAACAGGTTGTAAATTATAAATATTTTTTCATATTTTCTGAAATACATAGGATACATACATGTCCTAATAGGCTAATACCACAGACACATATTTAATACGCTGTACCCGTCCGCAGAGGATAGCAGGTTCATCATATCTAAGTCTAAGAGTAGTACAGTCGTTGGATGGATACGGTGGACCCCACGGCATGAGTGAAGACAGAGACGCATTATCTGACGCGTAGGGCAGGGATTGGTGGCTAATAGATCCGGGTAGGGTCCCACCACAGCATCAGTTTCAGTTTCTGTTTCAGTTTCGGCCTTTCTGTGTCTGCCAACACATAAATCTGAATATAGAACCATATCAGTCAGTCTATCAGATACGCCTAAGCAGTCCGTCCCAAAATTACCAAATCATCCTTTGTACAAACAGAGAACTAAATACGGATTACGACACTGCTTTTTCTACTATTACCCCAAATTGCCCCCCCATTGTAAAATAAATATTAAAAAAAAACTAAAATTACATCCATAAGTAATTTGTGATTTGCTTACAAACTTTGGAATTTTTTTTTTTACGAATTGATTGGACCATAAGTAAAACAAAATAAAAAATTCAAATGTTATGTAAAAACCTTGCCGGGCCAATGGAGCTGAGCCCTGCGCATCTTTGAGGTGGGCTCAATTAATCGATAGTGGGAAGAGAAGTTCATGAAATTTAACTATTAAGGTACACCTTCAAACCACTAATGACATTCACTGTGTTAAACTGTTAATTAGTTTATATACATTTGAAATGGCACGAAGCTGGAGTAGCTCAGTTGGTTAGAGCGTGTGGCTGTTAACCACAAGGTCGGAGGTTCGAACCCTCCTTCTAGCGTGCGAATTTTTTTGGAGCCAATCATTTTGTTTTTCTTTGGGCTTCCCATCTCAATCAATCATACACAGTTATACACCTACCCTACTCCTAGACTCCTCCTAGTTTAGCAAGTCTAGGATAGAATACCAATAATTCATGGTGGTGACCTGACAGACCAGCAAGTCTTTGGGCCTGCCCTAGTTTAGGGCCGTATCTTAGAGTCCCTCAAGTCAAATCTCTCTAAAACCCTTGCTAACAATATAATTACATTTATTCCTACCAGTCCCAACAGTGTTTGACGTAAATTGCAAAGATAAAACGTACGCAAGAATTATAAATACAACGGTCTAAAATGTTAATTTCTAACCAAGAAACGAGTACCATTTTTCCAATTCTATGAACAACAAGCAATTTTTAGGTGGTTAATTACGTACCATGAAGTGGAAAAAATCTTATAGGGCTGGCAATGATTTTCGTAGTATACCAAACCAGTGTAAATGTGTAATTCATCTTAATAATTGAGACTTGTGTGGCCAACATCACATTTCAACATCATATCCTGCTTGTAAATAGTGGAAGCTGTCCGTGGAACCTTAACTCACCAATCAAAGGAATAAAATCTTGTACCTACCAATTACCATTTTATGAATAATATAAACCAAACCATGTAATGTTGAACATGTCCTCTTAAAACCCTATTTATGGCATTGCGACAGGATAATACATGTTCTTCCTATGTATGTATCTTTGCTGGTTTTGTGCCTTCTATGAAACTTGATTTTACGACAAAAAAAAACTATTTGATGGTATGAAGTTGTGCAAGACTGTAGAAAACTTATTTACCATTGCATAAAGCACCAAATTTTATTGAGGGACAATTGAGTGTATGAACTATTTAAGAGAGAGATCAACAAATCTAATATATTTATTAAAAAAATAAAAGAATTAGGAGAGTTTGATTGCACGGGACAAACCCTAGTTCGGGTAGAAAATGAAAGTGGCTTAAAAAGGACAATTATGGTAAAAATGCGTTTGACCAGACTTTTCTCGAAAAAGCCGGAGGAAAAGTAGATGATGCTCTGCTGTCAGATACAATCAGATTCTTGGGAGTTGGGAGAGAGGGAAACACAGAGGGTGAGATGCCATGAATGAATGTGGGGACCCATTCCCACCAGGGGCGTTAAGGTCAAATCGCATCGACAATGGCACCTCCCGTTATAATCACCAAAAACGAGGGGTGATTATTTCATACGCGATTTGGTTTAGAAGCCCAAGAATCGTGGACACAGATCGACATGGGGATTTGAGAGAGAGAGGGAGAGAGAGAGGGAGAGAGAGAGTTTCTTTTGAGTTTGAGATTGAGTGTATAAATATTTTTTTCTATTTTTAAATAAATTAAATTGGAATTTCGCCGCAAGATTTCGGACGCCTGGGAGACATGTACGGACAAGCGCTGGAATCTGTGTTTTTGGTCCTTCCCGTGAATGACTGTTTGCCACCTTCTTTAGGTTTTCTTTTGGATTTTTTTTTTTTTTTAGGATAAATTCTTCTGGATTAAAACTCATAATTTCATGTGTGAGTGGTTGACTTCTAACAGTACTGAGGTTTTTTTAGACAAAATGAGGTGACTATGTGGATACAATATCGGTGTTATGTAATGCGCACTAATTATGTTTCATAACATTATTGTCTCTATATTGATAAGTGTGGATTTTCTTTTCGTTCTTATAAATGTGTATGGTCCCATTTTAAACTCTCTTTCTAGTTCACAGATCTAGAAAAATAAGTTTGTGAATGATTGAAAGTTTATTTGGTAATTGTGAATGATGAAAGTTGGTGATCACAAATATGAAAGCATTAATTTCTCTCAAATCCCATGTCCTTATTTTTTTTTTCCCTTCTGACATGCACTATCAGGCACGCTTAAAATCATGACAGCTATGGAATTTGCAATAATTGACATTTCCAAATTGTGGATGATGACCATTTATGCAACAAAACCTCACCTAATTGCTAAATAAATTTCCTTTTTTTTTCTGAAAACGATTATACATATATTCTGGTTTAGCGTAAATTGTATGACTTTGCCGTATTAAAGCCACAATTGACTTGTCCTGCTTGATATTTCTGGCCATCCATCAGATATATGCTTTTCACCAAAGCTGGGATTCTGTTTCAAATCCTTTTCTGTTCAAAACCACATGTTAAATTCAGCGGTTTTCTCGAAAAGTCCAAACACGGCTTTATACTCAAACTCGTTTTTCCGGAACTAGGAAAACGACATGTATTTGTAATTCCGTAATTACAGAAAAAAAAAACAAATTTTACCAATTTGCATTCCAATGAAAATGATAAAAAGTAAATTACGGAAAAAAAAATTAATTGGAGGAATTTTATGTCACAAGAGAAGAATGCCCAAACTTATCCCTATTTTAGTTTGTTTTTTTTTTCCCAGTTAAATCACATTTGACGTTGTCTTTTCAATCTATAAATTGGTTAATTGCGTCATGTTGTTTTCAACTTTAATAAAAAGGTGTTATTTTAGGTAGTGCCTCCAATATTATTTTTGGTTCGGCCACTATCTCATTCCTTCAAAACTAATTATATTTTGTACTTTCCATTTTCACATTATATGCCAATAAATTTTAAATTTACTGGTATAATAAGATTAACATTTGACCCTAGTTTAAGTGCTTTGGTGTGAATATTGATGTAAGACATAAAAACTACCCTAGCCTCGTACACAATGATTGCTTATCAAACCTTTAAACTAAAGCTTCACAAATTGTTCGTCATCAAAAACAATATCGGTTAGATTTTAGATATTGTTCATATCGAATGATACAAATTATACATAAACACGACAAACAAAAAATTACAACATAAAAGTTGTTAGCTAGTCATTAATGACCCCGATTTCTTTTCGCTAAAATCTCATACTTGAAAATTGCTTAGTATGAGACAATAATCGTATTACGTCAACTAGTAGTGGGATACGTGAGGTATGCTTGTTCAATGTTTAACATAATATTCGAATTAAGTATTCATTCTAATTAGGTCATCTTAAAAGCTCGTTTCACGTACGTACCTATTTTATCTTGTTAGAATTACTTACCAACTTTACTTGTCATTCATGATATCGAATAGTAGCTACCTTCTTAAACTTCTTGTCTGCAAAAGTTTGAATACAAAATATAGTCACCCTCTTAAACTTCTTATCTGCAAAAGTTTGAAGGTGGAAATAATTGCTACATCAATCTTTTCGTGGTGGACAAAGACACCTGAACCTTTTACCGCGTTTCCATTTATTTCATGTAAAAAGATTGCCATACCGTAATTAATTGTACCCAATTCAATGTTGTTTCCAAACCAAATTAAGGTGGGGTTACCCTATTCAAAGGATAAAGTAAATAACCGAGTTGGCTTTGCAACTGTTTTCTCAGGAAAAAAAGTGAAGAATTCATTACCATTAACTAATGAGATCTGAATTGAATTGTCCCTAACAAACTGGTCCAATTCAATCCAAACCCTTCTAGCTCTATAAATTTACATTTAACCGCAAAAAGTGAAAAGTGAAAAATTTGCATTAATTGACACTAAATCAAATATTAATAAGAGCTTGAGTCAATCAAATATGTGGGACATGAATGCATTACGAAATAATAAACCATTATGGGGCCCTTCGCATCTAGTTAAGCCCAAATCTTCCACCAGTTGGAAGGCTTCACACATTTTCCATGAAAGTGACAATTTTGGGAATTAAAGGACCACATTATTTAGGTCCAGGGTTTGGAAAAAAACAGATGGAAAACAAAAAAAAATCTAGAATCATTGTTTGATTACTTCACTTGCAACCAGTTATTTGGCTCAACTAATTAAAAGGACTTGTTAGGTTGGATGGATTAAGGTGTTTGTTACTTTCTTTGTATTTTTTTAATTAGTTTAAAATATGTGTGAATTATATCTGTTTTATTACGTAGTATTAATATCAATAAATAAATAATTTCTATAAAAACGTTATTTCTACGATACATTAACGCATCAATACATTTATACAAAACATATGATCTCTATATAGTGGTAGATCATCTCCACACTATGATAGGCCGGAGTATCATTGGTTTTGTTTTTTGTTGGGCGTCGTTTTTGGATAGGCTTGGAAACATGAACCTATACATGTATATGGGTTACTTGAATTGGCTGGTACCAAGTTGAGTTTATAGTAATATGTATGTGGTGGAATGACTGCAGTACTTATGTATCTGCGCTTCGATCGTATGGTCCAGAACAACCTGTGTGCATTGTTTGTTGCTTTTGGATTTATGCTTCTAAATGTACGTTATATTTTTCAAATTTTGAAGTTGATTTTTTTTTTAATAAAGTCTTTAAATTTCTGATTTACAGTGAAGGTGTTATCTTAATTACAATAAAGGTACATGCAACAGTTTATTTCCGGTAAAAAACGGTTTTTTTTTAATTTTAGAAAACGGTCTTATTTATTTAACACAAGTTTCCTACTAGTACTCGGCAAAAAAAAAATATATCCTACTAGTACACAATGACGTTATACTTGCCATTTACATGCAATGCAACACATTTGGGTTTGTAGATTACTTGTTAGGCAAAATTATTTAAAGTACTCGAGTGATCATTTTTTTTAACATTTAGAATCCAAATGTTATTTTTATTATACTTTTTAATTATTCGACTTTATTTAATATTTCAGATTGTCATCCTTTAAGTGGTGAGAGTTTTTCTATTTGGTCACTACGTATGGAGTATAGACTGTGAAATGTGAATTCAAACTTTCAAGTCAAGCCATGTAACGCTCAACTACTATATAGTGGTGTAGGATGTGTAATCATGCAACTATCAAAAGACCATGCTATGATGCTAAAAATGCAAGACTTAATTTTTGTTTGGACAATTGCAAAAGGCTTAATAACTGAGTAAATTATTTACAAAAGTTGTTATTTTATAGTAACTATTTTGTTTCTTGGTTTGTTTGGTGAAGGGTAGGGTTAAAGTGGTACTAAATTGTGTTTACACTCAAAATCACCAAGGATTATGGATAATTTTTCAGGTCCAAGGTTTACAAAAGAGAAGTAATAATTGAGCGTAATAAAAGTGATCAACATTCGATCTGATTAACCTGGCGAGATCTAAAGGCGTCCTGGAAAATAAGCCACGTGTGTTGTAGGTTTAATATATCATCTGCAACGAACGAGGTACAGTTACTTTACTGATCAGTTCTCTCTTCTTCTCAGTTTCACAAATGACAAATAGAGAGTGAGAGAGAGAGAATGAGAGACTCACTCGCTGTTACAACAAAACGGAGGTTCCGCCAATCAAAAGCCCAACAGAAGAATCAAATCCCATTCTCGTAAATAAAACCTACCCAGAAGGGCATTTATCTCCTGTCCCAAAATCTCAAGAAAAACAACCTCATCCCCTTGCCATAGCATCAGGGGGACCCACCTCCTGTCTGCTTTGTTAAACCAATTAAACACTTCTTAAAATGGAAAAAATTGCAGTGCTTTGCTTTGTACCAGATAATTATGTCTTTTTAACAACCATGGCTCACCTACAAAGAAAAGAGATTGTATTCTTGTCAAGCAAAGCTTTGTTGTGCCTGCTGTTGCAGTAATGCAGGCGTTTATATACATATATACATATATGATACATCACATTAATAATTATTGGGGCATATTTAAATGGCTAAATGTTTATTTTTTAATATCTGTACCAAAAGCAAGGAAGGTGGAGAGAATCTAGAAATGCCCATTTCTTTTCATTACATCAAAAACCCATAAAAGAAATTGCTTTGATATTGGAATAGGGAAAAATAAATATAAGAGAGAGAGAGAGAGAGAGAGAGAAGTGAAGAAAAAGCAGAGAATAAAAAGAGACCGGATGTTGACAAATTTCATGTCACTGTTCTTAGAAGCTCGTTTGTTTGTGTGAAGATTTCTTATCTGGGATCTCTCTCTCTAAAAGAAAAAAAAAGAATAACAAAAAAAAAAAAACAAACTCTTTCTCTCTCTAAAGCTCAATTCTCTCTTTTCTTAGAGAGAGAGGGAGTGGCCCAGCAGATCGAAAATCTTCCTCCTTTCTTTTCTCTCTTCTTCTTCTTCCTCAACCTGATGACGATCTAAGCTTCTTGAATGGTGTTGCAAAAGCACCCACTTTGTTGTTTGTTGTGTAATTCTGGATTATACAATAAGAGTTTCAGCTCCTTTGCTTTGCTTTGCTTGCTGTTTTTTTTACAGTGCGAGTCTCTAAGACTCTGAGACTCTGAATTCCATGATGTGAACCTGTGCTGAAAATGATTAAATCTTGAGTAGGAGAGAGAGGTGATTATAGGATGTGGGTCTGAGGTAAAATTCTTATCTGCTTTCTCTGCAAATTTTGATTCTTGTATACCTTTTTTGGGTGATTTGATTAATTGGGTTTTCCAATTTGTTACCAAGTTTGGATAATTTGCTGGGTTTTATGCATTTGTTTCCTCATTGCAACTTGTGGACTTGGGAAATTATAATAATTTTCACTTCTTTTCTTTATTGATTGCTGCGTTGGATGTTAAATTTTTGTGCCTGGGTAAATTTGATTATTTTGTTACTGTAGGTTCTGGATAATCATGGTTGCTAACATATGTTGGTTGAATTGGAACTGTCTAGATCTGTTCTATTAGCTTTTGTTACTCTATAATTTGATTTCATCTAAAACTTCATGCTCCATCATGAAGTTTCTGAAAGTTTTAGTATTGTAAGAAAATGGTGTCTGGAATTGAAGCAACAGGCTACATGTCTCTATTTTTTGCTTATATGCTTCTAATTGCATTAGTAAGGATATTTCTACTTCATTAGTTGAGAATAAAACAAACCTTCTTTGTTTTCTTAGAGCTTGCATTCATTAGGCTCACAATTAAATGGTTTGGTTTACCGAGTTACTATTGTTGCTGATTCATGAAGGTTACTATTGAGAGTTTGCCCTTTAACCCAAATTTCCTATCTATATTGTTGCACATTACTACTGCTCATAATTAGGATTGTAGATAGCGTTCACAGATTTGGTAATCATAGAAGTCTTCATTCGTGTGTCTTTTGTCGTTTGGTGGGTTTGATACGTTTCCGATTAGGCTATAAATCTTCCTACTTGTGGATGTGAGGCTCTTTGTGCATGGTTCCTTCAGTTGTTGCTGACTTACCCAAGTCAATGAGAAATGTGGATTCCTGCTCTTTCTAGCAGCTGTATGTTGAATTTTGGTTCGAGATAGCTGTCAAAGTCAGTGGGAATGGCAGGAAGCGAGAAGCATTAAATATATTTGCTGATCTTAGGAAAGATATTGTAGATAACAGCTTAGTCCTTCAGTTTAGGCCCAGTAACATTAATTATTTCTTTCAAGTAGGGAATTTTTTTTTAACTAGTGATTTGATATTCTTAGGCACCGCCAAGTTTTCAATTAGAGGATAGAACAATCGAGAATGCCTAGAGGCCCTTTTAGGAATCCCTTGCATTTTGCTACATCGTTTGACAGTTCTTGGATATGATGGAATTTATGTAATTTGATTGAAGAAACATTAGGTTCTCAATTTAGCCACAGCAAATCTAAATGAAGTTGTAGGGTTGTAGGATACGATAATTTCCTCATTTTGGGGATCAAGTTCACAGTTAAATTAATTACGCAGCAGCAAGTAGCATTTCTTCAATCTTTGTTAAATAGTCCTGGGATGAGTAGTTCTGCTAAATAGATTTCCCTTACATGCTTTAATGTTATTCCGCAATTTCCTGTTTAATATGTTCTGATTTGGCATTGGTATGTTCCTTCATGTTTTCCAGGAATGGGAACAAAAATGCAGTGCAAAAGCCATTGGCCTGGTCATTACTCAGTTAGGGATCTCAATGAGGATCCGAACAATTGTAGCTGGCCGTTATATTATGGAGATAAAACCTTGTCCAACAGTCAGTATTACAATGGTTTCTTGCCAAGGGCCGCTGCTGATGCTTATCAAGGGTATGGTAAAGATGTAGTAAAGCAGACAATGCTTGAACATGAGGCCATATTTAAGAATCAGGTACATTTTCTCTCAAGTTTCTTATTTCTGTGTGATTATAATTTGCCATATTTGTTCAAGATGCTTGTAGTATAATCCAATTCAGGCCAATATTTAAGGACCTTAATTGGCATAGGCAAATTGAATTCAGTGCTGTTTGCTCATGTTTATTCTACTCAATATGTAAGACACTTGAACGCTTTTTGATTTCATGTGATCCAGGTGTATGAACTTCACCGCCTGTACAGAATTCAAAGGGACTTGATGGATGAAATCAAAAGGAAAGAACTGCATAGAAACCATATGCCAGTGGAGACATCATTGTCATCAAGTCCCTTAGCATCTCAAATTACATCTGAACATGCTCGGAAATGGCCCGATTCCAGCTTTCCTTTGGTGAACTCTGTTTATGCGGGACCGTCAAGTTCAGGAGTTGAAGGCATTCATTCTCAATCTAGTGCCATTAAACGGAGTGGCCCAAAAAATGCTCTATTTCCATGTCAAAATGGGATTAGTTCAAAAGATGTTGAGGTCATGGATTCAAGACCTACAAAAGTGAGGAAAAAAATGTTTGACCTTCAACTTCCGGCTGATGTGTACATAGATTCTGAAGAAGGGGAAGAGTGCAGTGACGAGAAAGTTTCTGGCATGGCTAGTTGTCAATCAACAAAAAATTGTAAAAGCACACCTGAGGGTGGTGGAAAGCTCTTTTTTGGTGGTGGTGGGAAGACTGACTTCGCAGGAGATGCTTTGAGATCAGAGACATGTTCGAGGATCGCAAATGATTTTGCTGACTTGAATGAGCCCATTCAACTCGAAGAAGCAAGTGGTTCAGGATATGCTGATCCTCCAGGCCATGACCCTTTCCATGGGAAGATTGAATCCCCTGATCTGCCTGCTAAGTCAAGGTCACAGTTCCTAGGTGAGGAAGTCAATAGAACCGGAAATGGGTGGCTTTCCCATGCTCTAGAATCAGGTATTTTCTTTTATACAAGAAGTTGCATTAGAATTATAGAATGTCTGCCTTTACCCTACGTTCCTTTTGCTTTAGTAAGAACGTTGTTATCTCCAATTCTTCAGTGGAAACTTGCAATTTAGTATATTCTTCCTTTAAAAAAAAGACAACTACAAAAAAAAATTAGAAATATGAATGTATTAGAAATTGGGAAAAAAAAACTTTAGGAATATAGGGATTGGTGAATATCTGCCGACCTGCTATGGGCTATGTTGCCTTTATAAATTTGAGGGTCTGTTTTTGTCTCTGTCATAGAAGTTTATGTTGAGTTTGCAGCATTTCTTGTTATAGAGCTGTTACATTGCAAAGTTAATTTTAACTAGCTGCTATTGTATTACAGGGCAAAATAAAAGCAACCTTAAGACTCTTTCCCAATGTCTGCAAACAGATAGGTTGCCTATATCATCCCAGCCAATACAAGTTTCTGTTAACAATGTTCATGAACAAACTTATTATCTGACTGATAGAAGCAAGGTGGATTTGTGGAGAGAGAGGACAGTTTCTGGTGTGGAGAATTCTGAAAGAAGTAATGAGTTCTCCAGTAACAAGCATCCGAGTAGCTTTGTGGCGTCTCATGTGCCCAGTCCATATTCCATTCTTCCTTCCTCTGATTTGGCCAAGTCCTGGACCCACTCGGTTTCATCTTGGGAAAAGCCAGGCAGTAGCTTAAGCCAGAAATCAATGTCAGTTCAAGCTCACCCGTGTTTTAATTCATCTGCTACCTTGAGTAAGAGTTCCCAGTCATCAGTTCAGAGCAATGGGATTTTCGGAGATAGGTGGCATCTCAACAGCAATTCTAGATCTAACCAAGGTTCAGGAAGTGAATTGCCATACCAAAATGGGTTTCATCATGGTTCCTCTTCAGGGTCTAAGGAACAGCTGGTTCGCTTTTCTTCTCTCAACTGTGACTACCAGAGCAGCAGTAACAATCATAATGGAGGCTCTGAACACTTGATGAGTCATGGTTCAGCAACGTACTACAAGGGTTCAAATTTCATGGATGTGAAGTCTGCAAAGGAAGTAAACTTGAACGTGATGCTTTCAAACAGTTCATCTAATGAAGAATTACCCCAGCGAGGTCTTAAGATCATAGGCGGAGAACAAAAGCATGAGGACCCTCTTTCAGCTTTGCCTTGGCTAAGAGCTAAGCCTACTAGCAAGAATGATTTTGCCAATGGTGGTAGAGTTTCAAAGACTGGTGAGCCGAGTTTCTTTCAGTCTCCTATGAATAATTTATCCAATAAAATTGAAGTTGGAAAGGGTTTCAATCAAATTTTTACTCAGAGTATAAAATCATTTTCACGGAATGATGTTGAGGTGAGGAGGACTGAACTAGCCGATATCCCAAATAATAGAAAACTTCTTGGATTTCCTATTTTTGAGAAGTCTCAGCTTTCAAAGAATGAGTCCTTTTCTCTCACCTCCCCTTCTGTGTCTATTCCTCACCCATCAGAGAGTGAAGTGGACAATAACAGGAGAAATAGATTGCTTGACATCAACTTGCCTTGTGATGCTGCAGCTCCTGACTTGGCCAGAAAGAATGTAGCAGAAATTGTAGTGGTAGAAGACAGAAGGGATAAACAGGGTGTTAATTACAGACATCACATTGACTTGAACTCATGTATAAGCGATGATGAAGCATCTCTGAAGATTATGGTACAGATAGATTTGGAAGCCCCCATTTCTCCAGAGATTGATGATGATGATGTCATTCATGGGGAAGCATCTACAGAAAAGCAGAACGAGATGTCTTTAGCATTGCCACAGAAAAAAGCTCAACCTTCTCATGATGAGCTTGCAAGAGTAGCAGCAGAGGCTATTATTGCCATTTCATCATCCGGTCCTCCCATTGCTTTGGATGAATCCTCTTGCAATCCAGCTGAAGCATCATCAGTTGACCCTCTTCTGTGGTTTGTGGACATAGTTTCTACTTGTGGGAATGATCTTGAGAACAAGTTTGACTTTGTTCTGAGAACTGAGGATGGTGAAGGTATTGAAGAATCTTTAGTAGAAGAGTTTGATTACTTTGAATTCCTCACTTTGAAACTGAAGGAGACTAAGGAAGAAGATTACATGCCTAAGCCTTTGGTTCCGGAAAACATAAAGTTTGAAGAATCAGGAACCAATTTACTATCAAATACGCCCCGAAGGGGCCAGTCAAGGAGAGGGAGGCAGCGGCGGGACTTCCAAAGGGACATCCTTCCCGGGCTTGTTTCTTTGTCAAGGCATGAGGTAACAGAAGATATCCAGACATTTGGAGGGTTGATGCGGGCAACAGGTCATCCTTCGTGGCAATCGGGGTTGGCAAGGAGAAACTCAACGAGAAATGGTTGTGCTAGGGGCAGGCGGCGAGCAGTGGTGAGTCCCTCACCCCCTGTGGTTAACATCCCGGCTTGCACTCCGCTGATACAGCAGCTTAGTAATACCGAAATGGCTCTGGAAGATAGAAGCCTAACGGGGTGGGGTAAGACTACCAGAAGGCCCCGTAGGCAAAGATGCGCGGCAGGTAATCCTCCCTCTCTTCCTTTAACCTAAAAACATGGGAAGAGACTTTAACTTGTTGATTGAGTTCTATAGAGGAAAATAGGGTGTTGTATCTATGGCTTCAGAGGGTTTGAGGTTGCCATTGGGATTATTGCCCTATCTGTACATTTCTTAGCCCAAAGTTTGGGTTGGCTTGATTTTTCTTTCTTTGGGTGGTGACCATCTTTGTATTATTCTCATAAATAATGTTGCATGATTTATTCCCGGATAGATACCAGCTGTGTTCTTTTTTATTTCCTTATGCATTGCCACTCTTCTGGGAATTCAGATTTGCTTTGATCATTATTTCAGATAGGAATATGCTTCTTCTCCTCACTGACCTTCCAAATTCTTTTCTTGTTTTCGACGAATTGGTTCATTCAAACGGTACATCTATACTGCACCAAACATGAACTAAGCTCGAACTCAACAAAATTTTTATGGTACGCTGACGAACGGATTCAGTGTTTTAACTAACTGAACTTATCCAACGGTGAAAAGAGCCGATTCAATGGTGTAACAAATCCAGTCCTTATACTAGAACCTACTAAACTCCATAGCCAGTGTAATCCATGTTCCTATATGCAGATCATACCAAACTGAGAAGATGTAGTTGTCAAGTCAAGTGAGTGAATTATTTGAGCTTAAGATGAGGATGATGCCACATAAGCATTTGAACACAGGGAACACGTACCCACATGAGATGCCTTGTTTGCTTGTGATCATAAAGAGCTTCATTGTCCATCTTTTTGCAGAAATTTGGGAAGGCATTTGGCGAAGCATGTCCCAACTCGGATCCCACCAATAAGTTTACATCTCCTACTTACTTGCATTGACAAAGTAATATATTCTGACCTAAAAGATTCAAAAACTAAAGCAAACAAGGACAAAAGAAAGTGAACATGCTAGAAGAAGCTGTTGATTGGCATTCCTCTTCCTCCTCTATTCGATGCAATCTTGCCAACCCATTACTTTCTGTAAAAGTAAAACCAACCCACCTTCTCTAATCATCTTCTTCTTTTTAGAGAAAAAGTTGATGTAATGTTAATTTCTGCATTAAGAAAACCAAACAAAGGGATTCTTGATATTTTGTATTCTAGCTTTTTGCATGTTTTTAAATGCACCAATATATTCTCCATTTTTGTTGTACCTTTAAAAACCTATATGCATATTGTAAGTTATGTATGTTGAGTGTTGACTTTCTTTGTTGGTTCTCTCTAGCTTGTCGAACTATCATTGGTTACCCAGGATGAACTTTTACATAAGCTCAGAAGGAAACTCCAAAATAAAGTAATAGAATCCACATGTACATAAGCACATTAGTTGTTTAAAAAATATTTTAAGTATTTTTATACATATTTTTTCTCCAAAGTAGAAGTACTCGTAACTTAGTGACACAACATTATGTTTTACTAAACCCAATTCCACCCCTACAAGTAGTTCATAATGCTAAAAGGCTCATTGCCCTATTTTTTAATAGCCTCAAAACGTACAATTTTTTTACAAATTTTTTAATTGAGATGAATATCCAAAAAAAAAAAAACTTTTTAATTGAGATGCATCTCATGAGCAATAGTTCTTAATTTAATTTATTATGTACTTTAATAGCCAAGTACTCCTACATGAATTCTTTGCATGACCTAAACAACTAATGAATTAATTAGTGGGATATTCTATTTAATGTTTTTTATAAACACAAAAAAAGAATTAAGTAGTAGAGAGAGGAAAGGGTACACGCGCTTGTGGGGAGCGTGGAGTGGGAATGGGGAGAAGATCCTGCTACGGCAGCAAGATGAATGAGAGAGAGAGACTGTCGGCGTCTGAGTTTTGATTTGGTAGTACAATGACTAGAGAATCTCATTCCTCAATCTCAATCTTAATCGGAGGACTGTTCTTGTGTGTTGCAGTCAAACTGTCCACGTGTCCAACCTTAATCGAGTTCCTTGGATACGCTTCCTACTTCTCACCAATCACATTTCAGTGTTTCACACCAACACTCTCCTCTCTTTTGTCATGCAGGAATAGTGGAATACCCAACCTACCCCACAAAACAACCAAGAATCACGGTTTTCATCTTTGAGTGGGTGGATTCTTTTGATTCTTCTACTTCTTATCTGAATATCTGTCTTTTTCTCATTTTATTCTCCTTGCAAATATATAACATTGAAAATGAAAATGAGTGATGATGATGTTAGGTCACTTTTTTTTGCACATCAGTCCCTCATCTTTTCTGTATATTAAATTTCATATCCTTGATACAAAAGTTCTCTTGTATATATACTATTATACTGAATAAGTTAATAGCCCAAAAAAATTAAAAAAGAAAATACTATTATACTTGAAGCTGACCCTATTTGAAAATCATTCATCTTTTACTTGTTGCAATGAGGAATGTTTTTTTGTTTCCGAGAGAAAAAGTCGATGATGACTTCTCAGTCAATATTAATTTTATTGATTCAAAAATAAAATTAACATTGACTAAGAAGTCATCATTGATTTTTTGTCTCGAAAAAAAAATGTTGATTTTTGACTTTCTAGAAAAGATTTTTTTAAATATTTTATGTTTCTCCTTTTTTTGAAAATTATCATTTCATTAAAAACGAATCAGTAGTCAAATCTTAGAGAAATAATAAATCTTCTTGATTGTTTGAAAAAAAATATAATAACGAATCTTCCGTTTCTAGTATTAAAGACCAGAGACTAATCTCTGATAAATAAAACTCATTATTTAGACTACATCAAAATAGAAAAAAAAAATGTTTTCACTATTTTTGGCCATTGGTGGTAACTTCAATTTACCATGTTCACCAGTACATACATTTGAGTGAAGGGAACATTTGGAAATTGTAAAATCACTTTCTAGTTCCTATCTATTTCAGTGATTAATCTTAATTAGTTTGCATTAATAGTTGGGCTTAGTGAGGTGGGGCAAAGGTTTTCAGAATCAGCCCAATAAAGGGTCAGGCCCTTTACTCACAAGTCACCGTTAAGGTCCGTTTGGGACGCGCCGAAACCCTCGTTGTTAGCCGCCATAAGTTAACGGCTTTTCAAAAACTGAATTTTTTTTTAACGAGGATGATGAAATTCATCTCCAAGCTACATAAGCAAATACCCAGAAATCCTTTACTTCAATGGCGGACTCTGACCCATTGTATATATAAATTACCACCTCCAGAACCACCTGAGCTTTCTCAAGCCTTGGCCTCCACGCGCTCAGTCTTTTCAAATCCAGGCTTCAATCTTCTGGTTATGTGCAGAAACATCGATTCACTCAGGAAAGTCCATAGCTTGCTCGTCGTACACGGCCTCTCGAACGATCTTCTTTGTCATACTAAATTGATTAGCTTATACGGGTCATTTGGGTACGTCTATTGTGCCCGGCTACTGTTCGATGAAATGCCAAGCCCAGATTTTTATTCGTGGAAAGTAATGCTGAGGTGGTACTTCATGCACAACTTGTATGCACAGGTTTTGGGGTTCTTTAGACGTATGAGGATATGCGTCAGAGAGCGTGACAACGTTGTTTTCTCCATCGTGTTGAAGGCTTGTAGTGAATTGAGGGATGTCAATGAAGGGAGGAAGGTGCATTGCCAGATTGTTAAGGCGGCGAGTCCCGATAGCTTTGTGTTGACGGGTTTGGTGGATGTGTATGCGAAATGTGGATGGATTGAGTGTTCTCGTGCGGTGTTCGAAGGAATTGTGGATAGAAATGTGGTCTGCTGGACTTCAATGATTGTTGGGTATGTGCAAAATGATTGTCCGGAAGACGGGTTGGTTTTGTTTAATAGGATGAGAGAAGGGGTGGTTGAAGGGAACCAGTTTACCTTAGGTAGTGTACTTACAGCGTGTACAAAGTTAAGAGCTTTGCACCAGGGAAAGTGGATTCATGGACACTTGATTAAGAATGGTATTGACCTTAATTCTGTCTTGGTGACGTCTCTTTTGGACATGTATGTCAAGTGCGGGGACATTAGAGATGCTCGTTCCATATTTGATGAGCATTTAATCATCGATCTTGTTTCATGGACTGCAATGATTGTTGGGTACACGCAAAGTGGGCACCCGTTGGAGGCTTTGGAATTGTTTACGGATGAGAGATGGGATGCTCTCTTGCCCAATTCTATAACCACTGCAAGTGTGCTTTCGTCTTGTGCACAATCGGGTAATTTGAATATGGGAAGGTCAGTCCATGGTCTTGGGATTAAACTTGGGTTGGAGGAATCTACTGTGAGAAATGCTCTTGTTGACATGTATGCAAAATGCCATATGATTAGTGATGCTCGTTATATCTTTGACACAAGCTTGGACAAGAATGTGATTATTTGGAGTTCAATTATTTGTGGGTATTCCCAAAACGGGTCCGCATATGAAGCCCTCCAACTGTTTCATCAAATGAGATCAGAGTCGTTCTCACCTGATGCTTTCACATTGGTAAGTGTCCTCTCAGCTTGTGCTTCCCTTGGTTTTCTTCAGGTTGGTTCATCTCTTCATGCTTACTCGATAAAGAATGGCCTATTAACTTCAAACCTCTATGCTGGCACTGCACTTTTGAACTTCTATGCCAAGTGTGGGGATGCTGAATCTGCTCGTCTAGTTTTTGATGGAATGGCAGAGAAGAACACTATAACGTGGAGTGCAATGATTGGTGGTTACGGAATTCAGGGTGATAGTAGAGGTTCCGTAGAACTTTTCAGTGATATGTTGAAGAAGCATCTAGAGCCGAACGAAGTAATCTTCACGACCTTATTATCAGCTTGTAGCCATGCAGGAATGGTTGCAGAAGGGTTGAAGTATTTCAATTATCTATGCCAGGACTATAACTTTGTGCCTTCTATGAAGCACTATGCATGTATGGTTGATCTCTTGGCTCGTGCTGGCAAACTTGAAGAAGCCTGGGAATTTATTGAGAAAATGCCGGTTCGACCAGACGTTAGTTTGTTTGGGGCTTTTCTCCACGGATGTGGACTCTATTCAAGGTTTGATCTTGGCGAAGTGGCGATAAATAGAATGCTACAGTTGCATCCTAATGAAGCTTGCTACTTTGTGCTAATGTCTAACCTGTATGCTTCAGATGGTAGATGGAGCCAGGTTAATCAGGTGAGAGAGTCGATGAAACAGAAGGGTTTGAGCAAGTCCCAAGCATATAGCCAAGTGCAGATGGAATTTAGAAATGGTTTCAGACCTCTTAGAGTGGCATGTGGTGCTTGGTAACATGGACCCTTAGGCATCAGGAGTTGCATACAGACTATTGTAAAAACTTGCTACATATCCAAACGTACATGTGACCTTATCCACGAGACCACACAATCAATTTAAAAGCAAATCATTAATTCCCCGACATATATTCATTTTCTAAACTGTTTAATCGTTTATCCACATTCTAATTAGTAGGGTCTAGGAAGGGGAAAAAAGACGAAGTATATTCGTGGGATCTAATGTAAATCAGTATATTATACAAGGTCTGTTGCTAAATGCTGGCATTTGTCTACGCATCGCCTCCATGCTCCTCATCGAGTGGATCAAAGGGTATTTCATGTCGCGGCCTATTGTACTTCTCGCGCAGTTGCTTGATAGGGATGAAATCACCAGCTGCATCCATCCCATAGAATAAGAAGGATATATAGGGATGATCGAATCGACTCTGAATGAGGTTAACGGAAGAACAGAACTAATTAGATTTACATAAAAGAGAACAAATGTCAAAAAAATAGACAAACAGAAAGGGCAAAACAAGGGGAGACTTCTCCTCACCATGTCTGGTTGGTCTGGGGCCAATAGATTCTCCTCCGCAACTGCAGCACAAGAGAACCAGCAAAAGCTTACAAAATGAACATATCTGATATAATACAACCCAGGCAATTATGCAATAATGCTTCAGCAGTATTTGGAAGAGAAGCTGATTAGAATGCCTAGAAGTGATCATTACCGTAAGCCACCAGAAGGTTGGGGTCTGCATGCACATCAACCAAAACCTGGCAAAAGATATAGAAGAGATGATTCAAAATAATATTGCATGCAATGTTTGCTTAGTCACCCAATTGATGATACTGCATGCAAGGTTTGATCAATCACCCAATTACTGTTAATTGTTAATACATCAAACCTGTCGTTATTATTTTTGAAAAAATGATACCAGAAACATATGTCAAGGTCCACAATCATGAAGGGCTATAGCCAGGTTTTAAACCTGATAAAATGGCTGATTAGAACCCCGAGACAACTTTTCAACTTGTGCAGTTTCCATCCACGAACTTGATTCACAGCACACTGGATCCATTCCACAAACCACAGCCCGATAGCCTGAACACAAAAGATAACATAAAATTAGATTTCTGTAACAAAAACAAGCAGGAAAGAAGGAAACAGAATCACATTATTAATCAGCCCTCTGTTCAAGATGTGGCTTTTTTTGTTTAACTGATACCTGAATTCTTTTGAGTTGAATTCCCTAGAAATTAGTCCCTAATTATGAACTTACAACTACCTCAACATTTATGCACTACTTGACACCACCATCTTGTACTGGGAATCAAATAAATGAAAGATGAAAATTTCAGCAGAAGTCACAGATATAACTTACCAAAACTTTTATGCCTCACTCTCTGTCCCAAACGAAATGAATAGTTTGCATTCTCATGTGCCAAAGCTTTGGCTGATACAGCCAATGACTCTGCCTCCAGTTTGGAAATTTCATCCCGTAGCTTGGCTGCCAACGCATAATTCTCACTCTCAATTGCACCCTGCAGGTCTGCACTGTAAGAAAAGACAAAGGTAGCAGTCTCATTACACCTTTAGTTGATTCCATATGCCAACAGAAATGAAAAAAAAGTAGAAACACAACATATAAATTACACCTTTCTCACTGAAATTAAATATAAAGAACCAGGGCATACCGTAAGCGAATGATACTTATAGCCTTATCTTGAGCTTCACTCTTTGAAGATGATCCCCTCTTTCCTTCTTGCTGCCTAATAACTTCTGCTTCAACCTTCCAATAAGAACGCTTATCAGGCAAGCTGCAAGTTTATTTGATTCTCCATTTACCAGAAAGCTCAAACAAATCGGCTTGTAACATATTTGTGCAGAAGTGCATCTCATGCATTCATTGTGTTAATACCAAAAGATTACATGCCTATAGGGACTTTTAAAGCTAACCAGGGGCATCTGGTTATCATTCTAATAGTGAGGATCAAAGATGAGAGATCCAACCTCAGTCAGCTTGTTTCTCAGTTGTTGTGCAATGTCATACTCTTCCATATTCAACGCATACTGCCAATACATCCCGAAACAGCAAAGCACGTTAGAGTAACAAAATCGAGAGATATGTCACACCACTTAATCCTATATAACATTAATTGGACCCCCATCAAACCTGTACTCGAGTTGCCAGGTCCAGCTGGAAGAAGAATATCAAAATATCCTCATTAGCACTCTCGCTTCGCTCTGAGGTTGCATCCAACCCCGGATCACCCCCTTTAAACAGCCAGCCAGCTTCCACCCTCATATTCCTTGGCCTCAACATACTGGGGTTACCTTTTACGAATACGCTTTGATGCCGCATATAATTCCTTTCAGAGCTTACCTGGGCTTTCCTCACTAGATTGAAATGCTTCCTCCATGAAGGCAGTGATCCACAGACGCAAGTGGCCAGAGTGCTCAGTGATAATCCTTGCACCATTTTTCACAGAATCTTACCCTTGTTTTTCCACACTCTTGTTAAGCAATATCAGCATCTACAAGGGAACAGCAAATCCCATTACATTTCAAATCAATATTAAAGCACACATCACCAACCCAAATATGAGTTTTCCTCAAACCAACACAATTTAGTCCAGTCTTCTTCAATTTTTCGAGTACCCCAAATTGAAACTAAAAACAATCACACATACACCGAATTGAAGACTAAGCAATAATACACGGGAGAAATCCATACCGATTGGCTAGCTTAAGCACTTCCGTCAAATGCTATACAGACTGAAGAAAATGAACAGGAGCTCACCGGAGAGTGGCCGGAGAAAGCAACAAGGCCAGCTTGGTTGAGTTCGTCTTCGTCCTCAAGATTTTTAAGAAATAAATTTCCCAATATTTATGAATGTGTGTGCGGAACGTTTTCAAGCTTTGCCAAGTCCCACCGGGACTTATCGTCTGCTTGGTGGACTATGATAGCAACTGTGTTCAAGACTAGTGTAACCACACCACTGGCCTTGGAAAACGAAGGTTCTTTCAGATAATATTTGTTTTTTTTTTTTTAACAATTTAGATAATATTTGGTTTAAAATGTCATTTTCAGTCTGTATTTTGGTCGAATTTCAATTTTGATCCATGTGTGTACAAATTTTACTCATTCAGTCACTCTTCATTGTTAAAAAAAATAAAAAAAATTCTCTCATGTACGCCAAGATATGGATTTATCTATTATTTGACATTGGCCATGAATCTGCTGCTCTCACAAAGCTCAAACCAACTTGCATATTTTATTGATAACTCATCCAAGACGGTACAAGAAAGAGTTTCATCTGAGACACAAACAGATCAATTGCTCATAAAAAATAATAAGAGCGAAAAAAATTACAACTTTTCTACACAAGCATTAAACAAATTCAACTCCCATCTACCTATAAGATACATTAAAAGAGAAGAGAATCAAGAAATCACAATCCAATCCATCGACTTGCTTCGTTGCCCGGTGGAACCGTGTTTGTGATGCCTACGGACGATGATGAACACATACTTTGTTCTTGGGTCCACAATAAGACCCTTCCCACCATTCACTTCTAAATCGTGCCTACATTATCATGATCATAAAAATCATCAGAATCAAACATCTGGTTACCTTATATTATAATCATTCAATTCTAGGAATATTAAGCTATGTTGATGTTGATAGATAATCTGTCTAAAGCAGAATAAAGGATTGCTAAATGGGCCAAGTGTATGAGAACTCAACTGGAATACAAAGTCAGGGATGGTCAACTGCTCACGAGGAACATATCTGAAGAGCTGCAGTAGTCTATCCACATATACTACTTTCTTCCAGACCTAGAAACAAGTGTTAAATACCATTCCCTTCAAATGTGCTTTTTAAATGATGATAAGTTTTGATAACTCAGCAATCACAAACAAAACTAGACATACCACATTGTCCACAAACAATTGCATAGCAAATATAGCCGCCTTAAGTCCAAAAGTAGGGTGAAGCACATATATTGCCTAGTAAAGGAAACAAGGATCAGAGACGTGATGGCACATATATAATTGCTGAAGTAGATGGACATGTTAGCAGAACCTACATGCAGATTACGTTGGTGTTTACGACCAAGTATTTGTTGTACTCTTCTCATCCACCCCAAGTCTGGCTGACTGCATACAGTTAGGAAAGCAAAACTGAATCAGTTACAGAAAGATTACAGAAAACATATAAGCTATTTGGTAAAAGCTTCAGTAATGGTCAGAAATTAAAACTCCAACCAACAAGTTATTCTACAACTAGTTCTACAATTCTTCCAAGCTCAAAAGTTCTTTTTATTCTTCCAAAGAACAGAACTGTCCCGTGGAGTGGAATTATCCACCAGAGTAAAAAACTTGTGTAACCCAAGACTCATTCCAAGTTTTGCATTTTTTGAAACTCAACTATGAGGAGGAACTTACAGCTGTAGAGATGCTGCGGAATGGAAGTATACAATAGTATAAGGCTTCTGTATTATGGGCTCAAACTCCTGTGAATCAATAGGAAAAAACATGGATCTTAAGCCATAGTTCTAAACAAGTGCATATTGACAACCGTATATCTGTAGGTTAACATAAACTTGAATGCTTTGCTACCTTGACAACATACAGCACAAATCGTTCTAGATCAAGACATCGCAACAGAAAATGTGCCCCCACAACTACCATTACAGGACGACCCTCGCTATCAACTCCACCTCGGTAGCTGAAATACAGAGAAAAATAATTTTAAAACAAAAGAAACACCTCCCTCTGGATCTTTTCTTTAATACCCTTGCCTTTTCAGGACTATGGAAAATTGATCCACACAATTTTGGAATAAATAATGATGAACTTCAAAATGTATACATCTCCACCATGGTTCAAAATGTTTTTTGGATTAGCCTTCATTGTTTTAACAACACATAACTACCTCCTTTTCTTTATGAAAAAGATCTAAAAAGCAACCAACTGACGAGCTGCTAATACTTTGATAGCAAAGGAAGAATCAGAACGAAATTTTTATATATTACTAACTTGACTAGTGTAAAAATCTACAAGCTAAAGACTCCACAATAACCATTAAAGAGCAAAGAGATATAAAAGCATACACAATTTTCATTTCTGCAATTTCAGAAAGATTGAGAGAGTTTGCTTTAGTAAGGTATCTTGAATGGAGCGAGTATTCTTCTGCAGCAGACAAGGGAGGTCCACCAAGATCACCAAAGCCAAGCATTTTAGCACAATTCCATCCACTTTGTGCTTGAGCAGTTTTTTCCCATTGTTCCTTGCGTCTCTGATCCGGATCTTTTATTAAAGACATAAAGGCCGGATCCAGATATGAATCCAAATATGCTGAGTTCCTGTATAACAATCATTCAGTAAGTCGGTTAACAATTTAAACCAAAACAGAACCATCAGCGTGATAAACACAACAGAGAATTAAGTGCCCAGAATCTATGAGCATCGCTATATAAAACATGGAGTTCTTCAATGGCATTTTGCAGCAAGTATTCTCTTATATTACTCAAGAAATGCTCTAAGTTTTTATTTGTAATGTATGCTACTTATAATTATCTCACCTCCGTACCAAGCCTACATCACTAACAGGAAGGTCAACCGGAGCTTGGGGAGGCTTTGGAATAGCCTTTTTGGGCAAAGGCTTTATCCTGATTTTGCGTTCATCTATAATTGTCTCACCATTTTCATCACCTACATCTGCAGGAAGTTTTGACATGGCAACCTCCTCTTCAAGTCTATCTCGAGGAAAGTAAAGCGGAAGCAATCTACATTAGGAAAAGTGAAGGGGAGATAATGAGCATTCAGTAAAATTTTATGTCACACAAATCACACAAGTTACATCTGCTCAATAAAGAAAAAGCACCTTTTGTAAATCTCTGTATCAGTTGATGTGGTAGTACAAAAAACAACAGCTGCGATTTTATCTTTCTGTTTCTCGAGAAACCGTCGTACAGTCCCTGAACAAAAGTAGATAAAAGATGAGCTGGATAACAAGAATAAAAAAATGCAATCTTGAGAAATAATTATACAGGAACAACTAAAACATGGATATACACCCATGAATAGAAACTTTAGTAATTCAGCATGGATGCTCAAACATGGTTGATGCGCTTCATGTCAACATCATTACAAAGAAGTTAATTTCGGAAAAATGTAAGAAACAAACTCACTTATAGCAACATGGGCAGCTGGCTCACGAGGATAGTTCTTAGCCTCTGTATATATACAGCCCATTGCAATGCTGCAAATAAATTTCCCAAGCAAAGTGACTTTTTGAAGAAAAAAAGAGAAGAAAGAAAAAGTAAAATAGTATAGCTATTGCTGCCCACCTTTGCAGCCCATTTTCAATGAGAAGTTCAAGACAAGAACGGTAGCAGTGGCTCAGAGCATTTTCTGCAGCAGTATGGTATTTTACTGCATACTTGGGACCAACAGTATGAATAACCCTCCTGAAGATTATACAAGGAAAAAGCATCTTTCATTTACCCAAGAATCTTCAGTGCAGCATCAATACTAGGACACATATTCCATGAACAAAATAAATGCTAATGAGAAGCCTAAAGCTAAGGATGCTAGAGCACGATAGGCAACACATACATTAAGCTAGCTCACAAAAACCATGAGTTATGGAAACATCCTTTATGCTGAATAAATACAAATTGACAGATTCAAGGCAGAGAAGTTATCTTCAAAATACGTCCTGACAGCTCAACTTGGACACCAAGAAAAGTTCATAGGCCTCAACCAATGAAGTTAATTACAGCCAATCACTAAAGATAATGCTATCACAATATCCTACAAACTAGTAATGTCTTCTAAATCCAAGAGATACATACATGAAGAGTGCTTTGGTACAAAATTAGCTTTCTGTTATAAAACTAAATAGATTTGAGCTTTGATATAATACTACATAGATTCAGCTTGCTTCTTTTCTACACAAGGAAAAATACCAATATACCCACCTAGCTGGAAGGTCATACGCTTTAGTAACCTTTGCCATCCCTGTTCGGCATCCACCCTGTCAACGAACAAAGGTTCAAAATTTCAAATCAGTTAAATCTTGATGCTAATTAATCGCAACAGAATACCAGCCAGAACGCTTTAAAAAAAATGATACATAGTTTATGTCATCGAAAATCTTATGTTATGTTGTATCCTTTTCAACATCTTCAATTTATACATAAATCTCTATATAAATGACATTTCATATACAAGGATTATATGACCAATGTCTGAAGACTGAAGACAAAATTTGGGTGCAGCCAAGTGTAAACAAAACATATTTCCATACAGAGAATAGCTAAATTAATTAAGTAGCATACCAGTGCTGCACATTCTTCTGCAAGACCAGGTCCAGCTGCAGCATGCAAGCCAGGACTGCAGTGTGCTTCATCCATGTTCTGTAAATGATCGAATTGAAAACCATGTTAGGATAAAATCATTCATTATCCACGTGCATCCATTGGTGGTCCAATCCAGATATGCTTGATGGTATTCGCTGATTAAAGGAACTTGTTGGCCCAAGGGTGACTGATTTTTCAAGAATTGTTTTTGATCCAATCCGTATAATAAAATATGTCGATTTTTTTTGCAAAAATGAAATAATATTTCCCAAATATTAAAACAAAAACTAAAATTAATTTTCAAAATTTTGGAAATTCTATATTAGACAAGAATGTTTTGTTCCAAGTTAGAAGCTTCTTCCTAGTAAGAACATAAAGAAACACACGCCAAGGATTATATTTTATCAGCTGAAATCAGTAGTTAGCACATTTTCGCCATGAATTTGGGCATCACAATCCAGGAATATGTTTATGTTTACGTTTAGACTCAAAGTCTTCAAACAAGGTCAAGACCAGCAGAAACTTACTATATTTTCTACATGGAGGTTTTTAAGAGAGAGTTCACAAAACAAGAATTAATTTGAACCCAGTATGTTGTATAAACTTTGAGATTTTGGACAGTATAATAATGCCTGTACAGTATTCTACAATGGTGGTTTTATGCTGTTTTATGATTTTCTAGTGAATCCTCTTTTAAAATGGACCCTCACAAAAAAGTTCATAAGAGGCCCAAGAATATTATTAGTCAAAGGAATACACAAACACAATGTCACCATGCAAAATTAGACAAATGGACATTGTTCTATCAGGAAATTATCATTACAAACGTACAGAGTACTCACCTCATTTGTAGAATTTACTACAGCATCAACTTCGAGATTCCAAGGGTTCCCCCTCCACAAATATATCTTCGAATTAATTTCATGATCAACCGGAAATCTTGAAACTATCGCATTGAGACCACTTTGAGCCCCAGATTGAGAAGTTAAAGGATCAGGAAAATAAGAATTTGAAAAGGAGGGATCTTCATTGTCATATTCCAAAGAGGACCGATGCTCTGCATTGCTCCACCGAGGCACTTGATCCAAAGTGACAACATAATCCCCACTATCAGTTGGAGATCCACCCCGGGTTGAAGTTGTAGCTGTAGCCACAGTCCGGTACATTTTTGCGACTCCGAGCTGCAGCCACACTTCCCAAGCCAAATGCTAACCACAACTCTCAAAATTCAAGCTTCAACTGAGTCACTGACCCATGAATTCTACAATGCTAACCCAGACTAAACCCACAATTCCCCTGGAAAAACAACAACAATCCAATCCAATCCATGTTACAATCAAATTGACCACATTTATAAGATCACGACTTGATCAAAGTTTTACAATTTGACCAAAAAAATTGAACTTTCGTATAAACAACAAAAGCCAGAAACTAGGAATCACCTTTCTTCTCTGAGAAATCCAAATCCAAAATCAAAAAAAGCACCAGAGCAACAAATTAAGAGCCACTCAATTCCTCAGCAAATCCTCGTTTGGCAGTTGATGAGCTGCAGGAAACGAATTGACTTGAATTCTCCATTACATAGGACCGAGCCGACTGTGCATATCAAACCCTACCCTCGAAATTATTATTTTTCCGGGAAAATTAAAGTTGAAATCGAATAAATAAATAAAATAAAAAGAAGAAGAAAATCTAGAACTTGGTGGGTGGAAGAGAAAGAGAGAAAGTACCTGCGATTTTGAGTTTGGGCATAATAGAGCATCCAATTGTTCTTGTTATTAGGTGCGCGATATACAGCTATTTTTGCTGGGTCGATGAGCTTGCAAAGGCCATTTAGGATTTTTGGTCAGGAACAGAATCAACCGCTTGCTTACCCTCAATAATAAAATAAAAATAATAGAAAACCAAAATGATTACTGATTGTTACTGGACTTTTTATTTGTATGTTATTTTTGTTTTATTAACTCAGAAGCACCCCTCCATCTTCCCTTAAATTCCGTGAAAGACCATTGCCTTCTGACGTCTTAACCCGAATGTAATCTCTTTGTTTTTGGTGAATAAATATCGTTGTCTCTTTTCTATAAATACTTTTTTTTTTTTTTTTTGGAAAATGCCAACAGTGTTGGAGAATTTCTTCTTCATTATTACACTGTTAATTCATATATGGGTCACCTTTGTAACTTAGTAATTTAAGATGGTAAACTTTTGATTGTAATTTTTGCACCTAGTTTGATTGGTTACTCTTTCAAGTACTAATGCTTTTCATATTACAAACGTATCAACAATGTCTGTAAGAAATGAGGCCTTATTATAGAAGCCTGGATCAAGCAGTCAATCTTTGACACCAGCCCTCTCCTTCAACATTGCAATGAACTTGTCTCTATCGTCCGGTGTCATTCCCTCGGCCGAGCAATCCCCAACTCCCCATTCTGCCCCGCGAATGCAGTACTTGTCTTGAATTTCCTTACTATTCCTGAGTACATTTCCGAATTTGAAGCAACAACGTTAGGGAGAATATGAAAAGGATTCGAGAACATGTACACTGTTCGTCTATTCCATAATTAATCATCATCAAAATGCCAGCAAGAAATTACTTTTCTTTGTTGAGCTTGGATTTTTCTAGTAGCCCCTGGATTAAAGGAGATGATTTGAATCTTGCATCATTTTCTGCATACTTTTTCTGGTTTTCTTCTGCGCATAACAATTCAACAACATTCAGTCATGTACATCAAGCTTGTTAAAGACTCATCTAGCTGAGAACTCAATGTAAGTCGCATAACTAGGAAATATGAGCGAGGAGCAAACCATTGAAGCGGTTAAGGAAGTCCAGTTTGGGTAACTCAGGACCAGGAATTGATTCTATCCCGGTCGATCCCGATAGAAGTCCAGCTTTAGCTGCAACACCAAATAGCTCAACATCAAGTACTACTCTAAATTTGCTTTTCCTATGTTGACCAAGAGTTTATTTTTTACTCAATTTCTTCAGCTCCCTAGTTGGAAAGTGCACCCAAATTGCTGTTTTGCAAGTTGGAAACACTTAACATAATGCAAATTGGATCTACGAAGTCCTTGGTTAGATTCATGAATATGAGTGGTCACATTTCATGACAATTGGATAATAGCTTTCAATACAAAAACAAAAAGAACAAATGTAGTAATAGTACACAAAGATCATCACTTTAGGATAGCCAAGTTGTAAACTCTGACTGAACCAAACAGCACTTTTGGGCTGGTGAATCAGTTTTAGTGATATCTAGATAAGCACAAGATAAGAGCTTTATTCAGGAAGTGCTTACTAGTACCCAGAAAGCACTTCTTAAACAGTACTAGACTATAGAAAGCAAAAACCTTCCCATATTACAGAAAAACTGAAAGACAACAAAGAAGCAAGTAATACTGGATGTTAGCAATTGTATACCTGGATTTGAACAGAAAAGAACGGCTGCTGAAGCAGCCAAAGCAACAGAGCTATGAAGAAGAACCCGGCGAGATTGTAATGGAGAAGACCCTTGATCGCTGGAACTAGAGTAAACTGTAATGGGTTTCTTGTAGCTCTTAATTTGGACTAGTTTCTTATGAGGGTTACTGGGTTTTTCACAGACATACAAATTGGTACATGAGATATGAGAGAAAGAATGACAGAGAGCCGAGATAGAAGAGGAAACCATGGTGTGGTTTCCCTCACTCTACCACAGCCCAAGCTCAACAATAGATAAACAGAGAGAGATAATTTACGGTTCATATCAACCACAGAAAACATCAACTACGTCACAATAGTCAAAACGAAACATAAAGCTGTCGTTTTGGGCACTACAGCAATTTCTGTAGCTTCAAGTATCCATTCTATTCTTGCTCCACTCCTCGACGAGTCCCTTGATAATTTTCTCACGGCACCCACCTACACCGGCAACCCTTTTAGCCTCTTCTCCAATCTTCATAGCTTTCACTCTCAGCACTTCACTCTGCATCAGCTCTTTAATCTTCACAGCAATCTCTTCCCCCTTCACCACCAGCGCCGGGTCATCACCGGTCCAGGCCCAAGTCTTGGCCCAAATCCCAAGCCCACTCCTCTCAACCACCTCTGCATTGATCTTTTGATCCCCATGTTGTGGCCAAGCTAGAATTGCAACACCATGCCAGGCAGCTTCCACCACTGAATTCCACCCACAGTGACTCAAAAACCCACCCACTGCCTTGTGACTCAAGATCTCTCCTTGGTCCACCCAATGCTTCACCACCAGCCCTTTGCCCTTGATTTTCTCCATAATTTCTAAACTACCCTCTTCTTCCTCTCTGTCGACTAGCTTCTCCTTCACCACCCACAGAAATCTAAACCCACATTTCACCAACCCATCTCCGACCTCTGTGATTTGGTCTCTCGACAGAGCTGTCCTGCTTCCAAAGCTCACATACACCACCGACCCTTGAGCCTGATCATCAAGCCACTTCAGTAATTGCTCACCTTGATCGTCAATCTTCTCAAATTCACAGGGTACCAACGGCCCAACGGAAAATAGTGGAGGCAATGCATCGACTACTTTTCCCTCCACTGCCTCTGTTTCTATCCCTTGGAACGAATTGATCAAAACCCCATTAAATTTCGGGAGTTTTGGACCGTCCTCGATGAATATATTGGCGAAGAGACTATTGCGAATCAGAAGTAATGGAGGAATTGACGATATGGGTATTGCTGGATTAATGCTGGGGATTTCAAGAACATCATCAACAGATTGCAGAGTAGTGGTGGTTGCAACAGCGTGGTAATAAGCAAAGAGGGAGAGCATTCTGGCTGAAGAGGTGAAGAGAACGTAAGCAGGGAGACGAAACCGAAGTGCTTCAATGGCGGTAAGAACCGGGGAGATTAAGCTGACGTCATAGACGAGAGCGGAGGGAGGTGGCGAAAGAGAGGAGAGCAGGGGAGAGAGGAGATGGGCAGAGCGGCGAATGGCTTCGAATCGGAGCCAAAACGGGTCGTTTGAGTTGACGGTGGTGGGGTCCAGAGGAAGGAGGTGGAAATCGATTTGAGTGACTTGAGGGAAAGCTGAGAGGAAGCGAGAGAGGAGACAAGACTCGGCGAGTGAGACAGTGGGGTGGGTGGTGATGAGGGTCAGCTGGCAGTGGTGGTTTTGGGCCAGCAATGCGGCAAGTCGTAGAAAGGGTGTCAAATGGCCCATGCCGGCGCTTGGGAGAAGAACGACGTGAGTCTTGGGTTGCCGGAGGAAGACGCTACCGGATTCTGATGACATTTTTTGGAAATACTGTTTCTTCAAATTGCATATGAGCTAAACCAGAATGGGCCGGTATGAATAAATACCATCACTCAGTTTGGTGCACAAAATTTCACAGCCACACAGATGCATGGAGGTAGTTAGGCCCTACTTACCCACTTTGGTAGTTGGTTTTTGATCTTTCTTCCTTGTTGATGAAGGAAACCAACAGTTGATCAAGTTATCATAGGAGAAAAATTATACAACCAATTCAGCACATGGGGCCTTCAATATAAACTATAGGGCTTTTATCATAAACAGTACCCGACATTAAGGTTGTACATCACTTTGGTACCTAACATTTAAAAACTATCATTTTAGTACCTAACATTTCAATCTCGACCCAATTTTAATACCTGCAATCCCTAACCCCGTTAAACTCAAGTTCACTTGCTTTCTAGCACGGGCAATTTCGACCTTCTCTTCAATCTGACTTTTTTTTTCGGACCGATTTCTTCTTCTTTCGTTCTGGGTCTTGATCTTCTTCTGGGTTTGTTATTTTAATAGCTCTCTCTCTCTCTCTCTCTCGGTTCGATACAAGCCCGTAATACAATTAAGTAATTAACTCTCTTTCTCTCTCATTTTTTCTTCTTTTGGTTCGATACAAATCCAATACTAATGATTATCATATCACACTACAATTAAGAAAGAGAAAAACTACTATTAAGGAAGATAGAATTGATGAACAATATTTACAAACCCGGATTATTATCAACAATTCAACATTAATAAAAACCCAAATCCATTGTGTTATTTCCAATTTAGACGTTTTGGGCTGTGGATTGGCGGTGAGTGAGAGAGCAGACGGCGGCGCTTTTGGGATCTGCGATGACAGCGGCGCGGGTTGAGGTGAATGAGGGAGCAGTGATGGTGGCGGTGAACATGTCGGCGATGAACCGTGGTGGAGATTGGGTATGGACATCAATTCTGAAATTAGAAGAAGACTTGGGTCAAGGGTCTTGAATTGAGAGAGAGAGAGAGAGAGAGAGAGAGAGAGAGAGAGAGAGAGAGAGAGAGAGAGAGAGAGAGAGAGAGAGAGAGAGAGAGGACCTGGCCAAGGTCATGAGGGAGAGAGATTGAAGAAGACGAAGAAGAAGAATCATTCTGGAAAAAAAAAAAAGGAAAAAAGTCAGATAAGGACGAAATTGCCCTTGCAAAAAATCCAAGTTGATGTGAGTTTAACTGGATTAGAGACGGCAGGTACTAAAGTTGGGTCGAGATTGAAATATTGAGTACTAAAATAATAATTTTTAAATATTAGGTACCAAAATGATGTACAGCCTTAACTGTTTATGATAAAAGCCCTATGATTTGCGTTGCTGGCACATTGGTTGGAAACAAATTCAAGCTAATTGGTTGGGGATAAAATTTAGGGAGTAACGCAAGGATGCTCAACTTTACACTGTCTAATCCACTCATACTTAAACCGTACAAACAACACTTCCATTGGTCATCAACAATGAAAATTTGACCAACATCTTTTACAATTTCCCGGAAACTGCAACTGGAACATTTCTAAACAAATACAAAGAAAACATTTTAGTACTTAGCATTTTCCCCCCTAAACATATTGCTCCCAAAAATCACCCTTCTAGCATCGCCTTAGCGGCATCAATCAATAATGGTCTAAATTCACTCGAAGCTCGACCAAGCACTGTGTATCCTTCCTTGTCTTCCACATCCACATCTGCTCCATGCCTTATTAGAAGGAGAGAAACCTGTGAACAAAACAAATGGGAGACGTAAGAGAAATTCTCCAGCTCTGCTTTCTGTGAACTTTTACACTTCTGAAGTTGAGATTTACTAGAATCCAGCTTATTTGAAAACTGAGAAGTGTTTCAGATAACATAAGACTCGAGTTTACATGACTATAGCACAACTATCATCGCAAACATAAATGTAAGAAACAAACATATGATTCAATTTTGATGATTCAATTTCATACAAAACCAGATGAAATCAAACTCGGGCCAAGAGACACCAAGGATCTTTAAGCCTTCTTGGCAATAATAGCAATTAGATAGAAGCATTATGGTATCCAGTCCTTGAGAAAATAATGTACAAGAACATATGGCAGTGCATAGAGACAATAAAGACAATGTAACACCATAAATTACAAGCAAGCATTCATTTACTAAGACTAATATCTTTCCAACTCTTTCTTTCATTCCAGTAATCAGAATCAGAATGCTTAATCGTAAGGCCTAAAAGCAAGCATATGGAAGCTAGAATCAGTAAGCCTTGCTTAGGTCCAACATGCAACAAAAGTGAAATCAATAGGAATCCACTAATTCTTACCTCCTTATTCTGGCAAATCACGGCACTCATAAGAGGAGTCTGACCCGATTTATCAACAACATCAATCTCTGCTCCTTCCTCAATTAGAAGTTCACACAATTGTGATTTCCCAGTACCAGCTGCTCGATGCAATGGGGTGCAACCAACCTGAACACAATGTATACCACGTAATTAACAGATGAAAAAATTTCAAGAGCATGTAAACATGTCATTAGCACATAGTTTTCTTATGAAAATGAGTATATAAGTATAATTCCCCGGATAAAACACTATTGTATTAGGTGTGGAGTTACAAACCTCGTCTTGTAGATTAAGCTTTGCCCCGTGTGAGATCAAAGTTTCAGCAATCTCCGTCCATCCCTTGCTGGCAGCATAGTGAAGTGCAACGCGACCGCCATTGTTTTTCAAATTAACATCAGCTCCTATGAAGTAAAATAAATCAGAACATTGACATAACACAATTAGAATTAGCCAGGTCTCAGGTCATTGTTGCTATAAATCAAAATCACTGTACCATTTTAAAACCTAACATTGCCTAGTTAACTTGTCCCACGTCACATAAAATGTGGGTTTCTTCCATAGCCAGACACAAATTGCTCAAAAACCATAAGCAAAAATTAATAAATTTAATTTAACACCTTTACCTTTGCTTAGCAGCATCTCTACTATTTCTATATTCCCACTGCTGGCCGCAGAATGAAGCGGTGCCCAACCATCTTCATCCACACTGTTTATCATACTTTTTGATTCACCAGTAGCGAGTAGTACCTTCACCACCTGACTCCATAAAACCCCAAAATCGTGAACTCGGAAGCAGAGAATATCAAATTGAAGCAAATCGAGGATCATTTACAGTACTGTATTCCATCAACACTCTAGAAGAAAATATAAAACAGAAAGATAGTAAATATTATTTAATTTTCGCATACTGAAACGAGATACTGAGGAATACTGGAGAAGACGGACCTGAGATTTACCGGAAGAGACCGCGACGTGTAGGAGGGAGCGGCCGTCCTCGTTCCTGAGAGAGAAAGCTGAGGCGAGCTGTTTTTCAGTGAGAGATTCGAACGCCGAAGAATCGCCGGTCTCGGCGGCTTTGAAGAGGTCTTCGCTTTTGGTTTGCTGCTCCGATGGCTTTGAAGGATCGATCTCCATGTCCATTGCGAATTGTAAGCACCAATGTCGAAGTTAGGGTTTTCGAATGTCACGCGAATCGGAGTTTGGACTAGGGATTAAACCTCAGTTATTGAGTAAGTTGACAATTCCGTGCAGTAATCTTGGAGACGGACTTGGTATTCTCGGTAAAATGTAGGGGCATTTTGAGTATATGATTTTAGTTTCTTCACTTACTTATTTACGTCTTTTCGCCACCGTTAAAACGACATTGTGCTAAATTCGATAAATTTTTAAATGCAACTTTGTGGTAAACTCGATAAATTTTTAAATGCAACTGTCACATAACCACATGACGTGGTTATTGTGATTGGATCCCATTTACGATGTTGACAAATTTAGGTGAGGTAGACGTACCACTAATTTTTTTATGCCTTTACAAAAACAGAAAAGAAGAAACATACGTAAAAATATAATTAATACAATCGGATTTAGCTAATTGCGCTGTAAATGCATTATCTAAACCAAATCAACCAAACTTTTATTAGTTAAGATGAGATAATTTTTAGATGCACACTCAAACACATCCACTAATGTTTTGTCCTGTGAAGTGGTCCAATGAAAAGTATACACATCGACCTTTTAAAATAAAAATTAAAAATATAAATAAGGGATAGGAAGAGTGCTTGATTTGGTAGGAGAAGACAAATGAAGTATTATCGACTTTTCATTGAAACACTTCACAGGACAAACACGCATATTCACCAAATATCATTCATCAAAATATAATCGACAAATAAACAGGGTGCTCCAAAGGGGTGACCTGAGAACACAAAGTGCATTAGCCGAAAATATGAAAGCAGCCAACACCACCTTGTGTTCTTAGAGTCACTCCTTTGGGGTGAACCATCTGCTAGGGATATTGATGATCCTTCTTTGATATCTCAATTTATGATTATGTATACATATATATAACTTATAAGGGTCGTGTACTAGACGTACTACACAGAAATTATGGAGAGCCTAATGTCACTATGTGGTCATTCTGCTGACACCATATAATACAATGTTGTCATTCTCTCACGTACCCAAAGACAAAATGTGGTCATCCGAACGAAATCCTTTGCTACAAAATGTTGTCACAATGGAATGACTGATGTGTCATCATCAATCGGAGCGAGGTGTACACGGAAGAACCAAATCATGCTGCTCTACCCTTATGTTCATTGATCAAATCATTGAAAGTTTAATTCAATTCCGCGAGTACAGTAATTAGATCAAACGGTCGTTGAGACGTAATGTATGCATAACAATTATATATGCATGATTTCATCATGAAGAAATCCCTCTCCATTTAAGATGATAAATGTTGGAAATGACGGTGAGCAGCAACAGCCACAAGAATCGAGTGGCCGACGGAGTTGCGCGCGTAGTCCCATTTGGCTTTACATTATCCCAAACAAAAGCAACCGTTAATAATTTTAGTAGAGCTCGTTATTTTTAATTTTAGTAAAGCTCGTTGTTGATGGCGCGTAAATAACGGCGGGACCTGAGACCCTACTCACTAATCCCAGAAGTCAAAAGAAACTATATAATTCATTCCCCAACAGTCAATTTCCTCATCCAAAACTTAATCCAAACCAGCACATACCTATCTCCAACTGTCAGTTATGGATTACGAAGATGATCACCGCCGTCAGAAAAAGGCGTCTTCATACGCCGACGATGAGGAAGATGATAACCGCCGGCAAACAAAGCCATCGTCCAAAGGTGCTGGGGGTGGTGGTTATGAGTCTTATGACGAAGATGACCACCGCCGTCAAACAAAGCCGTCATCCTACGGTGGCGCCAGTGGCTATGATGAAGACGATGACCGCCGTAAATCAAAACCATCGTCCAAAGGTGCTGGTGGTGGTTATGATGAAGACGATGACCGTCGTAAATCGAAGCCATCGTCCAAAGGTGCTGGTGGTGGTTATGATGAAGACGATGACCGCCGTAAATCAAAGCCATCGTCCAAAGGTGCTGGTGGTGGTTATGATGAAGACGATGACCGCCGTAAATCAAAGCCATCGTCCAAAGGTGCTGGTGGTGGTGGTTATGACGAAGAAGACCACCGCCGTCAAACAAAGCCGTCGTCCTACGGTGGCGCCGGTAGTGATGATGAAAATGATGAACGCCGTAAACCAAAGCCATCGTCCAAAGGTGCTAGTGGTGGTGATTATGATGAAGACGATGACCGCCGTCAGACGAAGCCATCGGCAAAGTCATCAACAAAGACATCATCCTACGCTGCCGCGGATGATGAAGACGTTCGCCCACGTTCAAAAAAGGCACCGTTACATGCTGGCGATGAGGATGAAGATGAATACAGCGAGAGGAAAGCTGGCAAGTCATCAGTAGGGGCCCACTCGGAAAATAAGAAAGAGGCGCCGTCGACAGGCGAGCTGATGAAGAGCGCAAAGCTGATGGCGTCGGCGGCGCAGGGAGAGAAGGTCGACAAGGCCAATTTGGCCAATGCGGCCAACAACATTCTCGAAGCCGCCTCTCGCTACGGCAAGCTCGAAGAGAAGGGGATGGGACAGTATGTGGATAAGGCCGGGAGTTTTCTCCGCAAGTACGGCTCTGGTGGTTCTGATTCCGGTGCGGGTGACGGTGCCGGAGCCGGTGCCGGGCATAACAAGACCAAGAAGAACAATCAGGACGATGGAGATGACAGCAACGATGCTCCGAAGAAATCGGGGAAGAAGCCAGCTGCCAAAGATGATGAGGATGGTGGTGGTAGCGGTGGGTTTGGGGGCATCATGAAGATGGCTTCGGGTTTCTTGAAGGGTTAGATGAATTAATCTCAGATCTCACCAGCTTCGTTAATCACACACTTGCACCTAACTGCGCGCTTTTGTGTTAGTATTCAACTTTTGGAGAAATTAGAAAAAAATCCCGCCATTTTTTAAATTTTAATTAAAAACAAAAAAAAATTATTGATGGATTTAATTTCATGACTATATGTCAACTAAGTTTTTTTTTATTCTGAGAACAGTGAACCAGCTTTTTATATTTTGAGATGTTAACAATGTCTTTTAACCTAATCTTCAACTTTAAACCATCATTAACTTCTCAAAATAGTAACAATTTTTTTTCCTCCCTCTATTTTGCATTTTGATTCTTCTTTTAACGTTAATCAATATTACATGAATGTTTCTATACTACCATTTTATTTAAATTTCTTTTCACAAACAACCATAACAATTTTTCTCACCATTGATTCTTAAAACAATGGAGATGAGATTTCATTTTAAGAAATGAGGATTAGGGAGATGCAGTGCGACCGTAGAGTTTAGAGTCTCAAGAAAATGTACGTCTTCTTCAGTCAAGAAGTATTATATATATTTTTTTATGTTGTTATTGTTGTTTGGTTGATATTTTGTTCACGATCATAAATGACATGTTCTTCCTTACTATGGTTCTCTACCAATTATTCATGTATATCGGCCTATGTTTTACAATATTGTTGTTAATTTACCTATTTTTTTAATAAATAATTTATGTACTTTTTAAAAAATAATTTACCTACTCTTTCATGAATAACTTACCTATTATTTTTTATGACTAATTTACATATTAGTTTTTTTTAATAATGTACGTACCTAATATTTTATGAACAATTTACCTACTTTTTGAATCAAATATTTACCTATTCTTTTTATGAATAATTGACCTCTTTATGAAAAACTTAATTAGTTATATATTTTTATATATTTGTTTAGTTACATATTTGATACATTAATAAATTGTAAACTTAGTAATTTACTTTTATTTTTAAACTAAAAATTAAATTATCGCCTTAATTATAGAGATTTAAATTAAATGTTGACTGTGTATTTAAATATTTATGATTATGGCATAGTCTGTAAATAATTTAAAAATTATGGTAGTAAAATATTTTATGTGGCATCTCAAATTTAATATTAGACTCAATCTAATAACCGAAAAGTCAATGGACTGTATCTTAGAAAGTAAAAGTGGAAATGATGTTTATCTAAATATCACTTATCTTCTCAATTGAGCCTCGCCTATTGCTTGGCCGTGCTTGTTGTTTTGTAATTTGGGCTTGCGCTTCCGTCTGTTTAATTTGATACGGAGGCTCTTCCATATAAATTCTTAAAACTTGAACACATTCCGGCAAAATTTTCGACATATGGTACAGACGACGATGGATAATTTGGTAATGTTTGTCATAGTGGTAAGAAGAGTTGCACTATCGATGCCCACATTATAAGCTTATGAAACATATTACGTGGGAAACGATTTTGGGTTTCATATCGTAATTTTTTTTTTTGAGAATATATTGGGTAAATTTTTATAGTTATAACAAAATATTAAATAAACAACCTATAAGGAAGACAGGCTAGGATTTGCATTAAAGGATTTCATGATTTTATTTATTTTTTACCCATAAAATTGAGGATTTTTCTTTTCTTTTATTAAGAATAAGAGACAAAAAACGTTTAGTGGGAGCTCAGGGTACATAAATATAACAACATGCTATTCAACTTTATACACAAAATAAGGTGTAGAAGTTTCAAATATCATTTTGTACGTACGTACGTTCATATATATACCAGTAGTGAGTCATCGATTAACGCACTATTTGAATCTTGAGACTAGTTAGTTTTGATATTAAGATTTTAATTAAACCGGCAAATATTAATTTGTTTAAAAATATTAACTTGGGCCAGAAAAGAAAGTGTCAAACCCGGCCCACCAACCGCGTATGAATAATGGGAGTCGGTGTCGGTGAGCAGCAACAGCCACAAGAATTGAGTGGCCGACAGAGTTACACGCGTAGTCCCATTACGTACATTAAAAGCAACCGTTAATAATTCTTCGCTGTTGATGGCGCGTAAATAACGTGGGACCTGAGACCTCACTCACTAATCCAACAAGTCAAAAGCAACTATATAACTCATTTCCCAAAAGTCAATTTCCTCATCCACTATCTCCAACTGTCAGTTATGGATTACGAAGATGATCACCGCCGTCAGAAAAAGGCTTCTTCATACGCCGACGACGATGAAGACCAGTATGCACGCCGTCAGACCAAGTCCTCATCCTACGGTGCCGCTGACGATGAAGATGATCGCCGCCGTCAAACAAAACCATCCTCCTATGCTGGTGGTTATGATGAAGACGATGACCGCCGTCAAACAAAACCATCCTCCTATGCTGGTGGTTATGAGGAAGACGATGGCCGCCGTCAAACAAAGCCGTCATCATACGGTGGCGCTGGTGGTTATGACGAAGATGACCACCGCCGTCAAACAAAGCCGTCGTCCTACGGTGGCGCCGGTGGCGGTGGTTATGATGAAGACGACCACCGCCGTCAAGCAAAGCCGTCATCCTACGGCGCTGCGGATGAGGATGAATATGAATACAGCGAGAGGAAAGCTGGCAAGTCATCAATAGGGGCCCACCCGGAAAAGAAGAAGGAGGCGCCGTCGTCAGGCGAGCTGATGAAGAGCGCGAAGCTGATGGCGTCGGCGGCGCAGGGAGAGAAGGTTGACAAGGCCACTTTGGCCAACGCGGCCAACAACATTCTCGAAGCCGCCTCTCACTACGGCAAGCTCGACGAGAAGGGGATGGGACAGTATGTGGATCAGGCCGAGGGTTTTCTCCGCAAGTACGGCTCTGGTGGTTCTGAGTCCGGTGCCGGTGCCGGACACAACAAGACCAAGAAGAACAGTCAAGACGATGAATATGACAGCTACGATGCTCCGAAGAAATCGGGGAAGAAGCCAGCTGCCAAAGATGATGAGGATGAGGATGGTGGTAGTGGTGGGTTTGGGGGTATCATGAAGATGGCTTCGGGTTTCATGAAGGGTTAGATTAATTAATCTCAGATCTCACCAGCTTCGTTAATCACACACTTGCACTTAATTATCTACGTACTGCTTTTGTGTTAATAGTTATCTTCTCAGTTGCTCTCTTGCTTGGCTGTGCTTGTTGTTTTGTAATTTGGGTTTGAAGAAGCTTCTTGATAAAAAAAAAGAAAAAAAAGTTGTAGATTGTAATAGGTTAATTTTGGCGCTTGTATGTCAAATTAATAATTTGGGGGAGTAGATCGAGTACTAGCTCTTGTGTTACACCCCCTATCATGTAATTGTATCTCTTTTTAGCTAATTTCAGATGTTGGATATTGGTTGATGTAGTAGCAAACTTTGGAGGTCATTTCTCAAAGTTGTGATTAAAGCCCGAGTCTTTTGTGTGGTTGTCGATTCAATCCCCAAATTTTCGAACTAGGTAGGTCTTAATACAATCGTTCTACCACACTATCAAGCATGCTAAATATGATGAGCCAAAATCATATATTTATGGGGGCAATCAATCATACTTATTTTATGCGCAAATTTCAAAATAAGTCTCTAGCTACTTAAAGTTAATTAATAATTAATTTATGGAGATCAACACTTAATTCAATTGTGTTAATCTAGTGGAATGATAGTGGATAAGGGCATGACTAACTTGTTGCAAGAAAGTACTTTGTTCATGATTCTATCATATCATTTTTAGTTACAATGTTTATTTATAGAGTTATCCCAAACAAAAGAGTGTGTTTGACAATATTTCACTAATTGGTTTCATTGAGATAATGAAGGGAACTACTTCATGTACTTCATTGCCAGATCTTAATTATCGGTAAACATGACATGAACTTTGGGTAATATGTGAACATAACTTGTTTATTAAAAGACAAGTTAATAAGCGATCAAACATTATAATCTTGTTTATTCACAATTTATTTATTGATACACTATGTACGTACAAGCGATCAAACAAAATGTTCAACCTGACATACGAAAAATGTATACTATGCATTTTCAACAAATGACATAAGCTGTCATGCATCAAAATTTCACTAATTTAAAGCTACTACTATAATATTCAACTGAGCTAAAAGAACATGAATTTCATTAAGTAGTAATATCTAATCGAGGATCACTCGTTATTATAATTGCAAGAAAACTATTATTTTTTTTCGGTTACAAAAAGTTTAGGTATGAGGGACGCTTCCCTACACTACTAGGAACATGGCAAACTCTGCGATCTAGACTCGAAGGTTTCGGATTTACGACTAGGGGAGATTTTACCACGTTTATTGAGAGGTGACATCCTCCATGAAAGCCCAAATGCTTATCTCCAAAGAGACCACACACTCACCCAACGACCCAAAGGCCTAGAGACATTCAATGAGAGATAGTTGGTAGCGGGAATCGAACTTGGATGAGAGTTCCAACACAAATTCGTCCATGCCAACTGAGCCAAATTGGCAAGAAAACTATATTACTAAAAAAGAAGAAAATGATTCTAAAAAAGAAAATGCAATTTGGCGAATAAAGAGAAAATAACAAAACCCCAACTAGAATCCTTGTGACACGGGCTTCGCCACCTGTCTTCGATCAATTTCCATAACACCACACGGCGTCGTTGTGTTTTCAAACAAAATATAAAACGGCGACCGGAGAGACAACGGAAGCGAGCTGATCATCCTCTTCGTTCTGCTGTCCAAATCTCTGCAATTCCAGTTCTCGATGAAACTAGTGAAGGTAGTGTTTTCGCTTTGAACTGTTCCTCTTCTTTATTTCAAATGCTTATATCAACTTCGTCTCCACATCTAGCCTGAATTTAAATGTCGAACTACGGCAATCGTCTTTTCAGAAGATTTTAAATTTCAGGTCGCGACCTGCAAATCACTTTTTCCCTAAATAATAATCGACTCAATTCCTTGTTGGTGGTAGATCATTTCCTAGCTCATTGTGTTCTTATGTGCGCAAATGTCTGTTTCTTTGTCAAAAATGAATTAAGACGTTTATTGGTTTTGGTATTTAGGGTTTAATATGTTAAACTTCGAGAATGGTGAAATGTTCCATATTCAAAATTGTTGGAATATTTGTAATAATTAGGGTATATCAGACGTAATTCGTTAGTAATCGAGGCCTTTTGGTGTTGCTTTGGTCTGTTATTGCAGGGTTGTCCTGCTTTCTGTGCTTCATAGTTCGTACTTTATTGGTTGAATAAATTACTTACTCACAAAAAGAAGGGATATTGAAATGTGGGGTTTTGCTTCTAATGCCATTACAAGCATTGGACTTAGAAGAAGTTTGTCAGAGCCGAGCCGGGTGTTATTGGACTCCTCGGATGATGAAGTTTGCTCGAATTCAAGCCGAGAGGAAGGGTTAGAATGCCCTATATGCTTGGAGTCTTTCAACATTGTTGAGAATGTTCCCCATGTATTATGGTGCGGTCATACTCTCTGCAGAAATTGTGTCTTGGCGCTTCAATGGGCTGTCTTCAAATTCTCGTCTCAAAAATTTAAGGTCCCGTTTTTCATTTCTTGCCCGTGGTGCCACTTGTTTTCTTTGCGGCTGGTTTATAAGGGGAATCTAAAGTTTCCTCGCAAGAATTTCTTCCTTCTCTGGATGATTGAGAGCTTTAATGGTGATAGGGCGAAGTTTGGTTCTGCCTTCAATGGGGAAAATCAACAAATTAGTTCTCCAAGAGTCAACTTAGCTACTGGAAATCAAGCTGGCAATAGTAACCTGAGGAGGAACCATTCTAGTTGTCCTGTGCTGTCAAGGTATAATGGTGTTGATGGTGGTGGCCGTGTAGAGCGGCATCATTTCTCCCTTCACAAGTCTTTGGATTGCTTCATTCACATTACATCCAAGTTCCCATTAGTTGTAGTGCTTCTGTTGATTGTCTTTTGCGTAATACCTGGCAGTGCTGTAATTTTGGCACTCTACTTGCTACTCACAGTTCTTTTTGCAATCCCATCTTTCTTGGTATTGTACTTTGCATACCCTACTTTGGAGAGGCTGGTGAGGGAAATAACCTCGTGAGGCATTATCGGCTCCCCACTTCACTGAATCTGGAAATTTATGGCTCCACCCCACTGTCTTTCATATACATTTCTGCTAATATCCAGAGGCTTTTCCAGATTATCTGGTATGTATAACAGGTTGGAAGTTTCAAGAGCTAACGAGGCATGCGTTCTGAAGTAATTTGTACGTTTTGACCTCTGACTTTGAATCATTGTCATTAATGTAACTACCATTGTTGTTGGAAGTGGCGGATCCTATTATACAAGTTCAAGTACTGTCTTCTTCATGAAATCAGTGTCTTTTAATTGGTTTTGCAATATACAGGAATATATTTGGGAAATGCCATTGTGTTGGTGTGAACCCTTTGTGTAGTCCATCTGATTATTCCGACGTTGTATTTTTTTTTTGTTATTTATATATATACATATATTATAATTTGGTATAGACTATCATGCTGTCGAACTTCCGTCTTATTGTGATTGCTCCGGGTAAATACAGATTTATAAGAGAAATATTTACATTCTTCACCATTGTCAAGTATCTATGAGTGATCGTATTTAGAAGCAGCAACATGTTGTAGGCGCTTCCCCTGTTCTTCTTAGTGTATTTGCCTTTTCTTTCACCTTAAGTACTTCATTCTTACGCCTCTCCTCTGCCTGTGCCCTTGCTCCTTCTGCAATCTGTTTAATATATTCCATCTCTTTGTTGAACTTCTGTAGAGCTTTTGCTCTTCTTTGCTCTATTTCACTCTGCAGTTTCAAGAAGTTGGTTGTTAGTTCCTGACAAGAGTATTAAATACACTTGAAAAGAAAATTTGTGAAAAACCTCTCTTTTCTCCAGCCGAAGTTTGCTCTTCCTCTTCTTCTTGTCCTCCCAGGAAAGTATTGTAGCATTTTGCTTGTCATACCTGACACTAATGACTGTCAGAAGAAGAACCACATAATCTTGAAAGAACATAATATGATCTTGAATTTCGATTAGCAGCTCAGAGAGTGTAAATTTTCTAACTCTGGATTTACTTCTTGCTCTGTGAACTTGGCTAAATGTAACGGAATAAATAAATCTATTGGATTTGGAATAATAGTCAATATTGATTATTGAGTACTACCTTTCTTTGAGTCTAGCCATCTCAGCCTCCTCCCATTCATCTGCTTTTGTTTTAACCTCTCCAGGTCTTGTTGCACTCTGCTTTCTGGTTTCATTTGAAGGTGTTGCAGGTTTCATAGTGGTGGGAAAATCGAGTTTTGGTGCGGAAGTTCCGGGTTTCATACTGCTTGTGCTGTGCAACTGCTTATCAGCAAAAGTTGGAGAGTTGGCAGGAAGGATGGTATCAAAAGTTGTAGTTCGTTTAATAGAGGGAGAACGAAGGATGGCCTTTTCCGGGATCTTCGCGTTTGTGGAAGTACTTATTGGCACCTTACTATCTGGGTCTTCTTGAGTACTTTTTGTTAAACCTGCACTTAAAACAGGCCATCTATTAAGGGTCTAGTTTGAAAACAATAACCAGGAACTCGATTTTAGCTGTCATAGAATGTTATGCTTGTAACATATTTTACCTGAGAATAGTTTGGAAAGTCTTCCAGATTCTGGCTTTGAAATTGTTGTTTCTTCCTTTTTGCTCTTGATCTTCACCAAAGAGTAATCAGTCTCGTTGCCTGTGCTTTTCTTATCAGAGATGGCCGATTCTTCGATTGATTTAATTGCAAATGCAGCAGCTGCCACTGCGGTTGCATGCTCTATTGTAACGTTAGAATCATAATCTTGACTCATTTGCCCAGAAAACTGTCTCTGGAACCAGTTCTGTGTTTTCTTTTTCTCTGCAAGAAACAACATCTATGCGTCTTATTTAACCATAATTGACGATGGTATATTCTGGAGAAGGGTTCATTATACTGTATACCTTTGAAAGATTGAGTTTTCTGTGGTGGTATTCTTCGATCAACGACGCTGCCAGACTCTTCCGTTTTCACCTGATCTACACCAGAAAATCTCACCCTAAAAATAATGCTTGCTTAGTCACATTCATAAAAACTGCTGACCATATGGAAATAATATTATATGAATAATGGTAATAGTGACTTAGTGAGATGATGCAATTGATGGATATGCTCAATAATTTTCAGAGTCAGGAACCAAAATACCTCATTTGCTTAAGCATAGGCTCCATTCTTTAAGATGAAACTGGCCCAGAAAGAAAGTTGGTTCTTTCTGAATAATGATTTGGTTCCCATTAGAAGGGTGTTTATTTGAAGGAGAAGTTTAAGCTTACTTGGGAAAAGGAGAGGTTGATTAAAACTAGTTAATAGGACTGTTTATAGAGGAAAGGCGGCAAGAAAGGTTGTGTATACTTTGCATGTAAGGCAGGCCGGGTTTGGTTCTTAAAGTCCTTTCTGGTCAAGTAAAGTATTCATTCTTTCCCTCCTTGATTCTTAGATTTCAGACTTTCAAAGAAAAAGAAGCAGGCATAAGTAGTCTCAGGCAACACTTTTGGAACCTTAAAACCAAGATTTTAAATTCAATTCAGCAAATTGCTGAAAAGCCTTAACTAATCTTCTATTTCAGAAGAGTTGTTTAATATACATAAAAAGAAAAACCAAACTACAAAACTTCTTCCAAGGATAAACTAACGAAAAGAAGCAAAATCTTCTTCTAACTAAGCGCATGCAGGGGCATGGAAGTCCTTGATAGATACATAGACGAACGAATCTGGTGCAACGCTGACTGCAGAGGTCGGATCCACTAGTTTTGGTTGCATTTCAGGAATGTCCGATGACTTGGTGAGCTTCAATGGAGTCCCATTCAGTAGCAACACATCACTTTGGATATTGCCACCTTCTGGTGTCAAATGATACTCTTCTCTCTTTGGTGCACCAGTTGATTTTGTCTCTGATTGTACCTCAAACTCGGGGAGAATTTCGACGTCAAAAGTAGTAGAGTTGGACATGTTGATCAGAAGTAGAGTGACCCCAGGCTGAAACAAAATAAATATTTTCAGAATGTAAATAAATACGAGACTTTAAGGTAAAAGTACTTGTATTAAAAGTAGAATTACCTTTTTCTTTGAACAATGAGTATATGCACGCAAGAAAGGAGAGCCATAATGAACGGTAGAGAGCACTTTTTGGCCCATCAGTCTATGCCATAGAAGTGCACTGGTGCAAAAAAGCAGAAAAATCTAACTAATGTTCAAACATTCCAAAATAATTTGATCACTTTTGTTATTATATAAGCGAGAGATTCTAACCCATAGTAGTCAGGATTAGGGATGAAAGATGTGGTGTTAAGCAGGGCATAGTTCCCTCCAATCAAGGCTTGTCTGCAGAAAACCTTGTGACTATAGGCTGCTGTCATACCAAGTTGGTCCAAATACCTATTTCATATCACTCATTAGTCGCAAATTACTCGATTGTGCGCTTCGGAATTTTACGACAGAACAAAATTTAGGGTTGTAATTTAATTACCAGAAGCCATTAGCAAAGGTATGAGAAACATCTTTGCCACCACTGTTGTAAGCTCCACCAGCTTCACCAACCCAAGGGTCTGTCCATGGCGCAAACTCCCTGATTGAGTTTGCCGCGTCGTAATATGTCTGAGACGACTGTTCCAGGTAAAATGGGTCTTGAACCTTGTTTAGAAGAGTTGCATCAACACCTGAAATTCAAGCATGTTTCCTCAAATTTATATTTCACCAAACCACAATCACATTCCTGATATGTAACACAAAGTGCTACATATACATACCTGCACCAAGATTGTAAGTGTGATGAGTCACGCCGTCCAGGACACCGGGTCCGGTGGCCTGGAGGAAGTCATTGAACCATTTTTTGTCATAAAAGCCACCGGGGCCTAAAACCTTAGGCCGTTTAGTAGGAGTTGGGAACAATTCTGTCACGACTTGTTTGAGCTTCTTCATGTCTTTAGCATATTGTTCTGCTTCTACTCTTGCAGCAACCCCACCTCCACATAACTCATTTCCTGTTTTACACACGGAGTAAAAACATTAACAGACTAAAATAGTATATTTACATACCCAAGTCAAAAGTAAAAAGTGATTCCACTTACCAAGCTCATATGACTCAACAGGGTAACCCTTTGAGATTGTGTACTGCATGAGATCACGAGCATTTCTTGCGTCCCAATCACCAACCCAAAGAGTCTTGTCGTTGGGGTCTGCTTTCCTCCCCTGAAGGGCATTCAATCCAAACATGAGTTTAGCTTGTGTTTTGTTGAAGAATTGATTGACCTCATCCCATCTTTCCTGGTCAAGGCAAGCGCCACTGAACCCGAAAAGACCAGACTCTTGTTTCTTGAATCGGTTGCATTCTTTCACTCCATAACCAAAACCATAAGTGACTTGATCTTGCAATGAACCTCCAATTCTGATTCTTAATGTATTGAAGGCTGAAATTTTACCCAAAAGTTAGTTTCTTCTTCAACACTTGAAGAATACCAGTGAGTGAATTTTCACCTGTAAAAATTTAAAAACTTACCCTTTACAGCATTGATTAAGGTCTTGTTCTCCAAATCCTGCAATTAGAATCCAAATTCACAAGAAGGTTAACATCCTCATCAGTCATCACTTTGTTAACAAATCAAAGAAGATGAAACAGTGATCAAGAAAGAAATATACCAGGTTAAAAATGCCAGCTTTTCCCCAAGGGCATTGATTGTAGTCACATTTATCAGTGGGCCACCAATCCAAAGTTGCACATATGAAATTGTCGTCTGTGCTAGCTATTGAAACCACTCCTCTAACCCTGACATCAACATATTCAGCCAAAGCTACTGAAAACAATGACACCAAGATAAGACATGCAATTGCTCTCAACCCCATTTTTCACAGAATGAGAAAAGCTTATGAGCAAACTCAAGAACATCACACTTATATAGAAACACGAGGACTAATTGGTACTTATCTGTTAGTTAAATATTGATAGGATCAAATTTATGTATTTAATTCGTGTATCTTCCAAAACCCATATACTAACCCTTTCAGACTTGTCAGTGAGTGACTGTTAGAGTTTGATTGCATTTCTTCTTCTTTTTTTTTGGATAACTAGTTTGATTGCATTTTTTTTTTCATAACGAGTTTGATTTCATTTCAAGTATGTTATAGCTAATAGCTTTTTAGTTACATATAGAATTATAGATGAATACTGTTCTATCCAGTTTAGATAATTTCGTTGCTTACATATCCAGTTTTAGATAACTTTGTTGCTTAATTAACACCGGAGTAAGAAATCCTAATGGCAACTGAACACAGCCATGGGTTACACTTATACACTATAACAAATATTTAGTTGGCATTGATTGAGTGAGTGTCTTCGTCTACCAACTATTAACTATATATTTAATTCTATTTTCATTTTTTAAAATAATTTCCTTCATTGTAAAAAAAAACACTAAATTTTAGTAAATTGTTTTGGGGCTATAATTATCAAGGCTGCTTATACATAAAAGAAAAAGAAAAAAAAAAGGGTTTCAGGAAGCAAAATAACGAAATTTACAAGACTAATTCATTTGGCAAGAAAAAAGAAAAAAGTCATTTGAGATCAGTTAGAAAAGTGGGAAAAAACACTTGCTCTCGTTGAGAGTCGAACTCAAGACCTCCCGCTTACTAAACGGGTGCTCTAACCAACTGAGCTACGAGAGCAACTTGTTAATGTTCGCAATCAATAAATATTTAGACACTTACTAACAACCGAACTATCTCGATTTCTCAACCTGCCCAATTTTGCCTCCACATTGTTCAAAGAACCAATTTGCTCTGCTTTAACAACCAAATACCTTCATTCTTCCCACAATCCCTCCATTATCATCATCAATCGAACAGATGTTTGTTCTTTCTAGTACTTGAAGGTGGGCGCTCATGTCATATAGTAGCAGCAGTACTAGATGCCTCCAACTGTTGGAGAAGTGCAAGAACTTAAAGCACCTACACCAAGCTCATGCCCAAGTAGTCACTTGTGGCCTTGGCCATAATAGCTTTGCTTTAAGCAGAATCTTGGCCTTCTGCTCAGACCCACATCATGGAAGCCTCTCCCATGCCTTGAAACTCTTCCAACACATTCCACAACCCACCATTTGCATCTACAACACCATGTTAAAAGCTCTCTTGCTCAGAAATGATCTCATCCAAACCATAAATGTGTATACCCAGATGTTACAAAATGGGTTGCACCCTGACAATTATACCCTCCCTTATGTTCTGAAGGCTTGTGCTAGGCTGCAAAGCTCTTGTCTTGGAGAATTGGTTCATGGGTGTAGCTTGAAATTGGGTTTTGTTTCTGACATCTATGTGGGTAACTCTTTGATTGTGATGTACTGTGCGTTTGATAATACGAAAGCTGCACGGTACGTGTTCGATGAAATGCCTAGGTTAAGTGCTGTTTCATGGACTGTCATAATTTCTGGGTATGCAAAGGTGGGTGATGTTGACAAAGCCAGACTGTTCTTTGATGAGGCTCCTGTGAGAGATAGAGGAATATGGGGTGCCATGATATCTGGGTATGTGCAAAACAATTGTTTCAAGGAAGGCCTTTATATGTTCCGGTTGATGCAGTGTGAAGATGTAGAGCCTGATGAAGCTATTTTTGTTAGTGTACTATGTGCTTGTGCTCATTTGGGAGCTTTAGATATTGGGATTTGGATTCACTCGTATTTGAATCGGCTTGGGTTGCCATTGAGTATTAAACTCAGCACTGGTCTTATTGACATGTATGCGAAATGTGGGAAACTGGATTTAGCTAGAGGGCTGTTTTATGAGATGCCACAAAGGGACACAGTTTGCTGGAATGCTATGATATCTGGAATGGCAATGCACGGAGATGGAGAAGGCGCACTTGAGCTGTTTAGGGAGATGGAGGCGGCTCGGGTCAGGCCGGATGATATCACCTTCATTGCTGTTTTTACTGCTTGTAGTTATTCTGGCATGGCATTTGAAGGCATGAGGGTGTTGGATAAAATGTGTAGGGTGTACAACATTAGGCCTACAAGTGAACACTATGGATGCATAGTTGACCTTCTGAGTCGTGCTGGGCTGTTTGAAGAAGCAAGGGAAATAATTGAAAGAATACCCAGTTCAAGCAACCTTTCTGAAGAAGCTGTAGCTTGGAGAGCTTTTCTCAGTGCTTGTTGCAATCATGGACAAGCTCAACTAGCTGAGGTTGCTGCAGAGAGACTCTTTCAGCTAGAGCGTCACAGTGGGGTATATGTTTTACTCTCAAATATATATGCAGCTGCTGGGAAGCATGCAGATGCCAGAAGAATGAGGAATTTGATGAGAAATAGAGGAGTAGATAAGGCACCGGGTTGCAGTTCGGTTGAAATTGATAGAGCGGTTTATGAATTCCTTGCAGGGGAGAAAACACATGCTCAAATTGAAGAGATACGGTTAGTTTTGCATACTATAAACAAGCAAATGGATTTTTCATGTAGTGATCATCCAAATTTGTTTCTAGTTGACAAGAAATGATATAATCAATTTCGACGGTTGACTGCTGAACTTCATGGAACATATTTGGGATCCAGCAATTTCTTACAGCTATTAATACAGAGAACTGATGGAAACCAAGAATAACTCTTGATAAAATGAAACAAAGGCAATATGGGAACTTGGAAAGTAGACTACTGTGACAACACAGGAAATTGTTTCCCTTGTTAATCTGGATATTTTAATACTGTAATCTGAAAATCCATTAATTGTGAAACTAATATGAAGCTCAGCTACAATTTACAGATATAAGCAACTCCTTGGAAAGTTAGCAACATGGATGCTCACAAGTAACAGCAAAAATTCATCCTGACACATTTTCCTTTTCATTCAGACAATATATGACCCTTGTTTGGGCAGTACATAAACACAATTGGTAAATAGATAAAAAATATCTTGATGTCTTGACTAGACAAGAAATTCTGTGTCAGTGAGCTCAAGAACTTTGTGTATGCCTATCGGTTTTACACCTGGCCGGAATGCATTCCCTTCAATATACCTGTAAAAAAACAACCAAACAATATATCACGCACTTGGCCGCATAATGTCAGGAATTAGAACTTTCCACCTTCTGGCAAAGAAACTCACATGTCTTTCAAGAATGGATGTTTATAGAAGGCATCAGGAATTCTCCCCGAAAATTGATTGTGATCCAAGTACCTAAAATGAATTAATGAACAGTAAGATTGTAGGAGAAAATAGTTATTCATACAAAAAAGCCCTGATAGACACAAGAATATAAATATAATAAACTGATATATGCATCCCGATATTTCAACAATGAAAGGGCAAGAGTGTTGATGCAGCTATAGAAGCAATGGAAATTTTCAATTTTCCATGAGAAGAGAGGGCAACTAAACCCTGAGAGTAAGAAAAACCCATGTGAAGACATGTAACGAAAAGCCATCTAAACAAAGGGGATGTGTAAAAATCCATTAACCCAAGGAGCATCAGCAATCACTTCTTTCAATTTTGATAGCTGCTGCTTCATAGTCCGGTAATGGATCAACTTAAAAATGTGCAAGTGGCAAGGGTGCTAAGATTTTTGCTAACAGGCAAAGTATGTTACTTATTAGAGGCTTTGATAGATCATTTGAAAAAATCTATTAAAAAGAAGAATTACTATTGAGAGGACAAGACAGTGCATTTCTAGCAAAAGAAAACACAGCCAGAAATTAATGAAATTGTACATTTATTTCCTCAACCTAATGCAGTAATAGGTAGATTTCTTCCACATTTTTTATTTCAATAAGTAATGTAGTAATAGACTAATAGGTAGGTCTTTTTTCAAGATTTGCCCAAGATTTTCTATTAATGTAAAGTATGTTTATATGATGACATTTAGTTCATTGATATTACAAGAAGAACCTAGATTACAAGTAGAACATGGGCAACAAAAGCAAGGCAAACCCCTTGATGAAAGAAAGTCAATCTACGAATAGAAATTCAGAAAAAGAGACTTACAAGTAAGTCAATCTAGGAATATGGGAAATTCCTAATGGAACTATCCCAGACATCTTGTTGTAAGATAGATACCTGTAACCAACAAAGAATCAACCCAATATACTTTATGCCATGGGAAAATTTAATTTATCTAGATGAAGATATTTAACTTAAGAGTCCAGAAGCAATAGTTTGTAGACAGGAGAGATTGGGGAGGATACATACAAGATTTCCAAGTTGGTCAAGTTGGCAAGCTGAGCTGGAATTCCTCCGGTAAGATAGTTGTTGTTAAGGTAACTACATATCCCCGTAGCGAAAAGAATCACTTAATTTATCACATCATTAATACTGGAAATGGAAGCAACTATTTATTCAATCAACTTGAATTAACTTACAGGTTACGCAAAGCTGGAAAACAGCCCTCAATGCGTATGAGTTCCCTAATAGTACCCACCAAATGATTATTACCGACGTCCCTGTCAACAAACAGTGATCCAATGACATATCAGTAATCAGATACAGATGCATTATCAATACAATATGTGCAAAATTGTGAAATTTACAAGTGCCGAAGATTTTGAAGAGTTCCTAGTTCTGGTGGAATTCGCCCAATAAGACGATTTTCTTGCAGATAGAGATAGCGAAGTGCTGGAAGATTAGCAAGCTCCTTTGGAATTTCCCCTTTGAAACTGTTGAAGCTTAGATACCTGCAGAATTTATAAATTAATGATGTTTCTTAACAGTATACAATTAAGTCATAGTAGAACAATCCCAAGGAAGAAAGTTCAAATCAGTGACAGAATCTTAATTTACTCACAAATGGGTTAAGCTCTTCAGTTCACCAATCTCAGGAGGAATGACATCTTGTAGCTTATTCCATCTCAAGTTACTGAAAAATAGCAACAATGAGTAAAGGACCAGAGTAATACACACGTCAAGGCCTGATAAGATCAAGGTAATCAACTAAAGCTACCAAAATTATGGACATTGTTTGGAAGAAAAATTTTCTGTCCATGGGGTTACTTTGGCACTAGCCGATTAGATAAACTAGTACAAACTCTGTAAAATTCCATCTTGACTTCTTTAAAAAAAAATATTCCATCTTGACTGTGAATACATGAGCACGTAATATAGCATAAATGAGTGCTACGGCATGAGTTGTATAGCCAAAACAAACTTAATAGAAAGAAAGGGCTGTACAGTATTTTGAGACGCTTCAATCGTCCAATCTGAGGAGGGATAGGCCCCGTCAACTTATTGTTATGGAGATCCCTGTAAAATGGAGATAGTCACATACAGATATAGCAGATTCTTGAAAACAAAGATGAAGTGTTGAGCTTTGACAGAACTGAAACAACCCGGGTTCTTAAAGTTTGCATTTTTAACTTATAAATTCAACTTTGAGTAACATAAATGAGTGAATGCGAGTAAATTAAAGAGGATCAGATTAAAGAGGTGGCCTTACAGCCTAGTGAGATCCAAGAGATTGGTGACAGCAGTAGGAAAAGGCCCAACGATTGACACTGCATAAACCTCCCTGCAAATTTGCAGAACAAAATCAAACTACTCATTCGTTTAACTAAATACTCTCAGGCAATTGAATCGAATGAAACGCTGAAAGAACTCGCTCACAACTCGGTGACGACTCGGTAATCGCCTTGAGTGGAGCAAGTGACGCCGGACCACGGCGGAAGGTCGCCGTCTCCGCATGGATCGTCTCCCACCCACGCGTAGACTACTCTCCAGCCCAGCGAAGCCTTGATCTCGTTCAATGCTTTCACTGCCCAAACACCAAAAACACCACAATTTGAGAGAGGGAGAGAGATGAATTGAACTGAATGAGCGAGCGAGAGAGATAGCTGAGCACTTACTGTCACGTTTTAGGGTTTTGGCGTTGAGAAGAAGAGGAAAAAGGAGGATCAGAGAAAATGCGGTAAGATGAAAAGGAAGAGCCATTTCCAATTTAGGGACGCCAATGGAGAATCCAGATCTCTGATCTCACACTTGGCAATTTAGCTTTATGGACTAAGTGGCATTTAGATCTCGAGCAATTTAGCTCAATTATGGTTGTGTGAACACTGGAATTTCCAATCACTTACTTCAATCTGTGCTATTCGCCAAACGCGGAAACAGAACTCCTGCTTTCGTCACTCGGTGACCGGTTTTTTATTTCTTCATTTTTTTTTTCTCTCCTTCGTTCTTATTGGTTGGTCTCCTCCTTCGTTCTTTGGGTATTGTTTTTTCCTTCCTTTGTTATTTTTTTGATTAGGTGAGTTAATAATATATTTTTTCTACCACATAATATTAATTTTGTATGATTGAAATTGTTCAATTTTAAATGTCTCTTCGAATATGATTTTTGAAAAGATCGAGCAAAGTTATACAATTTAGATCGTGTAATCACATCTTGCAATGACTTAATTAAGTTGTGAGCTTTGTATTATAAAACTTATCGGATCAATGTAAAAGTAAAACACCATTTTTTGTTTTTGTATGTATAGTTGAAAATCAAAGTGATTGAGATTATACACCAACATTGTGCAATTGACTCAAATGACTAAATGAGTGGTGAGTTTTGTATTGCATGTGGAACCTATCGGATTATTGTAAAGTTGCACTATTTGAATTTGAAGATATGGTTAAAAATTAAGTAAACATTTTAAATAAATAATTTAGATTATACATAAATATCGTATAAAGAACCCGAATGAACGATGAACTTTGTTTTATATAACTTATCAGTTTATTGTAAAGCCAATCTCGCAAGTTATTTAAATTCATTTTACATCACAAGGTAGTTATTATTCCAAAGAAAGTTGAACTCCCCGTAGTAACATTTTCTACCCACAATTTTGAATGATGGAAGGGTATAATTGAGAATTAGGTTAAAAACGTCACGAGATTCAACTCTTAAGTTATAGAACTCCGTGAATGCATCTGAAAATGGTCTTAATGGTTTGTGACAAAGGAAATGGTACATTTGCCATTAATGTCAAAGCTAAGAAAGAATGAGCCAACCTTAGACATGTGAGTCCATCACGTACCTTATACATTGGGTAAGTATACAATAAAAGAATAAAAATAGAGGTTGCATTCATTGGTTGAGAGGTAAAAAGTAAAACTGTAAAACTGTAAAAGGGTGAAAGGAAATAAGGCAAATTTCATTGGTAAAATATATTGATCACAGGCTTCCAACCGGGAAAATATACAGACGACAACATAAAATTAATTTCAGACCCACATGGTACTTTTGGAAAGTCCATTTTGGCCTCAAAAGGATCGGTTACGTACATATGAGTTATATGATGACCTCACCCCAAAATTATGAGACTCATGGGCTTCTTTTGAATTCCAGCTCCCTCTTCCCTGACCGTGATCGAAGACTGAACCAAACACCACCATTATTTCCATGCTTGTTTTTCGCCGCTTCCACAAAACCCGATGCCCTCCAATCTCTCTAAATTAATAAGCTGATCGAGTTCAAAAACAAGCATGGAAATAGCAGCAAATGGCGTGTAATGTATATGGCACAAGTGTAAATTAAATAAGAAGCTAGTCCTAATAAGATCAGAACTCCTGGAAGCTTGAAGCCATGGAAGGTTCAAGAAATGAAAAAGGGAGCACCCAAGAAATGCAGGTCGAGAAATAATAAAAATTACAAGGAAGAGATCAGGCGGGTACTGAAATGTGATCAGTTGTGAAGAGGGTTGGGTCCGGAAGGGACTAGTCTCTTCTCGACCCCATATCTCGGATCAATCTCATGATCGGAGGGCGGCGACGGCGGCGGAAGGGGTTGTGTTTTGTGGAGCTGGATGCACAAAGAACGTAATCGGTGGGTTGATCGCGAAATTAAATCACAACGGTGACGGTGGTGGTTTTGTTGGCCGGAGTTTCTTGGTACGGCACCGGTTGTGTTGGAGACGAGTCTTGTAGCAGCAGACGTAGGCAGACAGAGGTGTACAAGAAAGACCGCCAAAGCCAACGTCACCAGAAGCTTTCTTGAACTCGAAGAAGAGAGAGAGCTCTTCATTTTTGATCGAAGACAAGAGAGAGATGTAGGTTTTGGTTTGGGATTGAAAGAAAGAAAGAAAGAAAGGGAGAGATAGAGAGAGACGGTGATGGATGCAAAGGCTAGTATGTAGTCAGTAAATGCGAAGCAAGAGGCACATGAAAGACTATAAATTGTGAGAGCCCAGATCCTTGTTCATTCATATACACTCGATCTCCACTCGTCACAAGACTCTCACGTCTATATGTGCCGTGCCCCCACCCCCTACTTATTAAGACACACTCTGCTCCTCCTTCGGCTTGGGCTGCGCTCCTTTTGGGCTTCTATAAGCCCATCAACCAAAATAGCCCATTCCTTTTACTGTTTTAGATTTTACAGCTTTATTTGGCTCAGCCGGTAACTGAAATTCACCTTCGAAAGGGGCATCCAATAAAAGAAGAAGAAGAGAAGCTATGCCTATACGTGCAGTCAATTGGCCAACATCATCATCTTAAATGTTTGCATCACTCTTTTCTTATTTTGTGGTTAATACGTTACAATATTACTATATTTTGATAAAAGATTGCTGATCGATCACCAGTTCACCACCACGATGACCATTCCTCTACCACCTCTCCTCGTCTTCCTCTTCTTTACCTTTTTCTTCAACCCGACCCATCAAAAAGTTTCAGTCTCTCTGAACTCCACCACCCTCTCCAAATCCGGCGACTCGGTCCTCATCAAATGGTCCGGCGTCGACTCACCCTCCAAGCTCGACTGGCTCGGCATCTACTCGCCCCCTTCCTCCCGCAAACACCACTTCATCGGCTACAAGTTCCTCTCCTCCAGCCCCACATGGCAATCCGGGTCGGGCTCCATTTCGCTCCCCTTAATCAACCTCCGATCCAACTACTCCTTCCGGATCTTCCGCTGGACCGAGTCCGAGATCAACCCCAACCACCACGACCACGACAACAACCCCCTCCCCGGCACAGCCCACTTGCTCGCCACCTCGCCCGAGCTCGCCTTCATATCGGGTCGGCTCCCGGAACAGATCCATTTATCCTACACGGATCGCCTGGACGAGATGCGCGTCATGTTCGTGACGCCGGACCGAGCGGAGAGGGCCGTCAAATACGGCCCGAAAAAGGACTCGCTCGATGACGTGGCGGCGGCACGTGTGGGCCGGTACGAGCTGGAGCACATGTGCGACTCTCCCGCCAATCACAGTACTGGCTGGAGAGACCCTGGGTTTATTCACGATGGGGCCATGACCAATCTCAAAAGCGGTGTCAGATACTATTACAAGGTAATTAATTAGATTAACGAAAATCCTCATAATTAGTAGAGAAATGGGTAGAAATTTTGATCGTTAACGAAAACTGGTTTCCAGGTTGGGAGTGATGCTCAAGGTTGGAGTGAAACGCACAGCTTTGTGTCAAGAAATGGAGATTCAGACGAGGCAATAGCTTTCATGTTCGGTGACATGGGCACTACAACGCCCTACGCGACCTTTCTTCGTGTCCAAGACGAAAGCGTAGCCACTGTGAAGTGGATTCTTCGCGACATCGAAGCTCTCGGTGACAAGCCAGCTTTCGTGTCCCACATCGGAGACATAAGCTACGCGAGAGGCTATTCATGGCTGTGGGATCACTTCTTCAATCAAATTGAGCCCGTCGCGTCCAAGCTTCCATACCATGTTTGCATTGGTAATCATGAGTATGACTGGCCCTCGCAGCCTTGGAAGCCAGAGTGGTCCAGCTCTATATATGGGACAGATGGTGGTGGTGAATGTGGGGTGCCTTACAGTCTAAGGTTCAACATGCCTGGAAACTCGTCGGAGCCAACCGGGACCGGTGCTCCGGCTACTCGGAACCTTTACTATTCGTTTGACATGGGGTCGGTTCATTTCGTGTACATTTCGACAGAGACCAATTTTGTCACAGGAGGCAAGCAACATGAGTTTATAAAGCATGATTTGGAGACAGTGAACCGGACCAAGACTCCATTTGTGGTGGTTAGCGGACACAGGCCAATGTACACAACCAGCAATGAGGGAAGGGATGCGCCTATGAGGGCGCAAATGCTGGAGCATTTGGAACCTTTGTTTGTCAATAACAATGTGACTCTTGCACTATGGGGACATGTCCACAGATACGAGAGGTTTTGTCCGATGAGTAACTTTACTTGTGGGAGTAAAGGACCTGTTCATGTTGTGATTGGGATGGCAGGACAAGACTGGCAACCCATCTGGGAGCCTAGAGCGGATCACCCAACTGACCCGGTGTTCCCACAGCCACTGCGGTCTATGTACCGCGGTGGTGAATTTGGGTACACTAGATTGGTTGCTTCAAAAGAGAAGCTTACACTTTCTTATGTTGGAAACCATGACGGACAGGTTCATGATTCGGTGGAGATTCTGGCATCGGGAGAAGTTCGCGGTGGGGAAGCAGGTGGTGATGGTGTCGAAGCTCTTGGTAATGGCATCAAAGTTGTTGAGAATGGTAGTGATGGTGCTGGATTGAGCAATGTGGAGTCCAAGTTCTCTTTGTTTGTTAAGGGAGCAAGTGTGTTGGTACTTGGGGCTTTCATTGGCTATGTTATTGGTTTTGTTTCACATGCCAGTAAAAGGGCCGTCCCGGAAAATAGTTGGATTCCGGTGAAGAGGGAGGAGGACGGGTGAGCATATTGGCATCGTAAAAAAGGGTTGGTGTTGGTGTACACAAGGCTATCCAACTTGTTTCGCAAGCTACGGGGCCGAGATAAAGTGGTAGAACTTAACATGCCTGGTTATACAACTGCAGTCTTTTGTAGATATTCAACTTCATAGATAGTGTGTTGCTCTATGGTGAGATTTATGCCCTTGGAACATGTATAATTTGTAATTTTGAATTTTTGATAGGCGATTCCTATTCCAAATAATACATAGATTCGTCTTTCTTTTAAACACGGATGCCATTTTTCTTTAATCCTGCACATACTCCCTAACAGACAGGAGATAGTGAATGGAGAAATCCTGTGCAACAGGATAACTGGAATTCTGGAAACTATAAACAAAGAGACTCATTTTATTGCATGCATATCCCCAATGGAAGAAAAATGAATGATGATATACGGTTTTACACTCAAAAGTAGGAAAACAATTTGGTGGAAGTTACAGTAACTAGAGTTGTGTGAAAATTTTCTGTAGGCCTGGTGTTGTAATACGCCTCTCCACTTTCACTATCCGAGCAGACGACGAGTTCGTTGATTGGCACCTTTCATTCGAGAGTTGAGCTCATCCACATCGTCAGAGAGGTGATCGATAGATTTGTTTTGCCTGCATTTTTCATATTGCTTAACAACGTACAATGCAGTGATAGAGATGCTATCATGAACAATATGCAGGAATTGAAGAGTAATACTAACTTGTCGAGTTCACTTCCCATGTCCATTGCCATCCCCTTCAAATCGCCCAAAATATTGCTTAGATCTGAAAGAGCATCATCTTGCTTTGCCTTCTCAACCTGGTAACCATGATCAATGCGACGTAAATAATTTCGGAGAACATGTAGCCATATTCTTCATAGCCACAAATATTTACACTCACCTCGACTTGCTGAATGGCACTTGATGCTCCAGGAGGGGGTGTCCGAGGAGCAGACCGTCCTCCTTTGGGTGCAGGAGACAACCCCAACTTTTCCCTCTGCTCTGCACTTGCACCTTTATTGGATGTAGCTGAAGCTGAACATGATCACGAAATCAATACCCGAAAATGTCATGTTTTCAAGTTTTGGGATATAAAAGAAACTAGTCTATAGCAGAAGCAGACCTGCTGTCAAATCAGGGCCATTTATATCCTTGGTCTTCTTTGCCTTCCAAGGCTTTGAGAACATTCCCCCAAGACCATTTAAAAGCTTCTCCCCCTGAGTTAAAATGTATCAATAATTAGGTAACAATGATCTCTTACACAACACAAAATGCAAAGACTACAATGATCCTAATTACCCGACTCAAATCCTTATCTAGATCCACAGCTGCCATGTGAGTCCTTGTTATTTGATCACCCTGCTGATGCAACATGTCAAGGGTCTTTGTAGCATCCTCCTTGATGTTCTCAGCAATCCTCCGGCAATTGTTGACACTCTTTGTTGTCTCCTCGGCCTTGTACACAGCGTAGTTCTCTAACTCCTGCACACTTTGGTTCTCTAGCCCACCCGAGTCACGAAAATCGTTCTTGTATGAAGGAGGAGGAGTCCCTCTTTTACCAGGTTTCTCATTACTCAAATCTGGGGTGATAAGCATTGGTTCAGAAGTAGTTCGTCTCGCCGGGGTAATCTTAGCATCAGATTCAGTTTCTGAAATAAGAGATCCTGGGTCTACAGAGCTTTGCTTAGCAATCTTTGCAGGAGATTTCTTAAACCCAAACATTTTGACTACAACAACAGAGCTATAGGTAGATATCAACTGGTTGGTTACTTTTGAAGCAAATTAAAGTCACTAAATCAAAGGAATTCACAGAATCCCTGGGAAGATTCAAAAATGGTACCTAAAAGCACAGGAAAGGAAAATCAATGAGAATGTTAATCATGTAGTTCTTGTTAACTACATGTTCATGACAAAGCACAAATTTACTTCAAAAATAAAAACAAAGCACAATTTTTTTATGCTAATCATATGGAGCAATATTAAGAACTGCAATTATGCATTAGACTTACAGATTAAAACCCAATTTAGAAATGGAAATAAAAAATGGCATTTGAGTTGAAGAATGAAAAAGTTGACCCAAAAAAAAAAGGAGACTCAAAGCTATCTTTTACATTGATTTCTAAACTTTCAAGGTAACCCAAAAGTAAGAATTAATGAAATTGAGAATGATCACACAGACATGCTCACCAACAAGAACAAAATGGTTTACAATCAAGATCGAAAATGTACCTAGTAATTTCGATGAAAAATAAAAATTTGGGTAGCGTTTCGTACACAAACCACCACGCTTGGGTTTGGATTGGGTTTGTGCTTGAAACGGGAACAGAAAATGGATGGAATTATCGGCAGAAGGAAAGAAGCAAAGGGTTCACTTTTTTTAAGACAAGTATTTATCTTTCCTCTCTGTGGCTGCGAGAAAAAACAGAGAAATGTGCCGCAGACAATCAGAGAAAACTGTACGGCTCTTAACCTCCTCTAAGTGCAACTCTCAAAGTGGCTCTTTCCCAGAATTGGTGGGCTATCTATCCCTTTTCCAAATTTCATATTTATTTACTCCATTTAGTGATTTTATATTAATCGGCCCTGCAGTAAATAAAGGCATGACTCATGAGGACATAGCTTATCCAAGCCCTTTAAAAAAAAAATCATATAGAGATGGCTATAAACATATGTTATTATCATAATATATATATATAAACCTAATACAAACCTGGGTTAAAGATTTTGGTGTTTGTCTTCTGAACAATTCTTCAAGTATCTCTAATGGGGCAAAAAATAATATAATGTTTATGATTGTCAAAGCAGACACCACGATCTATTTATGTTGACATTAACAAGACTAAGTATATACCTCTCATAAAAGATTCCTAGTCCTAATCGATATAGCCCTATAAGATTACTTATGATACAAATTAATAAGATTTATAGTCCTAATAAACTTGTTTCATGTACAAATAAGTAATAGCCAAAATATAAATTATATCCATCATGAATAAGGACATACACAAACTAGAATATGTAGTTAATTAGTTGTCACATTCCTGATTGGGTATTGATAAGTCCATAAAATTCGGACTAGTGACTTGGTATCCAAGAAATTACTCAATGTTTAATTACTCCAGAAATTCACTTAAGTAAAACTGTAAATATATATGTATATTATATAATAGGGTTTCTTGTTCCTCTTGCTAGGGTTTTAGAAATCTAGTGAAGTTGACCTTCAGTAGCAGTTATGTTTCTCCCCGGCGGCATTACTTATTTTCTGTTTTATCAATTAGGTCTAAGAAGAAGAAGAGGAACAAGGCTTTGTCCGGAAAGCAAAATAACAAGAAGAAGAAGCAGCCGCAGGCTGTAATTATTACCTTGAACATTAACCAGGATGTGTGTTTTTTATTCTGGACAAGCTCAAAGCCGTTAACCATGTCTGCTTTGCTGCGGTTTGCAAGGAATGGTGTGCTCTATCGAAAGCCTAAAACCTCACAATGAAACGATGGAGTAAGCAAATTATAATGGTTCCCAACTTCCCATGCATGCTCTTGACCCTTGAGGAACAAAAGCTAAGACTGTACAGTGTTTGTGACGGAAAAATCTACGACAACATTCACTTATCAGTCCCTCCTGATAAGAGGTTTTGCGGCTCTAGCCATGGTTGGTTAGCCACAGTAGATACAGGTCCAATCCAGAAAGATGCTGTGGTTATACAACTCTGGAACCCTTTCAGAAAATTAGCAGCGTCTCCTATCAGTCTTCCTTCCTTGAGGTTGAAGTTCGAAGGGTTATCCTGTCAGAGTGTCAGTTGATCTATCTTTGGTCGTAGCAGTCGCAACTCGTAAGTTGGCTCTCTTCAAACGAGGCCAAAAAGATTGGACGGAATTATTAAAATCCTATATTAATGATGTTAGATTGATAGTTAGATTAATGAGGCATCAATTTTTATTGTGAGGTTGTAGTTTGTAGTTTTAAGTGTTCTAGCTAGTTTTGTTTATTTCACCATAAACAAAAAATAGCACGTACTCTGATTTTTTTCCTCTCGAACTATTTTCTATACGTTTAAGTTGAAATTCTTTACTTATGTATCATATATGCGAATTTAGGATTTTTTTATTGATCGCTAGTTACTAATATTTGATCTACCTATATAGTACAAATTAGGATAAAGTCTTTGTCACATTTAATTTTTCAATTGAAACCCAAGCCAATTTTTTTCATGGTTCTAATCCTTTAACTAGTTGCCAACTAAATTATTTTTTATTTTTAAACTGATGAATCAGCTCTGCACATTTTAACTTACCTTAAATGTCATTGACCTAATTTAAGATGTTTAAAACTATACATATTCTGAAAAAATTTTTTCTATTTTCTTCTCTCATGGGAGTGGGGTGGGCCTTTGGTGTTTGAATTTTAGAGAAGAGATTCTCTTTCTTTGTCGATGAGTTGGTATTGTTTTCATCATCTTATCTGTTGTTTTGCTTTCTTTTTCTGTTTGGTGTTTTCCTCCGATATGGGGATTAAGAAGGATTAGGGGCGGTTTTGTTGACGTGGTTCATGGTTCTTGACCCGGAATTTCCTTCCTCTTGATGCGCAATCTCCGATTTGGGAGTTCTTTTAGAATTCCAAGCTAGGTTGTTTCTGTTGAGGGAGGAGTTTTGCACGTGCGTCGTGGGGGGGCGATTTGACCCGTTTGGTTTCGAATTGGATGGTGGGAGGTGTGGGCCATTGGGTGGTTCTTTTCACGATGGATTGACGATGGGGTGTTCATGGAGGTCGATGTTGTGATGGCGCTTGGGTGGCGTTGCTGTTGTCACTAGGTCTCAGATGTTTAAAATTTGACTTTTAGTATTTATTATAAAATTATCTTTTCGCTAAATTTTAATTAGCTTCATTTAATTGATTAACCGACGTTTTATTTTGTATTTCAATCATAATTTTCAAATCCCTCATTCACTTTTAAGGGCAGATCGAAGTCAAAATTTTGATCCATTCAAAAGTGATTAATTTTCAAAAACAAAAAGTCATATCCTTGCTTGGTGTGGTTGAGCATTCTTCTTACAATTAGTGTTGCTACAAGATTTTCAAGGTACTTTTATTTTTCATTTAATTTTTTTTGTCGATTGACAAATTTTTAAGGTTTGAGGTGTTTTTTCCTTCTTGTTCTTATCAATACTATTGTTATTGGGGACTTTTCTTGCTCAATTATGTTGATGTTTTTCATATCATATTTTTTTTTTCATTACTTTCATGTTACTCTATATCGTTCTCCTTTCATTACTAATTTACCTACTTTTTTAAATGACTAATTTATCTAATTTTGTAATACGCTTATATTTACCTACTTGGCCAATTTTTCATATACATATAGGTGATAAATTAGTATACACTAATTTACCTATACTATCAAAAAGTTTACCCACATTTATAGGCAATTAAGAACCAAAATAATAGATCGTTACGATTATTAATTAAATTGCATATTAAATAAATTATTTATTTATTTTTTATTCAAAAAAAAATTGTGTTTGGTGATGATCATTCGTTGGTCAATAAAAATATATATACACGAAACCTTAACAAGCCTTGATGGCTGCACACAAGCTACTCTATTTTTAGCCTTGCAGATTCTACAATTCCATTATCATTTCATATGCCAAATTTTCCATTAGTGGCAAATTGGTCTTCTTCAGTTGGCTTTCCCTCGTTTTTATCACGAGGAAGGAAATGTTTACAATTGTTATTGTGATGAAACACGGCAATGCTATGCGTCCAACAGAAGAAGATAAGCAGACAAAAAAACATAACCCACTCACTCTCTCTCACTCATTTTCTCAATACTCTGCTTCTGACTCTCTCTCTCTCTCAGAGTTACTGAGAGCAATGGCGACTATTCCATTCTCGGCGACATCAAAGTCAGCTACTCATTCCAAGATCATCTCGACCTTCATAGGCTCCAACCACTTACGAAGAAATTCAAGGTCGTGTTTTATCTCAACCTCTGGTTCTGGTTCATACCGAGGTAGGAGAAAGCTCTGTGTGAAGAATGTGACGGCTACTGATCAAAAGCAAGAACCTAAAGATGTTGCCACCCAAGAAGGTTGTTTTCTTTCTTTTCTCAGCCTTACTTCAGTTTTTTCGTCTCCTTTGGTTCAGGTTTTAAGTTGCAATATGGTACATTTTTGACGAAGTGTAAATTTAAGAAAAGAGCAATATATCTTTTGCAACCAAGTATGGGAATTCACTTTGCTTTATTGGTCACCAAAGATTTAAGTTAGAAAATGGAGGCCATTGTAATTTCAATTTTACTAGTCTCCCACTTCAATGTTAAAAGTCTTCACCCAGCTGGACTTGTATAAATTCATCAGGTTGTTACTAATATGGTTCTATGACATTGTTACATTCATGTGGTTCAGGTACTTTGGGTGCACTTCCTCCCGATTCTCAATCCATTGCATCGATTATCAAATACCACGCGGAATTCACACCGTGCTTCTCTGTGGAATCCTTTGGACTTCCCAAGGCATTCTATGCCACCGCGGAGAGTGTTCGCGATATGCTTATCATTAACTGGAACGCTACATATGAGTACTATGAGAAGTTGAATGTAAAGCAGGCATATTATCTCTCAATGGAGTATCTTCAGGTTTGACATGGGCCTCTGCGCCTCTCTCTGTCCTAGTCCTACTGCTGAAACTTACTTATGTTCTGCATATATGACTTGACAATGATAAGTTGTGTTATGTCATTTATATTTTATGCTCTACAATTGTTGCAGGGTAGAGCTTTGCTAAATGCAATTGGTAATTTGGAGCTTTCAGGGCCTTATGCAGAGGCTTTGGAAGAGCTAGGACACAATCTAGAGGATGTAGCTAGGCAGGTCAGTTTCACTGATCGATCATTTCATTATTTGATCAAGTAATGATTTTATCCTATAGTGCATCATTTTTACCTGATTTTGGTCATAATTTTTGTTTCTCATTCCATTGAATAGACTCATCTAACACTGTGTTTTCGCTCTGGAAGTCTCTAATTCTTTGTTGTTAATCAGTAGGAACCAGATGCTGCGCTTGGAAATGGGGGACTAGGGAGGCTTGCTTCCTGCTTTTTGGACTCCCTGGCGACCCAAAATTACCCGGCATGGGGGTATGGGCTAAGATACAAGTATGGATTGTTTAAGCAACACATTACAAAAGATGGGCAGGAGGAAGTTGCTGAAAATTGGCTGGAGGTTTGATCATTTTCAGGCTTAGAATTTAATTTCTTGCAAGAGCCATTACTTAGTGTTCCTATGCTTTTAAGGGTGATTATCATTTGAGTGATTTTAATTGGTCACCATGGTACATGATTTCTATCTCTTATCAGATGGGCAATCCCTGGGAAATTCCAAGAAATGATGTGACCTATCCTGTGAAATTCTACGGCGAAGTTATTTCAGGGCCAGATGGGGCTAAACAATGGGTTGGAGGAGAAAATGTCACCGCCGTTGCCTATGATGTCCCTATACCAGGATATAAAACTAAAACCACCATAAACCTTCGACTTTGGTCCACAAAAGTTGCACCACAAGAATTTGATTTACATGCTTTCAATACTGGAGATCATGCCAAGGCATATGCAGCTATGAAAAATGCTGAAAAGGTTTTGATGTGTTCATAATCATTATACATTGTGTTACTGCACTTTTATATACTTGTCTAGGAAACTGTCATCACCAACTAGCTAACAATGGTTATTCTTAATGATTTATGCTACATGATTAGATATGTTACATATTGTACCCCGGGGATGAATCCATGGAGGGAAAATCACTTCGATTGAAGCAACAATATACATTGTGTTCTGCTTCTCTCCAAGATATAATCGCACGATTTGAAAGGAGATTGGGGGACCCTGTGAACTGGGAAAAGTTTCCTGAAAAAGTTGCAGTGCAGATGAATGATACTCATCCAACTCTCTGCATTCCAGAGTTGATAAGAATATTGGTGGATGTGAAGGGATTGAGCTGGAAGGAAGCCTGGGATATTACTCGAAGGTACTACGTGCATTTCTTAGTCATTTAGTTTCAAGTTGGTACATTTGTTTTTCATTGAGCTTTATTTGTATATAAAGGATTCAAAGTGCACTCGCTTATATGTTTTTGTCATTCAACAACTATTATTCCAGAACCGTTGCATACACAAACCATACAGTTCTACCCGAGGCATTGGAGAAATGGAGTTTGAAGCTTATACAGGAATTGTTGCCTCGACATGTTGAAATCATAAAAATGATTGATGAGGAGGTAATATTCAAGACATTACAATTACTTCCAGTTTTAATCAGGGAAGCTATTTGTATGCATTACACGTAGCTGTGGAAAAATACACATTTACATTCACATTTATCATCCTACAATATTTTTCTTTTACAAAATCAAAAGATCCTTTATAGTCTAATATAATGTAACATCTGATGGTTTGACCAGCTAATTCATACCATTATTGCTGAGTATGGCACCGAGGATACTGACTTATTGCTACAAAAAGTGAAAGAAATGAGAATTCTAGATAACATCGAGTTGCCCAACTCTGTCCTTGAAATGCTCCCTAAATCAGAAGAAAGCTCCGCGGTTGATCACATTGAATCGGTTGATATTTATGATAAAGAAACTAAAACCACTGATAAAGGAGACCAATCTCAAGGACTGGACACTGAGAAGAAAAAAGAGGTTACATTTGAACCAGATCCTAAACTTCCAAAGATGGTGCGGATGGCTAATCTATGTATTGCTGGTGGATATGCAGTAAATGGAGTAGCTGAGATTCATAGTGAAATAGTGAAGAACGAAGTATTTAACGACTTCTATAAGGTATAAAACATAAAATTAATGTATACTTTTCGTTCTTTGATTCACCAGTGCTCATTTTTCTGTAATGTTATTGTACTAATAATGCAAATTTTTCTTTCTAGTACTGGTTTTCACTTGCATTACTTTTGGCAGTTGTGGCCTGAGAAATTTCAAAATAAGACAAATGGGGTGACACCGCGAAGATGGATTCGTTTCTGCAATCCAGATCTAAGCAGACTTATAACCAAGTGTTTTGGAACAGAAGACTGGGTAAAAAATACTGAGATGTTGGTGACCCTTCAAAAGGTAAAATGTCATACCTGATACCTAAACTTTAAGTCATTGAATATATCTGAGGTATACTATATATTAAACTGGGATGAGTTGGATCTTTGTAAACTGAAACATTGTAATAGTTCAAAACTGTCTGGTGATGTTTCAGTTGCAATGTTTCGCATACGACATACATACCTTTTATGCAGTTCCTATATGGACTGCTTTTTTCTACATTGACAAGTAACCTCATGCTGTTCAACCATGTTATCGGTTTTGCCACTTGTCCACAGTTCGCTGATAATGAAGATTTCCAATCTGAATGGAGAGAAGTAAAAAGGAGAAACAAGATTAAGGTTGCATCATTCCTCAAGGAAAAAACTGGTTATCTAGTCAACCCCGATGCGATGTTTGATGTACAGGTTATCTTCTGCATATCAAATATCTGTTCCGTTTCTCTAGTCCTCTGTGTCAGTTATTTTATCATGGAAAAACAAAAAGGAAATCATTACACAAATGAACTAGATTTGCAACATGTTAATACGTTTGAGTTCCGAGTAAAAGGATATCAATGGAATTGCCTTAACCCTTCTTTTTACTCATATAACTCTTGAATATATGTTGATAATCAGTGTAAAATATATGCAATGTCAGGTGAAGCGCATCCACGAATATAAACGGCAGCTAATGAATATCATGGGAATTGTTTATCGCTACAAGAAAATGAAGGAAATGAGTCCCGAGGAGAGAAAAGCAAGGTTTGTTCCAAGAGTGTATATTTGGAGGAAAGGCATTCGCAACGTATGTCCAAGCCAAAAGGATTGTGAAATTCATCACTGATGTAGGAGCCATTGTAAACCGCGATCAAGATATAGGTGATCTCTTAAAGGTTGTATTTGTTCCTGATTACAATGTGAGTGTTGCAGAAGTGCTTATTCCTGGTAGTGAGCTGTCACAACATATCAGGTTAGTGTTGAACAATCACTTCAGTTTATAACTAAGCCTAATTCATATTAAAAATGAATAATGGTTCCGAGTGTATGATCTCTCTCAGTACTGCTGGAATGGAGGCAAGTGGAACGAGCAACATGAAGTTTGCAATGAACGGGTGCATACAAATTGGAACTCTAGACGGGGCTAATGTCGAAATAAGGGAAGAGGTTGGAGAGGATAACTTTTTCCTCTTTGGTGCTAGAGCTGAAGAAATTTCTGGTCTAAGGAAACAAAGATCTGAAGGAAAGGTATATGCATATATGATTAAGTAGCTTTAATTTAAGGCATATATGTACGTAGTGTTTTGGTTTGCTTGATATCTATTTTGTTCTTAATAAAACGCGTACACAGTTCGTGGCGGATCCACGGTTTGAAGAAGTGAAGGCATATGTGAGAAGTGGTGTTTTCGGTCCATACAACTACGAAGAACTGATGGGATCTCTGGAAGGAAATGAAGGTTATGGCCGTGCCGATTATTTTCTTGTTGGCTACGACTTCCCTAGTTATATAGAATGCCAAGACAAGGTCGATGAAGCATATCGAAACCAAAAGGTGAATACTACTCCATATTCATTATCATCGATCACCTTCATTGTTTGCTTTGTTTTCTGAAGCTTTGTTCTTATATGATATATATGGTCTGGTGCAGAGATGGACAAGGATGTCGATCTTGAACACAGCTGGTTCATACAAGTTCAGCAGTGACCGTACAATTCATGAATACGCAAGAGACATATGGAGAATCGAACCTATTGTATTACCTTAAAATGAAATGTTTGCTAGCTCTTTTAATTCCATGACCCTTTGTGAAGAAACTATGAAGAAACTTTTTACCTAAGAAAAACCAATTCTATCTACATACATTGTGTAAAAACAGTAAACAATAGTAAAACGTATTGATAGATTCATGTGAAATTAACCGCAACAAAAATGGCATGATCGACCAACCAACCAATGCAACCATCAACGATATCCAGATCATGTGTTTGTATTCAAATATTCAACCTGTTTTTTTTAGCATGAGTTTCAACCTCTCTGGTTTACAAGCATGCACCCAGAAAAAAAGTAATTAGTTCCTACCTTGTCTTGACAAGATAAATCTCATATTGGCTAAATATTTATGCCTTCCCGTACGTATTAGGATTCGGGTTACAGTAGTACCAGACTACCAGTCATTTCTCTCTTTGAAAGCAAGGTCAAAACCAAAAGTTGGGTTGTGTCACAGTTCTGGAGAGGTTGAGATGTAGCTGGAAACATAGTTACGTACTTACTTCTGGGAGTATGTGGAATCGGTAAAGAAGAAGAAATTGTAAGGTCTAAAGCAAAAAAGAGATGTCTTTTTGGTCTAAATTTGACTTTTCAGTTAAGGGCAAAGATCTCCTTTGGAGATAATCTGCAGAATTGGAACCAGAATTTGTTCAAAATGACAATTCCAATTTACAACTTAAAAAGTTTCCGAAGATAAGGAATTTTATACCAATGAAGCAGTTCCAAATAAATTTTCCCAAGTGTTGCAGGAAAAAGGAGAAAAAAAAATTCCATCACTAACATGGTCTAAACTTTGATGTACCGGACATAAAAGTACTCAACTTTCAAAAGTGATTAATAAGTTACATGCACTTTCAAAAATACACCATCTGGATACCTCTATCCATTTTCCGTTACTTGTCCGTTAATTATGAGAGTATATCAGTTATTTTACATATCTCAACTTTCAAAAGTGATTAATAAACTACCTGAACTTTTAAAAACATATCATCGAAATACCTCAATCCATTTTTCATCATATCTCGGTTAAATAAAATATGTTGAAGCATAAGTCTCTTCCCTCCTCTCACCTTATCTTTTCCTTCCAAAATTAACAATGCAATTAATTATTCTCCTTCCAGATTTTTCCCTTTAAAACTTCATCATTATCATCTTCCTATAATCAATAATAGACTAAATTCAATTTACTACATTATACTCTTAACCCAAAATTAATTTACTCCCTCATCTTTTAATTTCATCACAATTACTCTTTAACTCAATAATTTTAATCAAATTGGTCCAGTCGTCTAAACTGACCGTCAATGTGTTGACTTGACACACTACCTAGGGGCAATTTTGTATATGGGGCCCACGAAGAGGATTGAAACTGACATTTTACTAATTTTTTTTCTAGCTCTTTCTATCGTCTGTGGACTGCGAGCTCTTTTTTTTTCTCTATTGGATGAGTTTTTTTGTTTTTTTTTAAGGAAGTTCGCTCAAATAGCCAAAAAAACAAAGTGAGGGGTATAACGGGGTTTCAATCTTCCACTTGGGACCCACAGCTAAATTTGATACCGAATCTATGTGCCACGTCAACACACTAACGCCCAATTTGGACAGAATCCAGATTTGTTGACCAATTTGACCAAACTTGAGAGTAGAAGGATGATTAAGATGAAATTAGAAGATAAATGACTGAATTAATTTTGGGTCAAGAGTATAAGGTAGTAACTTTAATTTAACCCTAAAATAATTAAGTAGACTTTATTTATTTATTTTCTAGGATATGTGATATTTTTTTGGAGGGTATTACTTTGATTAATTTATCAATATGAATTTAAGAACTGATTAATTCAAAAACTATATCATCCATACATTATATTTCAAAGCACTTTAATTATGTGCATCATCCATACATGAGAAAATACTTCGGAGACATTAGATTCAGTCTTTCACCTAGGTGAAAAAGAGAGAATATAAGTAGATATAAGCAAAACAAAAAAAACATGATTTGAATGTAGAAAGATTTTGGTGCAAAAATAAGAACATGCGATTTTGGCCAAAAATCGTGTCTTATAACCCACAGTTTTGGGTGAAAAACAATAGTTTCGCGAAAAAAAATTAAAAATTTCACAAAAATTCACCAATTGTAAAACATATTTTTTAAAAGGTGTTCCAATTGACATAACTCAAAACTCTAGAATCGTTTATTTTCATGAATTTTCTAGCTTTTCGACTTTAGAAAATCATAAAAAAATAAACGAATCGATATATTTGCGTTCTGTCAACTCGAGAAGTCTTTAAAAATCATAATTTTAGTATGGAAAGATTTTGGTGTGAAATAAGAACACATAATTTTGGCCAAAAATCGTGTGTTATAACCCACGATTTTAGGTGAAAACCCATGGTTTCAACAAAAAAAAATTCTCAAAAAATCACCATTGGTAAAACATATATTTTTTAAAGCTATTCCAATTAAGAGAACTTAAAAATCTCAAATCAATTATTTTTTATGAATTTTCTAGTTTTTCGACTTTGAAAAATTTTAAAAAATAAACAACTTGATATTTTCGCATTTTGTCAACTCGAGAAGTCCTTAAAAATCACGATTTGAGTGTGGAAATATTTTAGTGTGAAAATAAGAACATCTAATTTTGACCAAAAATCGTGTGTTATAACCCACTGTTTTGGGTGAAAAATCATGGTTTCCGGCAAAAAAAAATTCTAAAAAATTCACCTTTAGTAAAACTTGTTTTTTTCAAAGGTGTTCCAATTGACAGACGGAAAAATCTTGAATCGTTTATTTTTTATGAATTTTCTAGTTTTCTGACTTTGAAAAAATCGTAAAAAATAAACGACTCGATATTTTATCATTCTGTCAACTCGTGAAGTCCTTGAAAATCATTGGATATCGAAAATCAAGTGAAAACCTATTATGTAATAGTTGATTTATGTGACTCAACAATAAATCATTATAGCACACATTATTTCTAAAAATTGGGACCTTAAAATTTTTTTAACCACTCCATAAGGGGAAATAAAATAAATGAACACAAAATAAATAAAAAAGATATATCACTTCTGCCGACGAATATTGCATAGACAAAGGTGTTCCATCAATTTTTTTTTTTGTCCCCCCCCCCCCCCCCAAAAAAAAAGGGGGGAAAAAAAAAAACCCGGGGGGGGGGGGGGAAAAAAAAAAAAAAAAATTTCCTTTTTTTTTTTTAATTGTTTTTTTTTTTTTTTTTTTTTTTTTTTTTTTTTGGTGTGTTTTTTTTTTTTTTTTTTTTTTTTCAAACAGAAGAAAAAAAAAAAAGAAGAAAAAATTAGTGGGGTATTTTCCTCCCTCTTTTTTTTTTTTAAAAAGGGGTTTTTATTTTTTTCCCTCATAGTTTAAAAAAAATTGATCGAGTTTTGTGTCCCCTTGTATAATGTTTGTGTAAATTTTTTCTCTTGTTCAAAAATCGATCACTTTAGTTTTTAATTTGACTATTTATTTCTCTCTTTTTCTTCTTTTCAGAAAAACCAGGTATCTAAATTCCTGAGCAGTTAAAAGCCATGTACTGTATATCAGTATATATGATGTAGCTAGCTCTTGTGTGTACGTGATGATCAGTTTTTTGTTTTCAATTACGTACCACATTGTATTATATATATATATATATATATATTTTTTGTATTTTACCAGTTTGTATTTCTTAAAATCAGAATCATATCGATCACTTATATTTGCAGGAGGCAGAAGCATATATATTAAGCTTATGATCGAGTTAATTATGAATTATTGAAACTGGTTAATCATGCAGTTTATTTGAATATGTAAAAGGTGTGAAACCTTTTGGAACAAGCTAGTGGAATTTCTGGCCAGGTGGTCGATTCATTTGAATTTCATAACTATAGCCTATATAAGAGTGTGTGTATATTATATATAGCTAGCTAGCAACCCCACTTAAATAAAAAAGATGATTAATCTGTGATCGATCTAAAGTTAAAGTTAAAAAGAAGTACTGCAGTTACTTCAACAAGTCAACGACATATTAGTTGTGCATGCATGAAAAAGCTAGCTTGGATGAATTTGGTTCGTGCATATATATCACTAGCTAACTAATATGATATTCTTAATTGGGATCGGATATATATTTCATTTCAGGCATGTACGCATATAATTGGTGTGAGCAGTTAACTAGATGGCGTTAGAGTGTCACTTTCAACTAGCTGGCTAGCTAGGGTTTCCATATGGGAACACAAAATATATAATGGTGTGTTCAAGCAAGAAAGAATTAATAATGTCGTTTGCCTCCACTATAATGTGTAATCATGATTATTCTTGACGATAATGGAACCATCGATCAAAAGATTCAATGTTTCTCGAACATAAGGCTGGCTGCTCCAAACTATGTAAAATTATAGTTTAAGCTTTTATGTCTGCGTGTCGTTATAACACGGGTGCGTCTTCGGTACCCCGGGTAGGAGAGGGGGAGGAGGGGGGATGGTGGCGAACTGGGGATGCATTTATAGGGGGTGAGGTCGGATGAGATTATAGAATCTAAGGGCAGCCAAACATGTCACGTGTCGTGAGACACCTTAGAATTTTCCATTATAACACCCCTCAAATTGCACCACAATTTTGTTAATTTTTTTTGTTATATAAATTATTCATAATACTCTTACATTGTTTGAAAGAATTATCTTTGAAAATGTAAAAGTATGTTAATAACAACTTGAAGTGTGTTTATAACAATTTTCTTATTTTTTCGGCCTGTTATCCTCATCGGTATCAAAAAAACCAAGTTCAATGTATCTACTTAATTGTTCAAAACTTCAAAATAACACCCTCATTCCATGGACATTGTTGCAATAGTAGTTGGTGTCGGTATTGGGGAAAAATTCTTAACCAGTTGATCGATTCTTTATCTTTTCTTCTGTACTAATTGAGTTTATGATATACACTTTATTCGATCATTTTCCGTTGGCACTGGAGTTAAAGTTGATGAATGTATGATTAATATATGCATTTAGGTCCTCCATTATATTCTAGGATAGGGGTTATGTTACTTGCCTTTTCTCAAAAGCAAGGGCCAAACGTACGCAAAGGCAGGATCTTTTTCCTTTCCCTATAATCGCAAGTCTGCAAACTAATTTTGAGAATATTTAGATTCATTGTCTTTCTTTTTTTTTTGGTTACAAAAATGGTGGTCCAAAGTGGGCTACCACTCCGAGGCCGGGAGCAATTGAGGTATGGCCTCTCCCCAATGGATGTTTTTCACAAGTTGGGGTTCGAACCAGCGACCTCCTATTACTAGGAGTATCACTGTAGCGTTCGCGCCACTTGCAGCCTAACATGCTCTTCCACTAGACCAAACCCATTGGGTCGATTCATTGTCTTTTTAAAGAGGCTTACAACAATTTTTTTATTAAAAGAAATTTGCATTCATATTTGGAAGGAATTTACATAAATGGAATATCACATTAGTCGTTGGAAAATTAACCACTTGGGAACTGGATTTAAGAAGAAAAGAGAACGTACTCATATATATTCCTGCTTGCAAAACAAGCACACAAGACTACAATCTCATATTCAAAAGTTCAACTTAACTAATAATCAGCCGTGCTTAACCTTCTTGTATTTATGAAGGCACTACTCTTCGATCACTAATTAAAATCTTTTATATGTCTTGAGCATTCAATTTATTTTTGGTTAAATCTTGTAATTGAATTGTATGATAGTAATAAAGTGATATGGACAGCTTAAATTAAATTACAAGAACGCATCACCTACGGATTTAGAATTATTTTTGTTGTAGAAACTCTAGTTAATAAAGCTAGCTAAGCAGCAATCTGAAATGACATTTTCGAAAGTGATCTATTTTGATATTTTAAAGGAAAAATAATTATTTTAGTCTATAAACTTTCAATCTTTAATTCTTCGATACTTTCGTCCCTTAACTTAAGAAAATATCACTTCTCTCAATTTCTAACTATATCTCATGTCTAAAAGCATAATGAATCCAACCAACCCATGTGGTTGAGTTGGCACGGATGCAAGGTTGGGAACCCCCCAACCTGAGTTCGATCCCAACTTGACACACATGGGCACATACTTGAAATATAGTTGTGTGAAGATTGGCCAGCTGGTTTGAGGGGCCCAATGTGAGTGGGCTCGTGCACTAGCGACCGAGAGATTAGTTTGGCATTAAGGCTTGGCCCCGCAATACCCCGGTAATGGGTGAGCGGGATGGGCTGCTGGGATACTCGTCGGGGGCTTCGGCCCAAATTGCATGTGTTATTAGGTGGGTGCTGGTTCCTGACCGGCCCACCTCCAATGGATAAAAAAAAAAAAGAATGAATCCCATAGAAAAAAATAATAGGTAAATAAAAGCAATGGGTCCGAGATAGTACGTTGTTATATATGTAGGATCAAGTCCCAACTTTTTAGGGTTAGTTAGAGGGTTAGGGATCAATCAATTCCCTAATACTTTGATGGGTGATTAGTAGCCATCGATCCCACTGTACCTAATTGTTTATCTCTACAAAATCTTCCTGAGATGACGTGGTGGGTCCCGAATTTCGATTATCATGACACACGTGCGCCTAAACTGTTTGATCAACCCAACTTGCGACGCAGGCGATTACTCCATTGCGTCATTACTGTCGCGAGAATGACGTGCTTGCTTGAGGCTCAAGTTGATTATTATTTAATTAACGAAGAGATTTGGTTATCAAACTATGTTGTATCTTTCAACTCTCAAATACTTTGGCCTTTCGATAAATTGATCGATGGATAAATCAACCTCTATATATTACAGGAAAAAAAAAGTGAGGTGATTTGTTTTTTTACTATAATTAATTAGTTTTTTTTTTAAATTTAGAGTCACTCACAGAGATGCACCCTTAAAAAATTAAGAATATGTCACTTAGTCCTCATTTGGTTCGCGAAATTGATGTCATGAGAAAAGAAAGTCAATTATTTCCGGTGTTTGAAATGTAAAATGAAAATAAATATTTTCTTAAATGAAGGAAAAATAAAGGGAAAATTGAATCTTTCCATACTCCAAGACCATGTTTGGTTCATGAATTCTATGAACACATAAAGAAAAGTTATTACTTTCATCTGTTTGGGAAGTACAAACTCAGGAAGTACTTTCCTGATAAAGGAGAAAGTATAGGGAAATCTATTCTACTTATATCTCATAAGATTGATTTTCCCTTCTCATTTTCCATAATTAATTACAAAATTTTTGGACAACAATACCTTGCCCAAACATGTTATTGCCAAATTTACACATTGAGTCTCTTCGCATTATGAGTTAATTTTATTTTGAAATACAAGGATACTATTGAAACATTAACATAGTTTTACTTTCCTTTTCTGCACCAACCAAACACAGGGAGAGAAATCAAATGATCTTTCATGAGTACTTTCCTTGCTTTACCAAATACATGAAAATAAACCATACATGAATTTTAATTTCCCAACCACACGGGAAAGACAAGAGAATTGATTTCCCTTCCGAGAACCAAACATGGCCCAAGGGAATCACTTTCCTTATATACTTTTATGCATTTATTGCACTAATTTAACATTAATTACATTACTTTTATAACTAAAATAACAATTTATGAAATTATAAATATTAATTTTGTTTCATGTATTATTATTTTTTATTCATTTCCTTAGTGTTGCCAAACACTTGAAAAGAAAACTAGTGAGAATTTTAGTTTCCCTTTCCTATGGAAAGAAAAATAAATTGATTTACTTTCATTTCATTTCCGTGAACCAAATGAAGCCTAAAGCGTACACGATATTTTTGAAGAAAAGCGAAAGAATTAATTAGATGTTATATACTCGCCTAAACACGCAATTAATAGCACTCGTTACGAAATCGAAACTCCATTAGGGTATGGTGATGGTTTTCACCGGATATAGGTGTTTTTTTTTCCAAGATATTGTATTATTGAGAATGGACTCACTCTACTAATTAAGTAGATGAACAAGATTGTTATATAGTCTTGTTCAACTACTCAATTAATTCTCTATTCAGTTGTGTTCAACTGCCGTTAGATTTAAATATAGTTGTGGAGAATAATGAGGCAAATAAAATCATTTCAACTACCTCATTATTCTTCACCATTGAATTTATATCAAACGACTATCGAAAAAAATTGAATAGAGAATTAATTGAGTATGTGAACAATATTACTCTCTCATATTTTTCTCCACAACCTCTTTTATTTTCCTCTTGGTGGTATTTTTTTTTCAAACTTGAATCTTACAGTACACAATAGATATTTTACATTTATGGAAGTAAGAGATAATAATACGATTAGTGTTGATTTGGCATGGGAGGACATAACCCTTCCACGTGAAAGGGTTCGTGATATGGACCAAATACTTTATTATTTTAACATAGACTATAAATTAGGTTGGGCCAGCTATCTCCAAATTACACATTCATCCCCGATATCTCAATTAGTTATAAGGGCGCCCTTAGTTATAATTGGTATGATCCATCATTATATTCGTGTGGAAGGTTATTTGCACTCATCACACATGTAGTGGTCTTCTTAAAAAAGAGAGTATGAAGTGACAATTCATAAAAGTTGTTGTTTAATTTATATTATATTTGAGAGATTATACTAGTTTTTTTTTTAACATTAATACATATTAAAAAAATTGTAAACTAATTAATCAAAAGGGGTAAAAATGACAAACTATAAATAAAAATAAATAAATAATTTTCATAACTACCTGCTAGCTCTTCAAGTAATTACCTCTACTCAGTGGTTAGAGTACCCAATACCTAAAATTTAGGTCATAGGTACGTTCGAGTCATCATATGAGTAGGAATGAAATCTTTTAATCATCTTTTAAGATGATGAAAAAAAAAGTAATTACCTCTACTCCCACACTAGTGTGGATATTTTTAGTTGGATTCTTATATAAGGAAATTCTAGTATTTGTATGAGCAATAAGTGACTGCTTTTATATTAATAAAAGTCATTGCCTAGTTAATTGATCTTACGCGAGGAAGTTATACTATTATAATAGGTCGAATGAGAGGAATTGGGTATCCCAGATACATATGGTGCTTTTAATTTGAGAAACGTTGATATATCGACTTTTAACGTGCTTAGTGTATCTAGTTTTAAATTAATATGATGGAAATGTTAATATGGTTTCAATTATTAGTTTGACCGTAGCTGAACAATTGATGAAATTATTGATCGACTTCCAAACAACTTAGTCATCTTTCTCATTGGCTAGTACTGGATACTATATAGCCATAACAATTTTTGTGTATTTATTGGCTAGTACTTGATGCTATTGCAAATTTATAATCAATTTAATTAGTACTATTATGCATGCCATCAATCAACATCGAAACAGTTTATGAATAAACCAAAATGAATCACGTATGAGCACTGTGATGAATAAATTATTGCTTATACACTATACGTATATAATCTTTTTACTTATAGAAAATTTTATAGTACGTGTAATGTTTCACTCTAATGTGACCACTTAGTTTTATACTGCATAACAGTGTAGAGGTTTCTTTCATTAGATTTTTATGGTTAATTTTTATATAAGACAAATAATTAAGTACATGCAATAATGCGAAATAAGTTCTCGTTAACGATAATTCTTCTACACCACATCAACGACTTGGAAGATGTGTTATGAAAATAATTAGGTACAATAATGTATTTGCTGCTTTGATCTCATATACCTCCGACCCATACAAACTATATTAGATCGAAAAATAGGTAAGTTGATGCGCGTGTGGGCCACTTGCGCCCCGCTCTCTCTGGCTAGCGGTAGCGCATTTGCCTCTTTGCTTCAATATCAGCCTCCCGTACTATTAGAGCGAGGTCGACAGCTTAATTTTAATTTTTTTTTTCCTAGCTTATCTTTTCCTTCCTTGCTTCCTTCCCTTTTGATTCTTTTTCCACTGCTCTCTACTCTCTACTCTGCTCCGCTCTCTCTCTCTCTCTCCCCACTCTCTGCAACTGTGCATTGACGCGACTAACCTTTTCAATCCCACCCTTCAAAAAGTTCACAGATTACGCGTCGTTCCTATCAAACCAAAACCCTAATTACTAATTACTCTCTCTCTCTCTCTCTCTCTTTCCGCCTTCCTTATTTCATGCTCAATTCTCACCGCCGATTCCAATCGCCTCTACGACGTCGTCCGATCACTGCCTCTCCACCTCCATGGACAATCGCCATCCTGGACCAACCGACTTCACCACCGAGTCGACCTGGCCGCTCGACTCGGACAGCGCCTACTTCTTCACCGACGAGCGGGACACCACCGTTCTGAGCGAATTCGGGTGGAATTTCAACCCGGACGACCCGATCGGCCCTGAAGAGAGGTCAGATTTGGCGGGAAGCACCAGTACTCTCGTGGATCAGTTACCGGAGAACAGCAGTAGCAGCAGCGCCTTAAGGAGCTCCGACCCGGCCCCAGTCCTCGGATCCGCTTCGACCAACCAGTCGGTTTCGTCAAGCTCCAGCGGGGATCGGCCGGAGAGGTCTACGGGCTCCGGCGGCAACCCTCCCCCTGAGAATCCGTGAGTGATCCATCATGCATATCTCATGTTAATTGATTGGCTTGATGCGTAATTAACTTGCTTTCCGTGTGCCAAAAGTGACAGGTTTTTCTTATCAGATAGATAAATCAGTAAAAAGGCGAAAAGAGTGAGTGCAATTTTCAAATCTGGAATTTGCGCGTCCGTACGCTTCTAGAAAAGTAGAAACTCTGCTAGGTTATAGTAAAAAAAGTTCATGCAAGTTGGGGGAGGCGAGGCAGAGTGAGGGTCTTTCCGCAAAATGAGAGGAAACAGGGGTACGATAATGCAATTTCAGCAAAATGAAGGGGGCTTTTTCTGGATTATGATTCTTTTTTGGGTTTGGTAGTCGGACACTATTGCCGTTATTGCGGCGGGAATGGCGTGCTCTAGCTTTTCACGCTTTCTGGGAATAATTTTCCGTCCTCTTTTTTCCCCTCGTAAATTAACGTAAATGTGGGTAATCTTTTCCCCTTCGATTTCTTTTTTTGGGGGTAAAATGGGGGACAATAATTTTATATATGCTTAGTACTCTTGGTCTAGTTTCTTTTTTTTTTCTTTCAGGTTTCTTGTGATCAGATGCATGCATGTGACGTACTAATGACATAAGGTTTGTCAAGAAAGTGTTTTTGCGTGATCATAATTCTTCGATGGGATTCTTCTTTGTTTTGTGGTCCAAAATACTTTGGATTGCTTCCTAATAATTAATGATGGCTTATAATTACATGTACCCATATATGTACTATCCCAGCTTCTCACATTTACATATTGATGATCTTAACTTAACTAAGCTTTTAGCTGGATTACATCGATAAACTCTGTTTTATAAACTTCAAGGTAATTATGCACACTTAGGGTTTCACTTTGCTAACACATCAGATCGAGTAATGGCTTACAATGTGTGGCTAATTATTGTTGAGGAATCTTAAGTACCGTATAAGGTTTAATTTGGGGTTTGTTATATGGTTAAGAGGTCGTCAGGGTTTCGGGTTCGATGTCCTCTTCCCGCCGTTCTTCCCTACTTATAATTCTTGCGATTGCACCTATATGCATATATGCTTAGGTTTTCAGCCTCTTCTCTGTTGGTCTATACAAGAGAAACAGTTATAAATGGCCAGTGATATTACAAATTAAAGTTACAGATATTCGATCAAGGGACATTTATTTTAGATTACGTTTTAATTACATTACAAAGTCATTGACAAAGATAATATGCAATAAAAAGTTTGATTGAATTGCTTAATTTCCATGTTAATTTCACGAAAGGAAATGCATGCATCCTTTCTGTTTTCCATTGGATTTTCGATCAAGATGTTGTTTTTATTGTGACAATTGTAGGTAAATATTTTGTAGGAGTAGTACTACTAAGGCGAATAAAAAGAAGGTGCAGAAGCGAATCCGGCAGCCAAGATTTGCGTTTATGACAAAGAGTGAAGTTGATCATCTCGAGGATGGCTACCGTTGGCGGAAATATGGACAGAAGGCTGTTAAAAATAGCCCATATCCAAGGTAACCTTGGACTTCATTTAAAGTTTCAAATTACTACTTCTCCTTATTTTAATTTCCTAGGAATTAATATATATATATATATATCAATTTGTTTGTGCCTTTGTGGCACAGGAGCTACTATCGGTGCACAAATAGCAAATGCACGGTCAAGAAAAGAGTTGAGCGTTCCTCTGAAGATCCGACGACAGTAATTACGACGTATGAAGGGCAGCACTGCCATCATACAGTTGCATTTCCCCGTGGCGGAGGCGTCAGCATTATTAGTCATGATCAATCTGGCTTTTCAGCAGCAGCAGCAGGAGGAGGAGGAGGAGGCCAGTTAATGCAGCTTCCTCCAGTGTCACAGTTCATGTATTACCCAACCTCAATTCAACCAAGATCACAACTTAGTCCTAGTAATAATTTGACCGTAGGGGGTTCGCAGTCGCACCGATTAGTCTCAGCCCGTAGTACTGCTCAATATCACGATCCAGCTGCTGGAGGATCGCAGAGCACTACTAACCCAGACGAGCCGATCCCAGTAGTAACAGTTCCTACAGATGAAGGGCTTCTTGGGGACATTGTACCTCCTGGAATGCGTAATCCGTTTGATGGATAAAATGGTAATTAATTAAAAACCATTAGACCAATATATTTAAAACAATTTAATGAAATTAGTGATTAATGAAGATATTTAGTACTCTTATAATCACCTTTCACAGCCTGCACACATAAACCTTTAACCTGTACGATCGGAGGGTACGTCGTGATGGAGTGCATTAGAATATAGATAGTACTGCTGGTTTCAAAACCCTAAGTCATATATATGAAGAACTGAAGTAGGATATATATACACCTCCTTTTCATTCCAGAATATATATATATATATATACATATATAAATATATGCTAGAACAAAAGTATTACAATATAAATATGACACCGACTAGATTGATCATGAATTACAGTAATGGATATATGCTGCCTTTGATACAAACATATAAATATATATGTGGTGTGTCAGTGTGTGTATATATATATATGTATATGTATGTGGTAGGGCAGCGTACGTATTACTAATTTGCTAGTGAGTTGGGAAACGAATAGTGTGGGAATTCCGATAGGGATATCGTTCTGGCTATATATGCATCATTAGGTAGCAAGTACCAACATATATGTAGTTGTGATCGGTTACAAAGCTATCTATAGCACTTTACACTAGTACTTGGGATCTAGTACGTACTTGTTCACTATCTTATTTTTCAACATTGTATTTACGGCCACCTCAATTATTATGCTTCCATATCATTTTGTTCGATCAGCTAGCAGCTCTCTACTCTCCGCATTGCATTTCACATCATTTGAAAGGGCAGACTTATATTATATACACATTAGCACATAAATTTTAAAAAAAAACTGGTTATTGTTGTATAATTTGTATTGGATTTATTTCATTAATTATATGACACAAACAAAATATGGTAGAAATTAATTAACCAGGCATAACCGCATAAATATTGACAGGATGTGTAAAAATGGAAGAAGTGTAGAATCTATGTATATATGGCTTTGCCTCTTAATCTTTTATACTATGCTGAACTTTTGTCCTATAGATATCCTAATTGAGCCTCCCAACGTGTTGAGTTCCAAATATCATCATGAAGACATAAATCATCGTGTGCAATTGTGTATGTACCTGATCGATCATCGATAAAACTCTTCCTCTTATATATATAGGGTTGAAGATCCGAAGAATCTCGTGATATTAAGTGGTCGATCTCCATATATATGCTGCACCCTTTAACTAATTAATTGCAATATTTAACTAATTAATTTCATTGGTGATGAGAATCTGATATCCGATTCAGATTGTGTACTACTATATGATTATTTTTATGATATAGGTATAAAAATGAAAATAAAAAATGAACGACGTCATCGATCCATCTTTTTGATAGTTGTTCGTCTACATGTATGACCTATTTTTTTAGAGGTTTATATTAACTAATCATCAGCTAACAAATAATTATTAGGTTGTTTGATTAGCTAGGAATTAAGTAAACGCTGGAGATCGAATATTTATAAACAGAATAGATGGCTAAGTTGCCTGGATCGACTTGCATGTTGAGTAATTAACCAGCCGACATCGCTTTTTCACCTTCATTAGTTTAATTAGCCTTTTTTTTTTTGTCATCTTCCTTGGCTTCCTTTTTGCCCTGCCGACTGCCATAAAGTAGTTAATCTAATCAACCCTAGCTTCTCCAATAAACGTGGGGATTAGAGCTCGAGCAATGTTGCCTTTTTTGCCACTAAATCTGACGAATCACCGAGGCCGGCCTTTTAAGCAAGCAATAAGCCAATAACAAAGATTAGGTAAAACGTAAAAATTAGATATTATCTATTATCTAATATAAAGAGTTACTTTTTTAACTTGTTACCGCATCAAGTGGGGGGATGGACCGCGACGCGTGACCCATTAGGATAGGGAGGTCCCTCACGGGTAAAACAGCGCCGTTTTACACGCCGCTATGTACGGGAGAAGATTTACACGCCAACTGGATCGATCTCCCCCCTCCATATAATCGGCGGCCCTTCTTTTGTGGCAGTTAAACTGTTAGGTACGTCTGGTCATTGTCCATTGTTTTTGTTTTTGGGGTTACATGGGGGCCAAAATGGTCATTGTCTATCATTATCCAAAAACAATAATTGGCCGTGGGTAATTTGTTCATTAAACAATTGATTCTGACAACACAAAAAAAATTAATTTTTTTAATCATCATGTTCATTTAAATGCTTCTAAGCTTTGGTTATTTGTCCAAATTTTTTTTTTTGGTTATTTGTTCATTCTCCAAAGGAAAAAAAGCCACAAAAAAATTTAGTTATTTGCATCAAAACTTATTAAATCTTTTCAAAAAATCGCAATTGAATTATTACGTTACATGTTGGCAAAGACTTTATACAAATTAGATGAGCCGTCAGCTTAGAATGCATTGAAAAGTTTATGCATATAAGTCACCGTTGAAATTAGATCTAATAATTACAAAAGCGTACTTCTAAGTTTGAGTTCATTTTGCTTTTGGAAACTTTATTCAGTTATTTTTGATGTAAAAAACTTTATTCAGTTATTGATCCCAAATACAATTGACATATACAATTAACAAATGTATGAATTTTAGTGGAAAAATTAGATTTAGTGATAGTTTTCTTAACTTTTAACGTAAATTTAACTGAATTTAGCACCCATGTGAAAATTAAAAATAATAACTAATTTTAAATTCGACAGAATTAAAAGAATTAGAAAAAAAAAGTAATCAAAATTTATAAGAGGTAATAATATTTTTTTTTTACATGTAATTTAGCAAATAATGTTTATGATGAAGTGAGGGACTCTGAGAATACAAAAGATGAAGTGGGCCCGCCATGAAGCCCATGCCGGCATGCCCATGTCCATCAATTGTCAAACCAAATACCAAGTTCCAAGTGAGGGACTCCTTTTATTTCTAATTTTTTGTTTTTGATAGAGAAATTTATTTTGTTTGTGCAAGACCCAAGTTTTTTTGAGTAAATTGAATCCAAGCCCCATCTACCTCAACAGGTCCACAGGCCCAAGATGCTATGCAATAGCGATCATAGATAATTTTAGGAAGCCCTTTTAGAAAACAAAATCTACTCTATGATCTATCAGCTTTATAGGATAAGAAAAAGGGTAGCATGAAAGAGATGGTCACCCAAAAATATCAGAAACACAGAGATACCCTACCTCAATTGTTAGGTGATCCATTGACATCTTCTTACGGGATTGAATGCAATTAGTTGCTCATTTACTCAACAAAGAAAATGGAATCCTTTAGAGACGGATCAAAGATGTTGTGTACGTAATTAAGGAAGTTAAGCACCCACAGTAATGGGCTGTAGCCTATTGTTTAAGAAAAACAATGGGCTTACATGCTTCCACATCCCCCAACAAACAAATTGCTAATTAAAGCAAATGTGAAATGTGGTTATTTGTGGTTCATAAAGTAATTGAACTTTGTTATGATAAATGACTAGCTTCCTTAAGATAGAGCAATAATGCAATGTGTCTTTGAAAGACTTGGTGTGTTTCCATAAGTGGGTGTTTGAATATATAAGATGCAAACCCATACGAGTTCATAATTCTATTTACATAAAAGTAATTGATACTCCTCAAGTGGTTTTTGATTCTGAGTTGATGCAGATGCAAGCTGACTGGAGCTTTTTTATGGGCAACCAACCAAAAAAAAAAAAACAGTGGTCCTGAGGCTGATAAGGTCTTGCAAAGAATACACACTATATAAGCAACATAGTTGGAAAAGAATACAGAAAAAGGACATAGTATGTTGTCTGCAGAATAAAGGTAAATAATGAAGTACCGTGAACCTGATATGAATTTCCCACATTACTGATATGAATTTCAATACCTAATGGTAGGTGACCCTGAACCACATTTCTTCTTCAATCATGACGAAAGTGCATATATGGACATTGATTCCTCATGATTCCCCAATTTTATTATACTCATCCTTGTCCAACCTTCAAGCTTAAGATATACTGATCACTGTAGTCAAGCAATACAAGATGGCTCGAAGATCTAAATCTGACTGTGAATACAGAACACACTGTGATTAACCTAGCTTGTGAGTTCTGAAGGAAGCTTCTTTATTTCTTTCCCAACATATGAAGTGCCACTTTTTAAACATTTCCCAATAAGGCCATAAAGTACGTGGTCCTTGATACTCTTGGGAAATAACACTACACAGTGAGCTTGGTCAAGTGTAAACACAATCTCAATAGCAACAATTAGAAGTGGAGTTGATCATGGATGTGGAGAAGCAATTAGTGCATATTTCATTTTTGTCTTTGAAATTTTTGAGGTCAAAAGACTCTCAAAGCAATTGGTCCTAGGTGATGGAAATTGGAAAGCAACACTTTTATCAGCAAGTGGTTCTCATTAAAGATGTTAATTTCAAGAGCAGATACTCTCTCCATGCTATTTTACTTGTCCCTTTAAATCTGAAGTTTTGATATGGAGGAACACTAAAATTGTATTTTTAATTGATGATTAGTAAAATAATATTTTGAGACATTCCAAAACTGTAAGGAGAATATAATATTAAAAAAGAGGAGAGAGAGAGAGAGAGAGAGATGAAAGGAAACAAAAAATCCTATACCTATATATGTCTGGGAAAGAAACAGATCTGTGCACTAAAAGTGAGAGAATGGAATAAATTATTAGAACAATCAAAAAAGCATAACTAATTCTTCAAGTCCATGAACAAGAAATTGAACCATTTACCTACACCCCTTGAATCTGTGGCCTAAGGGAAACAACAAAAAATTCACCACCAATGCCTACACTGTCCTGCATTTGCATCATTACAGAAGAATGATAGATTGTACGGATCTAAGTAATTGATCATAAAACCACCAGAAATTTACGCTGCTTGTGGTTTTTTCTTCAGTCCTTCCAAGTTCAAATCTACCATGACATAAACCCAAAATTCCCAGTTGCTTCTTCCTCCATAGGAGCTGGAAGATTAAGATCAAATAGAGTAGGGATTTCAGCCTCATGCTCAGGGACTTCAAGTTCAGGTTCTTCTTCTTCCTGCTGCTGCTGCTGCTGCTGTCGTCCAAGTACCACAGTTTTAACTTCACAGCCTCCAACAAAATGGGACCTTTTGTGACCACCTAAAGCTTGGCCTGACTTGAAAACCCTGAAGCAGAATGGGCACTCATGCCCCTTGCTTCTCTTAGACCCTGAATTTCTCTTTGCACCCAAGTCCTGGTTTATGGGGTTTTTGCCTTTGCAAGGCTTCTTGTCCTCAACAAGCTTACTCTCAGGTGTTGGAACAGGAGACTCATCAGTGTCTATGCTGTTTTCCCCACTCTCATACATAGACTCCGAGTAGCCATTACTCTTTGTATGACTTGCCCTATGTCCCCCAAGAGCTCTATGAGAATGGAAGGTCTTGTTACAAGTCAGGCACTCATATTTGCTGCTCTGTTTAACATTCTTGTAGACCTCAACACTGGAAGAGCCACTTGTAAATTGTCTGTGAAAGCCATTCTTGGTAGTCTTTCTCAATGCATACTTTAAAGAACCTCTATCTACTTGTTCATAAGCTTCCTCTTTTGGCAAATCCTTCACCATTTCAGACTTGATACTAAAACCCTTCCTTGATTTAACATCATACGATTCGTAGCCCCCAAACTCGGATCCGAGTGAAGCTCTATACTTCTTAAACTCACCATTCCTCACAAACCCATCAACAGAAACATCTGATTCAACCTTCTTGGGTTCATGTCTATAATACCCAGAATCAGAATTGTCAGAAACAGTAACCTCCTCACACTTCAACTTTATCTCTTTTGCTCTTTTCAAGTTCATAGCATCATTCATTCTAGGAGCATAACTCAGACTTCTCTTAGTACTGATTCTCATATCAATAGAAGATGACTTACCCTCTAAAATCACAGAATTGTTATCAGAAGATTCACCAAACGAATTCAAACCCCCTTTATAACCCGAATCACGAGACAACATCATCAAACTAATAGCCACTTCCTGCTGCTCTTGCTCAACCCCAGAACCAGATGAACAACCACCATGAACTTCAAAATTGTTCTCCCTCAATCTCTTGGAGACCCTTCTCTGCTTTGTTGGAGCTGATGACGTCTCTGTATCAGACTGACTATCCATCACTAGCTTCTGCTTCTCACTAGTCTCCGAGAATTCTTCAATTTCTTCAAGCCTTTTCTCCTTGTCCGAGTGACAAGCCATGTGACCACACAGAGCTTTCAGCGATGGAAAACCTTTCCCGCATTCTTTGCACACTTTCTCCTGCTGGAATTGAAAACTGGGGACTTTGTGATCCGCAAACCTCCAAGTTTTCTTGGGATTCTCCCTGAGACGATAACCAGATTGCCCTTCGGGCCCAGAATCCAAAGATGAAAGCTTTGCAATCCTAGTAGTAGCTCTAGCAAACTCATCTTCTTCCTCCTCTTGTTCCTTTTCTCGAGTTGGTTTCTTGTTCAAATGGGTCCTGATGTGACCACCTAGTGACTTCCCACATTGGAATCTCCTGTTGCAAAACTTGCACACGAATTTCTTCTGCTGATTCTGATCTTCCTCCATTTTTTTTTCAATACTCGATGATGATCACTCAAAAGCACCAAAACACAAGCAGTAAACAAAATCAAAACCGGCTAGCCTTACCTCAAACGTGCTTAGAATGATGCTACATTCCATTCCATGATCTTGTTTGTTGCAGCAAGAAAGACCCAAATGGCAGAGAAAGCAGAGGGAGGACTCAGATCGAGCACAGATCACAAAGCTTGGTACTTTTTTGTGAGCAGATGAGAATCGAAGAGTTCAGAGATGTGACAGTTTTGTGAAGTACGAGATCCGACCCACAAAGAGGGACCCTTTAAATTCTTCCATACATCAAAATGAAAACCCCTTTTTCAATTCGAGCTGAAAAAATTTATGGGGGCATTAATTGAAAAGATCAAAAATCTGAGAAATGGGTCGGTAATGATGGCGATGAACAGGCCTGTAAAAAACAGCTCAACCATGACTGATTCTTCTCCTTTCTGTTTCTCTCTTTCTCTCTCTCTCTTAGTTTTTTTTGTGTGGGTTGTGGAGTTGGAGGAGAATTCCATGCATGGAAGCAAAAGATTAAAAAGGGTAGAAAAGATTGGCAGCACGTGTAGTGAAGCGAGAGGCCTTCGCTGGTGGAATGGACGGTCGAGATTGGTGGGTATGTTTTGAGGATCCCAAGGTTTAAGGACTCTGATACTACTAGTATTCCAGTTCTACTACTAGTGATATGGCACTGAAAATGAAAACAAAAATGAAGCCATCCAAACTACGCCTTAAAACTGTCTTTTTTTTTTTTGGCCAAGCAAAACTTTGTCTTTTGCTTGTAAACTAGCACAATCGAAAGGTCAGATCTCCAACCGTTATTGAAAAGGAGATTTATGGGCATAGGCCAATGGCCATAGGGGTGTGTGTGTGTGTCAATCCTTTTTTGTGCTTCTTTATTCATTTCCAATTTTCCATTTCCCCTCTATCAATCTATACATGGCTGCTATGGCTATATTATACAATAGTTCATAGTCTATCAACAACAATTGATATGTTTATGTTGTAGTTAGAGAGGTGAGAAGGAGTTTGTTCGGTTTATAGTTGTTTAGGCACTGTTTGGTTTACAAATAACTGAATAAGAGGCTTGGAAGATAAGGTTGCGTTTTTCATTTTCATATTAGTTATGTGCAATATTCTGTCACATGAGAAATGAATGCTTCAAAACAAAAAAAATTAAAATCATTTAATCCTTTGCATTTGACTTTTGTTCTCTAACAATATTTATCCCGCAAACCAAATGAGTCACATCTTAACAAACTCTTGAAGCTAATCCTCATTAAAGGGCCATCATGTTTGAATAATACTTTTATTAGAGGAATTAGGCATTCCCAATTCCAAAAGCCCCTATCATTATCGAAGCTACGAGAAGAAGATATTAGATGTGGTTGCCGAGCCACGGGATGTGTCAAAAATACCGATGCCCTAATAGTCGAGCACCACCGTAAAAGTAGGTATTTTGAAGTATCATTGGAGGGTCAGACAAGTCTTATGTATTTAACATGGTTGTTCAAAGAAGCTGCATTCCTATATCATTCATTGTTTGCATTTCATCAAACACCGGAAGTATATAGATGCCAACAATATAAACTTCATAGAAATTAAGACGCATTTGCTTAGTTTTCACCAGCAGACAGTTGCGATTTTGATCAAGTCAACTCACCATATTGTAGTGATCTGTTTGTCAAATATGCATTAATCCAGATACTTGTTCAAGTCGTTTCTGCAAAATTTCCTGCTTGGCATCTTGCAGAATGGATCATCTTTTCGTCATTTCGTGGGCCATAAAATATGAAGTTTTTACTGTTTTTTTATGAGAATATGAAGTTGAAAATTTATCCACTCCACTTTTCCTCTCTGATTATAAATTAACAAATACTTCTAGAATAACTCTGTAAATATTTAGAGTATTCATGAGTATTATACACACATAACTACATAACCTGATCAAAGCTTACCTATTCTTTTTTTTTTTTGGCAAGAAAAAGCTTACCTATTCTATACCATGACTTTCCAAACTAAATTAATGAATTGTTTGATAAATGATCTTGTAGTTGACCAAAATGTTGCAGACCAACTAATTGAGAATTCCACCCAGTTGTTAAAGCATTGACTTTGAAGAAAAAGGAGTCGCATTACACAAGCATGCTAGTCCTAGCTAGGCTCATTTTGACCACAGAGCCGCAACTATAAAATGAATCATTGCCTAATTCTTCTGTTCTTTTTATTTTTTTGGTTGGTTAATGAATCATTGCCTAAACCCTAAATCATACCCAAAACACCTCTCTTTGATGTCTCATTCTTCCCATGATTTGTAACCGATACCCATTCTCTCCCTCAATCTCTCTCATAATTCTGCATTCATTGATTGACATACCGTACTTAAGTTTACAAAGGTTCTCCTTGCATGATATGATATCTACTCCCCCCCCCCCCAAAAAAAAAAAAAAAAAAATAAAAAAGGGGACCCCACAACCACCCCCACCAATCCTCTCTTCTTCACCCCAAATTTACCACAGGGGGGCCACGGACTTCTCCTTGCATGATATGATATCTACTTCGCGCTTTAGCTCGACAATGGGCAAGTTCTATTTTTGGCTTGTTTAGCCTTAAGGCTTGTAATTGTCAATTATTAGCATTTGTCCAAGAATTTTTGAATCTTAAAGGAGCTTTAAAGAAAAGTTCACAAACTATATAAAAAATCCTAGATCTTCATAAGGGACCCGCCGCGGAGCCAGCGTGTGAGAGTTCCGGGCCAAACACCCCCGACCCCAACCTTGATACGGAAGAGCAACCCCGGCCCCCCGAGACACGGGCCCCCCGGCACACGGGGAGCCACAAGGGACAGGGGGGCCCACACCACCCTTTCGGTTTGTACCCCTCCAAAACGGGCGTTAGTCCTCCAAAGGACGTTTAGGGGGAAGAGCGGAGTAGCCGCAAAAAACAGCCCCGCAAGAAGGGTTTCAAGAAGGGAACGTAATTTTTTTGGGAAAGAACGGTTCCCAGTTGGCACTTATACAGCTCACCCCCAAGAGGCCTTACAAGAACTTCGAAAAATCAATGATAATGCCTATAAAATTCGGTGACATCCAGAGTTCGGCTGAGACCAAACCTTTTAAATTCCTTTCAACTCGAGGTCGATTTTTCTAAAGTAGGGGAGACTGATGTAGAACAACTTGCAGAAGCATTTGAAGAGCATCTCTTTTTTAGATTTTCTTTCTTTGTCCATAGATTTAGATACTTTCCTCTAACCATAGTTTATACTTCGTTCTGCTACTTAGGATTTACTTTCCAAATAAGATTATAGGTTAATGCCTATATAAAGCCTCTTAGGTTGTATTGTTATTCATTCAAGTATTCAATAACAAAACTCAAGTTTTAAGAGAAAAGTCTCTATTCGTTGCTAGCTACATCTAGCTGTTTAATCCCATTCGGTAAGACGCTTGTCTAACCTATCTACTGATACGCTTCCGACATTAAAAGGTCATAACCAGCCCTCTACAGTCTTCCACTCTTCCTTTTCTATTAAAAATCGTGACTACTGCGTTGTTGCATCAAACGCGTTCTCTTCATTATTAATCTGTCCTCACCATAAAGCCAATAGGGTTTAGAAAGAACCTTTTCAAACTGTTTTTAGCACAAACACAAGGACAAAAGGCAACAAAGGTTAACTGCTTCAACCTACCGGATGCAATTTTGGTCCTTTACTACTCATTTTCATCTATTTATCCAGAAGGTTAAAGAGGGTAAACTAGGAACAACCTTTCTGGGTAGAGAGGAGCTTTGAAAGACCTTCTCATATAAAAACTTGAATAAAAAACAGTGTGACCAACTGCTAGAAAAGTAGAAAGAGACATGAGCTGCATAAATTTACAAATTACGGGAGAATATTCCATTAAGATAATTTCGACATACAAATGAACATTAGATTCCCTTGGAATTTTTGTACAAAAGAAACACCGGATTTCAATATCACCAGCGCTTCAGGAAAAAAAAAGAAGCCCTGGCATAGAAACTTTACTGCCAACCTCAAAACTTAGCTCTAGACCTCACAAATTCAGAAGGCCATACTGAATTACATAAAAGAACTATGGGGGGTTAAAAGAATTATTTCCTAGAACCAAATGGCCAACTATCCATCACTACCCACTAGCTGGTGCCTTTTGGTCATCCCTCATCTTGTAATCCACCATGCCTTGATCAAATATATCTTCAATCATACTCCATGTGGGTAGAAGATCAACACCTTTCATGGGGTCCATTGGGAACCTAGCATCCCAAACTTTAGCGTCACAAGGCTCCAATAGATATCCGTGACCCACTGCATCACTAGATGAATCATGTTGGCTATGCAAGCCTTTGCTACGCTCATCCTTGAATCCAGTGGCTTGTAAAGCACCACCACCAGGTTCAGCAACCATTTGACCACAAGAGTCATGCATATCGGGCTGAAACTCAAACGACACACATGAATCATCTTGATAACCAAATTCCTCCTCAGAACACCCAGGAATCTTTTCCCCATTCTGAACTAGATTATGATATTTTCCCTCATCAACTGACTTCATCCTGTATGATACTCCTATATGATCCATCCCACCATCTTCTCCATATCCCACATCATCATCACTGTCATCAGCATCGCTATCATCTTCTTCAGAGTACTCCTCTCTATGGCCCACATCCTCAAGAGAGTCAATAACAGAGTCTTCATCATCTTCTGAAACTATACCACCATTGGAACCTCCATAGCTTCCATGCCACTCATCATCATCACTGTCTATTTCTAGAGTATTAGATCTGTTCTGAGTAGCCCGCCTACGAAGCATGAACACATTAAAATAATAGCTAACTAGTTCCCTTTTACTTCGAGAAGGAAACACCGCAGACAAATGCTTCCAAAATTTTCTCCCCAATGATGCAGGATTGGAATAAACAACATCAAGAAAGGCCTGCTCTTCTTCTTCACTCCATCTTCGTGCTACTACTTCCTCTCCCATGTCACAAAAACCCAACTTCACAAACTTTTCATTTCCAAGGGTTCTTCTCAGTTCTTCCCGAGCTTCCATGACATGCTGCTGCACACACCTGTAGGTACCTGGGTCTAGGCAGCTACAATTTGTTCGGCCTAGCCCAACCTTATCACACTCCCGAGGTGACAGGTTCACGTCAGGCATTGGAATAACTGTAGTTCCCAACAGCTTTTCCTCACTGTCATTATCAGCTATGGGGGTAAAGCGGTTGAGATTACCCCCATCTTCCTGATCCAACTTTTTTGTGCGTCCATTCCATGATGGAATACTGGCTTGATGATTTGGTCCGACAGGAACTTGTTTTCTCGGAGAGCGATCCAACAAAGAAGAGTAATCATCCTTAAAAGGAACAAATGCTCTCCGTGGGCAGTCATATTCAAAATACTCTGCAGGAGGTGAAGAAGCATCTCGTCCAGAACCAACATTTTCTTCACCACAACTGCTGTTGACCAATGTGGAGGGAGCATTGATCACACAACCTTTATTGACAGATGTTAAATCTTTACCAACATTATACTTTTCTAGCACCTCAAGCCACTGAGATTTACAAAGGGTATCCCCATCCTCACCTATTTTGCAAAATAAGATCAGACCTCAATACAAATTGCTCAAAACATCTCTGTTCACTCATTAAAAAACAGACTATTATAGCTGCAAGACATGAAATTTTTTTTACAGCACAATGTCCTGTACCTGAAACATATGGTTTCCGGGGTGAACTATAACAAGAGACAACATCAGAAAATGGAGTGTGCTTATCACTGAATTCAAGCTGCCTTGAATGCTTATAAGGAAGCTCCTGGAAATCCACGTCATCAAAGGGCCTTTTGAATCCCATATTAACCTGAAAAAGAGAAAACAATTAAGAGTTTGACAATTTCAAAAATGCATGTCAATGTGTCATAAGCCAAAAGTTATACTTAAGTAGATATTCTCAGGAGGAACTGCACTTATGCATCCTGCTAGTCTACAACAGTCAGAACACATAAACCAAACAGAAACCATAGCTTTATTTGAACAATGGCTACATAAAACATATTGTATCTCATTAAACTGCAGAGAAAGCTAATCGAAAAACTAACAGAACACTTTGAACAATATCAATATTCAAGCTCAACCTCTATACCCCATTCATTGAATTTATTTTAAAGAAAAACAATAAAGATGACAACTGCTCGGAAAATAAACATAATAACAATTAGAAAAAGATTTTACCTCCACAAATAAGGCTGGAAGAACAAAAGGAAGCGGCAGACAACTTAATTGATATGATTGATCACTGACTGATGTACCAAAATCGATTAATCGATCTTAGGAATCTTATCCCCAATCCAATTTGACCCAATTAAGAGGCTGAATTTTTTTTTCAGAAACCCTAACCCTAGGTTCGCAATTCACGAACGAAAAGGTGAATTTTTTCACAAATAATATATGGAATAGCTATACAGCACCGAAAGGAACAAAACCCCTATACGAATTTACACAAAGAAACAAAACCTAACGATACGAAATTTACGAAACCCTAGAAATTCGAAGCGGTCAAAAATCTACAAAATTAGGACCAAATTTAAGAGGGCAAAGAAAGAACTCGAAAATCCGATTCGAGAAACGTAAGAGATTGGAAGATTAAAGGGCGAAAGGGGCCGATTCAGAATCGAAACCCTAGAATTAACGAGATCAACGGCCTGGGTTGAATTTGGGATTAATCGATAGAGGAATTTGGGGATTAAGCAGATCGTTATCCGATCTAAAGATTACGATAAGAAATTTGGAGAAATTTGAAGAAATTTGACGTAGATCTGAGCGTGGATCGAAGGAGATAGGTTGACGATGAAAGATAAAAGGGTACGGTTCGTGCTTTTGTTGTAAACGAGGCGGGCCGGAAGTGTAAAACCGGGGGCGATAGCGTTTCTATGGGCTGGACCCTATATAGACTAAAGGTCCGTATCCGACCCTGGTGCGAGAAAATTACTAAAATACCCTGACTCCCTAGTGTGATTGGAAAAGAAAATTTTATTCCAACCCGGATCCGAAGTACAAACGGGATGAAATGGATTTTGCTTGATTTTTATTATTTATTTTTTTATCCAAAAGGATTAAACTTATAAATGAATATCGCAAAAAGGTCCTTGACAAATAGAGCTCTTTACTCAATTTGACTAATATTGTTCATTATGCCTCATCTCCAATGCACCGACACTCCAAAATGGTGCCGTGTCACGTGTCCGACACGCTTCGACACTCTCCGACACTCCTCCGACACGTGTCGGGGCCGTGTCGGTTGACTTTGACTTTTCGACACTTTGACAGACACGGCACCGACACTCGAGTCATCATAATCGACACTCCTCCAACACGTGTTCATATATTTTTTTCTTTTAAAATATGGGATGTTGGAGCAGCTGGCCGGATTTGATTCTATGGAGTAGATGGATTTGATTCTATGGAGTAGATGGATTTGATTCTATGGATGGGGGTATTAATTGTTGGCATGCTTGAGAGTGCTAAACTTTCTCTTGATGAGCCAACATTGGAGGCTCACATACTTTTTTCTGGTGATAACAATGAAGGCATAAACAATGCTACTAAGTGATGAATGAAGTGGATCAGATATGAGAATAATTTTTCTATGGCTATTTTGTTGGTATTTCAATTTATTGTGTGTTATTTTGTGGATTTTTGAAGTATTTTTTATTTAAATAAAATTTTTATATTATTATTTAGGTATTATATATATTATTTTAATTATCGTGTCGACAACGTGTCGTGTCTTATTTTTTGAATTTTGCCGTATCGCCGTGTCGTATCGTGTCGTGTCGCCGAGTCCGTGTCGGTATCGGTGCTTCCTAGTGCCTCATCAAGATAATTACATGTTTATTTTTGAAAATATTGACTAGAAAACTACTAATAAGCTTTACTATCTGATCTTGGCTCATGGTATTTATAACTGCTCTTGAATTAAGCAAATTTATAATATGGAGAAATATTTCTGTCTCCTAAGAGAGAAATACATACCGACACGGCGACACCAAGTTGTTTTTAAGCCATCTAAACTATGCATTCTCATCCAAAAGGGCATTAGAAGAAATGAGAGATGAATATAATTGTAATTTCTTGGTTTATTTCATTAAACTATGAGAATAACAAATTTCAGATATTCCACTAAGCTAAAGACAAACTTGATCAGCTACTGTCTTATGGATCCTATTACATGTAGAATAAGACGCAACATAACCCCACAAGTAAAGGGGTATGGGAATGACAAATAAAACACAACACAGTAAACAACAAAGCATACACACTTGGGTAACAAATTTCAATTATAACTGAACCCTCCATGGATCTTCAGATTATGTGCTTCTCAAGTATTTAGGCAACAGCAGGCATGTCCTTGAGCCAGTCGTCCAGTGGCTTTCCAATTGAATAAACGATAAACCCAATTTGCCTCAGCTTCTCTGCATCGACAACGTTTCTTCCATCGAAGACGAAAGCAGGCTTCTGCATCTGATCATAAATCTTCTTGTAATCAAGACTTTTGAATTCGTCCCACTCAGTCAGGATGCAAATGCCATGAGCATCCTTTGTTGCCTCATAAGCATCCCAGACAACACTAACTTGCTTCACAGCAGTAGGGCTCAAAGGTTGAAGATGAATAGGATGGTCCCAATCAAACTTCTTCATTGCAAGATCCCTCTGGATCTGCTCCTCATTAACCTGTGGGTCATATATGCTCAACCGGGCCTTGTCACCCAATAGCCCTTTACACACATCAATGGCCGGGGTCTCCCTAGTGTCACCAGTGTCCTTCTTGAAGGCAAATCCCAGAATTGCAATCTTCTTACCTGAGACTGTGTTGAACATTGAGGAAACCACTCGGTTAACAAACCGGGACTTCTGGTAGTCATTGATCTTAATGACCTGTTTCCAGTAGTTTGCTACCTCAGGAAGGCCATTACACTCACATATATATACCAAGTTCAAGATATCCTTCTGGAAGCAAGATCCACCAAAACCAACGCTGGCATTTAAAAACTTGGGCCCAATTCTTGTGTCCTTGCCGACAGCATGTGACACTTGAGTGACATCTGCACCAGTTGCTTCACAGAGTGCTGACATGGCATTGACAGAAGATATCCTCTGTGCCAAGAATGCATTGGCAGCAAGCTTTGAAAGCTCAGCAGACCACAGATTGGAGCAAATAATTTGTTCTTCAGGAACCCAGCGGGCATAAACCTTTTTGAGTTCTTGAATTGCCTTCTCACCTGCTGGGGTTTCCCTACCTCCAATGAGGACTCGGTCGGGATTGAAAAGGTCCTGGATTGCAGTTCCCTCAGCAAGGAATTCGGGATTCGAAAGAATTTGGAAGTTGATGCCTTTGCTGTTGTGAGTCAGAATCTTTTCAATGGCCTCAGCTGTTTTCACAGGGACGGTTGATTTCTCGACCACAATTTTGTCAGACTTTGATACATCTGCAATCATACGAGCAGCGCTCTCCCAGTAGGTAAGATCAGCTGCTTTTCCAGCTCCAAGACCCTGGGTTTTGGTAGGCGTGTTGACTGAAACAAAGACAATGTCTGCCTCCATAACATGTTTCTCAACATCAGTGCTGAAGAATAGGTTCTTTCCTCTGCGCTGTTTCACCACATCATCAAGGCCTGGCTCATATATGGGGAGAGTATCACTATTCCAGGCACTGATCCGTGACACAGAAATGTCAACAACGGCTACTTCAATATCGGGGCACTTAAGGGCAATCACAGCCATAGTAGGCCCACCAACATATCCAGCTCCAATGCAGCAGATCTTCACCATCTTTGTTTCTTTTTCAAAACCTGAAAGAGTAGTAGGGGAAAAAATGGGATAACTACATTATTTTCAAGAACTGAATAGTAAGTCATTGCGTTTATATAGATTTTGAAAGAATTTCTGAGGAGCCTATTACTTTTTCCTCAAATCAAAGATATATGATATATACAACGAGCCACTAGATTTGATTAATTAACCTCATGCTTCCACAGAATGTGCAAGACAGCAGTCAAAACAAATCAAGACAAGACAAAACGAATTGATTAAAAAAAAACAGATGATATGATCTCGAACGAGTTTTTTGCTGATCAAGCCTCATATATTCCATGGACCAGCAGCATTATAGCTTTAAAAAAAAATTGGTAAGGTGAGAAAAAACAAAAATAACAAGCTTCAATCAAGAAAAACAAGGACCTCAACGTGTTGTCAACTAGTTGATTATACAAAAACCAAACAAATGAATCAAGGTGTCATTTAGCATCATCTAACATGATTCCCATTTTAAGTCGTAAGTTGTAACTTAAACAGAGCATTACATCAAAGTGTGCGAAGGGAAATCTAAGATCTATAAGTTGACTCGAGACAAAGCGCATTAAAATTTGCAGATCCAAGTGGGAAGTGGAAGAAAATTCTCAAACAGCAGAAAAAATGCATCCAAAATTGAGTTAATCCACAGCCAATAAAATCAATTCTCATAAAGATAACATTTCAAAATCCAAGTAAGAATCCGAGACCAATCAGATCTACAATAGATAGTGAGAAACTACAAAGATCTGAAGTTTCCAGCCCATCACAATTCACAGACTAGGATCAAGAACAAGCAAGTAGGCATTTTGCAAAATAAATATGAATTACACACACACAACTCCCATCAATTAGCCAAAACCATCATCAAGCACCGAAAAAATACCAGAAGCAAGAGCAAATTACAAAGCTAAGCAAGCTGAGCTGCCCCAAATAAAGAATATATATATATCAACGAAAACCATGCGAATTGTTACCTCGGTCAATGTGATTTGCGAGGTCGACGGTGAAGAAATATGAAGGTGTGGTGGGAGAAAGTGGGAGATCTGAAGCAGAAGAAGAGGGAGAGAAAAAACGAAGAGCTGGTTGAGAATGAAGGAGATCTAAGGCCACTATATATACGCCAACACCATCCCGTTAGATCCAACAACCGAGATCTTCGCGAGCCAATATAGTATGCACTACTCTACACCCTACTCCATTATTCCGACACGTTTTTTCAATTTTACATTCACACCCTCACCGTCATCGTTACAAATATCACGCGGTAAAAATTACACATAAGTTGATGCTCTATCAATTCTTTCTACACTTGTAAGGTAATTTTATTTTATTTTTTCAGTAACAAAAAAAAGGTAAATTTGTTAATCTTTTTAGAATAATATAGGATGTTTAGTTTCATTTGTCGATGTATGTCGTCGTTGTTGATGTATTTCAGTGTCGATGTATGTCCTATGAGTGTTGTATTTAATGCAGTTTTATGAATGAAATTAGTCACCTTAATAAATAAAAATTAAAAAATTCACCACTCTCTCCGGTTTCGATGCATTTATATTGTTTGAGAAGGTAATTAAATTGTCCATACTCTTACTTATTTTGATATTTCCTTGAATGGTTTGTACGATAGGACCTTACACCGCCGTGTTGTTTTATTGATGCAAAGATAATTATTTGGGCTTTTTCTTTAGAAACTTCGGATTAGTTCCCATACATTCTCCTCTTTCAGTCCAAGTTTGTCGCTTCAAATGAAAAACAACTCTTATTCATTTGATTTTAGAAAAATTGTTCGGTTCTTGAAATTCATATTAATTTAGCATCAAATATCTTCTTTTTTTCATATTAAAAAAAAAAAATAATATATATATATAGCACCAGAATGAAAGTCAACATTATAATCGAATGAAGCTCAAGCCAACCCTATGAATAAAGTTAATTTTGAGTATTATGCAAGGTTGGAATCCCTAATATAAATTTGGAGAAAAGGACTACTAACCTTATAAAATAGCACAAACCCTAAATGAATGCATAAAAGTACTTATGAAGAAAGGAGAAAGGAGAAAGTGAAGCTTAAACCATTACAAAAATAAGGAGAAAATGTGAAGAAAACAAAGAAGAAAGTGAACCTTCATATCATTGGAACTTTTAGTGGCCCCAAAAAGTGGAGTAAGATGCAAGGTATATAATGGAAGACTGATCATGAACCAAAATGGCGGGTACAGATCTATTCTGAAAAGGAATTAATAAGACCGAAAATTATAATGGTTTGTTGGAGCTTGGAGGGTATTAATTGTTTAATTAATGTAGACGTGTAAGACACTTGTAGTTAATTAGCTGTTAATTAAGGGAGAGTGCCCTAAACGAGGAGGGCAAAAGAAACTGCTGTATATTATTTTAAAGGGTCTACAGTCTACTCCTCCAACAGTCTGTTATTCTCTCTCTCTTTCTATGTGTTTTTTGTTTTGTTTAGTTTGTTGGAGTCGAAATGAATTTGTAGTACTAATTACGTCAAATAATCGATCATGTTGTCATTGACAATAGAGATCAGAAAGCATGTTAGTTACAGACTTACGAATTAAGGGTGTGTTTAAGAAAGTCAAGAAAAGATGGAATGTGAGTGAACATGAACCGTGTTTGTTAAACTTGAATCGAATGGAGAAAGAGAAGGGGAGAAAGATGAAAACAAGTGAACATGAGTTTTTTTTTAAAAATGGTAGATTAGTTTGTATTGTTAAAAGATATAATGGTGTTTTTTGGAATATGATAAAAATATTTTGGTATGAAAAACTAACTCCTCAAAGAGTTGGACTCACTACCTAGTTCAACGGAATGAAGAAAATGTTCATCGAAAAAAAAAACAGAATGAAGTAAAAGAGTCCCTCCCACACAGACTCGATTATCTTTGATTTTAGTAAATAAAGAACCGGGAGTAAATGCATGTGAGTTGCTCTCTTTATTATCATTCTTATTTATGATATTAGTACATGATTTTTAAGTTTGGTTTTTCAGGACAAGATTTTAACTAGTCCAAAGCATGCAGGCGTCCAAAAACCTTTTGTATGTTTAAAGGTGGAGAATTGAGTGGTATAATATATGTGATGTTGTAGGCTTCTCCTAGTAATGGTGGGAATGTGGGATGGTGGCATTAGGTAGCTAGATTTTATTACTGATGTCAATAGCATTCACTGTGCGGTGACAAGCCATTAGTATTGTTTGGGTTTCGTTATCTCTAGACTATAGTGTTGTCTTCTCCTTACCAAAACGAAATCATAACCTCACAACCTAGCTATAGTGTTGTTAAGTACATGTTTTGAGCATGAACTTCATTACGTTTTTAGTAATTTCAAATATATTGTCACAAAATCAATGCAATTCAATTTGGACTAAACTCTCTCTTATCTTTTTCATTACAACATAATAATATGATGTGTGCAAAGACAGTAGCCATTTGAAATTAACACTTTTTTCTTGTCATTTGAAGTAACCGAATTCACATTATTGTGTGTTGTTTTTCTTCGATTATTATTTTTTGAAACGGAAAAGAGCCAAAAGGCAGACCAACACATTAGAAAAGAAAAAAGTTGCATGGTTTACGATGACAGCTCCCTTGCTCCAACAAGAACATGAACAGCAACGACCATTTTGTTTTGTATTTCTTGAGTTGGGGTGTAATTGTAGCTTCATTCATCAATTCTATCATACCACCTCATTCAAGTAGAAGTTAACAAGTTCTTGAACCATTGAACAGAGTCCTTGGGGTATCTCTTGAGCTTGTCCTTATAGTCAATAAAATAGAGACCAAATCTTGAAGTGTATCCAGCAGCCCACTCCCAATTATCCAGTAGAGACCATACAAAATAACCCTTCACATTGCACCCATCTTCTCTGCATATAGTCAAAACCAGAACAGAGAATAACATTAGCTGTTAGACCTCATAACATATACATATGAACATGGAGTGCTAGAATCACATTCTTGGATAAAATCAAAGATAGTTTATGCATACATACTTGATTGAAGCTATCAAGTTTGACAAATAGTCACGGTGGTATTTGATCCTTTTCTCATCCTTTAGAGCATCCTTGAGGGAAATGAAAGGACTATTCGGGTCATCCATGCCTTTAAAAACAATGAAAAGAAGAATATATCAGCTTGATTTCTTACGAGTTTTAGTATCATTGAAAAAGGAAATTAAGTTAATCCGGTAGATAATGAAATAATGATCATGAAATTGAACCACTTTTTTTTTTTTCAATCCCTTCTATTTGGGTCTCAACATTTACCATTCTCAGTGATAATCACTGGAGGGTTGCCATACTTTTGCTTGATGTAGTTCATTAAGCTTCTCATCCCCCCAGGCACTATGTATAACCATATCGAATTTGCCTGCATTATTTTACATGAGCATATATTAATGCCTAATCAGGTAAAAGAATTAATCAAACAAATAAGAAGCATTAATTTAGCATCACAACTATCTGTTCTTTTATCAGATGCCATTGAATCTTGAAAGAACTTAATATAGGAACATGGCCCTTTATCATATATATAGCACATCTATTCTCTTTGCTTTTAGGTGCAAAAAAGTTTATATCTATGATCTTCCATATCACTAGTAGGGCCTAAATGTAGAGGACGTATTTCAACCTATACTACATACCTTATCTCCGATAGGTTTCCCATCTCTGAATGCTGAAAACAGGAAGTAATATCATCAGTTAGCAATCAACAGTTGAAACAATTTAAATTAAAGAGTTCTAATAATATGGAAGTTGGCTTTCCCATCTGTTAAATTTAACACAATCATGTTGTAGTGGGTTCATTTTGAACTTACGAAGTGTAATGGCACCAGAGTCTGATAGGGAGTCATTGAGTAGTCCGACTATATCGGAGTTACTGGCATAGAAGGTAGTGTAGTGATTAATTCCCACAAAATCCAATGACCCCTTGATTAAAGTAGACTCAGATTTGGAAAACTTTGGCAGCCGGCTTCCGACTCTACTTCTCATAGAGAATGGATAATCCCCAAAAGTAAAAGGATCAAGAAACCTGTTGTATTACAACAAAGTGATTATACTAGTTCAACCACAGTTTCTATTTAATGAAAGCAAGGAGAACATATAGGACTCAATTTCAACTTTGGAGTAGCGTATTCTTATAAGGTCATAAGCTTACCAGCCAAGCTGAAAATCTTGGGCTCTTTGAGTTGCTTCAATGTCTGCTGTCGAGTTTGTTGCTGATTTATACCAAATAACATCAAATGAGGCCCCAATTGATCCATGTTGTTTTGACTGCAAAGGAAGAAAGTAGTGACGTCAGTAAAGGAATGCAGTTGTTAACACACATGTAAGTGCTGCATGTGTAACAAGCCCGGCCTTGAACCTAAGGAATGGCTTAAAAGACTTTCTTTGTGTTGAAGAAAATCATATGTCGTAATTTGACTCATTTATTAATTCCATCTTCTTACCTTGTAATTTTTCCTGTAATTGTCAGCAACAGTTGCATGAGAAAGGATGACATTGTGAGCAACTATGTAAGGCTCAGTCGCAGAGTTTCCGGCCCTACAGAAAAGGTGCAGCAGGATAGAGCACCTTCCTGGTGCCTGGAGACCTACATCATATCCTTGTATAGCAAATGTGTGCGGCTCGTTGAATGTGATCCAGTGCTTCACCCTGTCACCGAATTTCTGAAAGCATGTCTCCGCGTATACTGCAAAGTCATTTCTGTAATTGACTGAGGTCATATATATGTATCACTTGAATAGTGATCAAACACAGGAAGTAGATATACGAAATTGTGAGCATTTGCTTACATGATTTGAGAGTTGAGCCACCCATTGTATCTGTCTTCCAAGGCTTGAGGAAGGTCCCAGTGATAGAGGGTTACATAAGGTTCAATTCCTGCACAGGAAATCATAAGTCAGGAATTATACATGAAATTTTGGAGGGTAATGATCGATGTATATGTAGAAGTTACCTTTCGCTAGCAATGCATTGATGAGATTATTGTAGTGATCAACTCCTGCCTGATTGATTTGCCCGGTTCCATCTGATATCATATAAAGCTCACAGTTAGAATTTTTTTTTATCTTGTATTTGCTTCCACTCTAAGCTTCTTTCAGAAGCTATAAAATCTTGAATGTTTACTTATAGAGCTGCTAGAGCTTACTGGGGAAAATGCGAGACCAGGATATCGAAAACCTATAAGCATCCAATCCCATGTCCTTCATAAGTTGCACATCTCCCTGCTTGCAAATAGTGTAAAATTAGCCTTAATCAACAATCTCATTATTTCTCTTAACAAAAAAAAATACAAGACTGGTTGGAGTAGACTTGCATTATAAAGGTGATACTGATCCACAGCAACATCTGCATTGCTGAAATCACTTATTTTACCTGCAGCACAATGTAAGCCGTTTAAGACACTCGATTTTTCGCTTATATAGTCACAGAAATCTGACTACAGATGGACTTGATGATACTCAATAGCATTAACATCCAAAGTATAGTACAGGTTTGAAACTAAATGCGACCAAAATAATTAAAACAACAACAAGAAGATGATGAATAAATTCTTACCAGTAGTATGTGAAAAAATGTCCCATACAGAAGGTCCCCTTCCATCCTCTTTTACTGCACCTTCATACTAACAAAACCAGAAGAAATGTAAACCACTTGTATATCAAAAAGTTTTATCAAAATAAATAATCATAATAGAAATGAAACAAGGTGTTATTAATATATATATATATATACTATCTATATCTATACTATTATAATGAGAAGAGGGCTTGCTAACCATAACAGATTTTTTTTACGGATATAACCCTCAAATATTAAAAAACTTTGAAACATAATTAATTAATAGAGACAATAATGTAAATTAATAAAATAGAAAATAAAAATAAAATAATAACTACCCATATCTAGAAATAACTACATTTTTTTTATTTAGAAGAACAATTAACTATTCACTAATTCTATAAAAAAAAAAAAATTTACACATGCAAAACATGTGTATAAGAGGCTAGTATTAATTAAGAGAATAAGCCTTTTGGTTAAATTTTTAAAAACCCACCATTTGCCCTTCTTTAATTAAAATTTAAGAATAAATAATTCAATATTTTAAAGGACATAATGATAAATTAAAAAATATTAAAATAAAACAAAAAACAAAAATGATTAATCAAAACGTGAGTAACTGCTCTTAACAATAGATCTACAATTGTAATTTTTTAATTATCTATCTATATTAATTAAGAGAATAAGCCTTTTGGTTAAATTTTTAAAAATCCACCATTTGCCCTTCCTTAATTAAACTTTAAGAATAAATAATTCAATATTTAAAGGACATAATGACAAATTAAAAAATATTAAAAAATAAAAAATAAAAATGATTAATCAAAACGTGAGTAACTGCTCTTAACAATAAATCTACAATTGAAATTTTTTAATTAATTTTTTATTATATCAATTTGAGGAAAAAAAAATCTAAGCATACAATTGTTGACAGAAAAATCAAAACAAAATTAATTATATACACAAAAAAAAAATTGACATACGCGAGAGCGTGTGTTAAGAGGCTCGTATATATTAACAAGAACAATGTATATAAAGTTAAAATTGCTCATTGTTACTGGATTAGGCACAGAATATAAACCACCAATCCACCATACAAAACATAGGGTGAGCTACAAATATCATGAAACAGAGTGGCTCATTTTGTCCTTTTGCTTTTTGAAGAGCAAAAAAACCCCAAAGAAAGCGCGGAAAAGTTTCAACAATTCGGTATTTCTCCCTCCTTTTTCGTCTCCATGACTTTGTTCCCTCAGGCCCTCCTGAACCGTCAATGTTTTTTTTTTTGAACAATTCACAGAAGATTCATCTAAATATAAACTTTGAGATGAAACAAATCACAATGATGTTAAAATTCTAATTTTCTTTCGCTTTCACTTTCACCATTCCATTCTATATAGTCACGGGATTGATTAGTCAGTGTGATAAAAAAGTTGAAGTTGTAAGTAGTGAAAAGGTTAAGAGTGGCTAACCTGGAAAGCAGAAGAAGCAGTCCCGAAAACAAAGCCCTTTGGAAAGCTGCCTCTGTTAATCTCTGAATCAGACTCAGACAAACATGTTGATGTAATAATCACCTGGAAAGCAAACAACAAAGCAATGCCTCTTTCCCACACCATCATGACCATATATAGCTTCTCAATGGGGTTTAGATAGTGAAGAATTAGGGATTTATAAGCAAGGCTGGCTTGGAGATTGAAAAAGATGGGAGCTTTATAACAAGATGCTAGATTTCTAGTGAGACTGAGAAATCAAAACACGAATGTGAAATGGGTAGTTGAAAACAAATGGCATAAAATGGGGGAGGGCAATCCCAACATGTTGGTTGGTTCCCAAATAGAGAAAGATAGTGGCTTTTATGGGTACGTATTATAGGGGCAATGAAATTCAACCAGTCCTGGGTTCACACGCTTTATTAGTTTATTACCAGAAGAAACATTTATATACTGCAGTTGCTGTGCATTTTCGAGGATTGAGATTTGTTTTTATTTGTTACTTTATTCTTTTTTTTGTGTGAGCCGTGCTATCTTGATCATATATTGTCCTTGCTTTCATCAATCATCTTGGAAGCCTGGAAGGGGGGAAATTCTGCCGTGCCCCGAACATGAAGTGTTCGGGCACGTGGCAGCTCCTAAGCCATTGGATCTGTCAACTACCCCACCCACCCACCCCCTGCAAGCAACATCTGTCCGAACACTTCATACCCCGTGCACTGTAGATGCACCCCTGGAAGGGAATGGGAATTGCTTTCCAGCCTTTCCTTGTCTCCTAATGCATGTCACCGTGTGCTCTAATATTTCCTTTGTTTTATTAGATGACTAGCATCTCAATCTCAAGTAGTTATAGGATTATCTTTAAAGCATGGGATAGGATAGGATGAAAGAGCTATAAATGCGCTCATGACCCTTCTTTTGAATATAATCAATATATGCATAATTCTTATATACGAAGATTATGATTCATTTCACTGCTCACTAATACAAAGTGGGACTATTTTTTAAAAAAAATCTACCCTTTACCTTATCTTTATCTCATCATTTAGTCGTAAATTTTGTATTCTCGAATTAAAATTTATAATGGGTCACATTTAGTAAGATTGAATTCTCCTTTTGTTTTTTGAGTCATAAATTCTCCTTTTGTTAATGAATCACATACCTAAAACATAGTAGATGACAATGGCAATGGAATAATCGTTCTAATTTGGTCATGCCCTTCAAAATATTGATTACTTCAATTCCATAGTTCCATTAAGTTCAAAGCATGTGCTCACTTCGCTTTGCATTTTATTTTCTAATTAATGACGTGGTATTCTAGAATCACATTAAAAGCTTTCCTTTTTTATTTTGGCTAATTGAAAATGCTCATCACTTGATCAGAATGAGTGTCGATCCATAATTTGGGAATCTTTGACAACTTTGATGATGAGTAAGTTAAGGAAGGTATCTTGAACTTAGAAGCAATACATTGCAGTGATGTGGTACGTGTTTCCACAATATATATGACTAACCCATGCCAGATCACCCACTTTTGAGTTGGCTTTAGACTTGTAGGCCAAGCAATAAAGCATTTTCTACGAGCCAACTCAAAAGAAAAAGAAAAAAGTGGCATATAAGATATAACTAAAATGATACACAATTAATGTATCATTGAATTAAATGTTGAGATGCTATATGCATAACATTTTCATAAATCGACTCACAGACACATAATGTTCCCACTAGGATCAAAATTTATGAATAGCCAGAAAGAGAAGGAAATTTGAAATCTCAATTTTACTCTATACATTTTCACCTTTATTTTTTACTTTTAACTTTTGAGCGATATTCTTGACCAGAAAAAAAAATGTTTTGAGGTACATTTTTCTTTTGGGCTAGTCTTTTTCGTTTGGGCCCTTGGCCCCTCATATGTAAACCCGACCCGGCCATTTTCCGGTCTTCAAGGAAGAGGGAAGAAGGGGTCGGCGGGAGAAGCAAATCATCTGTAAAAGGAAGGAGTGAAAACAAAATTACAGTTGTTTTTTGTATTAAGGTAAAAAGAAAAATCTGAACCCCAGTCGTAAAAATGGAGGACGAAGAAGAAGCTCCACCTCTCGCAGTTGAAATTGAGCAACCCGTGGAACCCTATTCAAGTGGCGCCAAAGACGTCGACGTTCCCGTTGGTGTCACCGTCATCACTGGCTATCTCGGTTCAGGCAAATCCACTGTAAGCTCAGTTCTTTCTTCTTCTTTTTTCTTTGAGAAGAAAGCTCAAATCTTTCATTAAATATCTTTTATTTTTTTAAAAAAGATGAGAGCTTTGAACATGTTTGCTTTGTTGGTCTTTGATACTCAGCTGGTTAATCATATATTAAATACTCAACACGGGAAGAGAATTGCTGTGATATTAAACGAGTTTGGTGAGGAAATTGGTGTTGAAAGGGCGATGATAAACGAAGGAGATGGTGGTGCTCTTGTGGAAGAGTGGGTTGAGCTGGCAAATGGGTGTATATGTTGCACTGTCAAGCACAGTTTGGTGCAAGCACTAGAGCAACTTGTACAAAGAAAAGAAAGGTTTGAAATTTATAATGAGTTTTGGGTATTTCCTTGGAAGTCTTTATTATAGTGATGATGGTGATGGTGATATGTGGGTTGTTTGTTTTGATGTGGTTTTTGTAGACTTGATCATATATTGTTGGAGACTACTGGATTAGCCAACCCTGCTCCGCTTGCTTCGGTTCTGTGGTTGGATGATCAGCTAGAAGCAGCTGTCAAGCTCGATTCGATTATCACTGTGAGTACTGAGCTTTTGAATTTATGTTATAATTTGTAGCAATTGGTTATGAGATTTTGAGTTACACTACTATATACTCAGAGTACCGTTTGAAATTACGAACCTGTCTTGCTAAATGCTTGCTTGGCAGCATCAAGTGTTAGTAGTTGAGTACTGTTGGTTCTGCTGTTTATGTATTTTGTAAGAGCTGAGCTAGTTTTTCTGTATTTTCTTTAGAGTGGTTATACTTTTATTAATATGTTACTAAGTTAGTAGAAATTGTTTCTTCCCCAATGTCTTTAACAGGTTGTGGATGCCAAGAACCTCCGTTTTCAGCTTGGCGAGAATCAAAGTTCATCGTCATTTCCTGAAGCTTATCTTCAGATTGCATTTGCGGTAATGCCACATTATTCTACTCATGACTTACTTTTAATGAAAAATATAGTACTTTTTACCTTTATCATTTTGTCTGCATTAGTGTGTATGTTTCCTCGCCTTTTTTGCCTATGGATTTTGATTTGCTTATTAATGATGCTGGAATGTTGATCGCTTGTACTTCATATCTTATGAGTTTGGCTGTTTGTTGTAGGATGTTGTAATTCTTAACAAGGTTGATTTGGTTTCTCCAGAGGGTTCTAAAGATTTTCTGGAGGAACTGGAGAAGGAAATACGTAGTATTAATTCACTTGCTAGTATCATCCGTTCTGTTCGTAGCCAAGTCGACTTGTCTATGGTATTGGACTGTCGGGCCTATGATGCTACGGTGAGGGCATATCTCCATTTGTGTTTACTTATCATTTTAGTTCATGCCAAGGTTTAAACTAATAACAATAGTTAACTTTTTCCCTTTTCAGCATGCTGCTCATTTAGAATCATTATTGGAAGAAAGTCGTGCTTTATCTACTCAGGATCTCCATGATAGTGGTGTTCGAACCTTATGCATTTGTGAGCAACAGAAGGTTGACCTTGAAAAGGTATTCTTGTGAAATAGTTATAATGTGAATTGTTTGAAATATATTACTATTAACTAGTTGGTGCTGTATTAATAGCTTTTCAGAAAGGTTACCATTCATCACATTTTAGAAGCGTAGACATCATTGCTAGTTGGATTTGTACTACTGAGAAAAGTGTAGTTGATAGTTTATTGACATCAGTTGTGCATAAAGCAAGTCTACACTAGGCAGCCCGAACCAACAGTTATGACATAATTATGGATTTCAGCGGCTAAAACTGTGGTCCAAGAGAAAGTGGATGGCATATCTAAGAAATGTGTCACTTACCTTAAAAAATTTGGGATGCGATTGCACATTACAAAAGATGTCTAAAATGTCTCATGGCTGTTATTGTTGTTAATGTCTCATTGCTGCAGCTTTTTGAAAATTTTGATAATCATATATGTCTGCCTATAATATCTGATGATCTTGGTTCTGAAGGTTCGTTTATGGCTCGAGGAGATTCTTTGGGAAAAGAAATATGACATGGATGTGTATCGCTGCAAGGGAGTTTTGAGCGTTCACAGTTCAAACCAATTACATACTTTGCAGGTATTGTTTAATCTTATAATTTATGCTGCAATAATCTGGGGGTGGAGCCTTGATGCTCTAACTGAGTTCCTCCAAAGTTTTTGACTGATCAAGAATTATGATTGGTCCATAGGGAAAATTAATTACTTGCCTTTTGAATGACTTTGAGGAAGCATGTTAAGAGGTTGAATCATTGTGACATATAACATAGTGATAAGACCAATTATAGCAATAGCAGGGTGCCCAAAGCTGTTGTGTGCTGTCATTCATGTTAACTTGTTTTTTCATCAATATTTGGCAGGCAGTGAGGGAAATATATGAGATTGTGCCAACTCGTGATTGGAAAAAGGAAGAAAATCAGATGAACAAGATAGTGTTTATAGGTAAAGATCTGTTCACACTTCGTTTCCACAAACTGCTCTATTTTGGTTTATTGACATGTTCCTCTGCCTTTTGACCTGCAGGTCATAATCTGAATGAGAATGTTCTTACCGAGTCGTTTAGAGCTTGCGTAGCTTGTTGATTTTCAATTGTATGGACACTTTCTGCTTGAGGTTACAATTTACAAATAAACTATCAATGGTGACTTGGTTGAATTGAAGCTGTGCGTGTTGATTCCAAATTTTGCTTTGAGTGCAAATTCACAATATATGAAATTGAAAACTTGGTAGGCTTTTTGTTAAACAAAATGTAGAGCAAGGAAATGGATTTTGTTATTCAAAAAACGAAAAAAGTCGATCTATATATATGTGTATGGTGATAAAAGTACATAGCATATGGACGTCATTTATTTTCATCTGCCCACAGAAACTTAAACCCAGAACTTTTAGGCTTCTGGGCTAAGAACACTGCCAAAATTGATCCTAATATAAAGCCAGCATATTCTATTTCTTCCATATCAATTTGATTTTCCATCTTCTCCGAGGCTAAGCAATTCTGGTGGAAGTTCATATGTGGGATGAGCCGCTTTGCTTACAATTTTGCATACCACAAACCTCTCAATCTGAAACAAAGAAAACAACTTGTTAACATCCAAACAAATCAGACATTCACAATCGAAAACAAGAAAATGCGCAGTATGTGGCACTAACCTTGGCCCTTATGCTGTCATTAAGAACATCAACAGGAACAATGGTGGGATTAACTCTGTACTCATGCATGACAAAGCGGCTTATGCTCCCTTTTGGTGCTGGTGGATGCCCTTTATGGAAGAACATAGAGGTTTTAAACCCAACAATTACATTGTCGTCGCCATATTTAACCTGTTTTCCCTCACTAGTTACCTTCCAGTAACCGCCCTTTGTACTTCTCCTAGTTACCTTCCCTTCACTACTGTATATCTGTTCTAAATTGGTGAAATAATAGGCTTCGTTGCACTTGGTACCATGTCTGTAATCCTCTGTGATTCAAATAGGCATCAAATTAATAGGCAGTTTATAGCTACGAGTATTAAAACAACAGTTTTGTTTCAAACAAAGAAAGTGACTTGAAAATCAATATGTTAGTGAGTGAAAAATTGAACTTATTTACCTAGGGGTAGCTGATCCGGGTCATGCTCGAATAGATCAATCTCTTTTATAACGTCAGTAATAGGTTGTGTACGGCCTAGAATCTTGTTGACCAAGTAGAACAGGACTAGCTCATCATCGTCCGGAGAAAACCGATAGCCTGTAGGTAACTTTAGCTCTTCCTCTTTCTTGCCAACATCGATTTTCGAACACTTTAACAGATCGAAATCTTGTTTCTTCTGAGAAGCCGAGGGAGAGAATGCCATGAAGAAAATGGCGAAAACCCAATCGAACATTTGGTCACGTAAAGGCTTTGATGAGTTTGTGAGAGAAGTACGTACGTGTTTCTTCCTTTGTGACTTCGTGGGTGTTGTGAGCCTGCATATATACAAGAGGCAAAGAAGAGAGAGTCATACAATGCTTCTTCACCGACGTCGCAGTCACCTTATAGGTATGTAATAGGAAACCAAAAATGGGAGAACTTGTTGGTGACTCAAGGCTTGTACAATTAGGAGGAACAAGTTATTCTACAACTTAAACTTATGGCTCTGGATTATATCAGAGCTTTGCGGATCCAGGCTTCTATTAGCCGTTATAGACTAATTAGATTCAAAGTTATGCATGGTCGGAAATCAAAGTTATCAAACCACGACTCAATGACTCAATGTACGTAACATCAGATCCACAGACCACACTATATCAGATCTAAAAGAAACGAAACTATATATATGCTCATGTCCATAAGACAGAGAAAAAATGAGGAATGAAAAACTCACCGTCGACGAGAGAAGAAGAGATCGACGTCCGTCCTCTGGCGGTTGCGATTCTTCTGTCTAGATTTTGTGATTTTTTTGGACAATGTCTAGGTTTTGTATAGAAGACGATTGAGTTTAAGAAAAGAATCCACCATAATATCTTGCATTGATTGTGTCACGTCTTGGTGCTCAAGTAATGAAGCGGTGCACAATTGAAACGGCACATTCCAAAACTTAGAACTATTTGGGTGGGACTTAGGAAATTTGGATAGCGGATTAAGATTAGGTTAAACAATGCTCGATTGTATTTTTCACTATATTATTTCGTGCTCTTATTAAATATTCATGTCTATAACGATATAATTAAATGCAATGAAATAACTCAATTCTCACATCAATAATTGTGATCTCACTCTTTCTCAAAAGTGACAACACCAAATCAAAAAACATTAGTCTTGTAATGCCCTCTGATTTTCCATTTATCCTAGATTTTCATTCCTTTCGGTTCCTTCTCATTGCTCTTGTTGTTAAGGTTTTGATATGGATGATCAATCCCATGATCGCGTTCTTCATATTCCATATGGTTAACAAGTCATGTTATAATTCACACAATAAAATTCAAAATCGATTTACTTAATGTGAGATGTAAATCGAGTGTCTGTTGTGTCAAAACTAAGTATGCAAGCTAAAAAAAATCCAATTCTAGCATATTCCAATAGAAAAATTTTTGGTTTCGGAAGATAATTTTTATTCAAACTCTAATTCTAAATTTCAATTAAATTATATATATACTAGAAATTGCTACACACCTGATGGGTGGGTGTGAAAGTGGGTAGTTTGATGTGTAGGAATGGTGGTTATAGATTTTTATTTTTATTTTTTATTAATTATTTATTTCTATTTTGACTATTTTATCCCTGAAATTAAAAGAATATGTATAGTTATTTAATCTTTAGAGGGTATTAAAGTAAAAAAATTCGGTTATGATTAACAAAATGAGTTCTCTTAAATATAGTATAGATATATATATTTTCTTTTACAACAATGAAATTTCACCAAATAGATTGCCAATACCCTTGTCTTAACGAGACCGACGTCGTTTCCAGAGGCCAGAAAACCCTTCTCTTCCTTCTCCCTCAGCAAAACCTCCGAGTCTCTCCCCAATTTGAAAGCAAAGTCTGGGTCTTTGAATCTTCGAGCTTCTCGCAGTTTCAGCTAAAATCAGTTTTCTCTTATCATCAAAACTGGTGCGTCTCAGACTTTGCCTTTATCATTACCTTTAATTTCCGCATGAAAAATTTCGTTAATTAATTTCTCATTCTGATTTTGGTTGTGTTAATTTCATCGTTATTTAGTCTCTCAGAGTTCCTATATGATCGACGCAGAGGCTTTCTTTGTTTATCATAAAATACTGCTTGAATATTATTAATGAAAAAAAAAATCTCTCCTTTTCACCTATTTGTTACTAGCTGTGAGAGTGCAGAGAGTTTTTTTAATTTATTTATATTTATTTTGATTATGATTGATATCCACATTCTGATTTTATTTTATTTTATTATTACCTAGTTGATTCAAATTTGATAATGCAGGAGTTGTGAGTATTCAGATTTGATTTGACTGGGGACTTCAATATAACCAGTTCATATACGCTTGTACAGTTGCCTTATACTTACTAAAAACTGTGTCTTTATGCTGATGGATTACACTGCCTATGTAAACTAGCAGCTTCCGAAGCATCGGTTTTGAATCCAAGAAGTTGGTATTGATTTTGGGTGGGCAATACAATATCAGACTCATTCTCTCAAAGAAGCCTTATTTTTCTTACCATGGCTTTGGTTGTGATTTGTGGGCAACCCTGCAGTGGGAAGTCAACGGCTGCCCTCTGCCTAGCCGAGGCTCTCAAAGAATCAGGGTCGAACCAGACAGTCAGGGTTATTGATGAAACTTCCTTTCATCTTGACCGCAATCAGAGCTATGCTAATATGCCTGCTGAGAAGAACTTAAGAGGGGTCTTAAGATCTGAAGTTGATAGATCAGTGTCAAAAGACAGTGCCATAATAGTAGATTCTTTGAATAGCATCAAGGGTTACAGGTACGAGTTGTGGTGTTTGGCTCGTGCTGCAGGAATAAGGTATTGTGTGTTGTATTGTGATGCTGATGAAACACATTGTAGAAAATGGAATGAAGAGCGCAGGGAGAAAGGGGAAGATGCTTATGATGATAAGATATTTGAAGATTTGGTAAGACGATTTGAGACACCGGATAGAAGAAATCGGTGGGATTCCCCATTGTTTGAGTTATGGCCACATAGAGAAGGTATAGTAGGATCTTCTGCTGCCATTCTAGATGCTATTTCGTATCTGACAAAGAAGGTTGACTCAAAGACACGGGATGTTAAAACATTGCAGCCAACAATTGCAACACAGAACACACGGTTTTCTGAGGCAAACTCTCTGTATGAGTTGGACCGAGCAACACAGGAGGTGACTAATGCTATTGTGGAAGCACAATCGCAGGCACTTGGAGGGCCTTTAAATGGAGTTTCTGTCGGTCAGGGGTTACCACCTATCAATATTTCAAGATCAGTAGGACTTCCAGAGCTTCGTAGGTTGCGGCGAACTTTCATAAAATTGACAGGGCAAACGAGTTTAAGTGGGCGACCGCCACCTTCTGATGCAGACAGTGCAAAGCGGATGTTTGTTGATTACTTGAACAGGGAACTGGAAAATGCTTGAACGAAGAACACAAGGTTAATGTTACTCTTTGGCAGGTGCCTTCAGTCTAGGTTGTGCCAGATTCTTGTGCTGATAAAACATGGTTGAATGGTTCCTGCTTGGACGGCTGTGTTTTTGCCTAGCATTATACAAATGTCTCCTGCTCATCACTGTACTGTACTACCATTCCTAGTTTCCTACATGTATTATTTAAAACTTGTTTTTTCTTACTCAGTTTTCCTTGTAGAATTCTCTCTCTCGTGTTTTCTTGGTTAATAAATTGATGGCATGGCCCTGAAACCAGAATACTCGACCATATCCCCATTTTTATTTTGTTTACTTCAGGTAGTTGCTGATTAAATTTTTTTTTATATATCAAGATTGCTGATTAAATCTTTGAAAACTGAAAAGCCAGACATTTTCTATTTTCTATTAAAAGAAAACCATCTTTTCCCCAATGGTCAAGATTCCTGTGTTGACCATCGATCAAGCCCAAACAAAAACATAAAGCCTTAAGCTATGGCTATGATTGGCACAGCTCATATTCTATCAGCGCTACTCTGGCCTTGCAGAGTGGGCAAAGTAACTGTCAATTAATACTTTCCAAATCAGTATCATCATTAATCCATAGGTATTTAACTATTCATTACTAAAAAGAAATATAAATATATGATGGTAAAGTTTCAATCTTCAAGTTCAAGCCTTCAAGGTGAGCTAGTAGCTACCAGCTGAGACTGAGACCAACCCAATTAATTGTTTTTAATTTTTCATATTTGGGGTTGGTCCAAATACATTTATTGTTTCTCTATTGTGAGAAATTTGAAAGGAAAGTCTCCAACGTTTTGACAATAACATATTTGTTTTTGTTTTTTTGAGAAGATACAATGACATCTTTGAAATGGTATGCAATTGGATTAATTATAGGAGAGGTTAAGCAAATGCAGGTAATGACGGCTAAATCACAGCCGTCCATTATCTCTTTACACCCAATTGTGAGGCTAGGAATGTTGCCGTAGCTCATGACGTAGACATAAACAACCGAAAAAAAATTAATTCCAAAAGTAAATAAAAGTTAAAAACACAATAAATAACAATGATTTCCTTTAATTCAATTTTTGATTATTATATTATTAAATGTTAATGATTGTATTTGTCTAAATCTGCGAGCCTCTGGATCTGATTAACAATGACAAGGACATATATATAAACCTGAACACGAACACAAACACAAAAACTCATATAACTAGAATTCCTATAAATTTGGACTCACATTAAAGTTAGACTCTTTCTCTGTTTTTGAGGGCTTTGAATCTCACTCATCAACGACCCTGTACCGGTAAGCATTTCCCAAAACCCTAATCCCCATTTTCAGAACGAGCTTTTCTCGTTGCTGAAATTGCATCAATTTGGTTTTTTTTTTCTTCACTTTTTTACTTTTTTGTTGTGTATAGGATGATAGTGATTTGTTTGTTTTTGATTGGATCTGAGTTGAAAATTATTCTTCTCATTTTGGGATCTGGGATTTGGTTCACTGGTGTCTAAAAATGGGAAAAGTGCTGCATTTGTTTTGTACTTATCATGCTCTGTTTGGTTGCTGTAAAGCATAGAAAATTGAAATGGAAATTTGGAATCTTGTATTACTTGTAGTTTTCTCTGCAACCAATCTGGACCCTTTTTCTTTTGTTGTTGTTGTTGTTGGGATATTGATTGTGATAAATTGATATGTGGCTCCTGTTGCAGGTTGGTCTTGATTGATCACTTGTGAAAAGTCTGTTTCTTTCGGAATTTAGCATTATTGGTAGTTTCAGCTTTGAAAATTTGCGGATTCTACAGAATTGTGTTGGGTTGTGATCTTAATATTCTGTCCGGGTTAGGCTGCGATGAATTTACCAATTAATCCACAAGGCTGATGGCACCTCCACAAAGCAAAGATTCGCATATGTTATTGGGGAAGAAGTGGAGATCATTGTTTCAATGCTTGTAGGAATTATCCGGATTCACGGTAATATATATAGAAGCTTGTATGTTATGATAGGTTATGGTTTTCGCTGTTGTTGGAAATTCAAGCTGAAGGTTATCTAGTAGGGTTATCTGGGAATTGTTAAGACGGGATTGCACGATTTGGACATGAGAAGCTCCTGGTTGAGTAAACTCTCTCTCATTTTTGGCCCTAGACCGCCACTCAACTGGTTACTCCTGTGCCTCGTTAGTGTACTTGCACTAATTGCAGTGTTGGGATCATCTTCTTCAAATACATTTGATTCTTTAACCCCCGGTTCAGTACCAGACATCTACACAAACTATAGGAGGCTAAAGGAGCAAGCTGCAGTTGATTACCTGGAGCTGAGGTCTCTCTCTCTCGGGGCTAGTAGACAAAGAGAGCTTGGTCTTTGTGGCAAAGATAAAGAAAACTCTGTGCCTTGCCACAATGTTTCAGCAAATCTATTAGCCGGTTATAAAGATGGGGAGGAGTTTGATCGGCATTGTGAAGTATCAAGAGACAGAGAACGGTGTCTAGTTCGCCCTCCTAAGGACTATAAGATCCCTCTGAGGTGGCCAGCTGGTAGGGACGTGATATGGAGTGGAAATGTGAAGATAACCAAAGATCAATTTCTTTCATCTGGAAGCATGACCAAAAGGTGCTTCACAATTAAAGCTATATATTTGACAAAAATTTGAAACATTTTAGATTTTTCAACTCCATGCAAATTGTGACATGTTATTTCTCCTTTTTGGTTTGTGAGTGAATAATTATTTTTGTGCGCGGTCATTATTAAACTTCTCACTAAAATATCCAGGTTGATGTTACTAGAAGAAAATCAAATTTCCTTCCACTCTGAGGATGGTTTGCTTTTTGATGGTGTCAAGGATTATTCTCGTCAAATTGCGGAGATGCTGGGTTTGAGAAGTGACTCCGAATTTCCTCAAGCTGGTGTAAGTTTCTCTTTGCATTACAGTTTAAATTATATTTATTTCTTTCCTTGGCAATGTAACCTTTAGAAGGCCAGAATTTGTTTAACTATATAGTCTAAATTAAGTTGTATTTTGGAACTGAAAATACAATGCAGCTTATGTTTCCACTTATATGTAATAAATATAAAGCCTGACCTGTCACTGCAGGTGCTTATGATATGATACCTGGTGCTTCATTTATTTTTAATGTTTTCTATGTTAAACTGCAGGTTCAGACAGTACTAGATATCGGTTGTGGTTTTGGTAGCTTTGGCGCTCACTTAGTATCACTAAAGTTAATGGCTATTTGTATTGCGGCATATGAGGCAACTGGCAGTCAAGTTCAGTTGGCCCTTGAGAGAGGTCTTCCAGCAATGATTGGCAACTTCATCACAAGACAGCTTCCATATCCATCACTGTCATTTGAAATGGTTCATTGTGCTCAATGTGGTATTGTTTGGGACAAAAAAGGTAATTTTCGGGGTACATTAGGCATGATTCCTTACATTTACATGCTTCCTTTTGGATTGAGTATCCTCTCTCTCTGACTCTCATTCTCATTCTATGTCTCCTGCTAATAACTTCAGAAAATGAGTTATCTTTTGCTTTTCTTGAATACTATTTCTCTCTTGTGTAATCATATGATCAATTCATGAATCAGATGGGATGTTTCTTTTAGAAGTTGACCGGGTACTCAAGCCTGGAGGTTACTTTGTTTTAACCTCATCCGCAAGCCAGCCATATGGAAGTTCATTGAGTATGAAGGAGAGCATGTCTACAGAGACTTCACCAATGGAAGAATTAACCGAGAAAATCTGTTGGACTCTTCTAGCTCAAAAATATGAGACTTCTATCTGGCAGAAAACTGTGGATTCTAATTGCTATACATCTCGGTAAGGATAGTAACATCTCATGGTCTCTTGTGAATAATTGTTAGTTTCACATTTGAAATTACAGTAATGTTTAAAGCTTTGGAATTGACTTGGCTATTGTTAGTGTTGTTGAGCTCCTGTCAGTTTTCTCTTGAACTGAAAAGCAACCTTGCTAAGGCTTTTCTTTTAATTCTTTATTGTAGCAGGCAGGGTGCTATTCCACTTTGTCAAGAAGGGCATGAGGTTCAATCATATTATAAGCCACTCGTATCGTGTATAAGTGGGACCATGAGCAAACGCTGGACTCCAATCCAAGATAGGTCCTCTAGTTCTCAATGGAACTCATCTAAGCTTGAAGTTCATGGAAAGTATTGTTCCATCATATTTTTTTTTTCTCCATCTTCTCTGTGTCTCTTCTGTGGAGAGGGGTTGGTTTGTTTCTGAATGTATTACTATCTTTATGTTTGTTGGATCTGCTAAGACCATTCAATTCTGTGTTCACTTCAATGACTTCCTCTCCCCCACCATATTGATACCCTTTTTCTTTGCAGGAGTTCAGCCTGATGATTTCTTTGAAGACTTACAGGTTTGGAGATCAGCTCTGAAAAACTATTGGTCTTTGCTTACACCCTTGATATTCTCTGACCACCCCAAGAGACCAGGCGATGAAGACCCTTTACCTCCATTCAATATGATACGCAACGTGATCGACATGAGTGCTCATTATGGGGGTTTAAATGCTGCTTTTCTGGAGGAAAAGAAATCAGTGTGGGTAATGAATGTTGTGCCTGTCAATGCTCCTTATACACTTCCCCTCATACTAGATCAAGGTTTTGCTGGTGTTTTGCATGACTGGTAAGTTATTGGTGTCAGGTCTTTCGGAGAGCTGTCTAACTTGATATCAGGAGCTTCTTTCAGGCTAAATTGATCTAGTTGTTTGCGTGTATCTGTGCTGTTTCAATTCACATCTTTTATTTATTTGAGAATGCCTAGCTCAACTAAGGTTGACAAACTTGAATGTAAAAAAGCTACAATTCATTTCTTCTCTAGATAAGTAGATATCCTTTTTTGTTCCCCTTTTCTATCAAGTAGTTGTGCACTATCTTGCTTGGTAGTGATCTATCTGTTGGTACAGGTGTGAACCGTTCCCCACATATCCTCGAACATATGATCTGTTGCACGCAAATGGGCTGCTCTCACTTCTCTCTTCAGAGAGGTGCAGCATGATGGACTTATTCTTGGAGATGGACCGGATTCTGCGCCCTGAGGTATTTTTATATTTTCTTTTTTGCTTCTTGCTCTTATAGTTATACTGCAAGAATACATCTTAGATGGAGCAGTCAGTTATCTCCTTTTCCCGTTTTTGCTTCTAAGATTGATTTTTCTAATCTACCCATTAGAAATAATTTATTACGTAAGTTGGATAATTCATGCAATTCCCTTTGTTTCTTCTTCATTACTGTTTGCCATCTTGGGCCCTCTTGGCCTCGACAAATCGATTTTGTGTTATATTCTGGTGTAAAAAGTATTAACTTTTTTCAATGTTTTCATGTTATGTGATGAAATTGACCATTTTGAGACATGAAATTTTGACCGGTTGCAGGGCTGGGTTGTTCTCTCTGATAAAGTGGGAGCTATAGAGATGGCACGCATGTTTGCTACGCAAATACGTTGGGAAGCGAGGGTGATTGACCTTGAGAATGGCAGTGACCAACGACTACTCGTATGCCAAAAACCATTTGTGAAAAAATGATCGTTTTACTTCAGGAGGTCTCATCATTGCGGAAATGTACAATTTTCTTTTTCTTTTTGCTCTGGTAATCTCTCATCTTTCAAGAATTCCATTTTTGGTTAATGAAATGCAGTGCAATGACCTTATTTAGTTTCATGAAGTTGTCAGCCGTAAGATATAGGAGGTTCAGAACACTAGAAGCCAGAAGTTATCTTTCATCCGATCTCAACTTGTGAGGAGTGATGGGGTTTTCTGATTCCTTGGAAAGTATGAAATGTATAAGTAGGTGTTATCTGTGTTCTTTGCTTTCCTAAAAACTTAAATCAAATCAGCAGCTTGGATAGTAAATCTATAAACACCGTTCAAGCAATTTAACAATTGCGGCCATTGTGGTACCAAAGGGCAATAGTCTGTCTTTGCATTGCCTAGTGGACATAGTTTTCAGAACATGAGAGAGACGGAGGGTGTAAATGTATGTTTTAAGACCCTATTGAAACAAAGAAGGTGGTGTCTTTTCGGAATTTAAGTGTGCTGCTTTTGTGTTCCTTATCAGATTATGATCAATTTGGCAACAAACATATACATGCTCAGAATCCGAAGAACCTTGAAGATGCTCATCAGTCATGAGTCATGACTGGACTGAGAGCATGCGGAAGCTGTAAATTAGAAGGTTTGGCACAGAAGTAGCTGCAACTCAGTTTTGTCAAGGCGTTTGTAGCAATTCATTCATCCATTTTTTCGTTTCGTGCATTTTTTTTTTCCTTTTGTCTTATTTTTTTATTCATTTTGATATTGGACTTCACGTTTTTGTAAGAACAAAGCACTACTCTTGAGTAAAGAATGTCAGGTGCCCACCAAGTGTAAGATATAACTCCACCAATTCTTGTTTTTCTTTACTGAATTTCCAGAAACCAGCTTCAAAAAAGAAGCTTTAATATAAACACTAACCTGAGCAGAAATAATCAATGAATGATTCCATTTTCATGAACCCCCTCTGAAAAGTTCAGATATACTATTTATCATCGTTATTTACAGTTATAGGATACCAAGAGAAAATCTTCAACTCCTTGAACATGAACTGTGTTTGTTTTCTGCAAGGAAACAAATGCTGCATATGCCTGCACAGAAGAGATGCGCCTCCTTATGAAAGATAATGGTACATGATTCTTACTGGAATGAATGTAACCAGAGCTTAATCACTTTTCTGCAAATGTAGGTTATGAACACTTAGACTCATGGCTCGACAGCTCCATTTCTTCTTCTATCTCTCGTTGCCATTCTCTCCCCATATGTCTGAAAAATATCCGCCAAATCAACCAACCCGACCTCCCTCAATTTCTTCCCCACCTCCTCAAACATTCCCACCCCTTGCTCATTTGAGTAGTAATGCAAAAACTTATTATAGTCAAATCTAGGTACCTCCAGTCCTCTTTTAGTCGCTCTCTCCACATACTTGGTGGCTTCTAATGACTTCCCTGCCTTAACCAAACCGCCAACGAAAATGGTATCGAAATTCACCAGCGGATCCGTTCCCTTCCTCCCTCTCTTTCCCAAATGCCCTTGCAATAACATGACGTATGTGTGCATGTTAGGCTCACACCCCCTCTTGATCATCTCCCTGAACACTTGGGTCGCTTCTCGCGCCCTTCTCAACCTCAACAGCCCCTTCATCAAACCGTGGTACACGCTGATATCCGGCTTCTCAATCCCTTCCACAATCCCATATGCTTCATTTACTCTTCTTCTCGCCAAAAGACCGTAAACCAGTGACCCCATTGTCAAGTTATCCGCTTCAATCCCTCTCTTGCGCATTTCATCGAACACCACATGGGCTTGCTCAATCTTACCCTTTTTACACATCCACTCAATCACAAGCCTGTAAGTTGAAAGACCCAAATCCTCCATCCTCTTCACCCTCATCATCTGGAAAAGCTTCATAGCCTCAACGTCGCGATTCGTCTTGAAAAGGGTCTCCATCATTTTCTCAACAGCTCCAATGCAAGGGTCTAACCCTTCATCCACCATCAAGTTCCAAATCTTGGAAGCCTCAATCAAATCGCCCACATCACAAAACCCTTGAATCAAACACTTATAAGTAACCCCATTAGGCCTAATCGACTCCTTCAACTTAAAAACCACAAACTTGGCCTCTTCAACGAGCTTAGTCCCACAGAGACTCCCAATTACCTTATTCAAAGTCTCCACACTGTACTCAATCCCATACCCATTCATTACATGAAAAAACTCCACACATTTCTTCAACTCCCTGGCCGCGGCCAAAGTCTTCAAAGCAATAAGAAAAGTCCTGTCATTGACCAAACGACGCCGTCCCATCTCATTGAGCAAGTCCCAGAAGAGCTCGGTATTCCGGGATTTTCCGATGACGTCGGCCATTTTGTTGAGTGAGACGGCGGTGTGAGTGAAATTGGGGTTGGTCTGAGTGTAGAGGTAGAAGAGATAGACGGGTCGCCATGAGAGTGGGAAGTTGTTGCAGACCTGGAGGAAGAACTCGTGGGTGAGATTGAAGTTGAACGAGTTGAGATTCGAGTGGAGGCGTGACTCGGGCGAGTTCTGCTGCTGGTACAGGATGGTGCAGACTCGGAGGAGGTGGGCCGGGTTCACCGGGGATGGGCTGGCGAGTTGGGGCTGGGTTGACTCGGTCGTTACGAACCGGAGGAGGTTTAGCAGGGGTTTTGCGAGGCTACTTCTTTGTCTGATTATCATTTTCTCTACTTTTTCTTTTGGCTCATTCTCACTCAATTGCTTGCTTCCGACTTGTGTAGTCGCGACTCGCGAGTGAGTATGTGAAAGAACTAGTCTATGGGCCTATTCGATGGTCGATCGGGCCGGCCTATTATCCAAATCTATTGGATAAACTGGGTCAATGGGCCGACTCATATTTTTAATAAATTCTTCAAACAAAATAATTAATTAGAATCAAATTTGATAAGAGTTAAAAGACAAAATATGTTCTAAACCAGATTTTTTTAAATGTATAATACAGAACAATGTATATTATATCTTTAAAGTGTAATGTATGTATAACGTAGTTTCCAACAAATATCAATAGTTCACCGCAGCATCGCGCGGCTCTTTTACCTAGTATGTTCTAAATCCTTATAAAGTCATAGAGAAGAAGATGATAAGTTGGCTTGCATTTTCTGCTGCACTTGATCTATGTTACCATATGCATCTTTACAATAATAAGAATCTCTTTAGAAATATCTATTTAAGCGAGACGAAAATATAATATCAAAAGTATGAAGATCTTCAATTAAAAAGAATAATGACTTATGAAATAATCAAAGCAAAGTAGTTTTTCGAACATGAAGAAGAACAAAAATTTACAAGCTACTGCCGGTCCCTTCTTGTCTTGGTGGTTTGGCTTTATTAGCAAAGTCCATCGGGTCCTAGGATTGATTCGCAAAACCAAAAAAAAAAAAAACTACAAAGCTACTTGGTAAGTAGCATGAAATTCTCTTTTTTTTTGTTTTTGTAATTATATATAATTGAAGAATATAAAAAATTAAGAATAAAAAGACAAAAAGGAAAAAAGAAATTTCAACTCTCTGAAAGAAAAATTAGAGATTCTTTTTGGCCAATGAAGAAATAGAGATTAAAACAAAAAGAAAAAAACGTAGGTTAAAATTCCGAAAAAGGCCTTCCGATAGAAGGGCGAGTATTCAAAGGCCTCTCCTGTCGCAGAAAATCACAAATTGCGCGCTTCCTCTTTCAAACATCCCAACGGACGGTCCAGATGTGGTCATCCCCACCCCGCCCCACGACTTGCTCGATCTTTAACACCGGGTCCTTGCCTTATTTAAACCCACCCTCCCCATTTTGCTCGCATCTCCCTATTTCAGTTTTTACCGTCTCTTCCTCCTCCTCCAATTAAACCCACTCGATCATCTCTCCTCTGAAACCATGTCGTCGCCCGAGAAGGAGAGAGAGACCCAGGTTTACATGGCCAAGCTAGCCGAGCAGGCCGAGCGTTACGAAGGTCACTCACTCCCTCACACTCTCCCATATCTTTTACCTAGCTACTCCATCTCTTATTGATTTGTGCTTGTGTTCGTCTAATTTATATCTCCATTTTTCAAACCTAAAGAAGTTGTATCTGAAATATCATGTACGTTTAATGGTGCAGAAATGGTTGAGTGCATGAAGAAAGTTGCGAAACTTGATCTTGAGCTGACCGTGGAAGAGAGGAATCTTCTTTCTGTGGGATACAAAAATGTGATAGGTGCTCGAAGGGCCTCTTGGCGCATCATGTCTTCCATTGAGCAAAAGGAAGAGTCCAAGGGGAACGAGCACAATGTCAAACTCATCAAGAGTTACCGCCAGAAGGTGGAGGAGGAACTCTCCAAGATTTGCAGTGACATTCTCTCTATCATTGACAAGCACCTGATCCCCTCTTCCAGCTCCGGAGAGGCCACCGTTTTCTACTACAAAATGTGAGTCCCTCGCATATTCGTTGTATGAATGGACCATATTCCCAAACAGAAAAGTTGAGATATGCTGATTAGTCTTTCTCCTTGTTAACTATTTGATATTAATAGTTTTGCTTAATTTGAATAATATGTTTTGGTCTTCATGTTTTAGGAAAGGTGACTATTACCGGTACCTTGCCGAGTTCAAGACTGACCAGGACAGGAAAGAGGCAGCTGAACAGTCACTCAAAGGATATGAGGCATGTTAACTCAACCACTCTTAAGCTAGCTCATACAAAATGGTTCATCAATGCTAGCATATGTTTCATACTTCGACTATAATTTGATGTGCTCTCCTATTGCAATCTCTATGTCAGGCTGCTTCAGCCACCGCAAACACAGATCTCCCATCGACCCACCCAATCCGTCTTGGTCTAGCTCTCAACTTTTCTGTCTTCTACTATGAGATCATGAATTCTCCCGAGAGGTATTATTGTTTTACATCTGTTGTCATCTTTTGCTTGTTCTTCATCTGAATCGTAGCTGATATGTTGTTGGTTGCTGAAAACGTGTAGGGCTTGCCATTTGGCTAAACAAGCTTTTGATGAAGCAATTGCAGAGTTGGACACCTTGAGTGAGGAGTCATACAAGGACAGCACCCTTATTATGCAACTGTTGAGAGACAACCTCACTCTCTGGACCTCTGATTTGCCTGAAGATGGAGGTATATATAGTCTAGTGTAGTTGGTAACCAGAAACAAACATTAGCCTTTCCTAATTCCAATTAATTGGAGTCCCATCAATTTTTAACTCCCATTTTGTTTTTGTTGCGAAACATAAATCAGAGTCCAGATAGAAGAGACTTATGACTTGTAAATGCTTTTGTGCAGGTGATGACAATTTCAAAGCTGAAGAAACCAAATCTACCGAACCTGCTTCTGCTGCAGTACGTGCTTAACCTTTCTCGTGGTATAGAGGTATCAATGATAACCCGAAAACTTTGACGTTGCTAAAAACAATGTAAATGTATTTGCAGACTTGAGGTTGATCGAGGTGCCTGAAATAGCCCGGAACATGGCAATTAGAAATTCGATCTGCTTTTGCAAGAGGCGACCTTCCTTTTAGCTTTTTCTCACGAACGAGGGGATTGACGTCTGAAGGGCGTAGACATTTTTCTAGGTTCCAAAGGAGATAGGATTTTGATCAATTGTCTGTTTGCACTTTCTTTTTTTATACGTTATCAGTTTCCTTGCTTTTGCTTATGCTCTTTTATGTAAACTTCTTGTGTTAAGTAATGGATTTCTTATGCTCTTTTACAAGATAGATTTTTTTTTGGGGGATTGAATTAGTCTTTACAAGTTGATGGTTGCATTACTTGGTAGGTACGCGATCGATCATGACATTTTTATTACATGTGGTTAGTTTCACACGAATATTAGGTTAAAGTGGAAAGAGAAGGTGAATTACACATGACAACCGCATAGATAATTTATATCTACTAGGGCTAAATTGTATTGTAACATTGTCGTTAAAAAATAGACACTTCTTTAGAATTTGCAGGGAAGGAGGAAGGAATAAAACAAGACTTGAACTACAAGCCATGAGAAACCTAGTTTATCTTTTTTAGGAAGTACGCTAATTAACCCAACTAGGATTCGGACATTGATATTGGTGAAATCAATTACAAGGTTAGCAAGAGATCTGAACAGTTCTTCATCCTAGTTAGGGTGTATATACGTATTCTTTAAATAAATGAGCAATGCCATGGTTATCCAGCAAAACAAGAGTTATGTATAAGACAAAATGGTAGAAACAGGCATTGTATGCATATAACCTTCAGCAAAAATCTGTGCCGATATCTAATATAAATGACCAAAAACAAGGTAAATTATACATAAATTAAACTGTGATAGCATGAAGCCATAAATACCATAGGGCAACAGCCAACATCATGACGCCATCTAGCTAGCACAAAAGATCTGAAAACTACCATCTTGAATACAAAACGGATAAACAAGTTCAAACAAAATAAGCAATCTATACAAAAACAGAGAGTTAGGGTTCTTCCTTGACAAAGAAACTCTGCGGCAAGCAAAAATCTTCCTCATGATTCAAGATTTCCATCTCCTCCTCGTCTGGTTTCTGAAACGAGAGGGGTAAAGTGTTAAAATGTGCATTTGCAATAGGTTTAAAAAGTAACAAGGAATATAGAGACAAATAATTACGTAACTATTTGAATGTTTAAGGAAATATATTTCGGTAATTGTTACATCCTCTCGTACTCTCTCATCAAACTTCTTTACACCCCCTGCAACATCACTCATTATCCTCATCCCTACCCTTTTCGCTCCTACATTCCCAAGCCCAGCTGTTCAACTCTTAACTCATCAAGAGTGCAATGGGCAGGTGCACAGATGGTCTGAACTTTGAGATTTATTCTTGTTTAGTATGATTCTAGGTGTATACAATAATCCCACATTGAAACTTGACCAGTCTAAAAAAATTAAAATACTCAAAACTTTGATGAAGTCTACACAAACATGTTTGAGCAATGAATATGGGGATTTGACAGTTCAACAAGGAAAACAAAAGAAGAATCAAGATAACATATTGATCATAGAAATATTGAAAAACTGATGGACTCAAATTAGTTGCATACCAGCATTTCCAAGTTATAGAACCGATCCAGCAATTGCAGAACCTCGTCAGAAGAGAAGTTCCGATCAAAGCTGTGAAAATAACACAGGAAACTCTGCATCAGAAATTGCAGGTTCATTGGAATAACTCTTAGAAAAACAAGGAAGCAAAACAAACCTTCTCCTCAGAAACTCCATTAACCCATAAAGCACAAAGTGACGATGTATGCCTGCGAGTAATCAAGTTGTTGATTGCTTATCTATTTGCAGATCACATGACAATGTAAGATCAAGAATGGAAATTGATTTGTCTTTTGATTGTCTTATCAATTACTCAATGTGCATTAACTCCTCCACTGTTTCTCCAAATATGGAAGCTGATTGCACTTATTAAGTCGATATTCCAAATTCAATTCAGTAAAAATGATAACAGTACTCCAATTTTATTTTATTTTCAACCAAGAGTAAATATGATAAGTGCCACTCCAAAATCAGTACCAAACATGAAAATATTGACTACTTGAGAATTTGCAGGGTGAAAATTTCTCAGAAAGAAGATTCAGTAATGTAATTACACCCAGATGCCCTTCTTTAACACCCAAAATCTATACTTTTCCATACAATTCTCACCAAACCACTCACACAAGATAATAAAGATTCGAAATTTGAAGATAAGAAACTGAAAAACCTGCCTTGCAATTTGACTGGAGGATAAATTTCAAGAGCTTCTAACAGTCTAAGCTCCAATTCAACCTGTGATTGCTCCTATTGACCATAAAATTAAAAGCAAATAAATCAACATAAATTTATTATTATTATTATTATTATATATATATAGATGTATGTAATTACAGAGAGAGAGAGAGAGAGAGAGAGATAGAGACCTTGGGGAGAGAAGAAGCAGAGGAAGGAGGAGCTTTGCAGGGAGAGTGTACGGACATGCCGTCTTGTTCTTCTTCTCTTCCTTTGCCACCACCTTTCATTAGTCTCAATTATTTATAAATATTTGTTTTCGCTCAGTAAAAAGAAACACAGAAAGAAACAATCTGTGCTTTTCTGCGGTTAAATGATCCAAACTTGTTTTAGGTTAAACTGAATTTGGAAAACAAAAACCAAAACAATTTCCTTTGCTGTTGTCAGCTAGGTTTTCCAATTTTGATCCAAAAGGAATTCCGAAGTTGATGTGGTTATGTTATTGGGCTTTCTAGGCAAGCCCAAACTGATTAAACTTGTTTCGACTAAATGGGCTTTTCTATTGGTCAGAAGGTTGAAGGAGAAGCATATTCTCCCGCCAACAAATTAACCTTTTCAGTTTCAGGTTTGAGAAATATGGTCTCTCACCAACAATCCTAAGCGTGAAAATTATTTGATCAAAGAAGAAACAAATTGTGAACATTCTATCGTAGTATGGTAGAAATTTCTTTAGCGTTAGAAAATTTTAATTAATAAATTATGAGCATCATTTTAAATTGTCATGTTCTAAAATATGTAATGATTCATATTTTTAAAATAGTTAAACATTACGTATTTCGAAACATAGTAGAAGTTCTCTTGTTTATTTTAGCAAGAAACCTTAGCTACTGCGGAAGGTCGATCTGACGACCCCCATCATGTAGAATCCACTAGCTAGCATTCTCCATGTTAATGATGAATTGATAAAAAAAAAAGGCATATTGAAAAATAGATATAATTGTTATTTATTGGCCAAAGAATAATAATGATTATATAAAAAGAGCAACGAACGACCTTGCATGCCAATAATGGAGGCTAGGCTGACGAGTGACAAAGACAAAACCAATTGACACCCATTTGCAACTGATTCTATTATTGCATACGTCGAACACCATGCGCCCTTTTATTCTTCTTCTTCCTCCCTACTACATTTGTTTATAGCGGGTGATATTTTCGATGACCTAACTATCCAAAGTAACTAACTTCATGACTCATAGGTTACCAAGTTAAGTAAGAAAACGTTCAATTTGGCGGCTGTAGTTGCTTCTACCAGTTCGTCATCCCTCCACTTTTGGTTGGATTAAGATTAACTAACTAACTACTGTTAGCTTTCTCCAAGCTTTTGTCTTTCTCTAATTCTCTCTCTCTCTCTCTCTCTCTCTCTCTCTATATATATATATATATATATATATATATATAATAATGTTGCTAGTTGCTGGTTGCTACGATCCGATGAGTTTACTTGTTTCATCAAAATCCTTTTGTTGAAAAAAGAGAGGAATTTCATAGGATCTTTTTTCATCTTCTGTTTATCTAAGAGAGCAAAAACATGAGAGTTCAACTTAAAATAAAAAAAAACAAAAAGGCTTAATATAGGGCTTTACCACAAACTATACTCCCTCACCTTTTTACTTCTTTTCTTCCATATAGAATTAAATTAACAAAAATGTGAAGAGCAAGTGGGTTAGATCAAGGTTGTTGGTTTGTTACGTCCAAGCGCCATTTTTTACAACAATTTTATTCTTAAAAAAAAAAAACAATTTGACTCCAAATGCTACTTGAAAGAGCATGACTTTTCATACACATGATAAATTCCACTATATTAAATTATCTTTTTACAGAAAATTCATTTTTGTACGTATAATAATCTATGTGTGAGTTGTTCTTCCATATTAAACCACATCAATGCTACATAATCGTAGATGGACTAGTGTATTTGGGTTTTGGTTGATCTAGTCTTTCATGAACATTAAGCATTCATGTTCAACAACTTGGATGTGATGTATACCCTTTTATAGCAACAATGACAACAATGTTCAAACAAAGAGCATTAATTTTAGGTTTGGTGGGTAATCTTGAGCTACAAGACAACAAAGAAACAACAGCCCGCCCAATGCAGTAATGCACCAATCACTCTCCAGTCTCCACCTCTCTCTCTCTCTCTCACTCTCAGCAGTTAGGAGTCTCTCTCTCTATTATTGTTAAGCTTTGCTACAACTTTTCACAACCTCTATGATCTCTCTCACTCTCCCCAAAACCCCACAACCCCCAAACTCTTCTAGCTTTACCAGTTTCTCAAAACCAAGCAATAAATTTTTGGGGATTCTGTGATTTTTCTTTCCATAAAAAAATATTTCATTTTTCCTTTTTGTTGTTGCTCTCTGTTTTCTCCGTTCATCTTTAATATCAACAAATCCATCTCCTCGTTTTCACCGTTGATATATGCTTTAATATCATTCTTCTGTTTTTGCTTAACTACTCAACCCTGTTCAATTCGTCAACAATTTGTTTTGGGGGTCTGAAAATGGCGTCAGTGATCAACCCAGTTCGCTCCCCAATCCGTACTAATCAAATTTCTTCGCTTTACTTATCACCCAATAGGATTTCACCTTCCAATGTTGCGCTCAAGTACCGGTCTTTTTCTTCCTCAAGCTTGGCCTTTTCGCCGCTGCCGGAGAAATTAAGAGTTCCGGCTTTGTCAACCGAATTTTCCGGCTGGAGTCAACACCTGAGACGGCGAGGTTCCGTTGACTTTCCGGTTGCGAAGGCTGCTGCAGATGGCGCTGAGATTGAGATTACTGAAGGGTTGGAATTTATAATCCTTTTTTGGTTTCTGTTGCTTTTGTTTCTTGGACCCATTTAATATTGAGTTTGCAAATTTTGGAAGCGCAGATCAAAGAGCTTTTTTGAGAAATTTCCGTTCTTGATCACTGGCTTCTTTTTCTTTATGTGGTAAGTAATCAGATTTTTGTTTCATTAATTTTCTGAGTGATGATTATTATTTAATTTGATGAGGTCAATGCAGATGAATGTTTATCATGTTCTTGTGCTTTTTGATTATTTCAGGTACTTCTTAAATGTCATCTTCAATATACTCAACAAGAAGGTCTACAATTATTTCCCATATCCGTAGTATGTAATTTTCTTCATTCTCACATTCATTTATCTTGGTTCTTGTATCATTTTACTGTTAATCACAAAACTGATTGATGGGATTTGATCTGCGCCCCCTTTTGCAGTTTTGTTTCTGTTATACACCTCCTTGTTGGAGTGTTGTACTGTCTTGTTTCGTGGTCTGTTGGTTTGCCGAAGCGAGCAGTAAGTATCGGTTTCTTTCTGCAATTGATTGTTTTCTTCTATCTTCAAGTCACACTATGGCTATCACTAACTAGATCGCATAAATTTTTCGCCAGCCGATTGACAAGGAGCAATTGGCACTACTGACACCAGTTGCATTCTGTCACGCACTCGGACATGTCATGTCCAATGTTTCTTTTGCGGCTGTTGCTGTGTCATTTACACACACCATTAAAGGTATGAATGATATAACAAACGTTATATTGTTTAAATTGTCTGTCTCTGTTGATGATCGATCATTTGAATTGTGCAGACATATCTCAGTACTGTCTAACTAGTTGTACATTGTCATTGTTTCAGTTTGTAAATGAACCTTGCAGTAGTTCTATTTGAGTTTGGTAAATTGGATAGTGATTAGCAAGCATAGTGCTCTTGCCACTTTACTGTTATGTACCTTTGAACTACTAGTAAAAAACCAAGTTTACCTTTTTTTTATGATGATAGTTTGTGTCTCAAGTATTTACCTTCATATTTTTCCACTTACAGCCCTGGAACCATTCTTCAATGCCTCTGCTTCTCAGTTTGTTTTGGGTCATCACATTCCCTTGTCCCTGTGGCTCTCATTAGCCCCTGTTGTTATTGGTAACTACTCTTTGCTCTTTCATCTTCTTCCATCCTATTACGTGCTCTCATGTCATTTCTCTCACATGCCATGTATTTGATCGACTTAACTTGTAATTCAGGTGTCTCAATGGCATCACTAACTGAACTTTCTTTCAACTGGCTTGGCTTTGGTAGTGCAATGATTTCAAACATTGCATTCACTTACAGAAGTATCTATTCCAAAAAAGCAATGGTAAGCAGGCATTAACTAAATCTAATCAAGTCAGTTATGTTTTTTTTTTCTCTTCATTATTTGTTTCATTAACCAGAATATATCTTTTGACTTCACAGACAGGAATGGACAGTACAAATGTATACGCGTACATTTCAATAATCGCTCTCTTGGTTTGCATCCCACCAGCACTAATTGTAAGTTTGTTTCTTTTCACAGAAATCAGCTTTTAAGTTGGACATTGTTTTTCATTTACCATAGATAACAGATGAATGCTTTCTTTTGATGTCAGATTGAGGGACCCCAACTGATGCAATATGGTTTTAGGGATGCTATAGCCAAAGTAGGCCTCTACAAATTCTTGTCTGATTTGTTCTGGATTGGAATGTTTTATCATCTGTACAATCAGGTAAGCGATTGTTATGTCTACAGCATTCAACCGAAAACATGCATGGTATTCGATACATTTACATACAAGGTGTTTAGCCTACGGACCTATGTTGCATTACTAACTACTTCTGGGGTTAAAACTGCAGCTTGCTACTAACACTTTGGAACGGGTTGCACCACTAACGCATGCAGTTGGAAATGTGTTGAAACGTGTTTTTGTGATCGGATTCTCCATTGTTGTGTTTGGTAATTGCTCGTATCTTTCGTTGTTGAACTCTTTTTTGTGATGCTTGTTGCTGACCATATTCAAATCATCTGCAGAGTTGAACACTATGAACATGATTAGTGGTTGATTAACTCTTCATATATAATTTCCATATTTGGCAGGCAACAAGATCTCTACACAAACTGGGATTGGTACGGCAATAGCAATTGCTGGTGTTGCCATTTACTCCCTAATAAAAGCAAACTTGGAAGAGCAAAAGAAGGTAAAGATTGTCTTATCTTCAACTCTTCTCTTTTGAATTCGAAGTAGCCAATTTGCATTGAACTCACATACAATATATCACATGTTCCATTTCAGAAGGCTGCTGCAATTTCCACATCATAATGGCTCAGGGTGCTATTAGAACAGAGAGTTGATGCTGCTGTTTGACTTTGGTGGGTCAACTTACGAAGATCGTCGTGGATGCTTACGTGGAAATAAAATCTCCGAGAAATAATGGAACAAAAAAATAATATCCATCGAGTCACAGGCTTCATCTGTAGAAATGTAGATTACAAAATTGAAATGCTCATTGAGCTTTGACTGTTGATGTATCATTTACCAAATTGCAAGTGATCTCCAAAGAGACTTGATCACCTACTGTTGTAAGAGAAAAGCATTGTTTTTTAACAGAATTTTAATGTCATAATTCCTCTGCATATCCTCTATCTCCGTTTCATTTACTAATTTCAAAAACACGTCAGTTTCAAAATGGATGTGCATTGTCATCTCCTAATTGCTAATCTCTGATTCACAGGTTTCTTGTTCATTGCTTCAGGTAACTAATACATTGATTATATTCTATTCTCTGTTTATATAGATATGTTTTACCCCATTGCAGTACACTTTCAGTCCCTTTACGGATGAAAAAGAGAAACGGTAACAGTAACAGAATTGGCCAAAAGAATAAAAACAGTAACAGAAATAGTAAGAAAAGAAAGTCATAAAACAAAAAATGAGACATCCCCGTCCCATAAATTATTAGCCACACTAAACTTTCTCTTTTACGTCTAACAATTTACTGCTCTTTCAGTTTTCATCAAAAAGCACAAAAAAAATACAAGACAGAAAGATTAAATAAAACTGAGATCTATTATCCTAGCATTCATCCTGCCCAAGACTCAAAATTGAGCACACAGTAATATACAAATGCGGATGAAAGTTACATTGCACGGTGGAGGTGAATCTCATAATCTGTCAGATTTTCCAAACCTTAGCAAAGCAGACCTACAAGAACAGACATTCAGTCGTAAGCGTGGTTGAAGCAAGATACCTCAATTTAGGGGACCAAGTGCGCAGGTTGATTACCTATTACTATTATGCATATCCAGTGCTGTAATCAAGTTCAAACAATCTGTTCCTGCGATTCTCTCCAGCCATTCGAATGTTGAACCTTTTTGCAAATTCTTCCACACGATCATCACTCTCATAGTCCAATTCTCGCAGACATCGTCTCCTGACCTTTTTTAGTGTTTCTTTTGAAGGTTCAAACCCAGAATTTACCTGTCCAATGATTGTCATAAATAGATAAGCTTCTTAGCATAGGCAGCAAAACATACAATATGGAAACAGAACACAAGCCCATCAATCACAAAAAGGATGAAATTACCATTTTGGTGATTACGGAGAGGGCAGCTTTTGGATCTCTGTTGATGAGATGAGCATCTACAAGTAACGAATATGACATTGCATTGGGTCTGACACCCAAACTTACCAGGTGTTCAAATACTCTTGCAGCTTCCAAAGTCTGCCATGCATCATAGAACGAGTTTAGTAAGGTGTTAGCAGGTCTAATGTGCATGATGCATATGCAAATTTTGATTCTGCCTTAGGCCCTTATGTAACAAAAGGGTCTGAATATATGCCCCTACCAAATACATTTTCCTGCCAAGGCATATGCTGCAACCGCTAATAATTTTTTTTTCAAGATCGAAATAACTTAAAATCCTTCCAATGAGACCAGGCATTGGGGAGGGGGCACAGCCGCACAGGCCATTCAAATGCATATAATAAAAAAAAAGTATGAGGGAGGCATAGTGAGTTAGCTAAGTCACAGAGAGAAAAAACACTGCAATATTACCTTCTTAAGCTTTCCAAAAGCATACATAAGAGCGTTGTAAGAATGAATATCAGGGGTCAATTCACAGGTGGAACTAATTGCCTCAAAAGTTTGGTAAGCGCGGTCAAGGTCCCAGATATTTGCACAACCTAATACAATACAATTCAAAGCAGCAACAGACTTGTAGGGAGGGTCTTGACAGCTCAAACGCTCTAATTGAAGATACACCTGAGAAATATCAATATGTTTCAAGTTAGAAAGATGCAAAGGAAATATTCCTACAGCATTCAGTGTATAATGTATATTAACGTCCTCTGAGACATCATATATCTTTTCCCGGGTCACCATTATTGGGATCAATTATTGTTTGTCAGTATATTAAGGACCAGAATGTATTCCTCAATCAGAATAAATATAAAAACTAAAACAGACTCCTGGACAGGAAACTGCAAGCTGCTCTCCACGCCCCTTCTCTGACAGACAATTGCAGGATATTGTAATTCACTTTTTTTTTTTTGCATTACTCTGCTATAACATTGTCCTCAGTCATCCATAGTGAGAAACAAAAATTGGCAGTTGTTAGAGATGCAGAATAGCATCACAAACGTGCCTAATTTTAAGGAAAATGAAGGTCAATCTTTATCAAGTCTCTAAAAAAGTTTCAGAGTTGTGTCCCTGAGAATCCAGCAGTGTATTCTTCAATAGAATAAGTGTCCAAATTACATAGAAATATAAATAATTATAGCTAGCTAAGAATGGTATAAACTTATTAACCTACATAATTAGAAATACTTGGTAGTTGCAGATAACAAGAATAACATACCGAGTCCAAAGTTTCAAAACCATTCTTGGAGCATGCCACTACCAATGGATATAAAGAGGTGAATGGAGAAAACAGTTCCTCTTCTACTTCTTTATCGGAATTAGAATAGGCAGTCTCAAATTCATGAAGAGTACTAAAAGCTCTCTCCAGCTCCCCCAGCGATGCAAGGGCAGATATCTTGGCAAGGAAAGATTCTGGATTAGGGACCTTCTTTTGTCGCAATGAGCGTCGTAAGATAGCCCATGATGCATCCAGTAAAGTACTACTATATGTCCTACCAGCAGTTGCAAGTGCTGACAAAAGCAATCCTTCATCTACAGAAAGATGAATAGCTGGTCTTGCTTGCTCACCCCTAACAACCCATTTGGCCATAAACTCCAGGGCATGAAATGCTAACTTGCTATTATCTGCCTGCAAAGCCACTTCCGCAATATTGTTGCACAAGTTCCAGGGTGGACAAAGAGCTTTGTTCTCATCCATCGACTGATAGCATCATACAAGCAAACTATAATAAGTGAACATTAAGCAAATTTTTCACCTTCTCACTCCAAATAGCTCAGGTATGAATAATATACCTTGCACTTGTCAATTATCGAAACCAGACTATCTAGTTTTCCCGTTGTGATGCATCCCTGTACACAATATCTAAACACGTCCATTGACACCATATAACCAGACTTTAAAGTTAAATCTATATACTTCAAAGCAGCATCAATTTTGTTCGTATGGAAGAGCAAGTCCACAACCAAGTTGTAGGACTCATCATCGGGCTGAGATACATTGCCTGTCTGCAACATCCTGATACATTCAAGTAAAATGGATTCATGAAATCCGAATGCTGTAACATGTTATTTCTAACAAAATGACACATTATTCCATTAAAAACGTCAATTGCACATTATCATTATAACTATCTAGCCCTGAAATTACATAAATTTTCAACGAAGAGCTAACCGTTCAAGCAATTTTTCGGCTGCTTCGGTCTCTCTGCCCTGGTGCATGGCCTTGAGGACCAAATTAAACGATGCCGTGTTAGGTGTGATGCCATAGTCCTCCATACGCAACACCAGATCCAGCATCTCCATCGGGTAGGCTCCATTCATCAGATTGGCCCTCAAGTAATGGTTATACGAGTTCACATCGGGCTTATTGGGCTTGCCGTTCTTGTCCAGCGACCTTATCCAGAACTCGAACAACTGCTTCATATCTCCCCATCTCTGCGAGGTCATCCAATCCGCGAACGTGTTCAACAGGCCCGGCACATCTAGCTCTTGCGCAAGGGATTGGTTGCGGACGCTTGGGGATTGCTGGAGGAACCCTAGGGGAAGCAGAGACGGAACCGCCGACGAGCCTTCATGAACCGGACTGCGCCAGTTCTCGCGGTATGTGGCGGCAGGGTTCGGAGGGAGTGAGACCGACGGGGGGTCCTGAGTTGGCTCGGCGGCGAGTTGGGGCTCCTGCGATAGAAATGAGAAGGTGGTGATGGTCTTGAAGCTCGGGTTTGCGTTCAGGGCTTTCGCCAGGGATCGGGTCCGTGCGAGGATCGCCATTTGGGACGCCATGGATGGGAGCTCAGTGGTGAGTGAGTGAACCCTGGTTGTCTTGTTTAGGGTTTTGGGGCCTGTATCGAGCTCAGTGGCGATTGGTTATCGCGGTGCGAGCCCCCGTTTCAGGGAGGGTGGTACGGTCATTTTGCTATCTGTAATGGCAGTTCAGATGTTATCTCGAAATCTAGTGGCATTGTCGTCTGTTCAGTTGACGATGGGATACACTGGTGACTGGTCCGCGTCTCGGGTCGTTTGTCAATATTTTGATGGATTAGCTTTACTACGGTCCAACTTTCAGGCCCATTTTAGTTTTTTGGGCCGAAATGCCCATTTAGCTCGATTAAGTGTTTCACAAGCTTTGTATATCCATACAGCTCAATTAAGTACCTAATTACTTAATTAGAGGTCAAGAGGAATACTTACCAAATAAGAGGCCAAGAGGGATTGGCTGTGAGGTAGGGCCAAACAGATCAAGCTTATTAAACACTTTGATGAGAACATCATCACATGGTTGGATGTTTGTAAAGATCAAATTATCACATACTTTTTTGGTCCTAACCTTCCCAAACCCTTTTGGGTTTTGCTTTTGTTCCTTTTCAATTTTGGCCTGAATTACGTAAGCTAACAAAAATGTGTTTCTTTTCCAAGTGGTGGTGTGTATAGAAAGAATGGTCATGACTCATGAGCTAATAGCAGCTAAGGTAGCAAAAGGAGACTTTGATTTCACTATGACCTTTATTATTGAAGGTTCCATTCCATATGAACTATAGAAAGATAGAGCATCTTACCTTTGTGGCTTTGTTTATGTGGTCCAATGATTCTTTTATGAGCTTGGGTAGGAATTTCTAAGTCCCCAATCAAGAACTTTAGAGACTCATACAATAAAAAGCCATCTACAAGCAACCACAGATTTTCAAAGAATACTTTGCTAGTGTTTTTCCTTTTGGCACCACCTAAAATGGTTGCTTGCATGACCCCATCAGAAATAATACAAGCTCAATTACTTAATTAACCCCTATATTCAGTCCAATACATTAATATTGTTAGGTGCTGATGTTAATGATGATCAGCATTTGTTGCATAGAACCGACATTAGTGTTCTTTTTTTTTCTTTTCTGTAGAAATTTAATAGTTTTTCATTCTGTGTGGAGTTTCTGATTTCCAAAGAGTATAAAAAGACTTGCTAAGCTGTACATAGATCGAGTATATGCCCCAGAAGCCAAATCCTCTGCAATTATTAAGGAAGAAGAAGATTAAACTAGCTCAACCAAGAATCCAAATATGTAGAAACATAATGAGTAAAATGTTGGCCTTGGGTACGTTTTGTTGGATCTATCACATGCCTAATTCATTACACTCATACATTTAGGTGGGTTAATCATCACTTTGATGATTATCCAAAAAAAAAACAACAAAGTGATGTGATATAATGAATTTTCATATGACATGTTAACTTACCACTGTAAACAAACCTAAATATATATTTAGTCATTATAAGCGTACGAATTATATAAATAATATTTTTATTGATAATTATTGAAAATTATTGAAAATTTTGCTCTCAACTAATAAAAGTTATTTATGTGTGCATGGATGATTGACTCTAACATAGCTTGTTTATCTAACAATTGGTGGTATATATTAATTTCGTGATTAGTATACCTTGTATTTATTTAGTGTGAAGTATTTCTACTATATATGCTCTTGAGTCAATATTTGCATGCCAAGGTTTAGATGGGAAAGGAAAATAGAAAAGGTTTTAGGTTCAACAGCTGGGATGATCTACTATTCTACCATCACAAAACGCCTTGCTTTTCTATGTAGCTCTAAAGCTGAAAACTTTTATATTGCTATTGTAGTTACAAACTTGGAATGAAAGAAGTAGGAAGAGAAGAAAATTCAATTGAGTGATTCACCGCCCATTATCTGTACCCAAAAAAACGAAATTGACCAATCCTCAAAAGCCATGTCTACAACAGAGATAATGAATTAATGATGTGTGTTTCCACACTGATCGATGCTGATGCTTGAGGCCTTCAATCAAAGCAAGCACACTGTGACAACACATCGATCCCAAAAAGATGTCCACGAACCTCCATGGTGGGGCCTCCCACAGAGGAGTACCAATTACCCTAGCTAAATCAACTTAGGGTTAACTTTTAACCACCCACATGAGTTTAAGACCGTTTGAAGGGTCAGAAGAACAATACAGTAAACAGTAAACAACACATTTTCTTAAAAAAAAAAAGAGTCTAAACACACATAAAGTATAGTATAAAACATGATTTGGCCATATTATGTAAAAAACAAGCCTAACTAAATAAAAAATACAGATGCCCACCGTCCTTCTCATATTATTGATCAACTCTACTAGAAATCTCCATTCCTTCTCCACAACACCATCTCTCTCTCTCTCTCTCTCACTAAAACCATTCAACCAACTCTCTTAAAGGATTCCAATTACTCTCTCTCTCTCTCAAATTCTACCAACAATATAAGCTTCAATCATGGCTGCTTTAGTGTATATACTGCTTTTCTTGGCCCTCACTGGCCATTCAAGTAAGCTCAAGTTCCTTGATATTGCTGTTTTTTTTATTATATAAATTTGGCTCTTATTGTTGATGTGAAGGTTGTGAATCACAATAACCCCTTTATTTCCAGCAAAGTTTCAATCTTTCTTCTGTTCTTTTTCAATTTGTTCTTGAAAGTGCCTTTCTGTTTCAATTTGAGAAAAAAGGTCACTGAATCAAAGTGGTTTTTGTCAAGTAACTGATTTTCTTGTTCTTGGTTTTGTGGAATAGGTGCTACTTTTTGCATATGTAAAGATGGGGTGGGTGACCAAGCTCTTCAGAAGGCACTGGACTATGCTTGTGGAGCTGGAGCTGACTGTACCCCAATCCTTCAAAACGGTGCGTGTTACAACCCAAACACAGTCAAAGACCACTGCAACTGGGCTGTCAACAGCTATTTTCAGAAGAAGGGTCAAACCCAATTGAGCTGTGACTTTGCAGGAGCTGCCACTCAGAGCCAAACTGCTCCTAGTAAGTAGTTCCTCTCCAGTTTTTTCATTTACGTGTTTATTTTTCTTGATCTTAGTCATTCATCTTATATTTCTTGTTGGTTCTTGGTGATTAACAGCCACAAGTTCCAGTTGTGTATATCCTTCAAGTGCCAGGTATGTGTCTTAGTATTTAGGTCTGATATTGAATCTTGACTTTGCTTTATTTGAATACTGAATATTGAATTAAAAAGAAATTGGGGATCTCTTACCCTCTGCCAAAAATTTCTCTCTAAGTCCCAGATAGAAATTCTATTGTCAATGTCCAGAATGTAAATCCCTTCTGTTTTCTTGTGTGCAATCCCTTCTGTTTTCTTGTGTGCAATTGAATGGGTGTGATGGTAGGTACGACCTCTCACTTTACACATGTATCTTGTAGTTACTGATTCTCAGGTGGTAGATTTGAAATGGGTTTTGGCTGATGAGCAATAACAACTGCCAACGTAAATTTTTAAGAGGGGTGAATGAGCATTTCTGGACAGTGAATAAGAAAAAGTGGATCTTAAAGTTTTCAGCTTGGCATATGTTTTTTGTCCTCTTTCTTTCCCACATTCAATTTATTTAATTATTTCTCAGCTTTGACATATGTTCACTGCATTGTCACTAATTCTATTATTTAATATCTTCCACCAAATTAGGTTCCCCTTTGGCCTTTGCTTCTACCTTACAGCATTGCTAATCTTTAGGGGATTTGAAATTCCATATTCAGTGAATCTGTGCATAACTAACATGATGATTTTGTTGTTCTACTAATTTGTGCAGTACTAGCACTACAAACTCAACCACCACAACTCCAAGCACAACTACTCCAAGCACAACTACTCCAAGCACAACTCCAACCACAGGCACAACTCCAAGCACAACTCCAACCACAGGCACAACCCCAACCACTCCCCAATCAGTCTTTGGAATAAGCCCAACAGGGAGTAGCATCACTGACAGTTCTGGCACTGGCCTAGCTCCTCACTTCATAGCAGCAACTCTCTGGTTTTCAGTGTTCTTGTTGCTGTGGGGTTGAGTGAGAGATTGGTGGGATTTGATGGATGGATGAGATTTTACCACGTCAGGATTCCGAGGCAAATGGTAATGAATGGTGGAGAGGGATGTAATATGATATGACATTTCACATTTGGGATGTGCACAGACAAATCCCATTAGGTTTTTTTTTTCTCTTTTTCTTTGCTCCATTGTGAAAAAGCTGGGGAATTCGATTCCATTTTGAGTGGTGATGTATGACTACTAGTGTTGTCTTGTTGGGGTAGAGAAGAACCTAATCTCTTTTTTTTTAGATTTTGTATATGTATGAATCATGAATTATGAGAGCCAGAGGCCGTATTTTTTAATTTAATGGAACCACTCTATGAGTATTCTAGCATTGCAGATTTGCAGCTAATAAATATTATTTATGCCATTTTTCCTTATTTTCTAATGAGTCAGGTTAACATGGAGGATGATGTTTCATAGTGACCATGTTAATATAATCCATAATAATGACTCCTCCAAACTCTCTTTTTGCACCAAAACAATGGGCAATGGGACAAATAAAAGGACAAGGAGAGAGAGACTTCTTGGGGTTCATGTATAAGCTCGAGTTGAGGGTATGCGTTCATATTTCAGGTCACATCGATCGTTCACAGTTTGGTAGCTAATTGATAGATTTTATATGATTCATTCATCCAAACATGATTGGTATTCTTTCCTTCAAGGCCAAATGTTCAAATTCCAGATCCAACTACAAGACTGAGTTTTTAGACCTTGGCTGAGCACACTACGTGCAAGTTGACGAGAGACCCAGGTTATAATTTGGCCTTAAATGGATGGAGACGGGCAAATTATAATTCTTACTATTTTTTGAATGGTAATTTATGAGACTAATTTAGCATGGCTTTAATATTGCTAGACTAAAATAGTTAAGTTGGTGGTCATTATCAATTTCTACTGCAAAATTATCCATTTTTTCATGTTGGACCTTCTAGTAGTTTAGTTTTTTTTTTCTCTTCCCTAATTGTTTTATTAGGCATTTTATATATTTTGGGGCAGCAGATTTTCATGGAAAGATGGTCATGACTCATGAAATCAAAAATCAAAAACAGAACAATTGAGTTTGACGCGCATGGCCGAAAAAGTGGAAAACAATCTTAATAAGAGATGACTAACCTAAACTAAATTAAAGCATGTATCATGTATGTAACTAATGTTGTTAATGACGCTTAGACTAGACAGTTAGACCTTTATGAGACTAATTTAGCATGGCTTTAGTATTGCTAGATTAATAGTTAAGTTAGTGGTCATTATCAATTTCTACTGCAAAATTATCCATTTTTTTCATGTTGGAGTGTTGGACCTTCTTAGTAGTCTAATATTTTTTCTCTCTCTTCCCTAATTGTTTTATTAGGCATTTTATATATTTTGGGGCAGCCGTGCAGCAGATTTTCACGGCTAAGAACGAGCTTGCTTGTCAACCTCAAAAATCAAAAACAGAACAATTGCATTTGACGTGCATGGCCGAAAAAGTGGAAAACAAATTTTTTTTTAGCAATCTTAATAAGAGACGACTAACCTAAACTAAATTAAAGCATGTATATACGGTGTACCTAATGTTGTTAATGACGTTTAGACTAGAGAGTTAGACCTTTGAGAGATGAAGACACGTAAACTACCCACCAACCATATACGATCACAAACTCTCAAACTTAGGAGCACGACATTATCTGAGACAATAATAATCGGATCCCATTTCACCCAATGAATCTCTGCCAGTCTTTTTCTGTAAACACTAGCTAATATGAACCCTCATAGATAAAGTCATACCAAAAGAAGAGGCTTTACCAGATTCCCAATGGTCCCTGAACAGTTCTGAAAGGAATCTGAAGCCGTCCATCTTTTTTTTTTCTTTTTTTTCCTTAACAGAATATTGTGTCAGCAAGGCCAACAAAACCCACTCAGCTCCATGAAAGATGATTCTTAATCAATAAAAAAACCCAAGACTTCAAGTTACATGACTTGCATCTAATAGCAAATGGTAAATGAAGATAATTCCTTGTACGTTTTTCAGCGAATGAGGTGTTTGAATATGACATTGATATCACATTGGATAAATGTCAAATGCATCTAATTTTCGTATGAGTTTTGACAAGGATGCACTCATATATCCCACTATGTTACAAGGATGGATTGTCACCTCAGTATCATGGTTGGGGAATTCAAAATACCCCCAATTTATAAAATACAGGGCAGATGAAACCATGAGGTTGAAAACAAATAATCTCAATATCAAGAAAGCAGAGATGAAAAGGAAACCTTCAAATTTGTGACGTATATTGAACCTCTGTGTACTGAGCTTCTTGAACAAATTCCACAATCATTTTAGCAACAGAGCTTGGCCTTTCTACGTGAGGAAGGTGTCCGCAATCTGGTATTTGTCGTATAGTTGCATTTGGCAATTCACAGTGCAATCTCTGCATTATAATGTAAAAGGGATCACATTACTTTCCAACTGTGTAGAATTGCAAAAATGGTGGAAAGATGAAATAGTCAAAAGAAAACTGAAAAACCGTTCACTATCAACATATCTCTTCAAAATTTCAAATGCACTTGGAGAGATAGTATCCAGGTTTACTTGAACAGACATGATGGTTCTTTTTGTGTCATCATCTCTATGTATGCCTATAGAAAGAAGAAAAGTACTACCACTCCAAGCTTGTTGCTAATAATCCGGTCTTCCTCACCCCATATGATTAGTGTCCTCTGCTTTACCTGCCAACCAAAATTTAGAGGGCATTACAAAACAAAGAACAGATTTTGGACATTCTACAATGAAGAAAGCCTAAGTTGGAAACACCTTATCCAATCAAATTGACAAAAGATTAAGGGTAAATGTTACAAATGGTCCTTGTGGTTTGAGGTGATGTTCAACATTAACCTTGAGGTTTCAAAATGTTTAATATCACCCTTGTGGTTTGCAATAATGATCAATATTGGTCCAAAATGTTATTTATAGCAAACTTTTCATCAATTAAAATAGTGTCGAAAATTAAATTAAATAAGAAACACTTGAAAAAAGTTTGTTTTCTAATTAAAATGATAAATTTATCCTTATGAATCACCTACACATGAATTTTAATTGTTGGATTTTTTGCCGAAATTAGCATATGGACTAATATTGATTAATTTTGCAAACCACAAGGGTTACATTAAACATTTTGAAACCACAAGGTTAATGTTGAACATCACCCCAAACCACAGGGACCATTTATAACTTTTACCCAAAGATTAATTGATTTTATCTTCTTGACAAAATATTTTATGATTTAAGGAATTACAATCCCTCTTTGTTCCTCAAAGTTGTATAATGGTTTCAACAGGAGAACTCATATATGGCACTGGGATAAAAGTAACTTACAATGCCAAGAAAGAATAAAATTGAAGTAAAACATTGACTATGGACTATTCATCTTGGCATATAAGGTAAGGGTTCCTCTTTAGTCTTTCCTATATGCACGGTTGAATTTTAAACACTTGTCAAACTCGAATGAAAAATAAGTTTCACTACCTGTTCTATCTGGGCACTAACATTATAAACCCCACTCATCATGAAATCCACAAGTGCATCCTCCCACCAAGGAAACTGGCAATGCAAGCGGCCAATCTAGATAAGATTTACAAGAAACAACAGCATTAGGATCTCTTCAGCCCTGGAAAATCCTAACAGTTTTAGAAGTAAGAAATTGCATACATATATACATATTATTTTTAAAATAGAAAAGCAACTTCTTTGAGGTGAAACCCTTACATTTGTCCAATCTAAGCTGGTACTCAACGATATGCCAGTGAAGGCCAAAAAGTTTACATAGAAGCGCAAAGGGAAACTCTTCAATAAATATGCCTGTGTCAAAAAAGTGTCTGTAGTCATTGTAATGATGAAATCCATACACAAGTTCATATGCAGTCAGAACACACATTCGTATCAAGAGAAAATTCGAAAGTTCCCATGTTATAATCTAGGGGACAGAGCAAAAAGATCATGGAATGATAAGCACTGATTTTGAGGATATTGATATGGACAGAGGCCATATAGTCCAACTGACTTAAAAAATAAAATCAACAGGTTCATAAAATTCAACGACACGATCAATAAAGAGAAATCCAATGGAATGTAGCAACATACACATTCAACAAAAACCGAATGTCAATAAGGGATATAATTCAATTGAAAGAGACTAAGAACATGGCAGAACCCTAAATCAAAATAAATTGATAGATACACATTCTTATAGACCTCAAAAGAGAAATGATGAAAATAACATGCAGATAACAAGGGATTTGAAATTAATGACTACTGAGTAAACACTCACTCCAGCATAAGCTAACATTTTAGGGAAGGTTGCTTGATTTCCGGTGCCTTCTGTATACACACTTGCATCAATCAAAACCAGCCTTTCAACCTGAAAAGACGATGTGAAAACTTCTGACTTTCATTTAACTTCAAGACACAAACTATAACACCCTTTTCAATGTACCACTTGAATTCTTTCCTAGTAAATTTATATTGCATAGTTCCAATATCAAACACTGGAAAACCCTTACAGCTTCTGGATGGCTGACTGCAAAGTCAATTGCAAAAGCAGCACCAAGGCTTGGTCCAACCAATATCATTGGCTTTTTAATATAGGATTTCCAAAACTGTCATGAATTTGAATAAATCATTCTTAGTTGTTTCATCAACAAACGAAAACAGAGTCTATGGATCAATTCAGTAACACCAAAGATATCTTCTTTCAACAATTACAGGCCCAGAGTTGTCTTCACTTGAAAGGAACATAATACCAATCACAAGAGGTGAAAGCAGAAATAAAATGTACCTGAAAAAAATGGTCACGCTTAGAGGCCACATTGCAAGAGGGAAGTCTTTCTGGCACATACAAGAGAAAAATTTGCAAAATAGTTAAAGAGTTAAAGGAACAATTAAGAGATAAAACATAGAGGAGAAAGCAAATAAACAAATCCCTTTTTGGGTCTCAAACAAACCTAAATCAGAGAAACCCCAACCAAGAATGTCAACAGCCCAAGTCTCAAGGCCAGCTTCCTCAAGCAATGGATAAGAGTATCTCCATTCTAAACAGGAGCTGAATAATAAGAACCAGTGAAATCCAAAGAAACGCATTCATCTTAAACAATTGTGTCAATTTCTAGCTATCAGCTATGTACTAGTTACCTGTCAAAACCATGGAGAAGAACCACTGGACTTGTCTCGCTCTGTACCAATGGCTTCACACAGCTACTCATTACACAATTCTCACTAAAGCTCACCTGCATGTTAATGTTGGCAATGAACCAACCCAGAAATTAATCATGACCCAAAAACACAATTACTAAATTAAAGATTACAAAGAAAAAGGAAACAGAAGAATTGGGTGAGATAGAGAGTTACGGGAAGCCTCTCGATTCGTGTAGCGAGCTTTCGAGCAAATGGGTCTTTGATGTTGTCGACCTCTTTAGGGAGGAAAGAAGGAAACCCATCGGAGCGAACCCTGAAACCCCTATGGATTGTGCAGTTGGTGTTAATGGGGATAGAGATGCCTGTGAGTGTTAGCATATTTCGTCACCTGCGGGTGAAGTTTAACATGGGGCACTGGAAATCTGGAATGTACACTTCCTCACTCTATCCCCAGGAAAAGGATGAACATGGTCGAGTGGGGTTTATGTTTGTGAGGCGGGAGCGAATTGTGCAACACGGTGCGTTTTGCTGCTTTAGGAAATCACATCGAGACTTTTGATGAATTGCATTGACTTTTTGCGCGCAGTTTTAGTGGAAGGTTTAGGTGAATAAGCAAGACGGAATATTTTTTTATGATAATTTTAATGGCATAATCATTTGAGCATTTATATTGATTATAGGCTAATTAAAAAATTTAGGCCTTATTGGAAAAAATATATATTTAAAAAAAAAAAAAAATATTTAAAAAATATTGAAGCACAACCTTTACATTAGTCGGCAAAATACAATGATCATTATTATTTTCTTTTTAAGTTTCTTAATTTGATTTGGAGAAAAGGAGTTGGAACCCAAAAAAAACCCTAGCCGACTCTCCCTCTAGAAACCTATAAACTCTACGCGCTTGGCTTTCTCTTTGTTGAGTCTGCTATTCTCCGTCCGGCGGCGCGCCTTCAAAGCATCATCGTCGGACGAGTGCGACAGTCCTCCATGATCTTCAGTGGTTTCTTATGGCATGGTTTCATTTAGGTTCACGGTGGAGTAGGGACGATCAACGATGGGTCGTTGTGGGTTGACGTGGTTATGTGGCACATGTGGTTTTGTGCGACAAGGCTACATCAGAGATGGTGTTGCGCTGATGTTACTAGTGTACTTCCTTGCTGACGTTGGGGATTTTAACTTGGGCCATGTCATTGGCCTCTGCTTGCCTGAGTTTTATTTTCGTGTTTTGACTAGTTTCTTATTATTATTTTTTCTTAGTCTGTAGTTTTTGCTGCTAATAATTCTCTATCATCTTTGGCTTATATATATGATGATTTGGGACTCTAGTGAGAGTGTTTTATACACCTTCATGTGTTACTATTCAGATTGTTGAGCCTGCAGATACGAAAATTTCGTATAATCATTTAATCAATGAATCTTTTCGCCGTACCATAATTGCATGCATTGGCTGATTGGTGGTAAGAGATTCGCTAATTGTTTTAGATGATTAGTGATTTTTTGTCTTTGTATGCTTGTTGTTTCGACGAGTTCAATGGTCTAAATGAGAGGTATTTGTTAAAATCCTTAGTTGCATGACCGATAGATCTGATTACAGACATAAGAGTTTGATGTATGTGCCTTTTTTACTTTGATAATATATGAATTATCTATTTCTAATTTTTTTTTATGTAGAGGAAAAAAATTTAGATCTGCATTGTATGGGCTTGGTTTTGTTATTTGGACCAACGTTGTTCATTTTGACGAAAGGGGAAACTTAACATTAATAACGCCGAGAGCGATAGTATAACGAGGGGGACATAATGCCTTGACCCCCGAGTACGGTTACAAGCGTCCTAAAAAAGGACATCCTCAATGATAGAGGGAGTTTCATCTAACCAAAGCTCATCAACTAAAGAAAAATTAGCAAAGTGTGCTAGACGACGAGTCACACTATTTGCTTTACAATTAACATAACATAAATTGATGGAATTGGAAATGATAATTTGGGTGAAAGGCAAGATGGGAAAAGAAATTGATTGCTATAAAACACAATTTTTTATGAAAAATGAATTTTTGAATAACACCGAGGATGCCAAGAGGAAAGATATGACTACCATATGACCTAAAAATAAAGAATGGCATAATCACTGGAGCATTACTTTGAAGTATTATACTAATTTTATTAGAAAACAAAAAAAAAACACAACCTTTGCGGAGGACAAAAAAAAAATCCTCATAAAAAAAATCCAAAGCTTATTATAAAATTTCAAAATCCAACATTTTCCAGTGCGAAATGGCGCGGTCATGGTTCAACGGAATATTTAAAGATCGATTAAAATCGGGACGCCCGAAGCGGTCATGGCATAATCAACTTCCACTTTGGCCTTTATCAGACGGTTGGTAACTTGGTACTCATCGACCCGATTCGCAATCCAATACCGACCCATTGGCTCAAATACCCAAAGCCCAATCAGATCGTTACCTACGTACCGAAGCAAAGTGAAAAAAGCGTGAGTGAGAGAGAGAGAGAGAGAGAGAGAGAGAGAGAGCGAACCGCCATGGATCCACAGCAGCAGAGAGCAGGAGCTCCTCAGACTCGTCCTCAGCCTCCGATTCAAGGCGGAGGGGGCGATTCCTCAGCCATTCTCTTCGTCATGATCGCTTTCATCGCCATCTTCGCTATGGTAACCCCTTTCATCGCCATATTTTTTAGGTTATTGCTTTTGTACTGCATATAAATGTTCACCAGTTTGTTCTCACTTTTAAGTGTAAATTTGATTAACTAACTGTCTAGTATAGTTAAATGTATCCGCTCTCGATTTTCACTTGATGCATGAATTTCTATAAGAGTTCATCAACTTAATTTCGTTTCCAGACTGATCAGTCTTTTTTTTTTTCCAAATAATTGATTGTAGGTATTAAAATGCACCCGGTACCTTCATTAATCTCCATCTTATGTTTAACAATAGTGTAATGAAACGATACCTTGACTGGGCAGCTATTGCTACGTGTTTGTATTGACCACAGCTCAGTGTATATGACTATATGTTTACTATTGCTACTCTAGTTCTTTACCTCTTTACTGAAACATGGAATTGATTGGGTAAGGTTTCTTCATAATGATATCCAAGGTTTCCATCGGAATTTTCTATTTGGAGCTACGTCGTTTGTCTTCCAGGAATTTGACGCAATACTTATGTTAAAACACACCATGAATTGTCTTCTTCTCAAAAAAAAAAAAAAAAACCATGAATTGTTGCTTCTGGTATTGGCCCATTTATCTTGAATATAGGTTCAATACAGGTTTCATAAAGATTGATTCAGTTCACTTGCCAAATACAACACTTATGCTATCATTAATGTACTTTCCTTGTCAAAACTCTAGAGCTCATGAACTTTTAGTTATTTGCAGTTGGATTTGGAATGAGTCACGAGGCATAGTTCCATAAAGTGGGGGATCCCAAATTGCATGAGCAATAGGTCTTACATGTAAAGGATCCTGTACCCATGCCTCAAAATTTCCTTGCCAAGCTACATGAAACAGATTTCCGGAAGTCCACAGAAAAATTACTGCTAATTGGCTGTAATAGATTGGATATCGTTTTGCTAATTGTTATGATATGCTAACCAGAGAACTTGAGTACTTTAGATCTTAAAACTGGGATGGATTGATATTTACAGGTAGTGGTTCCATCAACATCAACCCTTAGCAATAGCTTTTCCATTCTGCACCAAGTCCCCGAAGGTCATGTTGGGGTATACTGGAGAGGGGGTGCTCTTCTAAAGACTATTACAGATCCAGGTAATTTTCATTGAATAGTTCCTCACTTTCATAGGACTTTAATTTCGCCTGTTTCTCACTATTTTAAATTTCAGGGTTTCATCTCAAGTTGCCTCTGATAACCCAGTACGAAGCTGTTCAAGTGACCCTTCAGACTGATCAAGTAATTTGCTGATCTATGTTTTGAAGATTGACAATTTTGTCTTTCCATTCTTATACTTGATACCTTGGTAATTTTTTTTTGCAGGTGAGGGATATTCCATGTGGTACAAAAGGGGGTGTCATGATCAACTTCGAAAAGATAGAGGTAGGGTGCTATGAGATATTACTCTTTAAATTTTTTGAGATCTCACTCTCTTGAGAAGTCTAATTTGCAAATCTTCTCAATTTATATGCACTGTTCGGGCTGCCTTTTTTCAGGTTGTAAACAGGCTACGTAAGGAATTTGTGTATGAGACACTTCTCAATTATGGTGTACACTATGACAATACATGGATATATGACAAAATTCATCACGAGATCAATCAGTTCTGCAGCTCAAATTCTCTTCAAGATGTCTATATTGATGTATTTGATCAGGTAAGCTGGAATGTGACTTCTAGATGTGTTTCAGAAGTTCATATTAAGGTGTTGTGCAGCTCATGATGTCTTCATGTTTCTGTACCACCATATGCAGTCTGCTCACTACAGATAATAGTAACATACTTTTTTTGTTCTTTTGCTTTTGCAATATGAATTAGAGGGTTGTGGCATATCTTGGGCAGTTGTATGTGTTGGCCATAGGGGTCAATCATACTTTCTAGTGTTATTTCTCCACAAAGTATTTGTTGATTAGGTGCTGTGCTGTTTTACATATTTACTGAGCTTCTAGTTCTGTTGAGGAGCTAGTTTGTTAGGGTCAATCACTTCCTCCTTATGCAAATGTTGGAGCTTCACGTTTTAATGAGCTGTTTTGTTGTATAACATTGTGGCCCGCTTTTATTATATCTGAAACCTTATTGTTTTTTCTTTGTTATTATGCACTTCTGTTGCAGATTGATGAGAAGATGAAAGAAGCTCTTCAGGGCGACTGCACAAGATATGCCCCAGGTATTGAAATTATCAACGTGCGGGTCACCAAGCCAAAGATCCCTGAGAGCATCAGACGGAACTTTGAACAAATGGAGGAGGAACGCACCAAGGTAAGGATAAGAAGAGTTTCTCTTATTTCATTTCTAACTTTGTTGCAAACACTAGATGATTGGTAAGTACTGTGAATCGATCCCATGCAACATTTTTTTTGTTTAATTCCTGTTTTTTGTGTTTCCTTGAACTTTTACAATCTTGTTTTACACATTCCCTAACTTTGCCCATTACAATTGAGATATAAATCTTATCAAGTTCAATTTTACTCTTCAAAGTTCTTGATACTCCGAGACCAATAGCCATGAATGGTCAATACATTACCTAACATAAATTTGTAATACGATATTCAGCATGTCTCATTATGTCATGTGTGCTGTGATGTGTAGGTCTTAATTGCTATAGAGAGACAGAGAGTGGTGGAGAAAGAAGCAGAAACCAAGAAGAAGATGGCTATCAGTGAAGCCGAGAAGAATGCCAATGTTAGTAAGATTCTCATGGAACAAAAGCTGATGGAGAAGGACAGTTCCAGGAGGCAGGAAGAAATTGAAAACGCCATGTATCTTGCTCGGGAAAAGAGCCTTGCAGATGCTGATTTCTACAAGTAATATATCCCTTCTTGATTTCAAACCACAACCTATTATATGCTATAATGCAAGTGACTAATGGTATTACTCTCTCCCAATTTCAGAGTAATGAGAGAAGCTGAAGCAAACAAGTTGAAGCTCACTCCACAGTTCCTTGAGCTCAAGTTTATTGAGGCCATTGCTGATAATACAAAAATCTTCTTTGGGGACAAGGTTAATCTCTCTCTCTCTCTCATGTACGATATTGTTATTTGTATTGGTTCGTCTTTGTACAAACTTTACTCAGTAGTTTTGCCCTGCAGGTTCCCAATATGGTTTTGGATCAGAGGTTGCTGGGGAACTTCTTAAAGGTTTCCAGAGAGGTGTCGAAAGATGTGTCCAGACAAATGTCCGGGGAAGGTGATGCAGAGCATGAAGATAGAACTGCTTAAGCTTATGTAGGTTGGTATAAACATACTGAGAACACAGTAGGAAGAAAGAATTTCATTTGGCTGGGCAGCTCAAGTTGTTTGTAAAAATCATTCAGCCTAAAATGCCAGGTTAAACGTTAAAATGGAATTTTTCTAGTCTAGCTGAGTTGGCCCACAATCTTTAGCTCTTGGGTTTGTGTTGAAACTGAGAAGGGTGCTTTAATTGAACCTTTGCTTTCATGAACCTATTCTATACGTCTATCTACGACATGTGTTCACTTGTAATATTCAATACGCAATGACATTATGATGTTACGGCAGTGCACGTTGACGACAACGATATATTGTTATGTACTTTACGAAATTTACAAGTTGTGCAACTAATCACTTTCTTCGAATTGATCGTAACACCCAGTCAAAACCCTTTTACTACCAAAACAAAAGCTTCTAAATGCTCAAGTACGTGCAGACGAGGAATTCAAGATAACAAGTTTGTTTCCTTTTGTTTTATGAGAAAAATAAAGAAATGAACGTTAGTAACTGATGACACGTAGGAGGATCGAATCCCGATTTATATATTAAATTCTCCACCTCTTTCATTTTGTTTCTTTAGAAGTTTAGCCAAGCAATTATTGGAATTTTTGACCAAAAAAGAAGAAGCAATTATTGGAATTTGCCAACTATTTAGTAAGGTATAAGAATTAAGACATGTGCTGCAGCTCCACCTTGTTTAAGTGCTGATCGGTGACATCAATTTTCGGGTAATATATGGTGATATTAATTATCGGATAATTAAAGGCATTGGGCAGCGACCCATTTGATTCTTACAACGAACCACATCTTGGGGAATCCAGGTTCAAGATTCCAGTTAAGCAAGGACTCTTAGAATATTGGTATTTTATATCTAGCTTCTAATCTTCGTCTCTCTCTCTCTCTCTAATTTATGGTCTCACTCTTACATTCTCGAAAGTGTTCATACTTGGTAAAATCTGCTGCTTCTTCATTTAATGGGATTCATTGAGAGATTCCCAAGTTCCCTTTGACAAGAATGATATGAGGTTCTTGTTTTTTCATGCTCTAACAAGAAAGTGAGAATCTGATTGTGATTCTGATTGCGACGTGAAAAAGTTGGGGTCTGCTGACACAACTTTCTGGTCCTCCTTGACTTGTGGGTGCAACACTTTTTTTTTATTTATTGGTAGGTGATCTTTCTTCTTCTCCTGTACAAACCTTCAAATATTTCCTTTGTATTTTTCTTATTCTTGTTTAACACCTGAAAATGTTAAGTTCTGGATGATAAAGGCAATTGTATTGTTGTTAAGAATTGGTTTTTCCTCTGTTATGGTATGTAGTACATATTTGGAATCTCCCACTTTCTGTACCATGTCTATGATTTTGAATCCAATAGAATGTTTTGGCAGGCTTTTACTTGTAGATACCTACCACTAAAGGAAAAAGTTGGGGACTTTTGTGTTTTGGTTCTTAGACATTTAGTCTTTTCAGTGATGAATGCGTTCTCTTGGTGCAAACTTATTCTTTGTCAGAAATTAATAGGAACCCAGTGAGTGACATTGAGCTATGCATATGCAGGATCTATCTGGTGTTCCACTGCTGATTTTTTTACCATCTGAGTGGAATTTTTCGAGTGGTTTAAAGATGTATGTGGTGGAAAGCAAAGGAGGTGCCATAGCATGCATGCTGCTGGCCTTGTTCTTGTTGGGGACATGGCCTGCTGTCCTGACTATGCTCGAAAGAAGAGGCCGACTTCCTCAGCATACTTATCTGGATTACTCGATCACCAATTTCTTGGCTGCTGTCCTTATTGCTTTAACATTTGGTCAGATTGGCAGTAGCACGCCGGACATGCCCAATTTTATCACTCAACTTTCACAGGTGAGTTTGACATGCCCAATTTGTTGGCTGCTGCCCTTATTGCTTTAACGATTATTTCTGCACCACTGCTTTTCTTTTCTTCTTACTGTTTTGATTTTGTTTTAAGGCTGTTATGTGAATCCTAAGCTTGAATGCAATATAAACCCAACTACCAACAAGGCCACAAGCCAATTCTTGCTACTGCAATAATAAAGAAGAGGAAGCAAAAACGAGTTTTGATCTGATATCCTTGATCTTCATCTAAATAAGAAAATCCCTGCATATTTTCGTGTACATATTTTTGCAATTCAGTGATGGAGTTTTTGCAATTCAATGCCATACTGACCCTGCAACACAGCAAAAGCAGCCCCCTCATAGAAAGTCATTAAGGCTGCAAGACATAACCACCATATATGATTATTTACGTGTGCTGGATTTTGGCAGTTTAAGATTCTTTATTGAGAAGAGTACCTTTGGCTGATATAGCTCTTGTACAATCAACTCAGTGGCTCCTTTTACTTTGACTCTATTGAGAAGACTCTATTATTATTATTATTTTTTTTGTGTCAATGATAGTAGGCTTTGCATCTCCTGTGATGACTGATGCTGCATCTTGGCCTTGCAATTATTTTGCAGTCACAGTTTCAGTTTCATATGGTTTTTGAGTCTTCAATGATGACATGTGCAGGATAATTGGCCCTGTGTTTTATTCGCAATGGCGGGAGGGATAGTCCTCTCCCTTGGAAATCTGGCCACACAGTATGCTTTTGCTTTGGTTGGTTTGTCAGTGACAGAAGTGATCACTGCAAGCATCACAGTTGTCATAGGTCTCTTTCTATTCGTCCATCTGTGTGGCATTGCACAACCATAGTTTGTATTTTTAAATTTCTTGCGATTGGCATTTGGCAGTACATTGAACCTACTGTTTACTCTTTTCTTTTGGAATGTAACAGGCACAGTCTTGAATTACTTCTTAGATGGAAAAATAAACAGAGCTGATATTCTTTTCCCTGGTGTTGCTTGCTTCTTGATTGCGGTTTGTCTTGGCTCTGCTGTTCACTCATCTAATGCTGCTGATAACAAAGTAAAACTTGACAGTTTGCCTAGTGATAAAAAAGGTGGAGAAAAGTACGTTTCTTCTGTCCTAGATGCTATTAAATTTGTGATGGGTGTGAAATAAAGGTTTATTTAATATGTTCCGTTGTGGGTTTAATCATTACTGAACGATTAATGTTATCACAGGGCTTTACAAGAAATTCCAAATAAGGGTAAGCGATTCTCAGAAGTTATAACATTCTATTCTAAACTCTTGTCTGGTTGCTTTTTATGAGATGGTAGGATGGTTGTTCATTTTCTCTTAATATTCGATATCCATAGATGGGTTGAAGGATCTGGAGAATGGAAATGGTTCTGCTGAGAAGGCCAACTTTGGGACTGCAGATTTTCTAGTACAGCTTGAGAACCAAAGAGCAATCAAGGTCAGTGGTTCTGCTTAAATTTGCTTCTCTCTTTTGCATCAACGAGTGAAGTTCCCTATCAGAAAGGGTATGATTCTGTTCTTGCAGGTTTTTGGGAAGAGCAATTTTATTGGACTGGCCATAGTTTTCTTTGCCGGAGCTTGCTTCTCTCTCTTCTCGCCTGCATTCAACTTGGCTACAAATGATCAGTGGCACACTATGAAGAAGGGCGTTCCTCATTTGGTTGTCTATACTGCGTTTTTCTACTTCTCATTATCTTGTTTTTTCCTTGGCATCATTCTAAACATCACCTTCCTCTACCACCCAGTACTAGGCTTACCCAAAACTTCATTCATAGCTTACTTGAGGGACTGGGATGGTAGGGGTTGGGCCCTTTTGGCTGGTCTCATATGTGGATTCGGCAACGGTCTCCAATTCATGGGAGGTCAAGCTGCAGGATATGCAGCAGCTGATGCTGTTCAGGTTAGTTTTCATGACATAAACACATGGTTGCATTGCTGGTGCTTGTTTTAGTCGTACATGTTTTTCTATCTTACCTATTATGTGGCCAAAACTGAATCTGGACTACACATTTTAACAAGAGTGATCGAGATTGATAGTTTGACAACTTAACATGACCAACTTATCTATCTCTCGGTGAGTGGCATCCATGCATGTTTAGCAAGTATAACGTGCCTAATTACGTGCATTGGATTGTATGCAGGCACTTCCGCTTGTGAGCACTTTTTGGGGCATCCTTATATTCGGAGAATACCGAAAATCATCACGAAGAACATATGTATTGCTTGTCGGCATGTTGCTTATGTTTATCGCTGCTGTTGCAATCCTCATGGCATCATCAGGGCATCGTACGTAGTTGAATATGCAACTGCAAAGTCCTTGTCTGGCAAATTATTTACCACCATAAAATTGTTAATAAATTGTCAAGAGCAGGAAATTACTGCAACTTGTTTGTCAATAGCAAAAGGTGCTCATCAATGATGAAGATTATGAATTGTTTTTGGTAGATAAACTCGAATGTTTTCAATCGAAAAAGCTAGAAACAGAATACACAATGCATAATTGCTTACTATATTACAAGCAGCAAAAAACTCAAATGGAAAATATTAATACCCTCTACATGGATTTTTTAAGCCATTGTCATCACTTCTACATCAGTCTTCCACACTTGAGACAGAGTTCCTCTTTGGAGAATGGGATAGTACGTGTATGATTTTAAGTGCTTGAATGGGATGGTGAACTCCTTCGATTTTTCTTCGGGCTGCTCTCTGCCATCATCATCGTCTCCATTCGAAACCCTAATTTGGCAGACAGACAAACCTTAATTTTGGAGGTGTTTCCAAATATGAAATATCCCACTTGACAATTATTTCTTTGGTATTTGGTGGACTTGGTCAGCAGGAAAATTAAATTGGGCAGTTGAAGAATGGGTAGAAATGTTTGACAAAAAAAGAGAAAAGAATGGATAGAAATGAAATTTGTAATAGGATCCTTGTAAGAAGCAAACGCCCGACCCCAGTTGATTTTGATTGCCATGTTTTCTTCCTTTCCTTGATAAAAAACATTAATACAATTGACTCGTACAGAGAACCAAATCTCTTTTTTTGGCTAACTACAGAGAACCACATCCATGGGAATCTATATTCAAGATTCCAGTCTTTTTTTTTTGTATTCTATCACATCACAGATGAAAACTAGCTTCAAAGTTCAAACCGCGTGCAATCTTTATGTAGAGCTTTTCAAAGACTTGATAACACTGAAACCTATTCATCTATAAGCTCTCTGTGTTTTCTCATTCATGGTCTTCTTACATCCTCAAAGACTTGAAACACTGAAACCAGCTTTTGCATTTAATGGGATTCACTGAAAGATTCCTCAGTCCTCTGTAAGAAGAATATGCCTCTGTAAGAAGAATATGAGATTCTCTCTCTTTTCTTTTTTTTTTTGGACGAAGAAGAATATGAGATTCTGATTGTGGTGAAAAGCTTATAGTGTCTCTTTGAATTGAAGGTATGCACTTAAAAAAAAAAAATTTGTATTACACTTCAAAGTGTACACTAGTATCTGATAACGTCAATTCTTTGATTTGACCTAAAGCAAATAGTTGGTGACTTTTCTGTTTTAGTTCTCGATCAATTATTTTACATACTGAATGCTTTCTCTGGCTGCAAATTCCAGTTCAACTTCTTCATATAACTGGAATTTTATCAACCTTGATATTTTTCTGAGATTGATAGGTGAGTGATATTGAATCGTCTATATGTATGTGCAGGTTCTTCTTGTATTCCACTGCTGAATTTTTTTACCATCTGAGTTGAATTTTTCTAGTGGTTTAAAAATGTATGTGGTGGAAAGCAAAGGAGGTGCTATAGCATGTATGCTGCTTGCCTTGTCCTTCTTAGGTACATGGCCTGCTGTCCTGACTCTGTTAGAAAGACGCGGTCGACTTCCTCAGCATACTTATCTGGATTATTCCATTACCAATTTGTTGGTTGCAGTACTCATTGCTTTCACATTTGGTCAGATAGGCAGTAGCAAACCTGAGACGCCCAATTTTTTAACTCAACTTTCACAGGTGAGTTTGAAGTACAAAGTTTATCTTGGGGTTCAGGCTTTCCTAATGATATTAATCCTGGAAACATTATGGTTTTTGAGTCTCTCTGATGACATGTGCAGGATAATTGGCCCTGTGTTTTATTCGCAATGGCGGGCGGGATAGCCCTCAGCCTTGGAAATCTTGCCACACAGTATGCTTGGGCTTTTGTTGGCTTGTCAGTGACAGAAGTGATCACTTCAAGCATCACCGTTGTTATAGGTCTCTATTTAGTGTGTTTGCACTGCACTTCATTTGGCAATATATTGAACCAACTGTATAATCTCTTCCTTTTAAATGTAACAGGTACGACGTTGAATTACTTCTTGGATGGCAGAATTAATAGAGCCGATATTCTTTTTCCCGGTGTTGGTTGCTTCTTGGTTGCGGTTTGTCTTGGCTCTGCTGTTCACTCATCCAATGCAGCCGATAACAAAGTAAAACTTGACAGTTTGCCAAGTGAGCAAAAAGACGGAGAAAAGTAGGTTTCATTTGTCTGTAAATGCTATGAAATGAGTGAGAAATTAGTGTTCATTTAACTGGTTCCTGTAGTTGGTTAATCGTTACTAAACCAAGTTTAATGTTATCACAGGGCTTCGAGTGAGATTCCAAACAAGGGTGAGCAATTCTGTAAAGTTATAGCATTTCTATTCACTACTTGTGTTGGTGCTCTTTATGAGATGTTAGTTCATTTTCTTTCAATATTTTTATCATCCATAGATTTGTCAAAGGATATGGAGAATGGAAATGGTTCTGCTGAGAAGGCCAAGGCTGGGACTGCAGATTTTCTTGTAGAGCTTGAGAACAGACGAGCAATTAAGGTTGGTGGTTCTATAATCTTTGTTTTTCGATCTCCTTCTGTTTTCATAGTGAAGTCGGATGCATCAAATAGTGAATCAACTCTAACACAATGAATACGTTTCTGCCTGTGCAGGTTTTTGGGAAGAGCAAGTTTATTGGACTAGCCATAACTTTCTTTGCCGGATTTTGCTTCTCTCTCTTCACGCCTGCATTCAACTTAGCCTCAAATGATCAGTGGCACACTATGAAGAAGGGCGTTCCTCATTTGGTTGTCTATACTGCGTTTTTCTACTTCTCAGCATCTTGTTTCGTCATTGCCATCATTTTAAACATCACCTTCATCTACCGCCCTATACTAGGCTTACCCAAAACATCATTCAAGGCTTATTTGAATGACTGGAATGGCAGGGGTTGGGCGCTTTTGGCCGGTGTCCTATGTGGATTTGGAAACGGTCTCCAATTCATGGGAGGTCAAGCTGCAGGATATGCAGCAGCTGATTCTGTTCAGGTTAGTTTCATGTCGTAAACACATGGATGCCTTTTTAGTGGCAAAATGTTCTTTGTAACCTATAATGTTGCAAGACTAATTTTTTTGTTTGTGAAAATGTGATATACTGATAGTCCGACAACATAACATAAAAGATTAAGACAAGTAGAGATTTTTGTTTTATGAATTTTGACTTTGTGTTGTAATGGCAGGCACTTCCGCTAGTGAGTACCTTTTGGGGAATACTTCTGTTTGGAGAGTACCGAAAATCATCACGAAGAACATATGTATTGCTTATCAGCATGTTGTTTATGTTTATTGCGGCGGTTGCAATCCTTATGGCATCATCAGGGCATCGAAAATAGTCAAATACTGCAGTTGGTAGTTTCCAATCTGCATTAGGAGAAATTTCCTTTTTGTAATTTCCTTTTCTTGTAAATAAATCCCAAAGGCACAAACTATCAAATTCGAAACTTACTATTTATTCTGCAAATCTCCCCCATGATTTTGTAATAGATTGTCAAATCTCCTGGGTCCTAGAAATAACACCTTACTGAAGGACACAAAAAATGACGGAGAGGGATAGATTTACAATGGACGAAGATAACCTGTCCAACTCCTACTTTTAGCATCAGATTGAGTGAAAATAACTTGCTCAAGCAGACTGCTAACGATGAGTTACTGTGGTTGACATATTTCTGTTACAAGTTACAAACGCTACTTGTAAAAATAACAGGAAGAATTCAGGAAAAAATCTACGCTCCAATGTTAGCCAGAACTGAAGGTTTAAGCATGAAGAGCAGCTGTGAAAATCCTGTGTTTGTATATCATCTAACAATCTCAACAGATCAATCAAGACTATTACGGGCGACTACCCTGTCAAAGAACTTTAAGTCAATATTATATACCCTCATTTCATCTCTCTTTAACATTTTTAGAGAAAGATACAGGTGACTACCTAGTCAATCTTGCCATCAGAAGACCCACAGATCCAGTTTGCCTTCCAAATGATTGTTGGTGATAAAAGACGTTCTGTTTTCCAACCTGATACCTTTAACTGCAATACAATGAACGAAATAAGAGGATAAGGTGTTAAGTGATAGAATTATCTTGCCGTATTTTGTTGTTCTGAACTTCTGATTGAAATCCACATAGGTATTATAATGTATTATACTTTAAAATTGCTAAGAAAGTACCTTTTGAATAAAAGCTTCATAATGTTTATCCATCCATGATTGGCTTTCAGAATGAAGAATTCGGTGTTTATCCATAAGATTTGTCATTGCATTTGCATGAAAAAATGACTGCAAGACATCTGTGGCTGTAGAATCTTTATGAATAACAATGTAGACAATTCCTTTCCTCTCCATCAGCAAGTACTTGGCTAATAATACCAGCAGAGAAACAAATATCAACAGCAAATTTCACAATTGAAACTCGTTTGTTGAGTGTAGAAAGCAGATATCAACCTTTCTTGTAATGAGATCCCGCAGAATGCAACAAGTCCCTCCTGTGGATTATCACTCATATTGTCAGTCAAATATGCTATAAAACTTATCAGTAATAATGATGACTAGGAGCCAGGCCAGAGCTGCTTGTTGCAAAAGTATTGACTATCAAGCCACTATCTTAAATGCCAAATAACTAAAGATATACATAACAGTTATTCAGTGGTGGAGCTAGCTCCCACAGCATTGCCACCAGAACATCACTTTTCTTTAAGCATTTGGTATAATATAACAGAGGACTCCTGACCTAAAGGACAAAGTTTATAGGGTGAGTAAAGAAACTCACAGTTCCAGGTGATTTAGTGAGGAGACCCTGACTCCTAAAGATACTTTCACATGGATTGACTCTGCATTCTTTGAGCTCCACAAAGACGCCCATATGGGTAAAATATGCTCTATCTTAGAGACCTGTTCAGGGGAGAGAACTGACAACAAATTCAGATGCAGGCATTAAGTCACACTAAACAAAACAAAGATTAAATTGTGAAACAAACAGAAACCCTGTCTCAACAATGTATCATGAATTGAACTTCGGTTACAAAGAAGCATAAAATACAGATACACTTCCGACATGAAACGTAGATTGTGAAAGCAGTTAAGGAGCAGAGTTCTAAGGCATGAACCCAATGTTTTGTAGACGAATATATGTTGGACAGAGTCGTATTGCTGTATCAATTTAATAGATGACCCTTTTAAAGATTTGGAATGAGGTAGTTTTAATAATATAAAGAGAGTTTTTGATGAACCTAATGTAACAACAAAATCTGGGAAGAGAATAGATGATGAGCTGGCCTTAAGGGAATGACAAGGTACATTCAACCGCATACCTTGGCCAGTCTTCATAAAATGCTGCAAAATAATTGAGCACCTCTCAGGGTTCAGAGAATTCAATGCAAGGCACCGGACAGCCTTGTAGTTTGCTGCACAGGAAAAACAACAATTTCATTCTCAGAGCACAATTCAACAAAAGCAGATACATATAAGATATGTATCTGGTGTTAACTTGGGTCGGTAAATCCCATAAACTTGTTAGATATTTCAAATATATGCTGTTCATTCTGTAACAACCAGTAAACTTCCACAGAAAAAGTGCCAAAATAACAGGCATGTTTAGTTTCAAATCAGGTAAAATCAATAGTAATGAAAATTTGTCATTTGGTCCCATGGCATAATATTAAAATTCCTTTAATATCTAGACATGTAGTCTTTGGTATTGCCACATTCAGTTTCTCTACAGAAATAAATGGTACAAAAGCAAAAGAAGTCTGTAAATGTATGTAAAATTAACTTTGCATAGTAGGTGAATAGTCATATGGCTTCGGGAAGGCCCATACCAGGTTTCACAGTCTAGTATGCATGTCAAAAATCATAGGAGTGGTACTTACCATACATATGGAACACGGTGAGAGACAAAAAAGAAAACCAAATAGCTAGTGGGCGTTCTGTAGTAATGCGAGCAAGAACCATGCCCAATGCCATACCAATCATCGTTGCCATTGTCTCTTGACTTCCTTCCTAGCAGTGTACTGAAAAGGTTAAGGGGCTTATCTAATAGTACTCGACTAACAGTCAGAACCATTGTGCTGTACCTTGGCAGATATATCTGCAGCATTACTCTGAAGAGCAAAATGTTGCGTCAAGGCAGCTCTAGTTGCTCCACTTGCAACACCAGCTAAATGAGAAGAAAAGTTGAAAAAGAGAAAAAATAAAAATTCTGCTCAACCACTTATATTGTTTTTTTTTTCCACCCTTGTACTTGTAGAGAGACAATAATGGTACAACAGCCATTGTAAGAATAAAGAAACGAGCAATACATTATCAATCTAACGTGGTGTCATTGACAGCTTGAAGGGTGTGGCACATCATAACTGAGACGATATAAGTTATTCTATTATAAGCAATATAATAACATGAACAGAAACAATACTCACTTTATAAATACTCCATAATTGGGCAACATATTTCAACTATCACATTAAACAGATTACTAATATTTTTAATCTTTAATAAGGGTTACAAGAACTTACTGAATGATCTGGATAGGCTTCCTAGACAAACGACAAACACAAACGCAGATGGAAACAAAGGTGAAACAAGGTCCATCAACATTCCTGCAACCAAACAACAGCCTTTCTTGTCATATTAAAGACATAAAAGAGACAATGAGCAACCTCAAGAACAGATAAATGGGTCTGTTCACTTTCAAAATCTGTCTGCACACAAGCTCGTATAAAATTCTGAAGATGATCTCCAAACTTAAGGGTAAAAGACAGATACATAGTTAGGGCATACCAAGATCATTCATAAGATCTGCAACTAAGCGCCACATTTTAGCATTGCTATCCAGATTCGAGCCCTAAATATAAAGAGGCAAGGCAAGGCAAGAAAGAACTTGTAACGCAATAATGAGCAAAAAATGAAAATACTTAGAAAAAGAGAAGAGCTTGAGTCACAGAAGTACGGAACCAGACGCAAAAGAAAGCGCTTACTAGTCACTTAAAAGCATCCAATATCATGAGTACACAAAAAAGTGCAAAAGGTTGGGATACGCCACCTGATAAAATGTGAACAAGATACCTCCCAGCATTCCAGTCAAGTCCCTCAAGAACCACTGCAGCATTCACATGTTGGATAAACCGATTTACTATGTGAGCCAGCTCAATTACTCAATGAAGCTTTCTCTTTCATCCCAAATCCCAACACTGATGCTAGAAGTAGAAAACCTTTACCTGAAAAGTGGCACCAATCACAGTGGCCGATTTCTCACCGACTCCAATAGCACTCAGCAGAGCCTTACAGTGAACACAACACACAATTCATTCATTTAGTAATCAGCAACGGACCTTCAACAAGACTATATATAGTAAATGAGATGCTTACTTGGGTAGAAAGCATCATCCGTATGTAAGTAGAAAGACCCTTCAAAAATTAAATTACGAAATTAATCACGCTGTATAATTAGCACACTATCTTAGTCAACTATTATTTATCACAGAGAAATAGAACAGCATTAGTTGCATAAATTAGTACCTGAAGTGAATCCCATACTTGAAAAGGGATATAATCTGGAGTAACGCTGCTGGGAAAGCCCTGAATTTACACCATCACCAAAATTAAAACAAACAGAAAGCCTTGTTTTCCTTCTGAAGGCAGAAATTAAAGTAATAGCAATAATTAAAGGCTTGCCTCAGGTACAAATGCTTGAAGAATTCGCCTCCAAACATGGTGGAACCGGTTACCGGATCTTCGAATTCGGAATAAAAATTGAAACTTGTATTAGAAAAGAAGTGGGTGAAGAGCAAAATCAAAAAGCATAGGAGAAAGGAGTAACCTTTGGATGTAGAGTGAAGGAGATGACGTTATAGTGGCAGTTCTGGAGAGTTTGGTCGAAGATGAACCATTCCATTCTTCCAATATAATCTCCGATATTGCCGATGATACTTCCATGGCTGATTGCTTGAGTGAGAGTCTCCTTCTCAGAAAAAAGTTGACCTGAGCTTTTTTTTCCGAGCTGATAAAAAATGGACAACATGCTCAAAACAATCACCGTTAAAAAAAGAAAAAGAAAAAGAGAGTAGGTAGAAAATTCACAGTTCACAGAGTAACAAAACGCTAGAAGGAGGGTTCGAACCTCCGACCTTGTGGTTAACAGCCACACGCTCTAACCAGCTGAGCTATTCCAGCTGATGTTATTAGTATGCCGAACTATAAATATTTAAACTTTTTCTATATCTACCAGATATAGAAACTGGGATCATCATCATGTATAGAAACAGAGCTCAGAGCTAGAGGAAGAGAAAGTTTGAGTCTTTGATCATAGAATGTGGAGAAAAGCTCTCACTTTGCTTCCACGCAGAGCCTTTTCCTCTACACCTGAAATCCCAACCCTCTATTCCTTTCTCCAACCTTCAATCTTCGCCATTAAGAGGGACCCATCATCTCCCTCCTCGCAATCTCACTCTGACCTCCCAACCCCACCTCCCAAAACCCTAACCCTAGACCACATCACCACTCTAGAGACCACCCTCCACAAGTCCCTATTGACCCACAACACCGATGAGGCATGGAAGTCATTCAAGGTTCTCACAGGATGCTCTGCGTTCCCAAGTAAGTTGCTCACTAACTCTCTCATCGCCCACTTAGCCTCGCTCGGTGACATTCACAATCTCAAGAGGGCTTTTGCTTCGGTAGTTTATGTTGTTGAGAAAAGCCCAGAAATTTTAGACCTTGAAACTGTTGGGTCTGTTTTGGGTGCTATGAAATGTGCCAATACTGCTGCACCTGCTTTTGCTTTGATTAAATGCATGTTCAAGAACAGGTTTTTCCTGCCGTTTAGTGTGTGGGGCAGTGTTGTTGTTGAAATTAGTAGGAAAAATGGTAACTTTGCTGCGTTTTTACGGGTTTTCGAAGAGAATTGTAGGATTGCTTTGGATGAAAAGCTTGAGTTTATGAAACCGGATTTGGCTGCTTGTAATGCAGCTTTGGAGGGGTGTTGTTGTGAGCTTGAATCGGTGAGTGATGCCGAGAAAGTTGTGGAGACAATGGCGGTTTTGGGTGTTCGGCCTGATGAATCCAGTTTTGGTTTTCTTGCTTATTTGTATGCATTAAAGGGTCTTGAGGAAAAGATAACTGAGTTGGAGGCTTTGATGGGTGGTTTTGGTTTTTCGAATAAAAGAGTGTTTCAGAATAATTTGATCAATGGCTATGTTAAGTCAGGCAAATTAGAATTTGTTACAGCAACTATTCTGCGGGGTCTGAGTGATGGTGATGGGGCATGTTTGGATTTGGACGAAGAAACATATTGTCAAATAGTTAAAGGATTTCTTGCAAGCGGAAGCGTGAAAGAGTTAGCAACTTTGATCATTGAAGCTCAGAAGCTTGAGTCTTCTACAGCTGTGGTTGATAGATCAGTTGGTTACGGTATTGTTAATGCTTGCGTTGGTATTGGATTATCAGATAAAGCACACAGCATTCTTGATGAAATGAATGCCCAGGGAGGTACTTTGGGGCTTGGTGTGCATGTGCCAATTTTGAAGGCTTATTGCAAAGAGCATAGAACTGCTGAAGCCACTCAACTGGTCATGGATATTAGTAATTCGGGGCTTCGTCTGGACATGGAAACATATGACACTCTAATAGAATCATCTATGTCTAGTCAGGATTTTCAATCAGCTTTTTCTTTGTTTAGGGACATGAGAGAAGCAAGAACACACGACTTAAAGGGTAGTTACCTGACCATAATGACAGGCTTAATGGAAAATCATCGGCCAGAGTTGATGGCAGCCTTCTTAGATGAGGTTGTTGAGGACCCTAGAATTGAAGTGGGTACCCACGACTGGAATTCAATTATTCATGCCTTTTGTAAAGCTGGGCGACTAGAAGATGCGAGGAGGACTTTTCGAAGGATGGTATTCTTGCAGTATAAGCCTAATGACCAGACATATTTATCATTAATTAGTGGGTATGTTTCTGTGGAGAAATATTTTTGTGTTTTGATGCTGTGGCATGAGGTGAAGAGAAATGTTTCAGTTGATGGAGAGAAGGGGCTTAAATTTGACCACAACATGGTCGATGCATTCCTCTATGCTCTTGTTAAGGGAGGTTTTTTTGATGCAGTAATGCAAGTTGTCGAGAAATCTCAAGAGATGAAAATCTTTGTGGACAAGTGGAGGTACAAGCAGGCGTTCATGGAAACCCATAAGAAGCTTAAAGTGTCAAAGTTGAGAAAGAGGAGTTTCAGGAAAATGGAAGCACTTATTGCTTTCAAGAATTGGGCTGGTCTGAATGCATGACAGCAGGCAGTGGGAGCAAATTTCCACTTCCAGCTCTAACTGCATTTCTATAATTCAAAAGGGTAATGATCGAGGAGGAGGAACCTCAAATTTCGCTTGTGTTGATAGCAGTTTTGTTCTTCGATCACTGAATTCTTCTTCACATAGTTTAGAGGTTGCCGTGGAACATGTGCTATATATATAGTTCTGGCTCTTTTAGAGGTTGGATTGTTTGCTTTCATGAATTATAAAGCACATGAATGCAGGAGGATTCTTATATCGCGGAGGAGCATTTGCTGGCAATTTCAGATGCAAGTGACAGAAGATCTAATGGAATATGAAAGCTCTCATCACTTTATAAGGATATTGTAATTCCATGACTTAAACAATTATGTTTGCTTGATTTAGAGGTGGTGGTAGTAAAAAATAAAATTGATCATAAGTTCAACACAGTAAATAGAGGGGTTATACATTTATAACCAGGTTCTCTATGCTGATCGAGCATCACCATTATTATTCAACAGTCTGCTGGCTCAATATTAATCATAGATCATCTGACTGGAAGCCGTTTAAATGCACTGTTCAAGTACCATTTGATATATATATATTTTTTTAATTTCACTTTGAGCGCCTTCTGGCTTCTTCTTCGTTTAGTATTTGGAGTTGAACATTTCCCTCCTTTTCACACTAAACCCTTTTGAAAAATCCATATTGCTTTATAGCTAGAACCCACAAAGAAACAGGCTCTTCTTTTTATGAAGAAAAAATAGAAAGGATGTTGCAACAGTAAGTAATCACCTCCACAAAGAACTCCCCCAATTACGTTCCTTTACAAATATACCACTCTAGCTGGCTCACTCAAGTAAAACCCAATGCCGTCAGCCTCAGAAACGTTGCTTCTCACCACCATTTTCCTCTTGCTAATTCCTCCCAGCCACACCACCTCTTCCATTAACAACACATGCCGTGCCACATGCGGCGCAATCCCGGTAAAGTTCCCATTCGGCACCGGATTCGGCTGCGGCCACCCGGACTTCGTTAGGTACATCAAATGCACCGACCTAGACACACTTCAGTTCACCACCGGAACCGGCATTTACGCCATTTCCTCTATAGACTACACCAGCAACACCATTATAGTCACTGACCCGCTCATGTCAACCTGCTCCTCCATGCAAAACTCGGGTAGTTTCAGCTTGGACAAGGCCAGCCCTTTCACTATAAGAGAGGAGAACATCTTTGTTCTGCTCGGCTGCTCCACGACCTCCCCGGTTTTCGATCCCAGTGAAGATCTCTGTGACACCGGCTCGGGTTCTCGGGTTTGTAGAGGGTTGTACTCTTGCAAAGGGGTCTCTGGCATAGGGTTGCAACAGAATGCCCCGATCTCGACTTGTTGTGTTTATGATGATTCGGGTGCCGGGTTCGGGTCGGGTTATGCGTTGGATCTTCCCAAGCTGCAATGCTCTTCCTATACATCGGTTTATGAGTTTGGAGACGAAGGGGATCCGATGAAATGGAAGTTTGGGATTTCTTTGCAGTATAATGATTCTTATTATACTAAACCGTGCAAGGATTGTGAAGCAAGTGGAGGGTTGTGTGGCTTTGCTGGTTTGGACCAGTCATTTGCTTGTATTTGCCGGAGTGGGAAGAACACCACCACTAATTGCTTTGGTCAAGGTTAGTGAATAGTAATGGCTGCACTTATATATATATATATATATGTACACATGAGAATATTCGGTTCAATTATTGTCTTTGATTTATGAATCTGATATGATTAGGGTATGCTTGGAGTGGGACATTGGAGCTAAAGGTTCAAACTAAAACCATTATTGGAGGTACTCATACTCTGCCAGTCTGCCAACTTGGCAATAAGGCTTTCTTGACTTTCTTTGCTTGATGATGTTCATGACCTCAAATTTCTTACAAAAGTCTTTTTTTTTGTGTGTGTGTGGCAATCCGACTCTAAATTTACAATAATTTTAACTTAATTACAAGCTTGATCCTGTAAGAGGATGACAGGAAGAGAAATGTTACGTGTTAAAAAATGGAAAATTTCATATTAGAAAAATAACAAATTAATAAGCTACAATGTATAAGTAGGTAGTTTATTATCGGCCCTTTAGTTATAATTCTAAATCTAGTGATAAAATGGTTAAGTTATTGATGTTGTACTAATTAGTAGTGAACACGTTAAACTTCCGTTGTTTAGCTTTGTAAGCAAGAAACTTCTTTGTTTGGGGTGGCAAACTGGCAATTATATCAAATTTCTTAATTTTATATTTCTTTGTTTGTAGGGTTTTTGCTCTCATGGGCCTTACTATTTGTAAGGAGCAAATAGGTACCTTGCTTCAAACAATTCTGATAGACACATTGTAAAAGAAGATCAGGCTTTGTGAGCTGTTGGAATTAAAGCATTATTTATCACTTTTTTTTTTGAGACAGCTGTACTACAGCTACCTTTTAACACTTAACCTTGGCAACTTGTGTATTAATTATGAACACGTACAACGAATCTTCCTGAAGGAAGATTCTCAATTCCTTAGTTGCAATCTTGATATATGAAAGCGACCATATTATAGCTCTGCCGAATCGACTGGTATCGATTCGAAGGTTGTCTTTCACCAAGCAACAATATTCAGTTTTGCTGCTAGATAACACTACAATATATACATATCATGTTGCTTTACTGGTTGTAATGGTTTTGCGTTTCCAGTGCGAAAAGGTTGATTAAAGCAATAACACACTATGGAAACTAAAATGTGGCCATGCCAATAGTATTATCCATGTAAAGTCAGAACTAAAAAGGAAAAAGGCATATTCTGATGCGAAACGAAACGAAAGCCTTATAAACATGTACCAACGTACAAAATTCCTTGTAAACAACTGAAAAATGATTAAATGTCGCCAATAGTAACCTCAACCTCCACGCCGGGTTCCATGTCAATGGAGGTAATCTCCCGGACCGCCCCTGGAGTGGTGAAGAGGTCGAGCACTCTTTTGTGCATTCGCATCTCGAACCTATCCCAGGTGTTGGTTCCTATGCACCCAAAAACAATATTCATATATACCTCGATCATGTTAAAATTTGGACTTAAAATTCATATATACCAAAATCACCTCAACCAAAACTGTTCATCACAAAAATTTAACGACATAAACCCACAGAAGAACACCTAAAAGTTTTGGGACAAGCCGAGAACTAAAACCTAGTTAAACCCTAAATAGGTTTCAACTAAATGCAAATTCAGATATTCAGAATATTAATCGATCCAATCAAATAATCATAAGAATTCTGAATTCTTATACCTTCTCCACAAGGGGACTTCCTAGTGGTGATGCGAAGAGTCTTGGTGGGCATGCGCACTGGACCCTTAGTCCTAATGGGAATGGGATTGTGCTTGGCTCTCTTTATGAGATCACTGCAAACTAATATTGCACAATATTGAAAATCAAAATGCAGAACATATTAAACTAACTATATATTCAGAAAAAATAAAATCAAAATAACGATTGATAACCTTTCTCGAGGTTCTTCACTTTCTTGGAGGAGAGTGTGATCCTAATCTTACGAATCGGCTCTTGAGGTCGCTCCTCCAAACCAGGCTTTGCAGGCTTCATGGGTACTTGATATGCCGCCATAGCCATGTTTTCTTGCTTCTTCTTTAGTACTACAAGGAATATATAACAATATCGAATACCCAACAATTAATATAGATTGCTTGCTCTCATCAACCTACATATAAACCACATAGACAAGAGCAACTTACCCAGCCGCTAGAAACTGGCTTGACTTCTTTTGCAAGAATAACTAGGGTTAATTTTGACGACTTTTTACCTGACCTAATTTCCTTCGTTTATATAGGGTTTTGACTTTTTTAGAGTGTTCCTTTCTGGGCTATTATCAACAAGCCTCTTTCAGATCTCTATGGGCCTTGTCCCTACTTTGAGCCCATCTATTATTGACCCAAAATCAAAAAGCCTGAACTTGTAGCTCATACATTACAGTGCTTGGCATTTGGCAACGCGCTCTTCTCGGGATCGAGTTCCGGCTATAAATGCCCGGCGATTTTCTTTACTCTGTTTATAAAAAGAGTGAAGCTGACTTGCACTGTGTAAAGTACTAAAGTGTAAACGCATGACTTGGAATCTTGCTCCAAATATTCGCAGTCCTTCTTTCTTTCTTTGCTTGCAGTCCGTCTATAAAAACAGCCCACAAGTAAAATACAATTCTCTCACTTCATTTCTTTAGCTTCATGCTTCAGTTTTGCTAGCTTCTCCACAGGTCAGTTGTACCAACTATGCTCTCTATCCTCTGCAATCTGTAATACCCACTATGCTGTTTGCTCTTCTGTTTGAATTTATGTATTGGAATCTGTGAATCAAGCAATGGGCTTTTTCTGTAAATTTCATTTCTTGGTTCTATTTTACATGATGGGCAGCCTGGAAAAGATGAAAGCTATTATCTTGTTGGCAATCACATTGGTGCTTACAATTCAAGAGGTGAGGTCTGATGGAGATCAGCCCTTGTCGAAAATCGCGGTTCACCAGGCAGTATCTGCTCTTCATGCCAAAGCTTATGTTAAAGCTTCCCCTGCACTTCTAGGACTGAAGGTGATGTTTGTTGCCTCATTTATACTGGATAATATTAGTCATTTGAAGACCGAATGTCCTATATTTTGTCATACTTTCTAGTACTGATGCAGTTTTTCGTCAAATTTAGGGGCAAACTTCAGAATGGGTGAATTTGGAATTCAGTTCTCCTCACCCTTCAATTGATGATTGGATCGGAGTATTTTCTCCAGCAAATTTCAGGTCAACTATTGAAAGCTCTTGCATGTTTTTTTTGTTGTTGCAATGATGTTGATAATGTATTCCTTGCCATAATAGTAGAGCATTGATTGTGGACTTGATTGAATTTGCAGTGCTTCAACCTGTCCTGCAGAAACTCCAAGCATGTCTGCTCCATTATTGTGTTCTGCACCAATTAAGGTTAGCACAGTGCTGCTTTTCCATGGCTATTTTTTACCTGGCTTCAGCTTTGAAGTGGATCCAGAGTTATAGAAGCGTATATTAAACATGTTTTATATTTTTATTTGTTTTTTGTGCAGTACCAGTATGCGAATTTCACTAGTCCGAAGTACCAAGATACAGGGAAAGGCTCCTTGAAATTGCAGTTGATTAATCAGAGATCAGACTTCTCTTTTGCACTATTCTCTGGTGGTTTGTCAAATGTATGCTATATTTTGATTTTTCTATAACTGGCAATTAGGTCGATACTCGATAGCCAGTTATATTGTATTCTTCTTGCATTCTTGATTTTAAAGAATGAATTGTTTTGATCGATCTATTTTGTTTCTTATCTACCTTTTTTGTAAAATAGCCAAAGTTGGTGGCAGTCTCAAGTATAGTAGCATTTGCTAATCCAAAAGCTCCAGTTTATCCACGCTTAGCACAAGGGAAATTGTGGAATGAGGTAACTACACATTCTTCTTTGGTGTACATTTCCGTTGATTTGCTGTTCTTTGTCCAATAGCTTGTGACCTGCTGTTTCTCATGAAATGATATATTTTTACTTTGATATTTAGATGACTGTAACGTGGACAAGCGGATATGATATTGGGGAAGCAACCCCTTTTGTTGAATGGGGTCAAAAAGGAGGAGACCTTGTGAAATCCCCAGCTGGGACTTTGAACTTTGATCGCAACAGCATGTGTGGTGTGTGAATGTTCTTCACATGTGAACCTACTTTTCATAAAATAAAAGGAAAAATAAATACAGGCCATTTTCTTCGGGCATGATCTAATTATTATTATCTTTACAGAAGTAGTGACATGTAGAGGTTAAATTGGTTGCCAATATCTCATGTATCCATTATTTTCTTCTACTGATGAGGCTTCTTAATATTCTGTATATATACATTCATTTTCTATACATGATTCATATTAACCATGTGTATACTATTTACACAGGTGCACCAGCAAGAACAGTGGGATGGCGAGATCCTGGATATATACACACTGCTTTTCTGAAGGAATTGTGGCCCAATACCGTGTATGCTACAATTTGATTCTGTACCGCCTCTCGAGTCTTAATCATGTACCATTGGTTTAGCACCAAGTACTATGTTAAAAATACATGATTCTTGATGATTATGTAGGTATACCTACAAGCTAGGGCACAAATTGTCAAATGGTTCATATATTTTGAGTCAAGAGTACCAGTTCAAAGCCTCTCCTTATCCTGGACAAAATTCTCCTCAAAGAGTTGTCATATTTGGTGACATGGGAAAGGTTGGATTATTCAGAAACTGTGTCAATAATCCATTGCTATACCCATGTTTTTGTTTTTGTCATATTTCACTTATCTGTGATGGAGGCTTTGTATATTTTAAGTCTTATGAGGATGATCGGCTGCTTTTATTTTTTATTTAACTGGACTTACTTCCAAGGGTTGCTGCTTAATGTTTCAATTTTTAATCTATATTTCACATTTTTGTGAATTTTTAACTTTAACCAGCTCTACAAACTTCCATGTAGTTTCTCATGTCCTTTGTTTTAATGTTACACCGTGCAGGATGAAGCTGATGGTTCCAATGAATATAACAATTTCCAGAGAGGCTCTCTCAACACTACTAAGCAGCTTATTCGAGACCTGAGAAACATCGATATTGTCTTCCACATTGGAGATATATGTTATGCAAATGGTTACCTTTCACAATGGGACCAATTTACTGCACAGGTTGAGCCAATAGCATCTTCTGTTCCTTACATGATTGCAAGGTTTGTCAATTTTACTACACTTGCACACCTTGTTTAAAAATGATTTCTTAACTTCTATGCTGATTTGTGATTTATTTATTCTTCCAGTGGTAATCATGAGCGTGACTGGCCTGGTTCAGGATCTTTTTATGGAAACACCGATTCAGGTGGGGAATGCGGTGTCTTAGCCCAGACCATGTTTTATGTCCCTGCTGAGAACAGGGCTAAATTCTGGTACGGAACAACCCAACAAACCTTTTCATATCTCAAATTGGGATATTATGTTCAGACCTTTTACCTTTATGTAATGCCATAATTTCCTTCTAATGTTGGGACCCCATTACAAGTATACTCATTACTTTAGCGAATTTGGCCTTTAAAATCAATTATTTAGGAATCTCAAGACATACCTAGTACTTTTATGACACAGTTTCTTACATTCGTGCTTCGTTATTACTGGTGAATGTAAACTTTGGTGGTTTCAGAGTACATGCAGACTAGTTTTGCTTCCACAGTTTTGGGGTTTGTCATAAACAAGTTTCTTTTTCCAGGTATTCCACTGACTATGGCATGTTCCGGTTCTGCATAGCCGACACAGAACATGATTGGAGAGAAGGAACAGAGCAGTACAAGTTCATCGAGAACTGCTTAGCAACAGTTGATAGACAAAAGCAACCATGGCTGATATTTCTTGCACATCGGGTATTGGGTTACTCTTCTGCAAGCTTTTACGTAGCTGAAGGATCGTTTGAGGAACCAATGGGGAGGGAGAGCCTTCAGAAACTATGGCAGAAGTACAAGGTTGACATTGCCGTATACGGCCATGTGCACAACTATGAAAGGACGTGTCCCATTTACGAGGTACACCACAACTCCTATGCATTGCTTTGTACATTACATTCTGTGCTACATACTTAGGCATGTATATACTCATATTTTGAAAACTTACTCTCCCTGACCAATTGAGTTTGCACCAAATACTCAGTCCTAGCTTGTATCTTTGACATGGTTCATTTGTTTCCTACTGCAGAATATCTGCACTAGTAAGGAGAAGCAGAATTATAAGGGTAGCTTGAATGGGACGATACACGTGGTTGCCGGTGGTGGAGGAGCAAGCCTTGCAAACTTTGCTCCGGTTAATACGACATGGAGTATCTTTAAGGACCATGATTATGGATTTGTCAAAATGACTGCATTTGATCAGTCGAACCTTTTGTTCGAGTACAAGAAGAGCAGCGATGGAAAGGTTTACGACTCTTTCAGAATATCCAGGGATTACAGAGACATCTTGGCCTGCAGTGTTGATAGTTGCCCAAGTACAACACTGGCATTTTGAATTTAAAGCGTTTGCAAGACTCGGGTCTGTACTGTCAAATTGAAAACACAGGGAGCAAAGTGAAACTTGACATGAATTACAACTAGTAAACTGAAAGTGAGACTGAATTGCAAGATCGAGAGTATGTGCCAAAGTCCAAAGATTGTTTTCTTTCTTACCAACTATAACTAATGATTCATGTAACTTTATTTTGTTGTCAGTTTTTTTTTTCTTGGACGAAATTTGTTATCAAAATTAAACCAAAAAACATGTACAAAGAACCACCAAGTTTCGGGGTTTTAACTTGGTGTCGGGATAACCATAATGACATCGAGAAAATGACTTTGTTTCTAGCCCATCAAAACACCCGGCAACAGCATCAATTTTCTATTTAGTACAACAACAAAAAATGAACAATTTTTAATTTTGTCTTTACCAGTTCCCACTAAACTAAATGCAAATTTCAATAAACAAAACAAAATTCTTTTGATAAATTTTTTGAAACTTTGCTGTTTGCGGAAAGCCATTAAGTGGGAGCTCAGTCGAATCTTCCTTTGGGATTCCAAATATGTTACCATCATTGGAACTCACGAACCCATAATCTTATATATACTTCAACAGTTCAACTGCATCACTCTCTTCTTTAACCAACACATGTTAGCCTTCTTCTTCTGAGATTCTTGATTGGATTTAGATGCTGTGTGGGGATGAAAGACATGAAAGTGATGAGGTTCTTAATTCTGTTGGGTCTTATAATCATTCAAGAGGCAACTTCACATGGAGAGCAGCCTCTTTCCAGAATTGCAATTCGTGAAGCAACCTTTGCTCTTCATGACCTTGCTTATATCAAAGTCTCTCCTACAGTTCTAGGATTAAGGGTAAGCCTCAATCATATTCTGTTTTCATTCTCTCTCTTTCTCACTAATTATTAGCACTCATGCTTGAAACAGCATACCCTTTGATTTTGATTTTAGGAGAAGTTTGATGGGTTTCTTTCACTGTTTTAGGGGCAAGACACTGAATGGGTAACTTTGGAATTTGGTTCTGAAAACCCATCAAATGAGGATTGGATTGGAGTATTTTCTCCTGCTAATTTCAGGTAAAGTTATGTTCTTGTCTTGACCTTCTGCCTAAATTTGGTTAACATTTGGACCTATTGGAATGAATTTATTGTGGTTTGATTGGAAGCATTATTTCAACTTCAACCTTTTCAGTGCTTCTACCTGCCCTGAGGAAAATCCAAGAGTTTATCCTCCATTTTTGTGTTCTGCACCTATTAAGGTTCATTTAGCCCATCTTTGCAATGACCGTTATTTTGTACATTGCTTCTTCAGCTTCCAATGAGCTAAGGAAGTGACATGAAACTGTTTCCTTTTCCAGTTTCAGTATGCAAATTACTCCAGTCCCGAGTACAAGGACACCGGAAAAGGTTTCTTGAAGCTTCAGCTGATCAACCAGAGATCAGACTTCTCTTTCGCACTATTTTCTGGTGGTTTATTGAATGTATGCTAAAACTTGCGCTGCAGTTTTTAAGCAATTGAACCTTTTGGTTTAATGAAGCTGCAATTGATTGTAACTTTTCTGTGTAATAGCCGAAGGTGGTGGCTGTGTCAAACCATGTAGCTTTCTCTAATCCAAATGCACCAGTTTACCCACGAATAGCCCAAGGGAAAGAATGGAATGAAGTAAGTTCAATCTCCAAGTTTCTGCGGACCTTTTTCTTTTATCTTAGACAAGATTTTATCATTATCAACATTTGTTTCGTCAAAAAAGAAGAAGATGATAACAGTTATTCAAGGTAACAATATGGCTCTGTACTTAAATTCAGATGACTGTAACATGGACTAGTGGATATGGGATCGATGAGGCAGAACCTTTTGTTGAATGGGGTCCAAGAGGAGAACATTTCCGTTCCCCAGCTTTGACGCAAACTTTTGATCGTCGTAGCATGTGTGGTCTGTAACTTTCTTATAACTTCTTTCTGTTTTGAATAGCTAATTATGGATTTCTATGGAAGATTGAGAAATGAATGCCAAATAGAAATGTCAGCATGTCTAATTGCTAAAGGGAAGATAAATTAGTATTTCATAATGGTAAAAATTTGTCTATCATCTTTGCTTCCAAACACGTCTGAATATTCATAGCTGTAAGAGCTTATGAAAACTCGAAGATTAATATTTATATGGTTAGGTCCTCTTATATAAACTGTAGGTTAACAGTTTATGTTGTCAATGGACATGTGCAGGTGCACCTGCAAGAACAGTGGGATGGCGTGACCCGGGATTCATTCACACTAGTTTTCTGAAGGAGTTGTGGCCAAATAGAGTGTAGGTTGACATTCTGTATATGATTCTCTTGAAAGTGGAGTGAGTTTGATTGCTAATTACTAACTACACAAGTTTTACGCAGGTATACGTACACGCTGGGACATAGATTGTTCAATGGTACATATATATGGAGTCAAGAGTATCAGTTTAAATCATCTCCTTATCCTGGTCAAAATTCTTTACAACGTGTAGTCATTTTCGGTGACATGGGAAAGGTTTGAACTTTGAACTCCCTTAGAACATTGACGCGCTGTAGTATACAAAATCTTAGCCTTCTCTTGATCATTGTTTAACCTTTTTCTTTTCTTCTTCTTCTAAATGATTGCTATTTCATTCAGTGCAAATGTGGATGCCGAAACTGTTACTAGCAATGTTAATCACTTTCATGTAGTTTCTGGTTTGTTCCACTTTTTCACCATGCAGGATGAAGCTGATGGTTCCAATGAATATAACAATTTCCAGAGAGGTGCTCTCAACACTACTAAGCGGCTTATTCAAGACCTGAAAAACATTGATATTGTCTTCCACATTGGAGATATATGTTATGCAAATGGTTACCTTTCACAATGGGACCAATTTACTGCACAAGTTGAGCCAATAGCATCAACTGTTCCTTACATGATTGCAAGGTTGTCATTGTTTGATTACATAACTTATCTCAGCAAGAATTCCTCTATCTCTAAATTTGGATCTTCTTTTTTTCCTTTCAGTGGCAACCATGAACGCGACTGGCCAGGATCAGGTTCTTTCTATGGGAACATGGACTCAGGAGGAGAATGTGGTGTGTTGGCTGAAAATATGTTCTATGTTCCCACCAAGAACAACGCTAAGTTCTGGTATGGGAATTTTTTTGCATTGTGATAACAACCCGGAATAGTTTATGACCAATTATCCTATATTCATATTAACATTATTCAATAGAAACCTTATTAGTTTGCAGGATTCAATATACTCACAATTTTTTTTTTTTCAATTATGGTCTGATAATGCTATTTCATAATCCAGGTACTCCACTGACTATGGTATGTTTCACTTCTGCATAGCGGACACAGAACACGATTGGAGAGAGGGAACAGAGCAATACGAGTTCATCGAGCACTGCTTAGCATCGGTTGATAGGCAGAAGCAACCATGGCTCATTTTTCTTGCACATCGAGTTCTTGGATATTCCTCTTGTATCTCTTATGCAGAAGAAGGATCATTTGATGAACCAATGGGGAGGGAGAGCCTTCAGAAACTATGGCAAAAGTACAAGGTTGATATTGCCATCTATGGCCATGTACATAACTATGAAAGAACATGTCCCATATACCAGGTATATATGTTTTTACAGCGTGCCATTACCATTTACAACCCTCATTTCCATTTAATCATTTTACAGCTGGTAACTACTAACTAGTGATGGAAGTGTTATTGTCTCTGTGGGACAGAATATTTGCACAAATGAAGAGAAGCACTATTATAAGGGCAGCTTGAATGGAACAATACATGTGGTTGCTGGTGGTGCAGGAGCAAGCCTATCAACTTTTACTGCCCTTCAAACCAAATGGAGTATTTTCAAAGACTACGATCATGGATTTGTCAAGCTCACAGCATTTGATCACTCGAACTTGTTGTTCGAATACAAGAAGAGCAGGGATGGACAGGTCTATGACTCTTTCAGAATATCCAGAGATTATAGGGACATCTTGGCCTGCACAGTTGATAGTTGTCCAAGCACGACGCTAGCATCGTGAACTGGATATAGAAGTAAAATACTTATGATTCCGAGTAGTTGTAACAGTAAACAGGGACAGTGATTTTCCGGTGTATATGGAAGGTTATCTTCATCGATGATACTACAATAATAATTTCTTTTGTCCATTGATACTTGAATATTTCCATACCCTGTTGATAATTAAAACCTGCATTCAACTGCAATAATAACCCCCAAATTTGCTTTCAATCTCATCAAGTTGTCTTCAACGTTTCAAGTAGCACAATACTAATGGTGATGGAGAAGAGTCCAAATAAATTCAACTGGGGATGGAGGGAGGGGCTGACTGAGTCTTCTGGTAAAGTTTTCTGATTTTGTTGGGACAGGAAAAGCTGATTATTATCAGACAAATGAAAAGGAGTTATCTTTTTAACCACTGAATTCTATGAGTAGTAGTTTGCTCTGATAAAAAAAATCCAATTTCACTGTAAAGAATCTGAGTCTTCATTTCATTCAAGAAGTTTGCTCTGTTACAAAGGAAATATCCTTTTGTGCCTACAATAAATCAGGAAAGAAAAGTACAAGAATCCACAGACAACACCACAAATAATCAGAACCCAACTGAATGAAGATGGATTGTCAAAAACAGAGGCGGCAAAATTCATTCCAAATACTGCTGTAACAGAAGCAAAAATTGTAGCCACGAAGGTAGCTGCTGTAAGAAGCAACTCAAATTTTATCAAATGGTTCTGAACATTGCCCTGTACATGTACAGAAGTGTTATTAGAGTGCATTTAGTGGATAATAGAAATTCAAAGAAATATACTAAAAAAGGCAATCTAGGGTTTAGAGAACTAGAGGTTGTTAATCACTTACCAGTTTGATGTTAATAAAATCTTCAGTATCATCAATGTATTCTTTCAGCTGCATCAATAGTACAAGAAGTAAAATTAGACATGCCATCGATAAGGTGATAGAGGTTCCTAGTTCATACATTAAAATTTCTATAAACCTTCAAAACTATGACTTTATATAGCAAATATATATCACAGAACATAAAAATGTCATACCGATAACAATTGGCTGAGAGAATGGTCTATGACAACAAAGTAGGCTTCAAGCAGCATTTCCAGTTGATCAATGTTTTCTTCACTATTAGATGAACTCATGAAGCTTCCATTTCTGCTTGAATGTACAATACTGCTAAAAGCCCTTTGCAATTTCTGTGATCCACTGCTGGACCCTACTGGTGAAACAGGAGCAGATTTTGAAGCCACTCTTTCATCACCAGAGGAGTAACTTTGAAAACCAAGGTCACTTAAGGGAAAACCCTCCGACCTTTGTTTCTTCTCAGTCAGGTACATCTCAGCCATGTCGCCGTCATCATCCATGAGATGTTCTATTTCGTCACGGACCTAGAATAATTGAAAGCAAATATATTGAGGATATGGAAGGTATACACATACAAATATTATAAACCAGATGGCTCTATTGGCCACCAAGTCTTCACTCACCAACCTTCCCAATTTTTTCCAACTTTATAACCCAATTTACCTTATGACCAATTTATATTGAAACAAAAAAAAATCCCATTTCCTCACTTCCCCGGCTGCTGTCCCTTTCCTCACTTCCCCTTTCACAGGCCAGCCATGGTCCTTTTAAAAAGTTGAGTTTAACTTGAAGAAAAAAAAAAAGAGGGGAAAATAAAGACAATACTACTTTTTTAGGGGTTTAGGGGAGAAGATAATTAGGTGCCAAAAGAATCACCGTTGTGAAGCTAAGTATGTTATATCATCTTTTACCTTCTGAACTCGTTGTGTCAAGGCAAGGAGGTGACCTTTGAGTCTACGTGCACGCTCTAGATTCAGAGTGTTAATAGATGATGTTAGTTCATCCAGCACAGGGTATATCTCCATTTCCAGTTCTTTTACCTATCATAATGATGCACATACCAAATTAGTAAAGACTTTACCAATTTGGTATTACACAAATGCAGCGGGTACCAAATTAGTTGATAGTGTTCCGCTGCAAATAGATACCTGAGCATCTAGAGATATGCAAGTTAGTTCCAAGGCCAGCTCCAGTGCTCTAAATTCAAAAGGCAAGTCATCTAAATCAAATAGACTCATTGTCAGATTAAGAAAAAAATTAAATTAAATTAAATTAAACATTTGGCTTTACTTTGATGATTAAAAAAATTAAATTAAATTTTGCAAGAGAAATGAGTAGTCACTAAATATTTTTTTAAAGAAGAGTTGTCACTTTTTTTAGTGGAAAGCTTTTTACTGTAGGATAAGATATTTTGGGGGAGTGGGGAAAAAAATAAATGTTTGACATGCATAAGAAAAGTATGAGAACCTAAAAGCAGTAAAAAGCCATAAGGAAATGGGTAGAATTAGTTTCCTAACCACATTGATCTTTGTTTGCCTGAAGGCGTTTGCACAATTCAGACTTGTACTGAACAACACATCGATCCAGGGAATTCATCAGGATAACCTCATCAGCTGTGATTATACACCTTATCTGTTCAAGACTAACAACAATAGCTTTCTCCCTTCCCAATATTGTAGAAGGGTAAATGAACAAAGGGTCCAAAAGTCGGAGATCTCTGGCAGGCAAAGAACAATGTCTCATGATTGTAGCCTTGTCAAGCTCCAGAATCTTTGAGTCCCCAATTGTATCAATCTTTATCCAAGAACGATTTCCATGACCTCTCTTCTTCAGTTCCTGAATACCACCAGGCCACCCACGGATTCCATTTGCATAAAACTGAACGTTTCCAGTATTATTAGAGGAGGTGGATTCTGGATGGTCGGAAGGAAGTAAAGGGGTTCGTGATCCATCCATTGGATTTATTCACCCTGCTTTGGATGCTAATCCAGAATCTGGAAGAAGAGGACTTCCGTGTTGGTCCATATTAAATAATAGCAAAATGCAACACCAAGCAACCACAGCCATGTTTGAGCAATCTACTTATTGGTGATTGAAAACGTATGAAAGCGCAACCACTATATCAATAGCCATTTATGTTCTCAGCACATGTTTAAAGCAGAATCTGAAAATTGGAAATAAAGAGAAACCCTTTTGATATTGTTGTCCCAAAAAGCATATCACAGCATTAAGAGAATAACAGTGAAGGTCTATGCCTGAATGAAATGCCATGTTGAATCTAGAAGACATAATCTACTGGCTACAGAGAAGACGTGAATGAAAGTTCAAAATATCTGAGTCTCAAAATAAGACTATACCACAACTCAGTTGAGTCTGATAACTATATGTAATCAGTATTGGGTCGATTTATATCTAGAAGACAACAGATACTACATATCAGCATAACATAGAATAGTTGCTTGAATTGCCAATTTAGTCACCCTAAGAAATTGACTACAGTAAGTGCTGAATCCATTAGCCAAATTGAAACACAAAAATTCGGTTCGACCAGCGAACTCCAACCCCAAATTAGAAGCCAAATTAACAGGAACAAGTTCGAATTTATAAGCTGAAATTAAATAAAGATTATTTCTTTAGGTCGGTTTTGGAACACCCAGAAATTGAAGAACGGTTTTCCCATTAATTTAGTCCAAACCATGAGGGCCACGTCAAATTTCCACAAGAACGAACACAAGTGAAATCGGCAAATGACAAAGAATCTGAGAAAAAACCTTACCTGGTGAAAAGAGCTCGAGAGAGATTCTGCGACCTGTAATTGTGAAATGCTCGACAGCTGAAGGTGAATAGAAGCAGGCGGTGAAAAGTGCGGTTCTTGGCTCGGTGATTAGAAATGCCCAATGATATGCTTCCAGGTTAAACAAGAAGAAGAAGAAGAAGACTAGAAGAGTCTGAGCGAAATAACCAACATAATTTATGTTACTGGTAAAATATGAAAATACTTTATAAAACTGTTTAGCCGTTAGGGTCAATAACGTAAAAGTAAAAATAATAGAAAAAAAATATATATATATATAAGGAAAATAAATAATTCACAATTGCTTAACTATCTACAATTACTTAATTGCTTACACCGGTGGAGTGTGTATTGTTTCTAGTTTTCCTTAATTTGAACAAAAAAGAAATTATTATTAACACACATTTAGTTTGTCTTTATTTTCCATTTTCCATTTCTAAACTATCATACAGTTATATGTAATAGTTCATACAATTATTCAAAAGATGAAGCAAAGGAAAAATGTACTTTCTACAATATCGGTTAGACAAATTTATCTTGACAAAAAAATAAGTTATTGAGTTAACGAAAACATAAATCATTTACACGTTGTCCCGTTTAAGTTGTTAGAAGATTATGCAATTTAGAATGTCTTATTGAATTTGAGTTGTATTACCATGTTGAATAAAAACCCCACAAATAATAAGATCTTATTTCCTCTCTTTTTTTTTTTCTTTTTTTTGTACCCAATAATGTGTCATTCCTCTCAAAAAAAAAAAACTAATGAGGTGTCAATCATAACGTGTACTTATACTCGGTGACGTGGCATCACACAACAGAACACACCCGAATACCCGAACCAGAGGCGTCCAGAGCCCAGAATATGACCCGGCTCCAAAGAAGGTGGAGTAGTTAGTTAGAGATGGCGCGAAAGGCAGTGATCGTTGGTTACAGAAAGAAACGCCGAAAGTGGCGCAAGGCCTTCCGTAATATCAGATTGTCTTCACACGCAAACAAAACCCTAATTTACATTTGGGCATTCATTCCTCGATTATTATCATTTTCTTTATCCCCTACATTCTCTAACAGAAACCAGAAAAGCCACAGATTTAGAAATTCAACGCCCAGCAATTTTCTCCGTTTTCTTTTTTGCGCATTTTATAGCAGGTACCTGTTTATTTTTTATTCTTTTCTTTTCTTTTTGCAATTTCAAGTTTAGGGTTTAACAATCGAGGGTTTTTCTCCATCCTATACAATTTGGGAGTTCATTTGTTTTTCTTCTTTATAATTTTTTGGTTTCTGAGAGTTTGAGAGGATAATCAATTTCTATTTCTCCAGCATTTTATAGATTCAAATTCCAATTGAGGTGAGGGAGGAGCTGCTGATCGCGGCCATGCTAACAAGATCAGTTGGATTTGGGTAAAGTGAGTTTCTATCCTACATTGTCTATTGGTTCGGTATTTGAAACCAATTTGAATTTAGTTTTTAATATCATCTCCTATATATGAAATTTATTTTTACGAATTTCTGGGGTAATAGAATGAAACCTTATACATGCTTCTCTCTCTGTATGTATATTTTTAATTGAGATAAATTGATAACTGATGCATGTAAATTGTTGACATAATGAACACATGAAATTGTATATAACTGGTATGGTCTTAAATTTGTTGGTTACTTGGTTTTGTAACCCATTCATATGAATGGCTCATTGTTGTGGAGTTATGAAAATTGATAACCACTGTGCACCCGCCAAATTATTATAGAATGCTCCTATAGCTGGGTTATGTTGTGTTTGGGGTAGCAATCTTTCCAGAACTTGCAAATATGATTTTGAAATTGTTTCTCATTTATGTAATCAAGTTGTTAATCCATCTCATTTGGATGTGGACTTATTTTCTGCACTTCATTAGAGATAATCTTTTGACCTTTGAAACCGAGTTGTCTTAATTATTTGTTTTTCGTTTCGGGTTTGTTTCAGTTATGGACTTGGAACATGTCAGCAAACGTAGCAAGCATTCAGACATAGTTATTGATGGGAGTGGGGAGAATAAGCAGGCGGAAACACTTCCAAAAGTTGCGGATGAGAGTGGAGGCAGTAAGCACCCATCTTCTGAGTGTGTGCTGCCTTCACTCCCATCCAAAGCTGCAGATGCTACTGCTAAGGAAGGTCATCAGCGTGCCCCATCCGCAAGGCTAATCTCGTTGTCCTCTACATCTTCATCGGCATCAGACTCATCATTGGAAGATCTATTCCAAGTGGACACAAATAGAATCCCTACTTCAAAACAATTTCCTTCCCTCCATAAATATTATGACCAAAACTCTCCTTGTTGTCCATCAACATCGCGTATATCAAATGTCACAAATGGGTCACCAACGGAATCCCCTGCAATCCAAATGATGGATCGGTCCGGAGGATATGATCCTTCCAGGATCCCATCTTCCGTTTTTGCAAGAAGTAAATCCAACATAGAATTGGAGTGGAGTGTTGCTTCCAATGAGTCATTATTTAGTCTTCATTTAGGTAACAATAGTTTTTCCAGAGACCATATACTTATGTTGGGTGATTTCGGTAAGCCTGAACCAACCAAATCAGGTGAGTTGTTTGGGTTTAGTCCACCAGCTCCAGCTCCAGTAGTAGAAACAGAAATTAATAGGATCGAAGAGGGGAGAGAATCTGCAGCTGAAGGAGTGGCAGATGAGAACATTAAGGTCACTGAACGTGCAAGTTCTGAAGATCATAGTGAGGGGAGGGTACCACCTCCAACTGTATCCTCCAAATCCCCTAGCCTTGCCCTCTCCCACCATTCCGATGGGAGTGGAGCTAGCACACGCTCCTTTGCCTTCCCAATGTACGTCTATATACTTTATCTAAGGTGAACTATGCATGGAATTACCCTAATTTTACATATGGATGTTACTGTGTTTTCTACGGATGAGCATACACGCAGTTTCATATGTATAATACAGAGTTTGTGCTTATACAATAATCTCTAGTATTATACATGCTTATCTATGCACAAAATTCAGACATATGTCTAGAGAATGTTCGTGTGTAGGAGACCTTATCTGTATGCATGCTCATATGTGTGTATATTTCCATGGAAGTACACAAACCTTGAGTTTTTTTTTTCTTTTCTTTATTTTTTTGTTGGCTAGGATCCCAGACCGTGAACTTTGTTGGCTAGGATCCCAGACCTTGAACTTGGTCCATGAAAAATATACCCTTTGTTTATTGCAGAAAAAAAGAAGCGTGCATGGCCATCTTGCTACTGTTCTAATTGTAGCTGCGCCTACTGCTCTAGTTGTAGCTGCACATACTGTTCTAATTGTAGCTGGGTGTTCTGCTACAGTAAATGTCCAAGCTGCTATTGTTTAAATTGTAGCAGGGCGTGCTGCTACCCTTGGAACTATAGACAAAAAACATGGTCTAGCTGCCAATGTTTGAATTGTAGCTGGGCGTTCTGCTACCCTTGTAACTGTAGACAAAAAAGAAAGCGTTCTGATTTAATTTTCAACCACGTATGCATGTTTTTTTCCATTTAAATGAAAACATTCATCTATATATTTACAGCGTTTCATGTTGCTTGCAATCTATGGTGTGTAACTGCTACCTACATTGTTATATCGCAGATTGACAGATGGGATGAGAAGTTCTCTAAAGGTTACACAATATTCCGAAGAGCAGCTTCCAGAGCCGCCGCCACCAGCCAGCGAGACTAAAAAACCAAGTAAATCAAAAATGACCTATTGGCTTCCTTGTTTTTCTTGGTGCAAGTGGGGCTGTGGGTGTTCTTGTCGTCGGTTTTGTTCTTGTCCTAGTTGTTCCTGTCCCACTTGTTGTCGCTGATAAGAAATGCAAATGCAGTGGATCTCATAGGTCTCCTCCTTGTCCATAATGAATGCCTTACCTTCCCTTACGGTACTTTTACCGAGAGAAGTTAGTTGCACATCCACAAGATTGTTAGCAAATTCAATCACTGAAAGTCCTCTCAAACTGCAGTTGTTCATACTTCATACTTAGCAGTCTTTTGTATATCGGATCTAGTTGCAAAATTTGCTTCTAGTTTCAGGTTCAGATTTCTATATTAACTGTGACTGTGCGTATGTTGTTTAAGGCTTCTTATAATGCATGGAGCATAAGAGCCCAGAGGGATAGAGCTAAGAACATCCATGGATGATGGAAGCAGACTTGAATATGAAGGTAAAGGATGGATTTGAGTGACACAGATTCCTGGGAACTTTATGTAAGGCATAGTTTGGTTTTTGGGTGTGATAGCGGATGACCAACTTTACTCTACGGAACCGTACATGAGATGTTCACCTCAAGTTGCTCCTCGGTTCAGTAGAATCGGCACCAGCTATTGAATACTTACTTCATTTGTCAGGCATGTCCGCAGCAGAGTGCATGGTCATCACTCATCAGATTTTCCCAACAATGTCCTTCTATTCAAAGAGTTCTCCTGTGATGTATATAATCAATTTCACTGGCATTTGATCTTAGTTTTAGTGGCTGTTTTACATTTATATTTGTTTTGCTAGCACATTTCCTGAAGACACTACCACAACTAGTCTCACCAAATGAAGACATTTGATCTCATATCTTCAATATTTATTACAAGCAATATATATTATCACATTATATATGAGATAACATAACAAAAGAGAGTAATACATGTAAAGCACATTATCACAATTCACAAACAATATTTATTACAACATAACAACTATTTAGTCGAACTTGTCAACCGAGCTTAAGCAAACAAATCGACCGGATAGAAAAGTAACCAATTTTGAAAATTAATCAGTAAGGTACCAGAACTTTCAAAAACACATCATCGGAATACCTCCGTCTATTTTCCGTTACTTGACTGTTAATTATAAGAGCATATTAGTCCTTTAACATATCTCAACTTTCAAAAGTGATCAATAAGATATCTGAACATTTAAAAACACATTATCGAGATACCTCCGTCAATTTTTCGTTATACCTTAGTTAAATGAGATCACATGTGACCCATGTGAGATATTTTTCAAAAAATTTAAGGTATTTTCTCACTTTTTTTTTTGTTTTGCTTATATTCTCTTATTTTCTCTCTTTTTCTCTTCAACTCACACCGATGTGAGAGACTGGATCTAATACCACCAAGATATTTTCTCATGTATGGATGATGCACATAAAGTGCATATGAAATTTATGGATGATCTAGATTTTGAATTAGTCAGTACTTAAATTATATTAATTAAAGTAATACTCTCCAAAAAAATAGCATGTCCTCCAAAAAAATAATCAAAATCTACTTAATTATTGATTATAGGAAGAGGATAATGATGAAGTTTTGAAGGGAAAATCTGGAAGGAGAATAATTAATTGCATTGTTAATTTTGAAGAGAAAAGATAAGGTGAGATGAGGGAAGAGACATATGCTTCAACATATTTCATTTAACTGAGATATGATGAAAAATGGACGAAGATATCCCGATAATATGTTTTTAAAGTTCAAATACCTTATTAATCACTTTTGAAAGTTGATATATATTAAATGTCTGCTATACGCTCGTAATTAACGGACAAGTAACATAAATTGGACGGAGGTATTTCGTTGATATGTTTTTGAAAGTGCATGTACCTTATTAATCACTTATGAAAGTTTGGTACCTTTCTGTCTAATGCATCAAAGTTTAAACACTGTTGGTGATAAAAACCCTTATATATGAGATGTTCACAACCTTTTATGAGTCAAATTTAACAAAATTCAAGTTTCGTCTGTTTCTTTCACGAGCGGAGCTTTGAAGAACTACAACAAGCGAAATTTAATAAGAATTCAAGCTCTATGGAGCCAATTTACAATCTTATTCTATGTGTACAAGTGCAAAAGAAGTGTACGTTGATTAACTAAGAGTAGTAGAGTCACTAGAGTGGTTTTTTTAAAAAAAAAAAATTGAAATGCAGTTTCTACTGTCTAATGGGTGAGGTGGGCAGTCAAACCAATTCAGACCCGCTTCCAATCCGACCCGGATTGGGCCGGGCGTTATCAAACTGAATTGGGCTTGGCCCGAAACCAATTCGCCATCCTCTCGTCGTCTCCTCCATCTCCGATTTACTGTTCAGCAGCACAAGATTATCAAACTCGGTCTGAGTAAGCCAAAAAGAAAAACTTTTGGCGCGTCGTTTTTTATCTTCGTTCAGGGTCTTGCATTTCTGCTGATATTTCAGCTCCATAGCAGCGGCTATAGTTTGTTAGAATCAGAAATCACAGCACAGTTTGAAGAGGGATAAGGAAAAAGAAAGCGACTTTTAACGGCGCTGGTACCACATTCTTACTTGAAATTTTGAACATCAACTGCTAATAGCTAAGCCCTAATGTAAAACATTGCTTCATTTGAATATGATTACAATTTATGTTTCAGTCATTCGGGTTTTCATCTTTGTTGAATAATGCACACAATGTGTTTGAGGAAATGCCTCAGAGGATAGATATTTATGTATTTCGTATTGGGTCTGCTTTGTTGCTTCTTGGGTTATCATTTGAGCTAGGAAAACTGGTTTTGAGCATGTGGGTGGGGCTGTGATCTCTGTGTTGATTTTGATTTTGCCGTTTGTTTTTCTATTGTCTGCGCATGAACCTCCTACAAATCATTTATCTAGGAAAAGCTTCTGCATTTGATAAAATAGATGATGTCGTTTTGTGTATCTTAGTTGGGAGATGTATGCATATACGATCACTTATAATTAGTAGCCTATCCAGATTCAGTTCTACAGCATGAACTACCAATTGTAAACAGAAAACATTTTGAAGATAAACAGAATACAATGAATCTCTGTTGAGTGAAGTATGAACGGTCTGTAAAGCTCTATCTGAATTGCTGATGAGATTTTTTTTCTTCTTTGGCATTTGCTGAACTTTTAGATGGATGAGTTGTTGAAGAACCAGATTTTTGCAACCCATGCACTTGCTGGTGTAGGATCAGTGACATTAGGCACAGCTCTTACGTACCCTCTAGATACTATTAAAATCCTTATTCAGGTATGTTGTCTTTGTTCCTTCACCTAGAATTTGCATGCTTTAGAAGTTATGTCCTTTATGAAGAGCGCTTCTAACTTGAATCGTCCTTTATATTAATTGAAGAACAGGTTGGTTCAAGTTCTAGTAAACAATTGACAACTACTGAGGTTTTCAACCGAGTTCGATCATTTTCCGGAAATTCAGGTACTTCTATGAACTTCATTTAATTCTATCTGTAATTTTTTAAGGGGATGCTTAATGTACGGAACTATTTCATTCATCTAGTGGGTTTCAAAGACGTGTTTAATGCCTAAAAGTTCCTCACTGAGTTGGCTGAAACATGTTCAGTGTTATGCTGGAGGGGGCTTGAGGGATTTTACACTAGTATTGCTCTGGGCTTTATAGATTCAAAACTGGAAAAGGTCAACCCAAAACTATGAGAATCATGCTTGACCGAGAAAGAAACTTCCATTCCTCTTAAACTATTACTTTAGCTCTTCAATCTGTATGGATTTGCACGCTTAATGCTTTTATGACTTTAACAATGTCATCAAAACAGGGTAGAATTATTGAATAAAACAATAAATTGGGGCTACTGATAACTGTCAGGTTTGGCCTTTGATGAATATTGCAGGTTTGTACAGTGGTTTTTGTTGGTTGGCAGTGGGAAGAACTTTTGGTGTTGGAGCTCGCTTTGGAACCTATGAAATTTTGACGGCCTTTTATAAAGGTTTTTCTCTTCATTTTCCTGTAATTAATGTTCTGTCTCTGCAAACAATAATTATTATTTGATTTCAACATTGAATTTACATGGATAGGATGGTATATCAAGACATGTTGCCAAAATTTATCATATCGATTTACAGCTTTCAACACATTTTGTGGTTGCATAATTCCTTGGCAGATGGTCGAGAAGATAACCATGTCCACGCCTCTGAGGCCCTCTTAGCAGGGCTTGCTGCTGGTGTTGCAGAATCACTAATAAGCTCTCCCTTTGAACTTATAAAACTTCGTGCCCAGGTTACCTCTGCTTCTCGCATTCCAAACTCGTCCTCTCTCACAGAAAAGGTAGCTGTTGCACCTTTGATACAAAAATTATTACGTGGATATACTCCAGACACAAAGGCATTAAATTATTCTGTCGGCCTCTTATCCACCCTGACAACTAAACATCCCAATATGATGAGTGAATTACAAGAGTATCCATGGATGATGACTGGATCTGGGAGGCCCCCATCAGTGTTCAGTGTTAGGAAACCATCTGAAATCATCTCTTTGGAAGGATGGCGCTCGTTATGGAGAGGTCTACGGTCAGGAGTTGTTAGGGACTCAGTTTTTGGTGGCATGTTCTTTGCTACTTGGCAATCCCTGCACCGAGCAATGCTTGACTGGAAGGCAGTGGGGATGAATCCGGAACCCAGGTATTAAAGGGGAACTGCTATAACCTCGTATGTAATTCATCAAGATGCATCTACTGTTTTCTCAAGATGTCTAATCCTCAGATAGGAGCACCATAGAATATAAGCTTTGCATCATTGTTTTCCTTTTTCTTTCTATTGATGTGAACTTGCTTTCTCGTAGGACGGATGATGAAATTGGTCCGCTCTCACCTTTAGCTGTTAGTGCTGCGGCTGGAGTTTCTGGCTCAGTTGCTGCAGCTGCTTCTCATTGTTTTGACACTGCTAAGTGTCGATCACAATGTATTGTGCTGCCCAAGGTATGCGACATACTGAGCATATGATGCACCTATCTTTTTCGCTTGCTAGCAACATCTGAAACAAAATAATGTCCATTTATTTCGTTTCATTGTTGTGAGTTTGTGTTTTGTGGTGGCAGTTTGTCTCCATGGAGAGGAAGCTTCTGAAATGGAGAACACCAGGGAAGAGGTTCGAGAGAGCTACGGGGATCCACCCTGCTGACAGGAATCTCCTGTTCCGTGGCATTGGGTTGCGGATGGCTCGCTGTGGGATTGCATCATTCATTATGGTGGGAAGTTATTTCCTGGTTGTGGATCATCTTGCTTGAAGATGCAATTAATTGGCACAGAATGCTTTCTTCAAGAGTCTCTGATTGAGAGCTGGACTTGCTTAGTTAGTTCTATAAGTTTACTGCTTTGTTCAAATCTATAAAAATGAAACTGGACATCCAGATATAGCAAAAGGCATTCATGATATACACCCACCCATATTTTTGTTATATATGGAGTCACCCTTTTTTCCCATTTTCCTATTATATTTAGATTTATTTCAGGAAAATAATAATAATAATAATAATAATAATAATAATGGCTTTTTACGTAACGACGTCGTTTAACTGAGTGGCAGACTGGTAGTGGCAGTGGCAGTTAGGGTTTTAATTTCAGAGATTCTTTCCAACCTCTGCTACAGGGCTACCCAATTCATCATCGTCTTCCTCATAAAAAAAATAAAAAAATCCATCATCGTCTTGAAATCAAATTTGCAACAACAAAAATCGAGAACAAAATGCTCTACGGAGGTGGCGCTGCCGTCACAAAAACCCCACCTCTCTTCTTCTCTTTGTTCATCAAAATCCCACTCCCGTTAATCTCCCGCACTTGTCGCCGCGTCTTCCGTCCAATTCTCCACTTCTCAAAACCTTCTCGACCGAGCCCAATTTCCACCAGCAGTTTTTCCATGCACCAAAGACTCAGCCTTTGCACTCTGGCTCTCTCCAGAGACCGCACGCCGGCTCCGGCGCCGGTGCTTTCCGGAAAAGCCCTGAAGAAAGCTCGGCGGGAGTCGCCGGAGGGAGTCCTGAAGCAGAGGCTAGACATGTGTTCCCGGGACGGCAAAGTGGTCGAAGCTCTGAGGCTTTACGACGAGGCCAGGAGTAATGGAATTCCGCTCAGCCTGCACCATTACAATGTTTTGCTCTACTTATGTTCTTCAGATGGTGAGGACGCTGACGTGGGTTTGAAGAGAGGGTTCGAGATTTTTCGGCAGATGGTGGAGGATAAGGTTGTGCCTAATGAGGCCACGTTTACCAATGCGGCCAGGCTTTCGGCGGCTGTGGCGGACCCGGAAATGGCGTTTAATTTGGTGAAGCAGATGAAGCGTTTTGGGATTCCACCCAAGCTTAGGTCTTACGGCCCGGCATTGTTTGGTTTCTGTAAGAAAGGGGAGGCTGATAGAGCTTATGAAGTTGATGCACACATGGTTGAATCTGGGGTGTTAGCTGAGGAGCCTGAGCTTACTGCATTGTTGAAGGTTAGTTCCGATTCGAACAAGGGTGACAAGGTTTATGAGATGTTGCAGAGGTTGAGGAGTGGGGTGAGGCAGGTCTCGGAGTCTACTGCTGAGGTGGTTGAGGAGTGGTTTAAGTCTGAGGAGGCGGCGAAAGTTGGGGTAGAGAATTGGGATGTGAAGAAGGTGAAGGAAGGGGTTGTGAGAGGAGGTGGAGGGTGGCATGGGCAAGGGTGGCTCGGGAGTGGGAATTGGAATGTGGTGAGGACTCAGATGGATGAAGCAGGGACATGCTCTGCTTGCCGCCAGAAGCTTGTTTGTATCGATATTGATCCGAAAGAGACTGAGAATTTTGCTACCTCTTTGATTAAGCTGGCTAACCAAAAGGAGACCCGGGCTCATTTTGTTCGGTTCCAGGTGTGTGACTCTGTTTTGCTTGTATATATTCAGTTTCTAAGATTTAAGAAACTTGGTTGGGGTATGGTACATTTTATGACTAGACATTTGAAGTCTGAATGAATGGATCAACTTATGTGATTTTTTCAAAGAATTTGACTTGCTTGATATGCATCTTTTCACTTATTTCTTTGCATTCATGAGTAGAGCTCCAATGAGGACTTGGTGAATACTACATTATGTTTTATACCTCGTGTGCCATTACATTGGTATTTAGCTGAATAGTAATTTTGTGATGTTAAGTTCTTGGATCCCACATGAAATCAAGATTTACAGTGTATACAATCTCTCATCTTTGCTTGGATTATTGGGGAACTCTATTAGGAGCCTAGGAGGCATAATGTCTGTAGTGTCCAAAGAGTAAAGAATAATTTCCTGAGTTTGTTGTTATCTTTTACAATGCTGATTTCATTAATTAGTCCATGGTCGATAGTTTTTGTATGCTTCAGGCAATTCAGTAATTGATACCATAATACATTTGTCAGCGACATCCTGATTGATTAGAAGTTAAACTCATCCAGGAGTGGCTTCAGCGGCATGGTCCATTTGATGCTGTTATAGACGGTGCCAATGTCGGTCTCTGCAATCAACATAATTTCAGCTTTTCTCAGGTATGGGACACTATCCTTGATTTTTTCATATCAGTTATTAAATGTATAATTATTCCTTCATTGTTGTAGCTCAATGATGTTGTGAATCAATTACAAAAAATGAGTCCAGCGAAGAGATTGCCACTTGTTATATTGCACACAAGTCGCACGGCAGGTGGCCCCGCCCAGAATCCTAGAAACAAGGCATTGTTAGAGAGTTGGAAAAAGGCCGGTGCACTTTATGCTACTCCAGCTGGTTCAAATGATGATTGGTAAGTTTGATTTTTTTGAGACCTGTAACATAATCAGATTGAGTTATGAGACATTGTTGCATATTGAATTAGATGAAGAATGTACACTGCAACTTGTTGCTACAACATTACAAATTGAGACTCATCAATATCTATGGCTCTCCTCATTAGTACCGGAGTTAACCTTTGCCTAAATCGTATCCCTCATGTGATTCATAGGTACTGGTTGTATGCTGCTGTTAGTTGCAAGGGTTTACTGGTGACAAAGGATGAGATGAGAGACCACTTGTTCCAACTTTTAGGCACTAGCTTTTTCCCAAGATGGAAGGAAAAACATCAGGTATCATGCTTCTGCTGATTAATTTGTATGTGTTTCCTTTGGGGGGTGAGTTTAGTCAAGCATTCTCCAGATTGTTTCTCCAACCAAGGACTTGAGGGCCTCTTTTAGGATCCAAATTCAAATGTTTTCCCCAATTTCTCAAGGAGAAAAGGAAAACTTGAAAGGGTGGTGGGATGTTCTTGGATTTTGATAGTTTTCGGCAAATACATTGCAGGTTCGGGTGTCTGTCTCAAGGCTTGGACTTAACCTTCACATGCCACCACCTTATTCAATTGTAATTCAGGTGTGATAATCAGGCCAACTTCTATCAAGTCCTATCTTTATAGTAAACACAAATACACAATTTGGTTTAGTTGTATGGAGTGCTTTGTAACAGCCTAGAACACGTTGTTGAATGCAGGAGTCGGAGGACGGGCGTTGGCACGTGCCAACAACCACAGGTGATGACATTGAGACACCAAGGGTGTGGTTGTGTGCCACCAGAGCCAGGGATACAAAATAAGAGGGAGATTTTTAATTTTTATTTGGTTATGATCAATCATCTGTTTTTACAAATAAAATGTAACTAGTCTTTCTACACGCGCAAATGGCTGGTAAATGGCTGGTGCGTGCGATTGTTTGCACAATTTTTAGTTTTTTAGACTTTGGGCCGTTTGGTAAAAATAAATTTTAGTGAATTGCTTAAACACTTTGTGAGAATAAGTGGCTGTAAAGCAATTGAGTGTTTGGTAAGCGCTTTTGAAGGTTTGTGAGTATTAAAGCAGGAGAGAGTGTTTGGTAAACTCTTTTTAACTCTTTGAGTTTGTAAAATGACCAATATGGACATAATGTTAAACTAATTTTTTTTTTTACAAGAACATATTTATGGTTAGCTTTTTTTTTTTCTATACAAAAAATAATGTTAAACTAATTGTTTGGTAATGTAATGTAATTTATTGACTTTTATGGTTAGTTTTTTTTTTATACAAAAAAATTATGTTTGAACTAATAATTTTTGTAGATCAATTGGTCTAGCATAAGCAAATAATAACTTTCAATTCCTTTCAACATAAAAGGATTTCAATTAATAAACAATTGGTTTGTTATCGTCTCCAAATAGTTACAACAAAGTTTCATAACATCATCATACGTTTACATTATTACGCGCACTCATTAAACTTTGAGTAATGTTATTTCTTATTATTTCCATTTCTCTTGCACCAGGACCATGAGTAATATGATATTCTTCTTCTGCATCAGCATCTATCTCCATCCCACTACTTGACATGTTATCTGAACTTTCTCCCACATTAATGAAATGTTTATCACGATTTGCATGCCTCCGAATATAATTATGAAGTGTCATAGTTGCAATAACAATCTTCACTTGCTTCTCATATGAATAAGTAGGCATGTCCTTCAAAATTTTCCACTTTTTTTTCCAAACTCCAAAAGTACGTTCTATGATACTTCTAAGAGAAGAGTGTGTGTTAAATACCTCTCTCTCATTTGTTGGTTCTCGCCTACGATATTGTTGAAAATGTTGCCTTGGACCTTTGTAAGGTCCCAAAAACCCATTCATTTGTGGGTATCCCGAATCAACAAGATAATATTTTCCTGTCAAATAACAAAGATTAGATAATAAATTTGATGTATAATTGATCAATCATTGAAAGTATTTAAATAAAAAATAATAACATAATTATTATTTAAATCATTACCAGGTGGAGGTTTAGGGAACTCCATATCGGGATTCCGAATAACCGATAGAAACACTCTTGTGTCATGGGCAGAGCCTTCCCAACCCGCACATGCAAAAATAAATTGCATGTCAAAATTACATGCGGCCATAATATTTTGAGTTGGTATTCCTTTTCTACCAATGTACGGTACTTGATCTTGAGGAGTTATTGAAGCTTGAATATGTACTCCATCGATAGCACCAATGCAATCCTACCAATAACAAGTTTTATTTGTCAATGTATACAAATTATTAAAATGAACTAAAATTAGAAATATATTAAATATAATGAATACCTTAAAATGTGGCATATATCTCCTATCATTCAATATTTCCGGTGCAACACCATTAAAATCAGGATCCAATGGTTTGATAATTTCTTGGCCTAAAAGATTAAGCATATCTAGTGCCTCTCCAAAATATCGACTAATAGTTTCGCCAGAATGTTGAAACCGTTCTTGTGCCAACTTATTTGAAACATTATGTCCTAGCATGTGCCAACATTCCCACTACCTCTTTGTGCTTCTTCTTGAACCCAACGACCCAAATTTGGTTTCTAATTCATCACATAAACAAAGAAATACCTCCTTATCCATTCTAAACATGTTGTAACATCGTCGTTCATTCCCTCTTAATACCTCCATTAACCACTTATTACCTGTTTGAGAAGATACATTGCAAGGAGTTTTATGAAGATATTTCTCAATATATTGTTGAGCAAGTAGAAGATTAAATTGAACACTTTGATAGGTCATCTCCTCTTGTTCTTCATTTACACCATCTACTCCAGGAATGTTCATATTTCAAAAACAAACCTGCAAATTAAATTTAGAGTTTGTAAATACTACAAGCACAAAAGTATGAATATAATATTACAAAGACATTAAATACCAATATAAGATAACAGATCAAATTCCCAAGATACATATCAAACATGTTCCAAGCTTAAAACAACAAGTTAATAAGCAAATTTCAAGGTTTAGGTAACAATAAAATTCCAAACTTAAAACAATCAAAAAAGTTCAAACATGCCATAATTGAAAAATCTCAAACATAGCTTAAACTTATTTCTCATCCATCTCAAATTTGAGCCAAGCCAACTTTATGTTCGGATCTTCTATTGTTGTGAACATCTCCCTCTTTTCTTGATTTAAAAATAACCGAGTAGCAAAAAACCACAACTTTGTACCGGGCTCGGCTTCAGGCAATGAAGTGACCACCTTCATCACTTCTTGAATACTAGTGCATATGCCTTGTGCACTTTTATTCATCATTGAAGTTGCAGTACTCCTACTCTCAATTACCGAACACATCCGATCAATTTGTTGGCAATTTCGCCCCCCCTTCCCTTTGTGCACCCTTTACCCTTCCATCCAACTTCAACACTTGCTTTCTTTTGTTCACCTTCGCGACCACGACCCGCATCTTCAAGAAGCACACATAGTTGCTCGGCTCTGGAAGAGGAGCGAGAGGAGGGCTAAGTTTACGGGCCGACCCCGAACACTACCAACTCACTTCAAAACAGGGTGCCTTTCCGAACTTGAATCCTTGTTTGCCTCTTGTTGCATTAAACAAAAAAAAAATCAAAAAGGGACAAAAGAAAAGCAAAATAAAATTACAAACAAAAACAACAGCCATAAATAAAATTACAAACCTGAATTTTACTATTCCACCACTCCTCGGAACACAACAGTATTTAACTTGTGATCCCATCCAAGACCGTCCTTCCCCTTTAATCTTCCATAATTTCCATTCCCCTTTGAGCCCCACTTATTTTTATTTCTTTGTATAATTTCTCCCTTTCTTTATTGAAATACTTATAAGATGTTGTAACCCCTCTAAGGTGAGTAGTTGGGCTTACCCTTCCTTCAACATGCACAGAAACACCACTAAATCTCTTCCAAAGGCGACCCTCCCCGTGTATACCATATATAAAACAAATAGGGCTCATACGCCTAGGAAAGTAAAGAAAAATAGACAAGATACGCCATTACCACAACTACAAACGTAGAAAATAACAATCAAGACAAAACCATACTATCAAATGAAAATAAATATATTTTTGTCTCAATTACTTCATCAATACATGTGATATACACAATCAATTAATCACAACTCTCATTAGGCCAAAAGAAAATAAAATTGTGCACACTCTCATGCCTATATTTAGCAAAATCAAAGGAAATCAATTCTCTTGATCAAAAAAAAAAGGAAATCAATTCAAGCAATCAATATGGAACCAAATTACAAAATTATGGACCATTAAACCAATAGCAATAGACCAAAACAGCATGCTGAAATTCCAATCAAACTTCCTGATGATCTTTCTTTTCGTTTTTTTTTTTAATATGGCAGCAGCCCTAAACAATCACACATTTTCTCATCAAACCCATGTGAAATTCTACTATAATTTTGTAAGGCAAATATCAAACATTGGAATATTCACTCCAGCACGCCACACTCTTCACTTTCTCATCAAACCCATGTGAAATTCTACTATAATTTGATCAAACCCATGTGAGAGACGATCAATTTCAAACATTTCTAAACAATCATGGATTAAATTAATCCTACAATCATTCCAAACACAAGAAAAGCAAGCAATCTGAGATGGTGGACAAGACAATGAATTGCAATTGTAAGCAGCAAATATGAAATCACCAATAAGAGAGACAACGAGGTAATAATTTGATGCTAACCTTGATCCAGAAGAGAGCAAAGGTGCGAAGACGAGGAAGCTACCACGTCGCCGCTCGGTCTTGGCGAAGAGGAGAAGTGGAAGTGGAGATCGGCGTTGCTTCACCAAGAGAATTGAAGTGTGGCGTGCTGATCTGCTGGAGCTTCACAAGAGAAGTGCGGCGTCTAGCTAGGGCTGCTTTCACGAAGAGATGAGAAAAGATGACTGTAATTTTTGAAAGTCAGTGAGGATAAAACTGGTAAGAATCAAATTTTCATTAATGAACGTATTAGCCGCATTTGTGTTTACGGAAGTTAAGCAGGTTCAACGGTCTTTTGCTAAAAGCCCATCCCAGTATTTTCAATTTACCAAACAGGGTCGACACTTATACCGCAAAAATAAATTTGGAGGGGTATTCTTGGATTTTTCAAAATTTAACTAAAACTCATGGTTTGACTTTATTAATATAGATTAATTGTACATTATGATTATCCATGACAGAAACTAACTAAATTTGCCTCATCTTACATGTTAATTCTTCTACTGGGATACAGTTACATTACCCTCTTTACCCTCACATTCTTACATTCTAATTCTAATCCTAACTCCACATAATCTCAGCTAAGCAAGCATTGCATAAATGCAGCATTTACCACAACAATTCAATGGATTTTTTTAAAAAAATCATTGATCTTTGCCTTTGTTTCGATAGATTTGTTACTGGTTGTAATCGGAGATTTGTTTTGTAATTGTATTCCTTAAACGAAAAGGAATCTAATGCAATAATAAATGAAATTAGTTACCGGTCCATAAGAGTAATTTTGGACGTGAGTAAAAGTAGCTATAGAAATTAGTTACCACCGTGCGAACAAAGATTTGAAACAAAAAGCGAATGTTCGTTGGTTAACTGTGGCAGAACCGGACCTCCACCTGGACAGACATGCGTGGGCCCGTTATCCTTAAATGACCGACCTGTGGGCCCCACTCTCTGCGCCAAAAGTCCCATTGGTCATCTCACTGTCACACTCACACGTCAAAACCCTCTCTTTCTTTTTTCTCTTCTCTAGCAATTGGAATGAATTTTCCAAATTCCAATCCAAGAAGAAAAATCAATAAAATAAGAAAGCATTTCAAAGACCTCAGTCTTCTTCTTCCTCCTCTCCCTCTCAGAACCTGAACACAGAAACAAGGGTTTTTTGGTGGAAGCCCAAAAATGAAATGCTATGGCCTGAGAAAGACCGTGTTTTTCTTCCTCAAAGTTTTCTGCTTTTTGTGCTTTTCAGTTTCCGGTGAAAAGCTCTTGTCAGAGAAGTCGATTTTGCTGGAGCTCAAGAGCTCGGTTTCAGACCCAGATGGGGTTCTGTCCAGCTGGGGCGAGAGCAGCTCTGATCACCACTGTTCGTGGTTCGGGGTCACCTGCGACTCGAAATCCAAGGTCGTCTCCCTCAGTATAGCTGGAAGTGACGGCAAAAGAGGTAACTTTCAAGCTCTTTCTTGCTCTGAGACTGTGAAATTTCAATTTCCGTTTGATGGGTTTGGGGTTTGGAGAACTAGTTCGGTTAGTGACGGGAAATTAGCTGGAAAGCTTTCACCTTTGGTTGGAAAACTCACCAAGCTTAGAGTTTTATCGCTGCCCTTTAATGAACTTAGTGGTGAAATTCCTGAGGAAGTTTGGGGGTTAGAGAAACTTGAAGTGCTTGATCTGGAGGGAAATTTGTTGAGGGGGAAGTTGCCAAGTCGATTCTCGGGTTTGAGAAAGTTGAGGGTTTTGAATGTTGGGTTTAATAGAATTGGTGGGGAGGTTCCAGTTTCTCTTGCGAAATGTATGGATTTGGAGGTTCTGAATTTAGCTGGAAATGAAGTGACTGGAGCCATTCCTGTGTTTTTTGGTAGTTTATCAAAGTTGCAGGGCCTTTATTTGGCTCAAAATAGGTTAAATGGATCTCTTCCGGACAAATTTGGAAGCTATTGCCGGAATCTTGAGCATTTTGATGTGTCAGGGAATTTCCTTGTTGGGAAGATTCCGAGTAGTTTGGGAAATTGTCTACGGTTACAGACTCTTTTGTTGTTTTCGAATACACTGGATGGTGTCATTCCCGGTGAACTTGGTAAGATTCGGGGGCTTGAAGTTCTAGATGTGTCTAGAAATAGCCTTAGTGGTCCAATCCCCCCTCAGCTCGGACAATGTGTCAATTTGTCGGTTATTGTCCTGTCAAATCTTTTTAATCCATTGACGATCAATCAGAATACACATGGAGATTCATCGGTTGAATTATATAAAGGAGTGGAGGATGATTACAATTTCTATGAAGGCTCCATTCCCGAGGAAATTACAACCTTACCAAATTTGAGAGTAGTTTGGGCTCCAAGGGCAACCCTTGAAGGCCAGCTTCCGAGCAATTGGGGTGGTTGTGAGAACTTGGAGATGGTGAACTTGGCTCAGAACCTTTTCAGTGGAGAAGTAATTGGAGTGTTTGATAGATGCAAGAAGCTGCAGTATCTAAATTTGAGCTCAAATAAGCTGAGTGGGAAGCTTGATGAAAAGCTCCCAGTTCCTTGTATGACCGTTTTCAGTGTCAGTGGGAACCTCTTGTCTGGACCGATCCCCACTTTTAATTTTGCAGTGTGCCCCCACGTGGCCTGGAACTCAGATCTTGTCCGAGTCTACAATCCATCATTTGGATATCAAGTGCTCTTTACTTGCAGAACTTATCTTGACACCCATTTACCACTTTTTGGTGCTAGTTTCACAATGATTCACGATTTTAGTGGTAACAACTTCACTGGTCCAGTCCAACACCTTCCTCTTGCACCCGAGAGATTGGGGAAGCGAACTGTTTATGCATTTCTTGCTGGTGGGAACAAGTTCACTGGATCATTTGCTGAAACCTTGCAAGGAAAGTGTGATGGCTTATATGGAATTATTTTTAATGTTAGCAACAACAAGTTATCAGGCCGCATTCCTTTTAAGATTGGCGTGACGTGTGGATCTCTTAGACTCTTGGATGCCTCTGGAAATCTCTTATCTGGGTCAATACCTCCAGATCTTGGGGATGTGAAGTCTCTTGTCTATCTTGACTTAAGCAGGAACCAATTGCAGGGTCAAATTCCCTCAGGTATCAGTTATTTGAAGTATCTCAAGTATCTGTCCTTGGCTAATAACAACCTTACTGGTACAATTCCTGCGAGCTTTGTGGGGTTACGCTCCCTTGAAGTGTTAAAGCTATCTTCAAACTCTCTTTCTGGTGATATCCCCCAAGGTCTTGTCAACTTAAAAAACTTAACTGTTTTTATGCTTGACAACAATAAGCTCTCTGGGCACATCCCTTCTGGTTTGACTAATGTGAGATCCCTGTCTTCATTTAATGTCTCATTTAATAACCTGTCTGGTCCATTTCCATTGAGTAATAATATGATGAACTGTAGTGGTGTCCTCGGAAACCCTTTTGTTAATCAATGCCGTATTGTTTCCCTCACTGCGCCATCTTCAGATCAGCTAGGTAGCTCTGCTAATTCACCAGATAGCCCTGATTCTCTATCAGCAACTGCTCCTGATACTGAAAATAATGGAAAATTAAACTCGATTGAGATTGCATCCATAGTATCTGCATCGGCTATTGTGTTGGTTCTCTTCTCTCTTGTTATCCTCTTCTTTTACACAAGAAAATGGATACCAGATTCCAGAGTTCAGGGTTTTGAATGCAAAGAAATTACAGTTTTCACAGAAATTGGGGCTCCAGTGACCTTTGAGAATATTGTTCAAGCAACAGGGAATTTCAACACCAGTAACTACATTGGGAGTGGAGGATTTGGGGCAACTTACAAAGCAGAAATCTCTCCGGGAACCATAATAGCTGTAAAAAGGCTTGCTGTTGGAAGGTTTCATGGTGTTCAACAGTTCCATGCCGAGATTAAGACCCTTGGAAGGGTGAGACACCCCAACCTGGTAACTTTAATAGGTTACCATGCCAGTGAAACGGAGATGCTACTCATATATAATTATTTACCAGGAGGGAATTTGGAAAATTTCATTAAGGAAAGATCTACAAGATCTTTTACTTGGAAGATTCTCCACAAGATTGCTCTGGATATAGCCCATGCACTTTCTTATCTGCATGACGAGTGTATCCCGCGTGTCCTACACCGTGATGTCAAGCCAAGCAATATACTGTTGGATGATAACTTAAATGCTTATTTGTCTGACTTTGGATTATCTAGGCTGCTGGGAACTTCTGAAACGCATGCAACAACTGGTGTTGCAGGAACTTTTGGGTACGTAGCACCTGAGTATGCTATGACCTGTCGTGTGTCTGAGAAGGCTGATGTTTACAGTTACGGTGTGGTGCTGCTTGAATTGATTTCAGATAAGAAAGCTTTGGACCCATCATTTTCTTCACATGGAAATGGTTTCAACATTGTTTCTTGGGCATGCATGCTGTTAAGAATGGGTCGGGCTAAGGAGGTATTCATGGAAGGACTATGGGAGGCAGGACCTGAAGATGATCTGGTCGAGATGCTGTACTTGGCTGTCAAGTGTACTGTTGAGACCCTCTCCATTAGGCCTACAATGAAGCAAGTTGTCCAAATACTGAAGCGAATTCAACCTGTTTCAAGCTAGCCGAATAATGACCAGAGTATAGGTAATTAAAGAGCTAGACCATAACTTAGTAAGTATAGAAGGTATGCCAAGCTTGTAATTTGTACATTTGCTTGCAGTCACATTTTGAGAACCCCTCAAAATTGGTTCTTAGTTTGTTCTTTCTCTTGTAACAAGTGTATTTCTCCTGAGCTGAGGAATTTTTGAAACTTGCATTTATACATGTCTCAGTTCATTGCAAATTATAATGGGCAGCGGTTTATTGTCTTCTTATCTAGTCATTTCATGTTTCCCTAGTATGCTGGACTTGATGAATATGTGTTTGTAAATGTGCCTGAAAAAATGGTTCGTAATTTGAAGATTACTTGCTGAGGATGGGATGGAAGTTGAAAATATTATACCTGGTGAATATTGCTCAGATGCAGATAAGTGATGCCCTGAGGTACTTACTGATTATGTTGATTGTTCCTTTTTCCAGGTTTATTTTGAAGTTGTAACTGATCTTGCTGATGGCACATTTATATCTGATGTTTAATTTTGAATCATCATTTATGAGTATTTACTTTTGTGTCCATGAAAAAATCGAAGCAGATATATATGGATTTGAGCATTAAAGAGACGAAATATTTAGAGTCAAATCCACGTTTGACCATGAAAAAAAATATTTTTTTTTTGGGTTACAAGGGGAACCAAAGGGCCAAACAACAAACAACTGACTCGAAGAGAAGTTTAAGCCAAAGGATCTGGTTCTTTCAACACCAGAGATATCATCCAAAACAGCAGCAGATATGTGACCTGGAGGATTTCGGAAGAAGACAGAGGCATTAGAACTAATATTATAACTTTAATACACCATTAAATCACTTTAAACTATCACTTTAATAGACAAAATTAACCAAAATTTATAGTTTATTATGCTATATATCGACGCTAGATTCTTTAAGACATTATTGCGGTATTTCTTTTTGAAGACTTGGGAAATCTCCGTAAATAAGTGTACTAATTCTTGTAGCCTCATAAACCCTAATTTGTTTCTGCTCACCATTTATTCAAGCTTCCCATCTCGCATCTCAAGTGATTCACTTCATCATTATACGCAACCAAATATATTCGACCCCTCCAACCAACTTTCTAGGAGAGTTTTGACAAAATTAAAAAAAAAATCAGGTTTTTGCTCAATTAATTAGAGATTTGCGCGCAGTACCAATAACATGCACCTGTGCAATCCCTTTTGTTCCACAAAACCGTGAAGGACAAGGAATCGATTTCCCAAAAACTTAAGGAAAAGGAATGACATGTTATAAAAGCCGTTTGCAATGAAAACTCCAAGTCGATCTCTCTTATTTCAATAGCCACCCTTTAACTTCAAACTCGTTGCCTTCTTGATCAATCTGCAATCCTTTTTCATGATGACAATAATGCATCAGCATGTAGCTGGTAATAAGGACCACATGTCAATAAGTCTCAATCCTGCTGCCCAACCCTTTTCGCCTCTACAGAAGAATCAGCACCCGAACCCTAATTATCCTTCTACTTCACTACAATCTCGCAAACCTGCAGGCATACCTAAGAAAAGGCCAGATCCTGCCGCACCTCCTTTTCGACCTATTTTACACCAGCCTCACATTCTTCCAGATTCTGGGTATTATTACCAGCCATGTATTAGTGGATACATGAATCCAGTGCAAGTTTTTGTGCAGCCAGTGCAGCCTCAACCTCAATATTATGCTGCCAATTTCTGTAATCCTATTTTTGGACCTTGGCCTCTTGTTAAACCTCAGTTTTTGGGTCATGCTCCATCTTACCAATTAGGCCAGCCAAGTAGAGGATCTCATTCTTTGAATTCAGGGGTTCCATTAGCCTCGTTAAGGGCTAAAATTGTCAAGCAAATAGAGTATTACTTCAGCGATGAGAATCTGACAGATGACCATTACCTAATTTCGTTGATGGATGACCGAGGGTGGGTTCCAATATCTATTGTTGCCAAGTTTAAAAGGGTTGCGCATATGTGTACAGATACACCATTTATTCTTGATTCGTTGTTATTTGGTTCAAGTATTATAGAAGTGCAGGGTAACAAAATAAGGAGACGTGATTGGTGGTCAAAATGGATTTCATCAGAGAGATGAGAAGAGGTACACTCGTTAGCTTCATGCAGTATGTAGTGGCCGGTAACAGTGGCGTTGAAAGTCATAAATTAATTAGTACATGAAAACAAAAATAGAAAGAAAAAAACTTACCATACAAGATAAGTTTAAGAAGATTAGAGAGACTCCTGAATTGAGGAAAACAAAAGGTGTTTACTTGCGGCTGATGTAGTGATATATGGTGATTGAAGAAAGTAATTTACTGGCTTCAAGTTTTGATGATCAAGCTAGCGAAGCAATATGGAGAAGAAGATCATGGAATGCTTTTGTTGTAGTTGAATCGATCTTGACAACAACTGTTTCTTTGAATTTTAGTTAGTTTGCTCTATAATGAATGTGGATGTTCAAAGTGCATGTTCAAAGTGGTCAAAGCCTTGCAATTTCATTGGAGCTTGTGCTCGAGGGAAATATAGTAGCATGCATGGTTGTAATAAAAATTTGCATTTGCATTTTATCCGCTTTTAAATTTTAGTCATATTATGGCAAAACTCAATATTTCCTTGTAGGAAATGATCGATAAGCCTTTAATCTGTCATGCATAGTGTTAACCTTTCTTCATAGATAACACATTTAGGTCTTCTTCTCTTACTAATTTATTTCTCTATTATATGCTTCCTCAATGTATTGTTTTTACAATAGAATTTTAAGAGAGCAATTGGAGCAATTACACCAAGTATATATATTTGGACTGTAACTAAAAAGAAAGCCAAAAAACTAGCAAATTTACCATTCTTAGAAAATATATCATATCATAACTCGAAACATCGAAGTTCATATACACGTTGATAATCACATAGGCATATGCATTCAAATCCACATTAACGCTTTAGATGAGTCAACAAGACAATGGGAGTTTAATCAGAGTATGAATTAATTACCTACTTATATATATATATATCCCTTGTAATATATATATATATATATAAACCCTTGTAATTAAGCCAGTCACGTACCTATATATACTGGAAATTAACCTCAATCAAAGCAACCTTTCACTTGTTTACCTAGTTTATTAATGAGTGATGCGCAGGTTCACCCCATGGGTGAACGGACATGTTTACTCACCCACCTAGTTAACATATTTTCACTTCATAATTTTATAATTCAACTGTTTATATTATAAATTATCCTTTATAGATCATATCAGCTCTGAAAAAAATCAATTGAATCGAAAATTGTATAACTATCCAAATTAATGAAATAAATGAACGGTTCTAACAATAATTACTACTATTATAATGAATCGTAAATTTATTTCATAAGAATGAGAGACCAAAAGATCTCTGATTGGATTGATTTTTTGCAAAAATGATTTAAAATATGAATGGTTGGATTATGAAATTATGGAATGGAAATACGTTAACTACGGGAATGGGTGAACCTGTCCATTCACCTAGGAGATGAACCTGAAAATCTTCCTTTATTAATTGCTATTTAAGAGCATCTCTATCAAAATATTCCAGGAGTGATTTTTCACAGCCATTTTATTTCGTTGAAAAAAAAAATCACAGCCATCAAGTATGAATTAATCTTCAAGTAAACGTTGTTGGTTTAAATGTCGATCTCATTAGGATAACGCAATTCGAGCAGTCGGGTGTCTTAATTAATTTGTCAACAATATGTTCCTTAATTTGTTAAAGTCTTGTTAGTCAGTGTTATATAGTTGAAAAAAAATGCATGGTTCTATATATCCAAGTTTAATAAGCTGGTGATCATAAAGTCTAAACTGCCTAATTAATGCTATTGATTCATGAAAGAGAACGAGATATATGCATTAATTATTAGGAAAATAGGAGATTTTTTTGACAAAGGCCAAAATCTCAAGTTTTTGAATTTTCCACGTACTATGTTGATGAACTAATTAAATCGATGTTGAATGTGAAGTTGTGAACTACTTAATTTATTATACTTTGTGAAATTAGTTTTCGGATGTTCCCAATTCAACGCTTCTCATTGCATTCTTTATTTTAATTGAACAACATGTTAGAATTCGATCTCCATTACCAATTATCATAAGGAAAGTAGCAAAGGGGGTTAAGGTTAACTTAGCAAAATAAGAATTTTCTTCCTGATATGTCTTTTCCTTTTCTTTTACGAGGAATAATAAGATTGGAGCGATTTATTACATTCCTAATATATTCGATCTTTTCCTATCAAATCTAACTCAACCTACCTAAAACCTTAAACCTGTACAATAATCCCTTTCCAGATACCGTGAATCGCAAGCAATGACCTTCCCAAAAAAAATGAGGAAAAGGAATTAGATGTGTATAAAAGATCAGTCTCTGACCATCATCACAGCTTATATTCCATTGTCCCCAATACTCCTTCAACCTTCTTTGAGTACTTGTAAGCTAGCCTCTTTTATGATGATGATGATGAACCAGCAGGCTAATAACGACCGCATGTCGAAAGCTCTCAATCCTGCTGCCAAGCCCTTTTCGCCTCTACATAGAAATCATTACCCTAATCTTTCTGCACTAGCATATTACAACACATATGCTGCAGCACCTCCTTTTACTCCTATGCTATATCAGCCTCACATTCTTCCTGTTTCTGAGTATTATTACCAACCATGTCCTAGTGAATACATTACTCCGGGGCAAGTTTTTGTGCACCCAAGTCAACCTCAACCTCAATATTATGCTGCCAATTTATATAATCCTATGCAACAGGATCACTTTGGCGCTTCTAGACCTATCCCTTTTGTTGCCCCTCAGTTTTTTGGTCCTGCTGCTCCATGTTTGGTGCCGAATACGGGATGTCATTCTTTGAATTCTGGGGCTCCATTAGCGCCGACGTTGAGAGAGAATATTGTGAAACAAATAGAGTACTATTTCAGCGATGAAAATCTGGAGCAGGACAATTACTTGATTTCTTTGATGGATGACAAAGGGTGGGTTCCAATATCTACCATTGCAGGGTTTAACAGGATTAAAGCAATGTGCAAATCTATACCTTTCATTCTTGATTCGTTGTTTGATTCAAGTACTGTAGAAAGGCACGGCAACAAGATAAGGAGACGTGATGGGTGGTCAAAGTGGATTTCATCAGCTAGGATAAAGAAACAAAAAATTAAAGTTTCACCGCTTGAACAAATTCCTACGATTGGGGTGTCGAATTTGACCACTTTGGCTACTCCCCAAGTAGAAGTAGACACTGCAAACAAGATTGCTCTTAATGAGTATGTTGACAAGATTGGGAATAATGAGTTAAGTGAGCCTATGACGTTAGAGGACCTAAGTGAAGCAAGTGTGGATATGGTGGAAGAAAATGGGTGCTTGGAGAGTTCATCTCCCAAGTATTTTGAGAAAGCTCAACCATCTCGGTCGTTATTAGATGTTGAATTTGTCCGTGCTTATCTTGCAAAGGGCGATGAAGTGTTGAAGGATGACAGATTCAGTGACTTTCGCCCTCACGCACAAAAGAAGAAAATTAAAGAGCCGGTTAACACAAAATCTAAGCCTTTCCAAGTTACCTTATTAGGTCGTTGTCCTACTAGAAATAGGACGCGCACTACTTTGTTACATCTCCAATATATGAGTGCCTAAATCTTTGTAGCTTCACGAAAAATTTGCTTTTTTTCTCAGTAGCATTGGTTTATCGTTTGAAATTCTACTATTCTGTTTCCTAATTAGGGGTTTTGGCTTTATGTCCCCTTTTACTTTTTTTTTTCTCTTCTTTTTCATCAATAAATTCTAAACTTACTCAATATTCAATGTTGTGCTTTTAACGAAATATTATGGGAGCAATTGCAATAAGTTATTATTTTACCACCATTAATTCCATGATCTTGTGACTGAACCCTTCTTTGAAAAGATACAATAATTGCTTCTTTAATTTGTACGTTGATAGTAGCAATAATCTATATATGCCCTTAGACTGTAGAAAAAAGAACCAGCAGCAAAGTTAATTAACATTCTCGGAGATCAGAAGCCAGAAGCAATACTGAAGCAGAGGAAAAACAGAAAGAAAAATCGTTTTAAAGCAGAGCAAAAACCTTAATTAAAGCAGCCTTCCACCTGTCTACTCTATTCGGATGAACTCGACCATGTTCTTCGTTTAAATCCTTCCATTCTTGTCCCGGACATCAGATGGTTGCACTTGGTAGAATATTGGTAAGAGCATTTGCCCCGTACGTACGTATCTTGTCTGCACTGGAGAATCTTCAACAGCTCATCCAAGCACCATGTTGAAGAAGCATAGTTTGGTGAAAGAATGACAAGGGAAATCCTCGATTGCTTTAAGGAGTTCTGGGGCAATGGTGTTTCCTTTTTCAAGGTCTTTGTCATCTCTAATGCGTCGGATAGATGATCCACAAAACTCAACCGGGTATCTTCCCCTCGGAAACTTAGAAACACATCATATTTACATTTGTGACAAGAAGAGGAATTAAGGAGCAGAACGAACAAGTACTAATACCTAAACTTAGGAGAAGGACAGAGTTCAACTGATAAGAGGAAGACGAGGAGGGTAATGAAGTATTGATGAAGACTACTTCCTTTTTGTACAAGTCCTCATTATAGAAGGCCATTTTCGAAGAACACAAAGCAAAAAGAAAGGAGGAAAGCTAAAGTTAAGACTTAAGAGATAAACAGAAGATTGAGGTGACTGATAAGCTCATGAAAAACACAACGGATTGATCTAAAAAAAGGAGTAAACATTGGGTTTGGGTCTGCATTTCATTCGTTGAAAGAAAGATGTAAAAATGTTATGTTCAAGTTCTAGCCAACTTCTAAGAAGAAGAGCTTGATTAAGACATTAAATGCTTAAATCCAAATCAAAAAGCGTGTTCTAATCCAATGAGCACGGCAGTAGTTTGAACTTTTTCAGTTACATAATCCAGACTTCAAAGTTCAAACTCTTTTATTGTCCAAAAAAAAAAGTGCAAACTCTTTAAAGGGTTGACGTTGACTAACTGAGTCTCAAGACTCTCAACTCTCCAGTCAAGTACCTTCTAGGAAATGAGAAAGAGAGAACCCCATTTGACTGGGACAACATTTAACTCTACTCCTCTCTGGTTTTGCATCTCATTTGTATTTCTAAATAATACCAATTGTCTTTGTCTTTCGATCGATCATGACAGGAATGATTAGTCGCAATAAGAACATTACATCCACATTGTTGGGAGAGACAACAGACCATACACTCATAATTGCTTCTTTCAAGAGGAAAAGAAATTAATGCCAGATCAGCAATCACAGCCTAAAGGGAGGTGTACTTACAAAACTCTTCCAAATTAGCAATCATAGTTATTTTATATAAATTCCATTTCTAGATCTCATCAAGAAGAAAAAAAATTAAAACTATCAATTAATTATCAAATGTTTCCCTTGTTCTTTGTTTCTATTCAGCAACCCCTTATTTTGAGGGGTATATATATAAAGGAGACCTCCATTACAAAAAGGAAGTAGCAGCAGGGTTTACAACTATGTGCCGAAGTGGGTGCGTGACATCACCACCTCCTGCATGCTTCACAAACTCTGCCGGAGAAAGAAAGGTGCCATGACATACACACATTATTCTAACTTCCTCTCCCTTCCCATATCGGTATAGGATTCCTTCTATTTTTCTACCATTAGGACCGTCTCCTTTTGTGAAAACACAAGGCATATCCTCCATGGCGTTCATCCTAGTTTCCCTTTGTTTATTTCCGCAAGGATTAGACTTCTTGCACATGTTTTCTATGTCAGCCCTGGAAGTTCTGGATGCATTCTCAGGCGTCAATGACCCCGAAGAACCAAAGGCAGTGTCCTGATTGGTTCGTTGGTCTTGCAACAACTGGTTACCAGCAGGGCTTCTTGCTTCACCACAGCTGCTGGATCCTGTGATGTTAACGGAAAACTATAAGGAAAAACAAGTAGCGGTCTTTCTTCTTTTGTTCCATCCCCCTTCACCTGTTGTGGAATCTTATTGATTTCAAATTCACAAGATGGGCATAAGCAATTTGAAAATTTAAAACCTACAATCTCCAATGTTACAATACATAAGAACCTCTCTGAACTACATAGAAATCTATGGCACGGAACTCCCAAGTTTTCACCTTGACATAGAAAGAGAGAAACTTGCATCAGTCAACAAAACTACCTACAGTCTATGACTACACGAAAATGATTCTACTCCAAAGATCAGTAAAACAAAGATGGGTATCGGACTTGCTTACTGGTTCAAGGTGCAATGTCAGAGAAAATAACATTCATATCTCTTTCCAACCAATACAATTTCATCTGGGAGTAGAATGACCACCACATAGATCAATTTCCAGACATGTGCATCAATACGTGTTAATTCCAGCTTGCATTTTATAATCACCCTCTATAAGATCCATTGCAATACCTTAAAAACTACTAGACTATCCGCCAAGTTAGAAATCAGTGCCGTAAGCAATACTACATTCTTGTAACGACATACCAAAGGAAAGATGTTCCGACAGGAAAATTTTCACTGTGAAACATTAGATGGCAAGTTTAGCACAAAGAATAAGTGAGCTCAAACAACAAAGTTTGTGGCAAACGTCTCCACAATGGCCAGAGTAAGTTCACCAACTTGGAAATGCCCCATTGATAAGAAAGAAATACTACTTTTCCACAAGGAGCAGAGTTGCCAAACTAAGCACTTGTATGATGTGTAAAGTGAAAGTTTAGGTACCTCTCTACCCATATAGAATTTGTTGCTATGTGAGAAAAACCAAAACGCCCGACACTAGGTCCTCAGTCGACTATTAATATTCAGCCTCCTGAATTAAAATTGGCACTTTCTGAGAAGTAAAATAGTTAAACTGTTTAAATTTCAGTGTTTCTAGTTCCCAAGTTTTGTGAACAAAACCAAATTTGCACTAGACTCCATTAACCAACCTCACAGAGCACGTGATTAAAACACCCAAGCACAAAATGGGCAACCTACTCCAGAGTAAATGAAAATTAAGAAGCCACCTAACAAAGCAAACCAGGGCATGAAGCGACATGAAGACAAAATCAACCACCAAAGTACCTAACAACTGAATTTGAATCCAAAAATTCAAATTGAGAAAGATGATGATACCTTGAAGAGATTTGCTCTCCAATTCTGACAACCCTGATGAGCTTCCCCCTTGTGACTCCACCGAGCCCTGCGAAGTGGGTTGCAGCCCAAATCCCTGGAAACCACCCAAAATGTCATTTTTACCCTTGGCCAAGGGATCGCCGCCAACAGCAGCTAGCCTTGCCGCCGCCGCCGCAGCAGCAGCAGCAGCAGCCCAAAAAGGCCTACAACTGGAATTATTGGGGGCCACCACGTCGTCAAGTTCACGCCTTTCCTCTTCGTCTTTGTTCCTCTGCTTCTCGGACCTCCTCCGCTTGGCCGCCAATCGCCGCAGAGTCTGCAACTCCTTCCTCTTCCTCCACTCCTCCTCCGTCTCGGTGGGGAGTGAAGACGCCCTCATCAGACCGGCGTAGGAGGCGGCCGGCGCCGGAGCCTCGGAGTCGGTCTCTCTGTGAAACGGCATCGTCCCGGCAATCGATGAAGATCGGACTAGCTTATTAGTGGTCTTGTCGACCCCGAATCGGCCCCCCAAAGACAGCCCGAGACTTAGCTCGAGCTCCTCCTCCGCCTCCTCCTCCGCATATTGCGACTGCTGCGTGTTGCTGCTGCACATTAATCTCTGCAGCAGATCTCTCGGGTACTTGTAACTCGACAGATTTTCCATTGCTCTCCTTCTTCCTTCATTACCGTCCTCCATTTCCAAATTCAAATCAGAAACCGCCCATCATCTCCTGTTCAACATCACTAGTACTTACTGTCACGACGGAAAAATCCCATCGAAGAGTTTTTCTGTTGCCGGGAGAAATTAAAAACAGAGTTCAACAGAAGCAAGCAGCAGAGGGGAAACCAAAGAGAGAAAAGAAAAGAACTTGGGCGAAACAAGTGGCGCTCTCGGGGAATCAAAGACCGACACGTCGCCTCACTGCCATTGTCTTTTTGGCGTCTCTACCAGTAACAGCAATGTCAGTACGTTGTCCTTGTTCAGACACGTGTCTGTGGGAGAATGAAGGAGGCAGAGAAGCCCACGTGTCCCTCTAATATGGACAGCGTCTACCAGACACGTGGGAGCTAACGGCTTCGCCTCGTAAACGCTTCGGCGTAGGTTTTCGTATCTACACTCTATACTCTTACTCATTAGCTGTCCCCTATGCCTTCCTAGGGGGCTAGGGTAAATATCTAAATTGTCCACTTTTTAAGGAAAATTCTAACCAACCTCTGGATGAAGAAAATCTCATTATTGCCCCTGCATATCACCGTCGGATGAGATAGATCCACCCCCAAATATGTCTGTTCCGAGTGCACCCACTTTAAAAAGAAACCCATCATTAAATCCCTTTTTGACATTTTACACATAACTTTATTACTGATTTACTGTGGTCGAGGCAATACCTACAACTGTCAAAGTCAACGAGAGGGATAAATCGGCGAGTAGAGAGTGCATTGCACGTGCCTTTAAACGAGAAACACGTATTATGATTCATCGAGTAACGAGCAGGGACCCACCCAGGACAAGCTGCACACAAAAGATAGTACTGAAAAATACGTGGTACATGTCAGATGGATTGCAGATATCCACGTGTTGTTGAAGTGGGTAGGGGTCCTGTCTACCCAATATAGCAATCACCAACTCATGACAGCGACATGTCGTCTGTATTTTGCAGGCTAATTTTCCTTTTTCTATTTCTTTGGTGAAAAACGCATATCGTTTTCGAAGACAACTTAGCAGCACTAATTCTACACTCAAGCAAAATGTAAACGATTGATCAAACCTTTTATCACGCAGATAACGCAAATAATAGCATAAGAGCAACAAGTAATTACCTGCTTATCAAAAGAACATGTATAATATCTCATCGATCAGATGAACACTACACTACTCAATTACTCATAGTTGAGTTGTAACGTTATTTTCTTAATTAACTTTTTTTATGGAAGAATTAAATTCTTAATCAAGATTTAACTGTAGAATTGATCAGAGAGAGAAAATGACAATAAAGTGGGGATCCTGCTAGGCACGTCACTGATATTGACGTGGGGATGAAAGATTCTCCGACACATTTGGTCTGCCACGTGTTGGCTAGATTCAGGCATACACAATAAACTGGGTTTGTGAATGGTGATCTAGTATATTGTTATTAATTCTCCCTAATTATTTCACTTATTCATAATGTAAGCGAGGTTAAAACCAAAAAGTTACATTAGACTGTTAAAATGATAATTTACATATAAACAAGTGTAAAACTGTAAATGAGAAGTGGTAATAAAATGAAAGGCTCTCGGAGTCGTTTTATTTTTATGCATTCACTTATTGAATACAGGACTTAAAAGTCTGAGAGAACCAGGAACATCCACATGAAATGATCGAAATTTTCTCATAGAAATTATTCCATGAATAAATATAGTTACACAATTCGTTGAAATTAAACAAATCGGGGAAAGAATCAGTGAAGAAAACACTATCATAATTTCAAAACTGGACATGCCGCTTGCTAAAATCTGCCTACCAAAAACACCTACTCTAGTAGACAAGGCAAAATCTTGTGAATGAGGTAACCACAGCCACAACCTAATTCTCATGCCGTGGCCACTGGCTTCACTGTTTGACGAACAACTTTTCCTCCGTTCTGATAAGGCCTCTGATGTGCTTCTCCATTGCGCCCGCCATTGCCCCTAGCTTGGCCTGAAAATTGACTTGATTCACCACGTACATCGTTCCTTCCATAACCACGGCCTCCTCCATAGTTCCCACGGCCTCCGCCTCCACCATAGTTCTCACGGCCCCTAAAGTTGTCATTTCGATACCCACCTTTTCCTGAAGGAAACTTCCCTCTATCATTGTTTGCTGCAATAATAAAGATTGTGAGCAGACAATAGCATGTCAGCCTAGTCTTGAGTAGTCAACAAGCTACTATGAAAGCACATAATTCAAGAAGACAAATATTTCAACTTGCCTCGTCTTTCTTCAATAGACAGCAAACGATTTCCAAACTCAATAGGAGATGCCTGACACACAAGTTTAATGTTAGATACAGTTCTGTATGACTTACAAATACTAATAGACGCATTCAAACAGGGGGATCAACCATTACAAGCACAACACATTCCTCCCGCCGCTTCACAAAATAAGAAGAAAAAAAAAACTCAAAACACAATGCTTATACCTTAATTGCACTTTGCATGGAAAGAGCAGATTCAAATTCAACAAATCCAAAGCATGTTCCCTGTTGCTGTAATACAAATGGGGTCAACAGGAAGAAACCAAACAAGAGACTAAAATGTGAGATGAATAGAAAAATCTAGATCAAACCTTATTGCTTCTAACTTGAATCCCATCACGCTTGATGGATCCAAACTGCTTGAAAAGCTTATCCAATTCTTCAACAGTTGCACTCATAGGCAAATTTGCAACAAAAATGGCATGAGCTTTAACTGCAGGATTAAAAGGAAGGATGAGAAACTTATAGAACAACTAATTTATCAGTAGTACCAAACAGATATGATTTAATTTTACATCAAAGAAGTATCAACCTGCAGGAGCATTGTTCTTTTCCACAGCACTAACAGTACTGTTGTTTCTGGAAGGTAAAGCTTCAGGTGTAACAGCTACAGGTGCACATGGCCGTTCAACAGGTTTGGGTGGGGGTGTCCTCACATTAAAGGGAGCTTTATTCACACTCAAAGCATTCACCTGAAGAACCAGGCCATACATCAGATGTTTAAGACCAATTAAGATCAATGATCCCAACTAAAGAACCAAAACAATGGCTTACAACTGATGCAAAAGTCTTCTTTGGGGCATCCTTCTGGATGTTGGAAGAAGCTGTTTCAGTCACGTGGTTAGCATTGCTCTGTCTTGCATCAACACTTTTCTCAACAACAACACTTTTTTCAGCAACTACACTTTTTTCAGCAATAACATTTTTCTCAGACTCCTCACAATTCTTCAACACATTATTAACTTCATTTCCATTGGCATTATCAACCTCCTTATACGATGTTTGACTGGGAATAGGCTCATCAGCAACAGCACAAGACTCTGAAATAAACATTCACAAAAATCAAATGATAACTACAAACCAACAATCCATACACTCCCCGCAGAAAACAAATATTGCAAAACGCACCATCATTTGGGGTCAAAGGAGCTTTTGAAGTATCTTCAGCAACATAGCCAGTATCATAATTATTTGTATTATCATCGACAAACTTAAAAATGTCGTTTAAGACAAAGTATCCTCCTTTTTCTTGCGGGGCTAAAAAGAAAGTTTGAGTAAATTTTCTTCTCACTTTGTCATTCCCAACTATATTCCCGGTGACTAAAACAATTACTCCATTGGCCAATGAAAACTGAGAATCCACCGTCAAAATCTGTAGATAATGACAGTTATGGTATTCCATAGATAATATCTTCTCATTGATGGCCTGCTTCAAAATAAACATCCAATTAACCCAACTATTGATAATGTGTCAAAATGCATAGTAAACATCCAACTACAACCCATCCAAACTTGTCACGGAAAAACAAATATATCAAAGTCGGAAACCACCTTTCAGTTCAAGGGTACCAAAACAAGGGTAAAGGGGAAAATGGAGAATTATGCTACCAAATGGTGCTCAAGGCAATATGACCAAAAAATTTCCAACACATTACCAATGCAAGAGCATAAACGAACAAGATACAACCAGCAATACTATAGATTAAGTCCCTCTTTACCCCAACTCAATCATATAACTCAAACAATTTAGATACTCAATCTGTAACTTCAGTAATTTACATATATAAAGCTACATTGTCATAAACTTACACCCATTTATAGCTACAAAAGGCTTACTTGTACAGTTTCGACTGTAGTCATTGAACCATCTGACTCAGGTCGGCTTAACAAACTTTCTTTGGCATAAAATTTATAAACATCATGAGGGCTTTGATTGAGTATTGTATAATACTGCTGCACAAAAGCAGTGCCCACCATCTCAGCGCTTGCGATCGGCGGATCCTCGGTTTGATTTGCCATCTCTGCACTTGACAAAACCAAATTAAATTAAATAATTAATCATACAAAACACAATGACTAGAAATCAATTCATGCAATTCGGTATTCCCACAGAAACAAAGTGCACTCTGATGCCCAATCAATATCAATCCCCATTGAACAAAATATACACGATCAATATCAATCCAAATCTAATTTTCTTATTGATATAAACCCAAATCTATAAGCTTTGCATCTGGGAATCCTATAGAAAAATAAGAAATGGATCTATAACAAGCTCAAAAAATCAATACAAATGGAATAAAAGAAATAAAACCCTACCGGAGAAATCAAAGCAAAGAGCACAGAAGGTTTGGTTGAGAAGGAGGAGAGAGCGGTGGTGGTGTTGCGGCTCTCGGAGAATATAGAACTGAGAGATTAATAGTAAAGACGATGATTGTTGAGATTTTATAGCGAAGTTTTTGGGTCTTCCAATTCCTAGTCCGATATACACGTACTCCTCCTCCTCCTCCTCGTCCGACCGTCTTTAGGTTGGAGTGTTGGAGGGAATTTTCGTATTTCGGTGCCAAGTTTGGTCAGAATTAACCTTGGGGGTACGAGGATCTCCTACCGACGGCTTCGATTGTTTTTATTTTTATCGGACGGTTCGGATTGATGTGTGCAGCTGATATTACAACAGGAAGCTCCGTGCTAAGTGGGCAGTGTATCCAACGCGCTTGAATAGGAAGGTCAAAAATTGCTGAAGCTAAATATGGTCAAGTTTAAGAAATTTGACAACATCTAGGTTTCCTTTACAAGAGCGGAATTTTCTTTTTTTATCCCAGAAAAAAATAAATCTTCGATCAAGTCAAATAAAAATAAAAATAAAATATGTAACCTTTTCCTTCAAACAAAAATTTCGACCGTTTCAAAAAAAAAATTATTACTACTTTCATCCAAAAAAAAAATTACTTCAAATATATTTACCATCAAGTTGTAATTTCTTCAACGAATTAGGTTACAAACTTTTTTTGGCCAAGATAGAGAGCATTCTATGAGAGAATCTTAAGATTTTAGAGTTATGTGTTGAAAAAACGAAAAATTTATTTAGCTGATTTTGTGAAATGAAGTATTTCATAGTTATGATATTTTTTTTTAAAGTGTCTATAATTTTGGTGGTTTCAATTTTGTTTTGTATGATCATCATGTTTTTTTAGGAAGTTATATGATCATCGTATTACCATCACAAGGAAAGTGAATCATGAAATAAGAAATGATCCCCATGTATTGTGAGAGTGAAAGTAAAAAATTATCAAATCTAGTTGTGTTTGAACCATTGATTCTTTGACAAAATCTCAAGTGAAACACAAAATTGCTCTTATATGAAAATCGGTGTTTTATCATCATTGAAAATAACAAAAACGGCATTTTCGTTCACCTTTGAGCAAATTTATAAGATTTTTAATTTATATTTCTTCAAATAAAAGTCATCATTTTATTTATCTTTCCAACTATTATGACACACTAATATAAAACAATTTTATCCTACATCCTAATATTAGGTTAATGTTTAGACTTTTATGAGTAATGTTGTGTTAGTGATGTTTTAATGTTAAAATTAGACTTGTCAATAGGTTGTGTCGTGTCGGGTTCCAGTCGTGTCAAGGTATTAAACGCGTTTGAATATGCAAACTCAAACTCGAGTTATTTAATAAACTTGTCAGACAATCCAAACTCAAACCCAACTTATTTGTTGCCCAAAAAAAAATTCAACCCATTTATTAAACGAGTTACAAGACCAAACTCATATAACCCATTTAGTAAAATAGTTGTGCCAAAATAAATAATAATTAATCAATTTAACTAATTTTAGATTATAAAATGCACGACATATGATTTCACAAGAATTATCACTATAGATTTTGTTGATGACTTACATTAAGTAAAAAAAACCATATAAGCATATAAACATGTGAAATTTATTTAATTTTGACCTAATATAATAAAATAAAATGGTTATGCGGGTGATTTGTGAGTTGGCGGTTTGACCCTAAATCCACCCGTTTATTAAACGTGTATTGGTGAGTTGATCGACAAATGACCTATTTTGTAATCATGAGGATTTAACTTGTTTTTTTTTTTCGTGCGGATCTCGAGTCGTATCAAAATTTACATGCTAAGTTAAAATCACTTTTGATTTTGTTTTATTTTTTCATATATATATATAGTTTCGCTATAGATGAAAACTAATAAAATGGACGATAATAATTTTATTTTGTTGGCTAAGAGCCCAAGATAATTATATATTTTTGCGTTTGATGCGTTTTTATATATGTATATATATATATATAGTCTTCTTCACATGTGCACATCCGCATGTAAAATGAAATGCGAGCATCCTCATTGCGAGTGCAAACTAATGATCAAAACCGCCTATTTTTTAGTCCACCTTTTTATTAAAAAAAATCAAATTGGAAATTATTTAGCCCATTGATCTACCACATCTCCCTGATCCCCCCCCTTTTTGAAAGGATAATTCTTGAAAATAAATTTAAACGATGAACGGTTCGAGATGAGTTATGTTGTCAATTGGTCGGTATATATGTTCCCTTTCCTTCCCAAAACACGCGCCCGAGGGAAAGGGATGTATATATATATAGTTTAAAAGGATGAAATCTTTTCCCTACTTTAATCCTAAGTTCCTAACTCACATTTAGCCTCACTTATAAACAAAATTTATCGTTTATAAATTGAAATTTTTATTTCAACAATATATATATATATTTTTAAGGAAATATCCGCTGAAAAGTAAAAGTCATACAAAAGGTGAAAAACACAGGTGGTTTATACACAGCTAAAACCCTCAAAAATCAGGCGCGCATCTCATCACAGGTTTAGTGAGAGATGTGCGGAATCGCTGTGATCATCTATGGCATTCGCTTTGATTTATCGTCTCTGCTTCTCGATACAACACCTCCGGTGACCAACTCCGACCATGTTAGTCTCTGTATTTAGCTTTCCGGTCAACAATTGAAGCTTGTTGGCGTTTAACCATTTAATCAAACTACCTTTGCAGCTAGAGTTCAGTATAGGCGACCTCGGAGCCGCTTTGCGAAGGAGGGGTCCCGATAGCTTAGGCAGCAAGACGCTACTTCTTCATTCATCTGATTCAGGTTGCGAAGTCGTGTCTTCCATTGGGGGATTAGAGGAGGAGGAGTCCAACTGTGAATGCAAAAGCAATTGCTTCTCTGCGGCAAATGGTCGAACACCTCATCTGCAATGTACCTGTACCATACCCAGCTCTAGTGGTGAATTGCACTTTTTTGGTGCCACTTTGCAGCTCAGGGGAGTAAACCCTCTAGTTCAGCCATTGATAGATTCGTCTAAGAACATCCTTGTTTATAATGGTATGTCTTTGTTTTCATATTTGGATTAGTTTTGTTGGTGTTGTATATGGGGTTTTGATTTACTGTGTTGTTGTTATGGAAAGGTGAAATCTTTGGGGGAATGGACATTGCTAGTGATGAGAATGATGGTGAAGTTCTTATGCGGTTGCTGGGAGGGTGCAAAGGTTCTGTCCCAAATGCTCTTTCTAGGATCAAAGGGCCTTGGGCTATCATCTATTGGCAGGTAACTCTGAGTGGTAAGTTTCAATTTAGTCTGACCGGAATTTGTTGCACTGTTTGTCTTGCTTGGGATACTGTTTCTGAATTCTATATGTTATGCATGTTTAGGAAAGTTCAAGAAGACTATGGTTTGGCCGAGATGCATTTGGTCGCAGGAGTCTTCTTGTTCACTGGCCGACAGGGGAGGACTCTCGGTTTCTGTTATCGTCAGTATCACCTGTTGCTTCAAATGAGCGTTCTTCTGGTATGTATTTCTGGGCAGAGCTTTACTCATCTTCCTGATTTTGATGTGAAATCTTGAACCTATGGAGTAGTGGACTGTCTTTATTGAGTACTGTCAATGCACTTAGATTTTGAAGCTGAAAATGGAACTACCAAGCTTAGTTTTTGGGAAGAGCTTCCGTGTGGAATATACAGCGTATCCATAAATGCTCCCGATCGTGATGCGTTTTTGGTTGGTAAAGTGAAAAAGCATGAATGGACTAATGCCATGCTAGAAGAACTGATAAAATGGGAGAGAACATCTGTTGAACCCAAACCTAAAGAGTTGCATATTTCGCGTTGTGAGACTCTAAGAGGGCAACACGATATTAACTTAGTTACTTCAGATATAGTGCCACTGCCATCTAAATCAGGTTAGTATTATCTCTTAAAAAAGAATCTAAACTTAATTAAGAAGGGTTTTGTTTTCCTGAGGTTGTTATTGTGATTTTTGTTTAAATGAGTAGGCAATGTACAACCTTCAATTTCAGTGCCAGCACAGACTGTTCTGATTGCTTTAAGGGAATCAGTTTTGCGTCGATCTTCACTGCACACAATTTTTCAGGTTCTGAACTCTAGTCCTACTTTCGCCTGGTTATATGCTCTAGGATACACTATTAAATAATTAGTGATGGGGTACTTTTAACTTCTTGTGGTTCATTTGTGTGATTCGACTCCACACTCTAGTGATGTTGCTTTCAATCTTAGGTTTGTTCCCTTCCCTTTCCTATCTTTCTTAAATTTGTGCTAAATAACCTTCTCAAAACATCTAAATATTTCTTGGTTGTAAGCAAGTTTGTCTTCTTTGCTCAAAGTTGTGCTAAATAAACTCCATTTTGTACTGACATTATCACATCCCTTGATGGTCTCTATTGGAATTTTGGAATTTGTTTATTGTTTCATAATTCATGTAAATTGCATTTATTTTGAATTTCATCTGAATTGAAAGAAAACTCTCTTTGTTTGATTTTAGCATGGGAGGTTGGTGTTAAGTGATTTTAGGATTTGGAATTGATATTGGACATTTTTTATTGGAATAAATAGGCAGGTACACATGATATGGAAAAGGATCTAGCACCTGTGGCAGTTCTTTTTTCTGGTGGATTGGATTCTATGCTAATTGCAGCATTATTGCATGAGTGCCTAGATCCGAGCTGTAAGTGTTACCGCTTAAGTTAGGTCAGCGGTCCTTTGCCTTAATGTTCAACATTTGCCTAAGAAACTCACTTTACATATTGCATTATGGAATCCTTTCAATATTATTTGCTGAGTTGATTTTCTAGTTAATTTCTCTTTGCAGATGAGATTGATCTACTTAATGTGAGCTTTGATGGTCAGTTTGCTCCAGATAGAATCTCTGCCAAGGCAGGAGTAAGCGAACTGAGAAGAATTGCACCTTTAAGAAAGTACATGCTAAACTTTTATCATGACTGTGTTTAAGGTTATTCATGCAACGTGCCCATAAAATAATCATATATTTATCTTCATTTGAAGGTTTTGAAGCAACATATTCTTGGTTCTTTGCTTCATTCTTATGCTTTATGAATGTGCAAATTTTTCTTACCTGCTTTTTATAGAGTTGTTTGTGGTCTTTGGCTTTCGATTAGAGTTGCTGATGGTTTTATTTGTGTTTTTCTGTTTATGGTGTTTGTTACTAAATGAAATTGAAATGCAGGTGGAAACTTGTGGAGATTGATGCTGATTTATCAAACTTGACTTTTGAAACGAAGCATGTATTGTCACTCATAAACCCTGCCAACACCTACATGGTACTTGATTTCATTCTATGGTTAATGTTATTTACATGTATCTAATTTGTGTATGAGATATCATAGAGAAGCAATATGTGCTGAGGTACATTTTTCCAAATTAGTATTATATGTTTTTTAGTGTCGCAGGACCTGAATATAGGAATCGCTTTATGGCTAGCAGCTGGTGGGGATGGATGGGTGTATGGTGAGAATAGCAAATATAGTGATGAGAATCGTCAAGGTGTTAAATACAAGTCAAAGGCTAGGATTGTCCTTGTTGGTTCAGGTGCAGATGAGCAATGTGCTGGCTATGGTAGGCACAGAACAAAATATAGAAGTGGAAGGTATGCAAATGGATGTAGTCTTGTAGAGTATTGCATTTTTTGGGGGTACTTATTCTGGGGGTCTAATGTGTTACCAGTTGGCTTCGGCTGCATGAGGAAATGAAATTGGACATGCAAAGAATATGGAAAAGAAACCTTGGGAGAGATGATAGATGCATTGCTGACACTGGCAAGGAGGTATTGCTAAGAACTTGAGTGCTTATGTCATTTATTGTCTCCTTGACTTGTGTTATGCATAGTTATCTAATGTTAAATATAAACTAGGCAAGGTTTCCTTTCTTGGATGAAGATGTTATACGAATTTTATTGGGGCTTCCTCTCTGGGAGGTTACCAACCTTGATCAACCAAGTGGAATAGGAGATAAGAAGATTCTAAGAGAGGTCAGTGCTAATTCCTTTGTGCAGTGTTTGAGTTACATCATTGGACCCTACATAAGAACTGCTTTGAATCAGGCAAAACACTGGTTATTCCCTGCTACATATTTTTGTTAATAAGTGCCCTTTCCTTTGGCTTCTCCCTTTCTCCCTTTTCTATATTTTTCCAGCCTTATCTCAAAACACTTTTTTCATAGATTTCCTTCTGCTCTTAAATTGTACTGAATGAAATGCTGTTATGCTTTTAAACATTATCTTAACTGGTGAATCATGACCAAACACTAATTTTTTTTCTTCTATGATGTGCTACGAAGGTTGCAGAATTGCTTGGTTTACATGAAGCTGCTACTCTGCCTAAACGAGCTATACAGGTCTTCATCTTTAATGTGTGTTTCCCTTTTTTCCGAGTTAAGATTGGCAAAATTTTTGAAGTACTTGTAGCATTCAAACATCCATGCATCTTCTATTGTACTCTGCTTATGTTTGTGTGTAGTATTAATATATAATGATATAATCAGGGATCTGTGTTTTGAACAATTGTGAACAAAACTAATTTCATTAGGCTGTCAATAATTATATTTCTGTCATAAAGGGAAAAAATTATAGTTTTTCTATGAAATGTGAATGCTATGTCACAGATATGTGATGAATTTAACTTCATGCGCTGCAAAAAAAAAAAAGTAAGTTAGGTAAAGGACCTTTGCTCATATGAGGTTAACTGCAACAATTCATAGTCAATACACTCATCTTTCCTTCTTTTCAGCTCTCTTTGTTACTAATTCAATCGTTGAATATTCTGCTTTTCTGGTTTAGTTTGGTACAAGAATTGCAAGGGAGTCAAACCGGAAGAATTTCGGAAGTAACCGTGCGGCAAACCAGGCATCCGCAGGAAGTGTGGTGATTCACAAGCGATTGGACATGGCTTAGTGGGATTCTTTGGTGCAAGGCTTAGCTTAGAGACATGTTTACCTCTGTACTTGTTTTGTTGATTTGTAGGATTCAGTCTGCTTAAATCTATCAGGCTGTCATTTTTTGGTTGTCTTCCTGGAAATGAAAAATTATGAAGGAATCAGAACCATCATTTTGTTTTAACATCCGTTCTAAAGAAAAAGTAGAGCCTAAATAAATAAAAAATCCTAAATTAATAACTCCTCACTTATTTGAAAACAAAAATTAAGAAAATTACAAAAAATCTCACTCGTAGTCGTACCTCAACTGGTAGTGTGGTTGGTAACTTCAAATTTTCTTCATTGGTATTTTATTTCTGGGCTTTGATATTTGTACAGAACCAAAATATAAATAGGAAAATAAGGGTTCTAAGTTCAAAGTTCAAACCATACTCCTGGGAAAAATGCCGAAGAAGTATCTTGGCTTTTCGCAGCTGCTAAAGCCATTTGTAAAATATCCATTCAGTTATTGATGCTTTGTGAAGTATCTTGGCTTTTCGCAGCTGCTAAAGCCCTTTGTAATTATTGAAGCTTTGTAAATAAACACAAGCATGAAGCAGCTCTTCATTTTTCTTAAAAGTACTAAGAGAAGAACTTATGGTTGGCTTTCATCTGCGACTCGTTTTCTGTTTTTGAATCTTGACTGCACATTTCTTGTTCTGAGGCTACAATAGAAAAGAATCAAAAGATGATGATGCAGGTGTGGGTCCCAGTAGTCATTAGTTCGTTTCAACTACCAGCACATTTTGTATTTTAGGCCTAAATTGCTTTCTGGGTTTTCCTCTCCTCCCTAAGTTGCTGATACCCAGAGCAGCAGCACACTAGAACAGTCTCCAGTATTCTACTGCTGTTGGGGAATATTGAGTGGAATCCTAAACTAAACTTTATTCACACTAGTTTGCCTCCTTAGTCAAAGCTTAAAAATAATTTCCTAATTGGGTTGCTTATTTTATTGATCTGAGTTTTTGTAAGGGAATGCACAAGGCATGCAACTTATGATCCTGACCAACCTTTCATTCCTTGCGTGTAATCCTAAACCCCTACTCAAGTCTTTTGAAAATGGGCCCATAATTTACGTCATTCTTGGCAACCACCAATTATTAGTCACAAAGGCATAGCAAAAAAAAAACAGAGCCAGATGGGTTCTCATGAGGATGAAAGAGCACTTTTAGAAGATACTCTTTTGCAGGTTCGACCTCTTCCTTAATCTGATGAATGAGTCTCCCACTCTCTAGTATTTTTGTATATCCTGTACGTATTGAATCTGTATTTTGTTGCTTGAAACTTTTATACCATTGTTGTTTGCAACTGCTGGTATATCATATCATAGGATTGTAGAATATTTAACATAAGAATTAAGAAACAAAACAGTAGACTTTGATTTGGTTGACTCTGAATGAAAGAGGAGTGAAGGAGGAATATCTGGGCATGACAGAGTGTGCCAAGTTTTAAGTGTACCCTTCAATTGATTTGACAGATATAGAAAGAAAGAAGAAGCCCGAGTCTGGGGTACCAACTCCTCCCGGGGTCGGCTAGACTGGTGGTTGAGAGGAAGACTCAACTTTCTCCCTCAAACTTTAATTCCTTTTTTTAATCCAAAAGCTGTTCTTCTCTTTGTTCTTTTGGCATCTTTCCGTTGACAAAAGCTTGAATATAAGAATTTAATTACATCTTTACGCAGTCATAAAACTTTTTATTAAGATAGTCAATTTTTTAATGTTATCACACGTGCATCTGTACTCTCGTCCGATGACTCGTAGTGTACTATAAATATGTGAGATGATGGTTTCTTCTACATCTAAGAGGATGTGCTCTACAGAGGTAAATCAATGATTTCAATTCTTTTTTTGCCTTAATTCTTGGATTAATTGAGAAAGCCGGGTTTGATGAGAGTACAGTACCAATATCTTCTTCATCCCTACATGTTAGACCAAATTTAGCTATTAAAGCAAGGTTAGTTACATTGCTGGTGCTGTTTTCAACCATATTTGGCCCATGCCAGATTTGTGGTCATCTCTTCCTCCTGGTGTTATGGAGATCTATAGCTCTTTTTGCACTATTGTGGTTAGAGGGATGTTAAGTCCGTTGATCTAACTTTGGGTTACAAGTAGTCCTTTATGGCTCATGCGTAATATTGTAATCCTATTTGTAATTTTCCTTCTTGTTTTATGAAAGTTTTTTATGTTTGTCCTTCACATTACAATCACGTTTTATATGTCTTCAGAATGAAGGCAGTGGACTCTACACCGGAGACGGTTCAGTTGACAGAAAGGGGAGGCCTGCTCTTAAAAACAATACTGGGCAGTGGAAAGCATGCTCCTTCGTTCTTGGTGATCGATATACTCTTTTTGAACATTGCTCTTTATGTATCCAAGTAATATGTTAATTTGTTCTATCCATGACAGTTTGTAAATTGTAATATAAAATGCAGGTACCTTTTTTTGTGAACGATTGGCCTTCTATGGCATTTCTACCAATCTTGTCAATTACCTTCTCGACACGCTACATAAAGGAACTGTCGATGCTGCAAGAGACATTAACAATTGGAAAGGAACTTGCTATCTTACACCCCTCATTGGTGCCATCATAGCTGATACTTGTTGGGGAAGATATTGGACAATTGCTGGTTTCACTCTAGTATACTTACTTG